>CM056051.1:226886521-227590335 GCA_029574335.1 Rana kukunoris
AAATAATTAAATTTCCTTTAAAAGTAAAAATGGGTACAGGTCCTGTGCTGCATGAAAGGCACTACTGTCTGGGTGGTGACCTGGGTTGACGATTGGCTCCAATCACTTGAACAAGCTGACCAAGGACACCGAGGAAGGCCTGGTTGAAGGTAGCCAACTGCTCCATCTGCATCCGGGCAATTTCTGCCTCCTGGCGCATAGCTTCCTGTGCATCCTGACGTAGTGCTTGAAACCTTCTCTCAGAAAGGTTATCCATTCTTTCCAGCTGCCTTTCTTCTGCTGCCCGCATATCCTCCATGACTGTGCGCAGATCCAACTGCAACCTTCTTCTTTCACCTGTATTATACAAAAAAAAAAAAAAAACATTGTTTTTGTCATCTGTCCAACCAATACTGTAAGCCCCTTTCTCATCTGCCCCACCAGACTGTACCACACTGGCCCACTTCTGTTCCCCCCTCTCATCTGCTACACCAATACACAGCACTGCTCACCTGCCCCCCAGAGCTGAACCCCCCCTCTCATCTGATACACAGCACTGCTCATCTCCCCCAAAACTCATCATCACCCCCCCTCTCATCTGACACACAAATACACAGCACTGCTCATCTGCCCCCCCCCCAGAGCTGAACCTCCCCCTCTCATCTCTTCCACCACTGTACCTGCTGCACATCTCCCCCAAAACATCACCACCCCCCCTCTCATCTGCTACACCAATACACAGCACTGCTCATCTGCCCCCCAGAGAATTTATTGATTATCATCATGTCTTACCATTGTGTCGGGGTGCATTGGGAGTACTCGGTGGTTGGCTACTCGGTGGTTGGCTACTCGGTGGTTGGCTACTCGGTGGTTGGTCTAATGAAAAACTACTGTTGCTGCTGAAAGACGTTGAAGGTCCATCATCTGAAATGTTTGATACATCATTGGAGAGTCCATCAACTGTTTCTGAAAATAAACATATGGCTAGATATTTCATTTAAAATGGTTAGCAGAGCGATATCCTATGCGAAGTTTAAAAAAAAAATATAACTTACCAAAGGGGTCTACCATGGATTCCAGAATTACAGTTGCAGAGTCCAGATCTCCCTCCCTGCCTTGGTTTGCTGGCCAATGACCGTAAATGGCGTCCATGGCGTCGTACCACCTTCAAGCAGTTGGACAATTTCCACTACGGCTGTTGGTGTCCTTACTTTTTTATATGGAGCTTTAAGCTTTTTCAGCTTTGCCCTACACTGGCCCGACGTCGGTTCGAATCCCTCGGCTGCCATCCGCTGAGAAATTTCTTTATAGACCTTCTCATTTCTCACTGATCCATCAAGCTCACTCTGAATAATGCCATCGCCAATAATTGATAGGAAATAGTTCCTCAGATAACCAAAGCCTGTTTGCTGCCATCCTTCTCCTTTGCTTTGACGTCAGCATAGCTGTTTTCTGTCCACCAATCAGTGGAATGAACCATGTGACGCCAGTAGCTCCGCCCTAACCGTACCGCTCCACTTTTCTTTGGACCCTCATCTGAAGCAGGACCCTTGCTGGCGCGGTACGGTTCGCTTTTATGGCACGCTTTCATAATGGAAACACCCAAAATAGCGAACCGTACCGAACCGATCCGCTCAGTGGAAACGAGGCATAATGTCACACTCCTTTGGCTGAAAAAAAGATCCAGGCTTCTTCTAGATATTCCATTGAATATTACAGCGATTATTGTATTAATCCCTAGAAGTGTCATATTGCTAGAAATTTCCTCATCTTCATGTTTGGGACTTTGTTTTTCTCACACAGTGGTTATTAAATTAACACACAGTTACTATGGTAACATTTGCTTTCATTCACTGGTATATTTGTGCATTGTATATGCACAATCATATTGAGTCAGCCAATTACCTTGGAATGTCTACTTACCAAGGGTATTTGTTAGGGCTGTGCAAATTAACTTTTAATTGATCGATTAATCTTTAATTTTTTGATCGATCAAAATTCTTTTGATTGGTACTCACCTCTCCTCCAGCTTCTGGGCCTTCAGGGAGTTCCGTCGGAGATCCAATAACGTCACAGACACCGGCGGGGCTTGCCATGTCCATCTGAAGGGCTCCTTTGCTGTGCCTTCATATATGCATGCCGGCGGGACCTTACTATCTGCCACACGTAAGGGCTGTTACACTTCCCTCTATCAACCTGGGATTCTACAACCATCCACTGGGAGTTGTGATAGTTCCCTTGACGGGACATCTACATGCCGACGGATTGATGTTAACCCCTCCTCACCTGGATTCAGCAGTGGCATCGTTGTGCACATTTGTATACCAGTATCATACTTGGCTACATGTTTTTATGACTGCTTTTGGTACCATTTGGTATTACTCGCACCAGTTTTACATTTTATGTAGCTACATCGATTTTATCTCCAGTGCAATATTTATTTGGTTACCTACTTGAAGGCTATAAAAGTTTTAATGCTATTCCCATTGAGCGCTGCCTTTGTGTGTTTTTTGTATCCTGCTATCCATTTTTCCAGTGGTTGGATCTGTATGTGCGTTATAATTAATCAAAAATAGTCGATTAATCGATTAAAAAAAAATAAAAAAAGAATGATTAATCGAATTTTGATCAGTAACAGCCCTAGTATTTGTACTTTCCTGGCATGTTAGGGTCTCAAGAAATAAGGCCATCAGTACTTCATGTGTGATACATTTTCAGAGATGGGCACCATAGCTTGTGGACTCTAACTTTCACAAAGACCAAATAATATACACCAATTTGGGTTATTTTTACCAATGATATGTAGCAGTATAATTTTTGGCCAAAATTTATGAAGAAAAATTACTAATTTGCAAAATTTTATAACAGAAGCAAAGAAAAATTCATTCTTTTCTCTTTTATAGAGCAAAAAATAAAAAATAAAAAAAACACACCCATGAGGCGATTAAATACCACCAAAATAAATCTCTTTTTTTTTTTTCTCCCACAAATAAAGACAAAAATGTGGGTACAGTGTTGCATAACCGAGTAATTGTCATTCAAATTGTGAGAGCACTGAAAGCTGAAAATTGGTCTGGTTAGGAAGGGGGTATAAGTGCCTAATGGTCAAGTGGTTAAGGCCTTGTTCACACCATATGTGCATAAAAACCTGAAGGAAAAAAAAAACCACCACGCAGATTTGACATGCATAGGCTTTGTCCACACTATGTGCAGAGATGCACATATTTATTATGTACGTCTCTGCAAGCACACAAACCAAATAACTGTTCACACCATTAGGCCCCTTTCACACGGGGGGGGATAGAATTTAGCTTTTAGCTGCAGATAGATGAAGTTATCTACCGCCCCTAAACTCGCACAATGCATTCCTATGGCCCCATTCACACACTGCTTTTAGCAACGGTTTGGTTACATGGAAATTTTGGGCGGTTATAAAAAAAAACTGCACATAACCGCAAGTAAATCCAAGCATACTATTTCACCTGCGGAAAGCAGTGGCAACAGGGAAAGAAAAACAGGAAGCATATCAGAAATGGCAAGAATGTTCCACTGCAGCTACGCGTAAATGCTGCTAATCGAAATGTGCAACTGCATGTGATAGCTGTGCCTGGAGTCTTGAAATTTCATAAACAAAACATGCTTTTAACGGCGGCAAAACAGCTGCTCACGTGAAAAGGCCCAACACTGGTATTACACGCAGATTTTTCTTTGCAGAGATATCTTACAAATTCTCTTCAAGGACAAAATTTGTAAAATGTATAATTTTTTTTAATTCTTCACACCACAAAACACAGGTCTAAAGTACATTCTGTTTTCTGAAAAGCCACTTCCCCATCCTGCCGGCTATTTTACATTAGGTAAATCTTGTTTAAATGTCAGGGGCAGTTCAGCTCCGTTTCTTATTCTGGTTTGCTTGGGATGTATGTGCAGCAAGTTTCCCAGATCTCAACATTTGGGTTGTTTCTCAGCCTCCCTCTCCAAGTAAAGAGGGCACTGTATTGCCCATGGCATGTAAACAAGAAGATTCTCCTAATAAAAATCTGCATAAGGGTTGGCTTTTTAGGGAACAGAATGTATAACTGCTTGAGCACTGTTAAGTTTTATTGTGCCTGCATTTGGGTTTCAAAGAGGAATTTCAGAGAAACGGCTTATTGCACAGCTCTTTATATGTAAACCGTTCTACATGTTAAAAGATCTGTAATTGTATTCAGCCTGTCTTGTGATCAAAGTATTTTTTCCCCAGACATCATACACAAGTCTTGGACATTCTCCAGTAGCAGCAAAACTTTTTTCGGGAACACAACCCTTCCTATGGACTGAAAAATTAAAGAGCAGCAGCCACCGATAGGTCATCCCTCTCAACTCCGCTCTTGCCTATAGTTTGTATGCTCCCTATGACCCCTGTCAGTTTTTCAGGGGGACCCAAACAGACCACCCATTGCCCTCTATGGAGCGGCGGATGTCAGAGGATATCTGATCCTGTCCGCAAAAAAAAAAAAGAAGGATGAATGGATGGGGCAATCCGTTGCCCATCTGTCTGTCAGATCGCACGACAATTGGACAGACAGTCCGTTTACATTTAACCGACCATACATGGACCTGTCATCTGCCTGCTCAGCGCGGATCAGCAAACAGATTCCCCACTGAACTGGTGGATCTGTCGCCGAAGTCTGCCCATCTGAAAGGGGCTCTTTAGCACATGTGGACTGCAGCAGACCCTGACCGATTTCTAGGACTGGTTCTCCCATCTCCCAGACTGCTGTGAAAGTATACAAGGGAACAAATTCAGGCAGTTTACGCTAGCTGCGTTTTTTTTTTTTTTTATGTACAGCTGCACCAATTGGTGTTTTTATATCTGCTTAGCGTTCATCTTTTACAGACAACTAAACCCAAGAGCAAAAATATTTATATTGCAGTTTACGGGTCCTTAAAGGTGTTGGCTGCTTTCGTTTTTTGTTCAGAGGACGCAAATTCCATGTCACTTCGTTAGAAAGCAAAACAATCTGATATTTGTTCTGAAAACTAGTCCCATTAGCCTACATGCAGTAGAGATGAATAAAAATGTAAATATTTGAAGACCAGCCAGGAAAGGAGGGGGCGGGGTAGAGGCAACAATAGTAGTGAACAAGACCCGCAAGGCTGAAACGTGTTTGCGGTCTGTCTTTTATGGAGAATCAAGACATTTTAATGATTTAAAAGAGCAAGCAAGGAGTTGCGGACCATCTTTTTCTCAAGAGGCAACAATGGCTCCCCCCATAGATACAGTGAAATGTGTTATTGGCAAAACTGCCAAAACCAATTGATGTTCTACTTCCAGGCAGCAGTCATCAACGCTGCTAAAGATCCAACCATAAGCATCACATTATGTTAGGTCTTCACTCTAAGTGCTACAGTATGTCAAGTTCTGTGGTGAGGCTTCCTCCTACATGTACTGAAGACAGACAAGCACATCTGGCGACATTTTACAGACATGAATAAAACTCCACTTCAACAAGGCTGATTGACAATGTCCCAAACTTCTACCCTTGGTCTAAACCCACATTTCTTCCCAGAATATGAGACTGCTGCAGAGAACATAGGGAGTCGCTATGGAATACCACAAGCAGATGAAGACCAAAATTAAAATGAACTTCCTCCTGAAAGCCGATTTATGTGAAAGCAAAGGAGACGGCCAAGCAATAGGGGTTGCCGAATTCCAAGAAAAGAAAAAAAAGTAGGCATTCAGGACATTTCATTTTGAACTAAATATATTGAGAGCAAGGGAGGTAGTATAGCAATTCAACAAGAGGTAGTAGTATAGCAATTCAACAAGAGGTTAACAAAGTGACTGGACATATGTTTTAAGGTATCTGAAACAAAGCTATGAAAATGTAAAAATTCAAAAGCAGGTCAATTCTAATTAAAGAGCCAGCAGCACTGAAGGAGTCAAAGAATGTGTGCTTGTGTTAAAATAAGTGCCAGCTGTAGGCTTTGAGAAATGTACGCTACCTCAATACTGTGCTTAACACATGTTGTATCCCTTTGCACAACCATAGTCGGTTTTCAAGTCAAACCTTTTTGAAGGTTAATATCTGTAGACCCCCCCTCTATCACCTAGGTACATATGCTATGCATTTCTCTAAACTTACATAAAATGGAAACATCTGAAATTAGAAGTACTAGGAAGAAGCACAATTTAAAAAAAAAAAAAAAAAAGGGGATTCAGTCAATTGTGAGATTTATGCTTTAGTAACGCTTCATATTCTAATTATCGTTCAACACCCCCCATAAAGTGAACATCCTTTGAATATGCCATGGCATTTGGAGCTGCTTTTTTGATTAGATTGGCCTCTAGTGGCTGGCTGGACTGTGTGTATACCTGGAACTCAACTAATGAAACCACACACCAACAATGCAGGGCCTTGGACGGGAGGACAGCTGTAAAAAATGCTAGTGCCCTGCATACCTAGAGGTGGCAAAGAAAGTAGAACAATTAGAATTAGAGAAAACAAGTGGGAGTGCTGCGAGATTCCCCAAGGAGATTTAAAGCGATACTAAGGCCCCTTACACACTCCAATGAGCACCATTCAGATCTGTGCGACTTCAAAGTAGTCTCTGTACTACTTTGGTCCGACTTTGATGCAAGTTGAGGTTCATAGACCTCATGTTTACACAGGCATTCCCTGAAAACGCACGGCTTTCAAGTCACAGCAGTGCGACAGGGTCCTAAACACACACTGTTAAATTTACATTATTTCTGTAAGTGGATGATGGCAGTGTCATTATTTTACCAATTTGAAGCCAGCCACCGCAGTTGGCTCTCCTGGGCTAATAGCCGTCATTGTACATTGGCTGCTTTAAGAGCTCTAGGTGGCGAGCGTGCACCCATGGTGCGAGGCCAGAGCCGATGCGCATGGCCACGATGTCCACCATCCACCCACGATCACTTCCAAGAGAGAAAGAATGAGGATCTGATAATGTAAACAGACAAATCCTTTTTGTCAGGGGAGGAGAGACAGATCTGCTGTTCCTAATGATCAGTAGGGCTGCAAGTAATGATTATTTTCATAATTGATTAGTTAGCCGATTATTGTTTTGATTAATCGATCGGTTAATAACCTTACAAAATTTACATTTTGCTTTTTTTTTGCCCAATTTGTTGTTGGGCAGATTAAAAAAAACACAAATTTCAGGAAAAACGCATTAAATGCTTTCCTGCAGCTTCTCCATTGAAGTATATTGAACCAAAAAAACAATATAACACCGTTTTGCATTAAAAAAAAGCCCCTTCCAAATACACAGCAGCTGAAAAAAACATGGATGTGAACGTGTCCTGTAGGAAACCATGTAAATGAACTGTAGTGTGTTTTTGAAAAAAAAGCACTAAAAAAAAAAAAACAGAGGTGTGAACCCAGGCCTGAGATGTTTAGTAACATAATGGGGTTAAAAAAACTAAAAATTAGTACAAAAAGAGCAAATAATCGCTACTGTAAGGGGTTAATTTTTTACTGTGGGACAGTGAAAGTAATATTTACAGTAGCGATTTGCTCTTATTGTACTATAAAGGGCCAATTTTCATTTTTAACCCCATTATGTTACTGGCCAATAAATCGATTATGAAAATAGTAATCGATAAATTTCATAAATCGATTCGTTGTTTCGGCCCTAGTGATCAGTAACCGCAATCTCTCTCCTCCTTCAGGCACTACACTCACTCCACAGTTAGAAACACCTCCCTAGGGAACACTTAACCCCTTGATTCCCCCCTAATGTTAAAACCTTCCCTGCCAGTGACATTTATACAGCAATCGTGGCTATTTTTATCGCTGTGTAAATGTCACTGGTCCCAAAAACCATGTCAAATGTGTCCAATCTGTCCGCCCCAATGTCGCAGTCCCACAATTATATATATATATATATAACATTTTATAAAAATGCCATAAATCCCCTATTTTGTAGACACAATAACTTTTTTGCAAACCCCCAAAAAATATGCGATTTTTTTTACCAAAAATATTTAGAATACATATAGACCTATTTGTTTTGGGTACATATCAAGCAAATTATATATTATAGTTTTTTTTCCAGTGTTTCCATATCATGTCTATATTGGTTGAATATTCACTGTGTTAGTTTTCAATAGGAGCTCTGTAATTTCTCAGGTTGTCAGTAAACAATGTGCTCCGCCAGTAAATTTTCCATGTTTTGTCAGTAAAGAAATGCTGCAAGTGGATGGCAACCCTGGTAGGGAGGGAGTGGGTTGTCATTTACCACGTGCGACTCTATAGTCACATGGGCTTCTTATATGCGATAGAGGAAATGCTCAGTATAGAAACTCACTCAAAACTGAGCATGTGCAGAGTTGCCACCATAACTACAAAATCCATAGCTGCATTAGGGACATTAACAGAAAATGGAGATCGAGCAGCAGGATCAACTAGGTTTTGCAAAAAAACAAATCTTATAGTGACGGAGTATGAACAGCATGTAATACAGCACTTTTTTTTTGATGACACTCCAACATCCACCGGTAATGACATATGGGTGTGGACAGTAAGCCTTTCAACAATTTTTCACAAACCACCTAGATAAGTTATTTACTGAATAGAATATGTGACACACACACACACACACACACACACACACTTTACTATGGCTACACAAGGTGTTGCAATAGTTGAAAGGTGAAATGGATTTCAACTGTGCACCCAAGATGCTCGGCTGGAGTTCCTGACCTAGCCATAACCACCTGACAGTCCCTTAAAAAGAAAACTAGCCTTAGCAACACCGAACATGCCCTATGCGGTTTTATCTAACAGCAGTAAAGCTATGAAGAGTCTGGACTGAGAAGTAGGTTGCTGTGTTGTACGACGTCTGTCAACTACCGATTTACCAAAAGCTACTCAAACCAAGAAGCGCAACACTAAGGGGTCCATTCATAAAATGAAAGAAAAAAAAGGAAGCATGCTTTAGCCATTCGTCTAGCTCCATCTAGTGGCTGTAATTCATTATTTTTCTACTGCTTATAATAAAAAGAACATTTGGAAGAGAAAAAAAGCCTAAACATTAGCTTTTGCCCAATTTGCACAGAATAAATGTGCATGCAGATTCACTGTATGATTAGCTACAACAATTTTGATATTAGAATATAAACATTATCTCACAAAAGTCAGTACACCCCCTGACATTTTTGTAAATATATTATTATATCTTTTCATGTGACAACACTAAAGAAATGACACTGCTACAATGTAAAGCAGTGAGTGTACAGATTGTATAACAGTAAATTTGCTGTCCCCTCAAAATAACTCAACATATGACTAAACTGCTAGCAACAAAAGAGGAGTACACCCCCAAGTGAAAATGTCCTAATTGGGCCCAATTAGCCATTTTCCCTCCTCGGTGTCATGTGACTGGTTCGTGTTACAAGGTCTAATGTGTGAATGGGAAGCAGATGTGTTACATTTGGTGTCATCGTTCTTGCTCTCATACTAATCACTGGAAGTTCAACATAAAGTAGGCCAGGCTACAAGAAGATTGCCAAGACCCTGAAACTGAGCTACAGGACAGTGGCTAAGACCATACAGCAGTTTTAACAGGACAGGTTCCACTCCAAACATGGTCAATCAAAGAAGTTGAGTGCACATGCTCAGAGTACTATACAGAGGTTGTCTATGGGATATAGATGACATGCGAGTGCTGCCAGCATTGCTACAGAGGTTGAAGGGGTGGGGAGGTCAGCCCGTCAGTGCTCGGACCAAACGCTGCACACTGCATCAAATTGGTCTGCATGGCTGTCCCAGAAGGAAGCCTCTTCTAAAGATTATGCACAAGAAAGCATGCAAACAGTTTGCTGAAGACAAGCAGACTAATCACATGTCCTGTGGTCTGATAAGACCAAGATAAACCTATTTGGTTCAGATGGTGTCAAGTGTGTGACGCGGCAACCAGGTGAGGAGTACAAAGACAAGTATGTAGTTCCTACAGTCAAGCATGGTAGTGGGAGTGTCATGGTCTGGGGCTGCACGAGTGCTGCTGCCACTGAACTGTAGCTCCCCATCGAGGGAACCATAAATGGCAACACGTACTGTGACATACAGAAGCAGAGCATTATCCCAGCAGGGCAGTATTTCAACATGATAACGACCCCAAACACACCTCCAAGACGACCAGTGCTTTGCTAAAGGAGCTGAGGGTAAAGGTGATGACTGGCCAAGCATGTCTCCAGACCTTAACCCTATTGAGCATCTGTGGGACATCCTCAAACAAAAAGGTGGAGGAGCGCTAGATCTCTAAAATTCACAAGCTCTGCGATGTCGCCATGGTGGAAGAGGACTCCAGTGGCAACCTGTGAAGCTCTGGTAAACTCCCTGCCTAAGAGGCAGTGCTGGAAAATAATGGTGGCCACACAAAATATTGACACTTTGGGCGCAATTTGGACATTTTCACTTAGGGGTGTTCTCACTTTTGTTGCCAGTGGATGTAAACCCACTCTCATCCTTTCTAAAATCCTGTCATAGTGCTGATCTATAGGGATATAGATGTCTCCTGCATGTATCCTTACCTGTCAAATGTCTCCCCTCTGTCTGTTATAAGAACTGAAAAACTGCAGATTCTGTGGGTGGATCTGTTGTCTGGAGCTCAGGGGGTGGCGTCATGATGTCAGTAGACTCCCCGCCCACCTCTACACTCCCCTTGTCAACATGCATTTTCTCCTATGTAATTCTTACACTAAATTCTGCTATGATCACAAACATCCAGTCAAAACTCAGAAAAGTAACCACATGACTTCAGAAAAGGAGTGGGGGTGGGAATTAAAAAAGAATGCCCGTCTCAAGCTAGTGCATGAGATATGTAAATAACCTGTCGCTCACAGCAAGGGAGAAGAACGGACAAAAGTTTTCTCCTGTTTGTCTGTTCATCTCATTGAAAAAAAGAAGAGGATTTCTCAGAGCTGGATTAATTCTCTGTGGCAAAACTGGGCACAGATGATAGGAAATCTTATACGCTACATTGTTACAGCAAAAAGTAATAAAAAATAATAATATTCGGGTTTACATCCACTTTAATGACTGTTGAGTTATTTCGAGGGGACAACAAATTGACACTGTTATACAAGCTGTACACTCACCACTTTGCTACAAGTGTAATTTCTTCAGTGTTGTCACATGAAAAGATATAATAAAATATTTACAAAAATGTGGAGGGGTGAACTCACTTTTGTGAGATACAAAGAGATATAATCTTTATCGGTATCACACAATATTGTCAAAAGTATTGGGACACCTGCCTTTACAGGCACATGAACTTTAATGGCATCACAGTCTTAGTACGCAGGGTTCAATATTAAGTTGGCCCACCCTTCACAGCTGAAACTCCTCTGTGAAGGCTGTCCACAAGGTTTAGGTGTGTCTCTATGGGAATGTTTGACCATTGTTCCAGAAGCGCATTTGTGAGGTCAGTCACTGATGTTGGATGAGAAAGCCGGGCTCGCAGTCTCTGCTCTAATGTCTATTAGAATATATACAATACAACAACCTTGGTTTGTGCATAGGTCCAAATCATTTGGTGAAGGGTGGGGGGGGGGGGGGAGGGGGGGTTATTTTTCAGATGTTGGCTTGGCTCCTTAGTGCCAGTGAAGAGAAATCTTAACCACTTAAGACCCGGACCAAAATGCAGGTAAAGGACCTTGCCCCTTTTTGCGATTCAGCACTACGTCGTTTTAACTGACAATTGCGCGGTCGTGCGACATGGCTCCCAAACAAAATTGGCGTCCTTTTTTCCCCACAAATAGAGCTTTCTTTTGGTGGTATTTGATCACCTCTGCGGTTTTTATTTTTTGCGCTATAAACAAAAATAGAGCGACAATTTTTAAAAAAATGCAATATTTTTTACTTTTTGCTATAATAAATATCCCCCAAAAATATATAAAAAAACATTTTTTTTCCTTAGTTTAGGCCGATACGTATTCTTCTACATATTTTTGGTAAAAAAAAAACTCGCAATAAGCGTTTATCGGTTGGTTTTCGCAAAATTTATAGCGTTTACAAAATAAGGGATAGTTTTATTGCATTTTTATTATTTTTTTACTAATAGCGGCGATCAGCGATTTTTTTCGTGACTGCGACATTATGACGGACACTTCGGACAATTTTGACACATTTTTGGGACAATTGTCATTTTCACAGCAAAAAATGCATTTAAATTGCATTGTTTACTGTGGAAATGACAGTTGCAGTTTGGGAGTTAACCACAGGGGGCGCTGTGACTTTTAATGTTCCCTGTGTGTGTGTTTACAACTGTAGGGGGGTGTGGCTGTAGGTGTGACGTCATCCATGGCGTCCCCCTATTACAGGGATGATGCAATCGATGCTGCGGCCACAGAGAAGCACAGGGAAGCCGTGTGTACACACGGCTCTCCCCGTTCTTCAGCTCCAGGGATGGATCGTCACACTGCAGCGGCAAACGGGTCCGCGAATCCGGCGGTCCCGGAGCTTCGGACCGGGTCACGGGCGTGCGCCACGGGCGCGCGCCCGTGACCCACGGCTGGGTACTAAAACCAACGTATATATACACGTTGATGTGCCCAGCCTTGCCATTCTGCCGACGTATATGTGCAGTAGGCGGTCCTTAAGTGGTTAAGGCATTATTATACCAAGTCATTTTGGGAAAGGTCATGCTCCCAACTTTGTGGCAACAGTTTGGGGTTGGCCCCTTTCTGTTCCAACATGACTGCGTACCAGTACACAAAGCAAACAAAAGGGTCCATAAAGACATGGATGAGCGAGTTTGGGGTGGAGGGACTTGACTGGCCATCAGAGTACAGCTTAGAGAGGGGCAGATTAGACAGCACAAGCACCGTGCCAACTAATCTGCTATAAGTGAACAGGATCTCTATCCCTTTTTTTTTTTTTAAAGGGATACAATCACTAAGCATCACCTGCAATCTGGGTGATGGAGGCCTCTTTTTCTGGCTTTCCTTTTCTTTCATCCACCCACCCTTTTACCCACCTGGCTCCCCTGGGAGAAACTAGTAGGATTCTATGAGAGTTTGCCCTCCAGGACCCTTCCTCAGTATAAGAAAGATATGACCCTGTTCCCTTTCTCCTTCTTTGCCCGGGAAAGGCCATGTCTTACAGTGATACATAATATTGGCAGAAACCAGCATGGGTTCCCAGTCCAGGGGGCTGGGTGTGTTCACTGTCTGCAATGTAGGGCACTTTGATGTGGGGCCTCACGCAGTAGCCAATTTTTTTCCCTGTGTTCCTTTGTAGTTTTATATCTCCACCCTAGCTCAGACCTAATCAATCCATGTATGTGCTGTTGGGGCCTAGTCTATTTCCACTGGCATTCGAGTCTGTGTTCAATTGCCCTGTTAATTTGATCACACAGGCTTTGGGGGCATTCTTGCGATTAGTTGGCCAAGGCATCACTGAGACTGGTTTCTTTATTACTGATATTACCTTTTGTTGCTGTGAAGAAAGGCATTTTACTAGACTTATTGCCTTTTGAATGGGAGGGTCTGGTTCAATATAATCAGCTAATGCACGGTCTGGTTCTGTTTAGAAATATTTAAAGTGATTCTAAAAGGCCCCTCCTGCCCCCCCTCCAGTCGAGTGCCCTTAATAGCAAGTCTCTAGCTATATGGGCACTCATGCAAGCCCGCTCCTGAGAAATATTGTCCATTCACACACTGAGCGTAGCACGGCTCTGCTCATTGGTTCACTAGCTGTGATTGACAGCAGCAAGAACCAATAGCTCCCACTGTTGTGTGAGCCAATGAGGGAGGAAACAGGAGAGCCGATGCTCATGCACATCAAAGGATTGAGATGGAGCTACGGTAAGTATAAAAAGTGGCTGGGGGTGGAAGCTGTACTTAGAGGTTTTTTTTTTTTTTTTTTTTTTCACATCAATGCATAAAAAGCATTAAAGTATAAAAAAAAAAAAGTTTGCCTTCAGAACTACATTAACCTTTGTAAAGTATCTCACCTAATCCCAAATTCCTATTGCAGGGGATGCCTAAAATTGTTCTCGTGTCTTAGCGCAGACTTCTGAGAAAACCAGTGAGCCAATCATACAAGCAAGAAATTACTTTTCTGGAGGAATACCTTTTTTTGGAAAATACTGGAGTGCGCATTTTTTGACAGAGGGGGGGGGGGGGGGGGGGGGGGCACCGTTTTGCAAGGTGTAAAACGGGGCCATTTATGTCAAATTAAATCACTGAACAAGGGTGGGGGCCTTCAACACCATCCATCTTTCAGATACAGTCTAATAGTATTTAAAAACTCTACCCTGGTAATCAGATAATTCAAACCTTCAGCCAAGCGAATCAAAGGATTGGCACCTGAAACTAGAGATGGGATTGTGCAACCAAAACAGGGTGGTTCCACAACTCGGATAATCAATATCTGCCATGACAGACGCCATTGTAATTGGATTAAGGCATTTGTGCTACCTGTGTAGATATAAATGTTTGGATATAATTTTCACACTGATTAGAACTGAAGATGAGGCTTAGATAAGTGGTTGCAACATTACAAAACAAGTCGAGTTGAATGCGAGTAAATAAATACTGCTAAAACAAAAAAGGCAATGAAGAAAGAAGAAAAATAAAAACCCAATACTCACAGCTTCAGTATGTATTGGATGAACGGCAAACAAAAGAGCTGCAACCAGGCTGGATTGGTGGTCCAAGAACAGTTTGCAAACCTTCAAGAAAATGACGCACACCACAGCATGGAGGAGGAGATTTAGAAGATGGTAAGAGACTGCATTTAATTCACTGAACAAATAGTTCAGACGAAAGGTCAGGACCGTCAGAGGACGATACGATTTATGACTTCTCTCCTAAAAAGACAGTGAAGAAGATAAATCACATGCAGGTATGTCAGATATAGAAATACAACATATAAAATACAAGGACAGAAAACGCCAATCATCCTGACCAAAGTCATGTCTAAAACTATTGCTTTGCTGTAGAAACATCTTTTTTTTTTTAAACAGAAAGAGTTTTTATTGTCTTTTTAAAACAAACAACAAACATACACACAAACCAATGACAGTACAGAGATTACAGAGGTAACGGAATGATTGTACCAGAGCATATCAAACAAAGACATAGATTACACACATATCCGGTGATACAGAAAGCTAAGGAGACACAGACAATCCTCCCCCCATAGTTATAAATATTAGTTGCCACTCGTGAGGTCACCCCCCGCAAGGGTAGGGTGGAGAACCATCAGGGCACCCCCTCCAGCACCACCGACCCCCGCCCCCCAAAAAAGGGGAGGACGAGGGGGGGGGGAGGGGGAAAACAGCCGCCCACCACACTGTGCAGATAGGATGCGCCACAGGGGGCCCGTCAGTCACTTAGCTAGATGTGTCGATCCAGTTCGACCAGATCTTGTCAAATTTTGCAGGGCAGTTTCTGCTTTCATACATTAATCTGTATAATGGGAGGACTCTATTGATTGTTCCCAGCCAGGAAGACACAGTTGGGAGGTCAGTGCCCCGCCAACGGAGTAGGATTTCACTCCTGGCGTAGAACAGGGCAAAAGTGATGCCCAGTTGGGTATATCTGTCGCATTCAATCTCACCCAGGTAGCTAAGGAGGAACAACTTCCGGTCCATCGTGAGTTCCAACCCGTAGCGATCTGACAGAGTACCTGCCACCTCTCTCCAGTACGGCTCCAATTTGGGACAGGCCCAAACCATATGAATGAACGACCCAGTATCCCCCGAACATCTAGTGCACAAGGAGCTCCTGGAGGGGTAGATTTTAGCCAGTCTCTGCGGGGTATAATAGGCCCTGTGTAAGAATTTTAGTTGGATAAATCGGTCTCTAGAGGCGATCATGGATGGGAGAAAAGAAGAGACGCAGTCCTCCCAGATCTCCTCGTTCAGATCAGGAATGTCAGTGTTCCATTTGGCCAGGACTCCCACTGTGTCCGCATCGTACGCCACCGTAAAGCGCAGGTAAAGGGACGAGAGGGGTTTCCCCATAACACCCGAAATCAGGAGGCGATCGACCGAGTCTGACTCGAGCGCAACCGGATCCGGGAACTGGGCCGCAAGCGCATGCCTCAGTTGTGCATATCTAAAGCCCAGGGAGGGGGGGACCTTATAGCGACGGGCCAGGTCTCGGAGGGACAACACCACACCGTCTGGCATAATATGCTGGAGGGTTAGGATGCCCCGCCGCGCCCAGACCACCGGGTCGGGGACCATGTTCAGGTGAGGAAGGAGAGGGTTCCCCCAAAGCGGAGTGTGTGGGGATATTGTATTGGGCTTCAGCATACGCACCCTAGAGGCACGCCACACCCGAACCACAGTAGCCATAGGACCCGTGATCGATGGATGGGCCCTACTCCCCCGAAACACAAGGTTATATAAAGCAGCGTAAGAGCCCAGGATAGCCGCCTCAAGGGTCACCGCTGGGTTCTGACGCGTCTGGGAGAACCACCAACGGACCGTCACCAGGACCGCCGCCCAGTAGTAGGCAAGGAAGTTCGGGAGGGCCAGACCCCCCCGGGAGAGGGGGAGATAGAGGAAGCGTTTGGCAACCCGGGGAGGGCTGTTCGCCCATATGAACGCCGTCACTATGCTGTCAAGTCGTCGGAAGAAGGACTTCAGGATAACAGGGGTCTGGCGAAAGAAGTAGAGCAACTTGGGAAGTATCACCATCTTTATGAGGTTTCCCTGTCCGACCGGCGAGAGGGGAAGGGTACGCCAGACCGCGCAACGACCGGACAGATGTTCTAATGTCGGGAGAACATTTTTCTCCATGTATGACCTTGGCTCGAGGCTCACTCTAACCCCCAGATATGTGAACTCATCCACCCAGCGCAGGGAGGTGTGTGAGGCAGTGCGAGCCAGCGATAGGTGGAGAGGAAGGAGCACTGACTTGTCCCAGTTAATTCTCACCCCCGAAAATGATGCAAATTTCTCAAAATGGGACAGTGCTTCACCGAGTGAGGCAGACGCATCCGCCAGGTACAGCAGGGCGTCGTCAGCGTAAAGTGATAATTTCTCCTCTAGGGATCCCACCTTGACCCCCCGGACGCGTCGAATATGCGCGGCCAGGGGCTCCAGGGCCAAGGCAAATAGTGCCGGGGAGAGTGGGCAACCCTGCCTGGTCCCCCGTTCCAAGGATAAGGGGGGGCGACAGGGTCCCATTGGTGCGAATACGCGCCCTTGGACGAGCATACAGCATTCGTATCCAGGAAAAAAACCGGGGTCCAAAACCGAAGCGCGACAAAACCGCCCAGAGGTAGCCCCACTCGACAGAGTCGAAGGCCTTCTCGGCGTCGAGCGAGGCCACCACGCCGGCGCCATCCGGGACCGCCACCGCGAGGTAAGTATGTAAGCGACGAAGGTTAATGTCAGTCCCCCGACCCGGCATGAAGCCCGTCTGGTCCGGGTGGACCAGGGCCGTAATAACAGTGTTAAGCCTATTGGCAAGGATCTTCGCGAAGAGCTTCGCGTCGACATTGAGGAGGGAGATAGGACGGTATGAGGAGCACAGAGTGGGATCTTTAGCGGCCTTGGGGATTACCAGTAGAAACATCTTTTTAGCCAAGTCCAGCTGATGGAAAAAAAAGTGATAAAAACTGTATTTTGTTATTGCAATAGTAATCTTTTTTTCTGCATGAAGTAAAAGTTAAAGAAAACAAAAAATGCTAGTCACGATTTACTCGTTTTTCTCTGGTTACACAGCATGTTTGAAGCTAGGATCAAATAACAAAACAATTGAGAGGAAGCTCGGCCTCTAGAAATACATTTTCTAGCAAGCTGGAGACATCTGTTACAAGTAGTGTGACTGCTACAATATTAATGATCTTCTAAGATAAAAAATAAATGTTTTCTTTAAAACCACTTCAGTCCAAGAAGATATAGCTGCCATTTTTTTGCGATTCGGCACTGCATCACTTTAATAAATAGAACTTTTTTGTGGTATTTGATCACCTGTGGTTTTATTTTTTTGCATTATAAACAAAACCAAACAAAAACAAACACAAAATCTTTTACTTTTTATAACATCCAAATAACAACAATAATACTAATAGAAAAACACACACACACACAAATTTCTTCCTCACTTTAGACCAATATGTATTAGTCTACATATTTTTTTGAAAAAAAAAAAGGCAGTATAACTACGGCAGCTGGTCCAGAAGCAGTTAAATTAACATGAAAAAACTTCTATAAAATCTATGTGAACGAGCCCTTAAAGTGGAATTTCAGCCTAAAACAAACCAACCATCTCTAAATCTACTTGTACCCACATTCTAAGACTAACCTTAACAATCCTGTGAAGCAAAAAAACGATATAGATACATTTTCTAAAGGTAGTCTGGGTAGATGTGTGCAGGAGGCAGCGACAATGGCTGGGAAGTTAAATCACCCATAGAGTTACTATGGAGCTTCCGCTGTTGGCTGCCTCTACTGCACACTCCCACATACACTGACAGCTCAGCATGGGACAGGACCGGACCAGCTTAAAAAAAAAAAAAAGGTTGCGGCACTGCCGAAGCACTTTGCAGGTCCCATTCATTTCAATGTGTAGGGAGTTTGGGAGCAGTGTATGCAATGCCCAAAAGAAGCTGCTTGGAGGACTTTTTCCCCCTGTCCTGCAAGCGCACCACCCCAGTGTGAAAGCACTCACACTGAGGTGGCTTGAGAGGCGCTTTGCAGACACTATTTTTAGTGCTCAATGCCTGAAAAGCTCCCCAGTGAGAAAGGAGTGTTAGATAAGCCAAGCTCTAGAACCAATTATAAAACAGTAAAAAATGAAAAACATCTGTTTAACCAAGACTACCTATAACCCTGAAGAAGTTTATATGCTTGACGAGCAGCAAAATAATAAAACTCATTAAATTTCCATTAATTTGTACATGCCGATATAATAGCTTGGTCCAGGTTGAGGTCACAGCTTTGCTCTGAAGCACGTTACCTCTTTAATGCAATCATAGGTAGATCACTACCATAGTGATTGTGTGTTATATATATATATATAATTTTTTTATTAAAGAAGTTTCCTTATTACATCCAGTATTATCTTAAAATGCATAATTGTTTGATGGCTTTAAATTGGAACAGCGATAGTTTACATTCACATCTGAAAACGGTTTTGAAAGATCAGAGGTTATGAGAACCTCCATTGTTTTCCATGGAACACACTCAAATTTCCATGAATGTGTTTAGGCCTCAAAAGCTTAAAAACTTTTATTTATATGTTTTGGATGATGCTGTGGTTCAGTATAGCATGAACAGATTCATAAGACGAAGCTGAATCTCTGGAATAGAAAACAATAAACCATTATTTCCAAGTAATTGGGTAGTCATTTGTGACAAGCCAAAGAGCAATGGATTATACAGCATCTGGTTTTATAAGAAAACTTCTGAATATTACACAACCTCCAATTCCATCAGGGTCTAATGAGCTGTAAGCACATTGTCCAGTTCAATTACTATTCATTTCTGGCAAAACATTATAGATTTCCATGCACCATTTCCACATATCCAAAAAGTATTTTCTTTCCCATGAAAAGAATAGACAAATAAAAAAACACCACACACACACACACACACACAATAAATATTATATATTTTTTTCTTTTTGAGCACAATACTGCTTTGTCTGTGTTAAAAAAAAAAAAAAAACAACAACAATATAACATATTTATATATAAAAATTATTATTTAATTTTTTACACGAAAAAATAAATAAAGATATATTGCAGCTTACCAAATGTTAAAATATTGTACTTGCATTTGCTTTCCCGGTTAGGCGATTAAACCATTCCTGTTTTTACCTTCCCCTAAAAGCCCCTCTTTAAGCTAAAAAAAAAAAAAGCAGTCAGGGCGGGATGTACACATGCAATGGCTAGCTTCAGGGCTAGGGCACAAATTATACCATGTTGCATTCGCCAGCCAGTACCAGGAACCTGGAACTATAATATCCAGGGAGTGTGGAGGAGAATAGGGCACTCTGGATAGCAAGGGAGAGGCAGAAGAGAAGGCGCTTTTAAGTGCAGTAACACTTTAATCACAAGGAAGGGTTAAAAACACTTACAAGATATGAGTGAAAAAAAGCACATCAATGAATTCATAACATTCAGCGGGATTTCCTCTTGGGAGTAAGACAGCTTCAGGCGGAAGTTCCATCTGACCAGCGGTGGAAAACACTGTCTTTGATTCAATGATCACGGCTCTCCATCTTGGATCAGAGACACAGGGCCAGATTCTCAAAAGAGATACGACGGTGTATCGCAGGAAACACCGTCGTATCTCTGTTTTTTTTTACTGGGTATCTATGCGTGCGATTCCTAGAATCATTTACGCATAGATACAGTGAAGGTCCGACAGGTGTAAAACACTCACACCGTCGGATTGTAGATGCAATCTAGGTGGCCTTTACGTTGATTTATCATTTGCCTATGCAAATGAGCCTAATACGCCAATTCCCGAACGTTTTTACGCCGCCTCATCGTCGTTTCCGTAAGTGTAAGGTTACCCCTGCTATATGAGGGGTAACCTTACGAAGTTCCGTCGTATGCCATGTTAAGTATGGCATCAGGTCAGCGTCGTCTTTTTCCGTCGTTTTACCAAGTCGTTCGCGAATAGGGATTTACGTAAACGACGCTCACGTCGGTTTCATTCACGTTTTCTGACGTGAGCTGGAGCATGCGGACTGGGCTATTTTTGCGGCCGGCGCATGGGCAGTGCGATCGACGCGGGGGCGCGCTTAATTTAAATACAAGCTGCCCCCTTTGAATTACGCGGCCTTCCCCCGGGCCATTTACACTACGCAACCGCAGCTTACGGAGCAAGTGCTTTGGGAATACGGCACTTGCTCTGATAAGTTGCGGCGGCGTAGTGTAAATGGCTTATGCTACGCCAGCGGGCAATCTACGAGAATTTGGCCCCACAGTTCTTTACCACTGCTGGTCCAGCTAGAACTTCCCCACCTGCAGCCATCTTTACTCCCAGGAGGCATCCCGCTGAATGTTATGGGTTAATTGATTTGCCTGTTTTTCATTCCCATCCTGTAAGCCTTTTTAACCCTTCCATGTGATTAAAGTGTTTTATTTTATTTTTTTTTCCACAAAAGTTTTATTTATTCAAAACATAGCGTGAGATACCGTACATAACAAGGTAATTATTACAGAACAGAGAATCATGAAAAAAACATGCCACGGAGTGCAATTAAAAGGCAACAATTTACATGTTCATACCATAGACAAGGTGTAGGGAGTTGAATTAAGCGGAGGAGGGCGGAGGATCTCAAATTTCAAATTTTCCCCTCCTCCCATACCCCCCCCTCGCCAAGTGTAGAGGGGGGAAGCAGTGCAAGACCTCAATCTTGGTCAGTAATTAGAGTGCATCGTATCGTGGAAGCAATGGGATCAGATGCCCATATTGAGAGGGAAAGAGGCGATAAGAGAAAGGGGGGAGAGAAAGGAAGGTAGAGGGGCAGAGAGGAAGAAGAGAAAAAAAAAAAGAAAGACAGAATGAAGGGGAGTGGATCCGCAACCGCCCCCCCCCTCCCCCGCAAGCCTGTTGGGGGGGGATACACATCCGGTGTCTCAGGCGACTCAAGAAACACATTGATGGTATCGATCAGTGGTAACAAAATGATTCCAGCAAGCCCAAGTAAAGGAGAATTTCTGCACTCTATCTTGGGAAATGTGAATCAGCTCCTCCATTTCTTTTATTGAAGAGACCTGTGCGAGCCATTCTCTGATTGTCGGGACGGTGGTAGAGCGCCAATGTCTGGGAACGCAGACTCTAGCAGCATTGACCATATGCATGGCCAGGGATTTGAAATAGTCTTTCTTGGAAAGCGACGTATGATGTAGAAGGAATTGGGATGGGGTGTAGTCCAGGGTGTAAGTAGTGATATGTGAGATGAGGTCGTGGACGCCCCTCCAAAAGGGCTGGAGGGTGCCACAGTCCCACCACACATGGAGCATAGTCCCCACCCCCGCGCCACATCTCCAGCAGGTGTCAGGGATAGCAGGGGAGAATTTATGGAGGCGCGACGGGGTCCTGTACCATTTAGTGATCACTTTGTAGCCGTTCTCCTGGACTGCCACATTCGCTGAGCCCTTATGGGCATATTCATAGATAGTGTTCCAATCCCCTACAGTCAAGGGCACCTGAAGGTCTTTGTTCCACGAAAGCTGCGGTGGGGTGGGCGTTTGTGATGGGTCCCCCACCAAGAGGGAGTACAGAAGGGAGATCAAGTGTCTCTGTGGTACTTTACGGTGGCACAGAGATTCAAAGGGCGTGAGATGTCGTGTCCAAAGGGATTGATCAGCAGTAGACGTGAGAAAGTGCCGTACTTGCCTGTAGGTCCAGAACGAGAAGGAAGACGTCCTAGTGAGAGATTTCACAGCCTCAAAAGATAGGGGCCTTCCAGCTGAATAGAACTGGAGGGCTAGAACATCCTCATAGGGCCACTCCTGGCTCAAAAAATCTCCCGACATACCAGGCGGAAAGTCTAGATTCCCCCGCAGGGACGTCAAAGGGTTCGGCTGAGAGGATGGGGGCCCTAGCGACGAGGCCTTCTTAAAAGCCAAGAGCGAGGGGTAAATGAATGGATGGGATAATAAGGATTGAGGCCAATTCCTCGGGGGTAACCATGGAAGTAAGTGTAGGAGACCGGGAGAGAAGCTCCCCTCCAGGCGGACCCACAGCTTCTCGGAGGCATGGATATTCCAATCCGCTATCCTGGTGAGATGACACGCACTGTGATATTTCTGAAGGTCTGGGAGACCAATCCCGCCCCCGGATTTCGGCAGAGTGAGTCGGGAGTGCTTTATACGGGGCTGAGAACCCCTCCAGAGGAAGGTCGAACAGGCCTTCTTATATGACGTGAAGAAACCCGTGGGCAAGGAGATGGGGATTGATTGCATAAGATAAAGTAAGCGTGGCAGAATTATCATTTTAATCAGGGCTGAGCGGCCAAACCAGGAAACATTCAGACCCAACCAGTCCTTAAGGCACTTTTGAGCCTGAAGAAGGGCCGGGTGGAAGTTTTTAGAATACAGATCTGCTAGACTGGTGGGTATGCGGATACCAAGATAGGTAAGCGAGTCCTGTGTCCATCTAAAAGGAAAGAACTCCTGGCAATGAGATACCTCCTGAGGGGGAAGGGAGATGTTCAGCGCCTGTGATTTCGCATGGTTAATCTTAAGGCTTGAGAGGGTGCCGAAATGGTCAAGATCATTGAGGAGATTGGGCAGGGAGATCCTAGGGGAGCGCAAGGACAGAAGAACATCATCTGCAAAAGCAGCAACTTTGAACTCTCTCCCTCCCACAGTAACTCCCATAATGTCTGGGTTTTCCCTCAGCCTATTAAGAAGGGGCTCTAGTGAGAGAATGTATATCAGAGGTGACAGAGGGCATCCCTGGCGCGTCCCGTTGCTTATGGGAAAGACGTCCGACAGGTGACCGTTAACCTTGACCGCAGCCGAGGGGCCTGCATACAGGGCTAAAATGTGCGACAGCAAGCGGGGTCCAAGACCCAAAGCTACGAGTACCTCCTGCATATAGTCCCAGGCCACCCTGTCGAACGCCTTTTCAGCGTCGAGGGAAAGAAAGAAGCCCTGCGTCTCTGAGGTCGTGAGCCAGTGGTGCAAGTTCAAAGTACGAATGGTATTGTCCCTGGCCTCACGGCCAGGGACAAAACCCACCTGATCCAGTGAGACAAGATCGGGGATCAAAGAGTCAGTCTATTCGCAAGGACCTTCGCGTAAATTTTTATGTCCACATTTAAGAGCGAAATCGGACGGTAATTGGCCACCGAGGAAGGATCTTTGCCTTCCTTAGGGATTACCGCTATGTGGGCTGCCAGCATGTTGCCAGGCTTGTTCTGAGGGTCTGATAGGGCATTGAATATGTTCAGAAGTCTAGAGGCAAGCACATCGCCAAAGGACTTATAGTACTGTAGGGAAAAGCCATCCGGGCCCGGGGCCTTCCCAGACTTCATTTGCTTAATAGCTAAGTCCACTTCCGTCGCCGTTATGAAGCCTTCCAGGGCAAGTGATTGTTGTGGGGAAATTGGTTTGGGGCTATAACGTGAAAGAAATTCTTTAATCTGTGACTTCCTCGAGGTAGCCCTGGACTGAGAGAGGTCTTGGGAATGGAGATTATACAATTTAAAGTAAAAATCCTCAAATTCCCTGGCAATATCCTCATTCTTGACTAGGCGAACGCCACCATGACTATGTACATGGTGTATTGTAGAGGTAGGTTTTGAGTTTTGTACCGTGCGCGCCAAGAGGCGCCCACTTTTGTTACCCTGTTCATAAAAGATCCTCTGCCCGAGGATGTATCGTCTCTTAGAGCGTTTGCCTAGCTCTTCCATAAGGGATGTCCGAGCACGTGTCAAGTCTTGTAGGGTGGCCAGGGCACGGGACCTCTTGTGAGACAGTTCCAGGGACTTAACCGTCGCAATAAGGGAGTTTATTTCTGCCTGGTGTTGTTTCTTGGCTTTTGTAGCCAGAGCGATCAGTTCTCCACGGATCACACATTTATGTGCCTCCCATAGGGAGACCGGTGAGATATCTGGATCAGAGTTTTCAGCGAAGTATTGTTGAATGCGCGTGCGGATTTGATCAGTCACGGATAAGTCCTTAAGCAAGGAGGAATTCAAACGCCAGGATTTCGTTCTAGAGAGTGTTTCGGGAAAAGCCAGGGTGACACTGATCGGGTGATGATCCGATAAAAACATCGGTTCTATTGTGGAGTGCTGGAGAAGGGCTAGGTCCGCTTGGGAAAGAAAAAAATAGTCGATCCTGGAGTATTTTTGGTGTGGGGCCGAAAAGAAAGTGTAGTCCTTAACTGAGGGAAAAAGTGTGCGCCAGGTATCATGCAGGGAGAGAGACTGGAGGCGTAGGTTAATCTGCCGCAAAGCCTTATAGGTCAAGGTGGAGGCGCCCGTAGAGGAGTCTATTAGGGGGTTTAAGGGGACATTGAAATCCCCCCCCAAAATCAAGATGCCCGACTGGAAGGAAGCTAACAGATCACAGGTGGTCTTAAAAAAGGCCAGCTGGCGTTCGTTGGGGCAATAAATATTGGCAAGTGTGATAGGTTTAGACTCGTAAGAGCCCTTAAGGAAAATATATCTACCCTCCGGATCAATGAGAGAGTCGGACACATGAAAGTTTGCACGCTTAGACACCAAGATAGAGACACCCTTCGTCTTGGAGTCAGGATTAGTGGCGTGAAATGCGGACCGATAGACATGATTAGAAAGCTTGGGGATGGCGTCTGAACGAAAGTGGGTCTCCTGGAGGAAAACAAAATGGGCGCCGTGTTTGGTGAGGGAAGATAATACCTGAGACCTCTTTTCTGGCAGGTTGAGACCCTTGACATTAAGAGAAAGACATTTCAAGGTTAAGGGAGGCATAGCTTATGATCAGTGCTGCAGAGTCAGGTGTGAGATAGGGGAGAGAATGAGAGCACAGGGCTGGAGGGGCGAGGAGCTAGAAGGGGGTGAGGTGGTGGAAAGGCCCACCAGGGGGGCCGGCACGGATCCCAACGAAGTAGCAGGTAGAGTGGAAGCCAAAAGGAAAAGGAAGGGCAGCGAAGGAAAGAGGGGAAGGGAGGAAAAGAGGGGCAGCGGGGGAAGAAAGGAAGGGGTAGGGGAGAGGAGGTACAGGGAGAGGACCAGTATAGAGAAAGGGAAGGAAAGCACAAGATGGAGAAAAACTTAAACCAGAGGTGATCTTAGGCCTGCTAATTCACCTAGAAAGGGAGGAGTCTGGAGGGTCAGCAAAAAGTCCCAGTGGGACCGCTGTGTGGGAACGAAACAAGGGACGGAAACCTCGAAGAGGGGACGACCCAGGGACCGAGACAGAAATTAGCTAAAGACAAATAGGTTATTATTATTGTTACGGGGAACCTGAAGTGTGTAGAGCTCAGGGGCCAGGGTAAATAGTAAGGACCACGCATAGCGATCGTACTATAAGGGAGGGAAGTAAAACATTGCAAACATTATGTACAGGTGTGAACAAGTTAATAAAGGATCAGCAGAGAAACATCAAGTATATTAACAAGTGTATTATCAAGGGTCGCCACATATCTGCCACTCAAAGCCCAGTCAGGCGTATATCTACCAGGGGATAGGTAACACAACACTCTAAAATGCAGTAAAATAAGAGATAGAATTTCTGTGGTAATGGGAGATGGTATGAATGCCTGGGGAGTCAAGCTCAGGGGCGGAAAAAATGTAAAAAAAAAAAAAAACCCAAATACATTTCAGTATCTGGTGAGTGAGTGTGAACTATCGCGTCCCTAAAACAAAAGCAGCGGGGCCGAAGGGTTAACTACCCGCCAATCTCCTACCATAGGATGAATGTGTCGACCCTGATCGCAGGCATTCAGACCAAAACCAAGCTTACATCTGAGAAAAACATGCATGATTGGGCACCCAGGAGGGTATCCAAGCACTCCAATTTTCGATCAGGCATAAAAGGAAACATGACTGTCAAAAGTCTCAATATAGGTGGGCGGTGTAAACCAGTTGAGTATGAAATCACTAAGGGATCTATGGGAGGGGGGTATGAGCAGAGGATGAAGGGAGGGGGAAGGACAGGGGGGGAGTAGGGGAGGAAAGGGAAGGAGTAGGGGAGGGAAGGAGGAGGGGGAGGGAAGAGGGAGGGGTGGGCAGGTGGAGAGGGGGGGGGGTCAAGGGGCGGAAGGGGCAGTCAGGTATTAGGTGATACTCTACGGATGCGTGCAAGTCACCAGGCGTTAACAATAACCATTAGCTCCATCACGTAGGGATATAGGGACCAACACGCGTGAGACTTAGCAAGGGTGGTCAAACCTGTAAGTGTGAGAAGCATGGTACTGAAGGGCTCAGGTCCAGATGACAGTCCAAATCTGTAAGAAGGGAAAATGTTAATATGCCAAAAAAAAAAAGGGGAAAAAAAGGGGCAACAGAGTCCGCAGCCCACCCCCCCCTCCCCCCCCCCCCGGCACACCACCAAACCGGAGGAGAGAAGGGGAAAGAAATAAATAAAAAAAAGAAAATGAGAGAGGGATTAGAGCAAACGATCCAGTCATCCGACCGAGTGGGATTCAACATCCGGCTGGTACAGGCACAACAAGTCAACGACTGCCTTTTGCTGGACGATCATTCACGCTGCGGCTGGTAGCAAGGGAGGCCGGATCAGGGGTCTCGGGAACAACATGAGGGCGAGTGGTGACACTGACAGGAAGTGAGAAAGTTCATCAGGCCTCAACCCGGTCTCTACCCCTTGGTGGAGTTGAGGGGGAGCCAGGGTTGTGATGGTACAGGTCACGGCGAGAAGCATGATTACCCGGGGAGGACGGACCTGCCCTGTTCCTGCGGGATCTATGTCGCTGTGCTTTCGGGGATGGATTCATGGAGACTGGGAGCCAGGGTTCCGAGGGGAAGTAGAATGCGTACCAATCCGGGAGGTCCACGGGCGGGAGATCGAGTTGCTCGCAGAAACTACGAAGGTCTTCGGGCGTGCGGAGAAGAGCAGAGCGCCCCCTGGATGATGCCGACAACGCAAAGGGGAACTTCCAACGGTATTGTATGTTCCTGGCACGCAAGGTCTCCAGCAGGGGGCGCAGGGCGCGTCTGTTCTGGAGTGTGATTTGGGACAAATCCTGAAAGAGCTTCACCTCCGCGCCATCATGGAGGATACGTCCTCTCGCTCTAGCTTTGCGGAGTATCTCTTCTTTGAGCTGAAAGTTAATCACACAGCAAACCACGTCCCTGGGGGGTTCATTGTCCCTGGGTGGGGGGCGCAGCGCCCGATGGGCTCTTTCCATCTCGACGGGCGAGTCCGCCGGGCGCTCCATCAAATCATTAAAAATCGTATGGAGCGTCTGCTGCAGGGTCCCCGGTTCCACACTCTCAGGGAGTCCCCGCACACGTATGTTGTGTCTCCGTCCTCTATTGTCGAGGTCCTCGACGTGTCGGTAAAGATCCAAAAGGTGGGGAAGCTGAGAGTCGTAAGTGCTCTGGACCTGGCGTATTGCGGCCGCGTGCGCCTGTGTAGTTTGCTCCACCTCATCAATCCGGTGGGCCACGGCTCGGATCTCCATCTTAAGGTCAGCGACTGCCGCCGTAACAGCGTTCTTGATGTCCGCCGTCATTGTTTCCAGGTCGGATAGGCTGGGGGAATGTGTACGTCCCGCAGACGAAGCAGGCTCCAGGGGCCGCAAGTCTGATTCCAGGCCAAGCGGGCTCGGGGTTTGGGCCTGCGAGGCCGCGTGTGCCGCCATGCGCTGCGTTCGGAATATCTCCGGGATGTTCCTATTTGGCTGTGAACCGGACTCACCCGTTACCCGGGATGTAGACGAGCTTCGGGTGGCTCTACTCATGGCAGAGGGTGAAGTATAGGTTCCCCAAAAGGCAAGTTTCAATCCCTGGGTCGCAGGAGCTCAAGGCTTAAGCTGCCATCTCGGTCTCCATCCAGGTCACGCCCCTAAAGTGTTTTATTACTGCACTTAGAAGCACCTTTGCTTCTGCTTTGTAAATCTAAACTAATTTTTTTCCCCATTATTTTTACCTGGTGATCTGGTCAGTAACACTTCCTGTCTGGATGGAATAGCAACATGGATACCTTTAGACAACAGTATTGTTAATCTGGGGTGAGGGTAGTGCTAGATACACTAGCAGATATAAATGGACTTGCCGAACCACCCCCCCCCCCCACACCCAAAAAGGGGTTGCAAAGGTAAATGTTTTTTTCACCTTGATGCATTCTATGCACCCGCAAGAGCTTTCCACCATGCAAGCCCGCTCGCATGAAGGTGGAAAGCTCTTTCAGGGGAGAGCCGAACCAGCCACCGAGGGACCCCAGAAAAAATGGATCGGGGCAACTGTGTGCAAAACGAGCTGCACAGTGGGAGGCAAGTATAACATGTTTGTTATGGGAAAAAAAAAAAAAAAAAAAATTACTGTAGTGATCCTTTAACTACTTCAACACCAGGCACTCTCTACTTCCTGCCCAAGCCAATTTTTGACACTATCACTTTTTAAATGACAATTGCGTGGTCATGCTACACGGAACCCAAACAAACTTTTTATCATTTTGTTCCCACAAATAGAACTTTCTGGTAAAAAAAAAAAAAAAAAAAGTTTGTTTGTTATAAAATTTGGTAAATGAGTACTTTTTCTCCTTCACTGATAAGGCGGCTCCAACAAAAAGGTACTTATGGGTGGCACTGGTAGACACCGATTGGCAGCTGCCTGGGGGTCCTGTGTGGTGGCCATCCCTAGTGGTCCTGGGCAGGCATCCACAAAGGGGGGGGCTGCGCTGATGAACAATCAAAGCAGAACCCCCGTTAGGAGAGCCGCCGAGAGACAAGAGTGAGAAAAAGCCAATAAACGTCTCTTCCCTTTAACATCATGATCTGCCATAATTGGACAAGGCTGATCATGTGGTAAAGAGCCTCCATTTGAGGCTCTTTACCAGGATCGGTGTAGCGGTGTGTCAGACTGACACCGCACCACTGATCGCCGTGCAGCCCCACAGGCGTGTGCCGGCAGTTATCCTGCTGGACGTCTGACGCCCAGTCAAGTCAGGATAGCTGAACCACCGCCCGGCCATCATTCTGCTATAAGCCGGGAAGTGGTTAAAGCGGTAGTAAACCCTCCTATAATTTTCAGCCAAGGAAGCTGCCATCTTGGCCTCGGTTTGCTCTTCAACTGTCATGGTGCCGCACATGTGATCAGTTATGACTGCAGTTATTGGATGGTTACACAGTTAGGTTGAGAGTACAACACATGTGACAGTTACATTCCCGACAGTTAAAAGCACCCCGCTAGCGGCCGAATAGCGCCTCAAAAACGTTGGCAAAGCGCCGCTAGAAAATGGCGGCACCTTACCGCCGACGCTCCCCAGTGTGAAAGGGGTTTTATAGCCAGCTGGAGGGTTGAGACAAACCATTTCCCAGTGACAGGGGTACTTACAATTGTCAACTTTTAATAATTTATTTAAAACGTTGATCCTTAAAAAGAATGCTAGTCCATCTACCCCCCAGGTGTTTCTTTGGCCCCTTCATCCAGTGTGTAATACAGAAGATGTGTTACTGGCTACATCACTAGGTGAAAAAAGCCAATAAAAAAAAAAAAAAAATAGCTAATGCAGTCACAACATCTAATGATTGGTAAGCTGCAAAACATGCATTCTATATCCAAAACCAAAAACGTATTAAGATACAAAAACCTTCTGCCTTAACAACCACTTCAATGGGGGGTAGTAAAGGCAGAATGTTTAATTAATGCAATCTATGCATTTAGATAAACTGTGTGCAGCAGACCCCCCTTCAGTCACCTAAAACTTACCCGAGGTCCTTCTCTGTCCAGCGATGTCCACGAGTGTCTAAGTCACCCTAGATCTCCTTTCCGATTGGCTGAGACACAGCAGTGGTGCCAATGGCTCACACTGCTGTCAGTCAGCTAGCCAATCAGGGGAGAGAGGGAGCAGGGCCGGGTCGGGTCTCTGTGTCTGAATAGTCACAGGGAGCTGGGACTCAGCTCGGATGCCCCCATAGCAAGTTGCTTGCTGTGGGGGCACTGAACAGGAAGGAGGGGCCAGGAGCACAGAAGAGGGACCTGAGAAGAGGAGGAGGATTGGGGCTGCTCTGTGCAAATCCACTACACAGAACAGGCAAGTATAACATGTTTAATATTTTTATACGAAAAAAAACCAAGACTTTACAATCACTAACTTTAGTCCCATAACATGCCAACTGAGCTGGGGAGACACATTTTTAGCAAGTACAAAAACGTAAAAACATTTAAAAAGCACTTACCTCTGACATTGGTGTCCCCCAAAAGTCATTTTGGAAGAGCTTTTTAATTGGTGTTGAAGGATGGAGATCTTTATTATCCAAAATTGCAGACACATCATCAAAAACAAAACCGCAGTAAATACTGTTCCAATAGCATGCTACCACGACACACAATAAAATCCCAACTTCCATTAATTTAATCTCTGCCATATTTCTACAAGCTGTCTGTTAGACTTCAGTCACTGCAAGAAAAGAAAAAAAAATTTAGGCATATTTACAGTTCACTGTACATCACAGATATGGTGATCAAATTCGTTCATTCACTGTCAGAAAATACAAAAAAAGGCATGCACATCAGAGCTGTATTTAGATATCTTGTGGTACAAATGAATAACAATGTATTTTTGTAAAAGCTGCAATCATGTGATTATTTTAGTTTAAAAAAAAAAAAAAATCTTGAATAACCTTGACATCTTTACTTTTAGGCCAGTACAAAAAAAGAAAACAGAAAAAAAAAAAAAAGGGATACTAGTTACCTGTTCTATGATATTGCACAGAGCAATGCCTTACCTCCGCTTTGGTAGGGATGAGCCCGATGTTCGAGTCGAATAGCGAACAATTTGGGGTGTTCATTGCAAATTCGAAAGCTGAACACCCTTTAAAAATGGGGATGAGGCCCTTGTCCCCATCAACATGGGGACCCCCAAAGCATTCTTCCCATGTTGAGGGCATTTGGCCTGGTAAAGTTCAGAAGGGGGGGGGGCGGCGCTCTCGCGTCCCCTCTCTTTTACTGCGGCCTTTCATCCTCCAGGTACCATCTTAGCAAGCTGGGGGGGGGGCACACATATGGGTATGTTCCCAATTACTTGCCGGACAGCACTGAATTGGTGACAGGACACAGGCAAGTGTCTAGGAGTACGGGGTTACCTTGCAAATAAAGTTAAAAAAAAATAAAAAAATAAAACACCCCCCACACACAGACCCACCCCCTTTTGTGTTTAAAAACAAAAAAAAATGTGAACCCCCATATATAATGTGGGAAAAAAAAGTCACATTATATATTTACCTTTCCTGAGCTTCCTTAGTCCTGAAGAAAACCTAATCAATCTGCAAAAGACAACACTGGGGACAGCTGAATACTCCAAATCTGGCTTGAAGACATGGCAGCCCAGTGCAGAATAATCTTCTAAAGAGAGATATGGGCTACTCAGTCAGCATTCCCTGGAAGGAGGGCGATGTCACACTAGACTAGGCACTATGGGCTGCAGTCAGTGGAAAGACAATTATGTTGTTTTCCAACCCCCCCCCCCCCCCCCACAGGTGTCTAGGTTTCTGCTAGAGGTGGGGAAAGGGCCACACATAAAAAGCAGACCCAGAAATTTGGATACATGTTTAGCTTTAATGCTGCCCTACGTAGTGGGCATTGGCCATCACAGAAATCACAAAACAAAGAGCCGCTCTGACTGTGCATTGTTTGTGCCTGTGATCACAAGCATTGTGTACATGCACATTTAAAAATGGCGCACCAGAATACCACCAACCTGTTTAATTGCATACAGCGTGGGGGAAATTGGCTTATAAGGGTGTAGATATTAGTCATAAAAAAAAAAAAAATCTTACCATGAATAGAATAACATGCTGCAGTTTCTCGAGATTCAGAATGCCATTTTTGGCCATGTATGCATCATTTGCCTTTCAAAAGATAACCCCATCACTGTAAGTAAAAAAAAAAAATATTATACAAGTATACAATTTAAGTATATTGACAATGGTGCAAACTAAAGTACTTCACAAGCTCCATCAGAGGTCACCAAACTGCACCCTGAGGGCCAGATGCGGCCCTTAGGGCTCGGTTTTAACCACCGATACCAAAAATGAGGCCTAATCCCCCCTCCCCATTAACCCCAATGAAAGGGCAGAATTCCCCCCACTGACAGCAAAGAAAAAGCATGTCCCCCCACTGATGTTGCAATCCTTTCTACTCCCACTGGCCTTAGATGGCCCCCCCAAAAGTCTGAAAGGAAAGTAAACTGGCCCTTTATTTTTTTTAAGTTTGGGTGGGGGCTTAAGTGCGACTGAGATGGGCAGGCTTGTTTGCTGCCCCCCCTCCAAAGAAAATATATTGAGCACCAGCCGCCACTGGTTAAAGCCCCTGCCAGGTTGATTTTTTCTGTGGTCTTTGTACCATTGTGGAAATTCCCCTTCATATGTTGTGTCTCTGGGACCCCAAGAAATTGCAAAAAAGTAAGAGGAATGCGAATGTCTGATTATTAAAAGTCAGCAGCTACACTTTTTGTAGCTGCCGATTTTAAATGGGTGGAAAGCAATACTTAAAAAGGGAAAATATGCTCTTTATGCAGTTCCAAAACAAAGAATTTGTGAACATGAAAAGTAGAGGGGGGAGGGGGGGGGGGACACAGTGCGTTTTAATATTGGAGAAACAAATTTTTCAAAAATCTTGAAAGCAGACAGCTGTCAGTTCTCCAAGAACAGATGTTCTCTCATAGACACACATACACAAAGAGGTATTATTGTTCAGAAATTATAGATTACTCCAGCCGTACAACGTATGCAAGCTCACAATGATGCAACAGTGAGAATGCAAGAATCCCATTTTCTGACGTCTATTGCAAAATGTAAGTAGAGCTAAACATACTTATGAGCTACAAAAGGGTGATGGATTAAAGAATCTGAATACCATAATGTGCATACTCCTCTGCAATAGAGATACAACTGTCAGCACTAGAGGGGTGGACTATGGAAAAGCATCCAACCTGCTTCCGGATGGTAAAGTGGGACCAAACTCTCTCAGTTAAAGCGGGGGTTCACCCTAAAACAAGTCTGTCCCACCCCATCCAGCATACTGATATCAGCGCCAGTATGCCGTTTTTTTTTTTAATCGCTGTACTTTACGGTTTAATGAATAATTTTATTTGATCCCCACCGCGGGTGAATGGCGCGGCTATGTCGCGTCACGCCTTCTGAAAATAGCCGATTTAGGACTCGGCGCTATACGGCGCCTGCGCACAGACCTAGGAGATGACTGCGCAGGCGCCGTATATAGCCGAGTTCTATTTCGGCTTTTTTCGGAGGGCGCGACGCGCCATAGCCATAGGACTCGGGTATATACGGCGCCTGCGCAGTCAGCTCCTAGGTCTATGCGCAGGCGCCGTATAGCGGCGGAAAGAGCCGAGTCCTAAATCGGCTATTTTCAGAAGGCGTGACGCGACATAGCCGTGCCAATCACCCGCGGTGGGGAGCAAAAATTATTCATTAAATCGTAAGTACAGCGATTAAAAAGAAAAAATAAAAAAAAAACAGCATACTGGCGCTGACGCCAGTATGCTGGATGGGACAGACTTGTTTTAGGGTGAACCCCCGCTTTAACAATAAACTACCGTATATACTCGAGTAAAAGCCGACCAGAATATAAGCCGAGGCACTTAATTTTACCACAAAAAAGGGAAAACGTATTGACTCGAGTATAAGCCTAGGGTGTCCATCTGCATGCCTCACTATGCCCATGCCTAGACTTACATTTAACATGGGAGTCTATGGAAGGGTGCGCGGCTTAAAAACAAAAAACAAAAAAAAAAAAAAAAAAACAGCGCTCCCCCAGCCATAGGGCCCCCAAACAACAAACTTTGCAAACTTGTAGAGGAGAAATGGGGCTACATGTCCAGGGGACCTACGACCGGCCGGTACCCGGATCCCAAAGTCACCAAAGAAATTACCATTTAACATGGTAGACTATAGAAGGAGTGGCCGCCTTGGAAAGATTGGTGCTCCCCGGCCGTAGGTCCCCCTACGGCCGGCACCGGCTCCCTAAATTCCAGGAGATTAGGCGCAAAAAAGGTGTCTCGAGTATAAGCCGAGGGGGGCATTTTCAGCACAAAAAAAACATGTGCTGAAAAACTCGGCTTATACCGTATAGACGGTATTTGTAATTCTTATGCTGCTAGCATTAGTAAATGGATAGGAATCATATTTACTTGCTAACTTAATTTTTTTCACACCTTTCTTCAGTACTTTTCTGACCTAAGCACACTCCCAACCAGATGCCTGAGCTAATGGCAGATGGATTCCAGGAAGTAAATGCTACATGAATCATCTGCCCTTACTCAGGAGACCAGTGGCTAGAGATGTGAGGGAGGGGTGGTTTCTTAAAAAAAAACAAAAAAAAAAACAAACAAACATGGTTGGATAGATGGGGGAAGTTTACTTAGAATATTAGGAGAGAAATGTGGGGACTGAGTGTTTAGTTGACTCTACCCCTAAAATACCATCCCCATTGTTCCACTACAAAAAACATGAATTTGTGTGGGACTATCGATGTACGTTCTAGGGTCGAATACCAACACACGTAATACAATTTCAAGAATTTTTATATTTTATATATATTTTTATATTTTATGTTGAAATATAAGTTGAAAACATATTCACACATGTGAATGCCATATAGATCTGTCTTATGCCTCATACACACTGTTGGACTTCTGATCGTGCAAAAGTTTGCAGTGAGCCCTTCGGAAGTCCGGACGGACAAAAAGAGAACAGAATCTCTAAGGTCCGTCGGACTTCCGACAAAAAAAGTCCGATAAGAGGCTACACACGGCCGGACTTTCCTAGAAAAAAAGGCAGTCTGACTTTTTTTATCTTTGAAAATCTGGCCGTGCGTACGAGGCATCAGAATCTTAGGATCCTATGCATAAGACTCTAAAGGCCCATACACACGATCAGACTTTTTGACAACAAATGTCGGATGTACATGTTTGATTGGACAATCTGTGTAGACAAACTTTTTTGCCATTTCATCGGACAAATGTTCGCTGTGAGAACAGACAAACTTTAAGGCAACAAATGTCCAATGTCGGCTAAACCGGTCGTGTGTACACAAGTCCATCGGACTAAAGCCCAAAGAACAAACACGAATGCTCAGAACCAATGCTAAAGATCAGCCAACAATAGTCTGTGTGTACGAGGCTTTAGACAGACCTATATGTGGCAGATGAGGTTTAATGTTGATAAATGTAAAGTTATGCACTTGGGGGCTAAGAATATGCATGCATCATACATGCTAGGGGGAGTACAACTGGGGGGATCTGTAGTGGAGAAGGATCTGGGGGTTTTAGTTGATCATAAGCTCAATAATGGCATGCAATGCCAAGCTGCGGTTTCCAAAGCGAGCAAAGTCCTTTCTTGTATTAAGAGAGGTATGGACTCCAGAGAGAGAGATATAATTTTGCCCCTGTACAAATCATTAGTAAGACCTCATCTGGAATATGCAGTCCAGTTTTGGGCACCAGTTCTCAAAAAGGATATCGAGAACTGGAGAAAGTGCAGAGAAGGGCAACCAAACTGATAAGAGGCATGGAGGAGCTCAGCTATGAGGAAAGATTAGAAGAGCTGAATTTATTCACTCTTGAGAAGAGGAGAATAAGGGGGGATATGATCAACATGTACAAATATATAAGAGGTCCATATAGTGAACTTGGTGTTGAGTTATTCACTTTAAGGTCAACGCTGAGGACAAGGGGGCACTCTTTACGTCTGGAGTAGGGTTGTCCAGATACCGATACTAGTATCGGTATGGGGACCGATACCGAGTATTTGCGGGAGTACTTGTACTCGTGCAAATGCTCCCGATGCCTAAATAGAATACTTTTTTTGTATTTATCAACATGTTCTGTGAAAATTCTTTGAGTTTTTTACTACTGCGTGACAAGCAAATAAAACATTTTTATTCATTTTTACTCATGTTTATTCTTTTATAAATGTCTTGAGTTAGAGTTCTTCATAATTCTAAAGAAAATATCCTTAGTCTGTATTGTGGTTTGAAAACTGTCACATGACATTTAAAAAAAAGTATCGGTACTTGTACTCGGTCCTAAAAAAGTGGTATCGGGACAACCCTAGTCTGGAGGAAAAGAGATTTCACCTCCAAATACGGAAAGGTTTCTTCACAGTAAGAGCTGTGAAAATGTGGAACAGACTCCCTCCAGAGGTGGTTCTGGCCGGCTCAGTAGATTGCTTTAAGAGAGGCCTGGATACTTTCCTAAATGCACGTGATATAACCGAGTACTAAGTTTTGTAGGTAAAGTTGATCCGGGGTAAATCCAATTGCCTCTCGGGGGATCAGGAAGGAATTTCTTCCCCATCCGGTAGCAAATTGGATCATCGCTCGGATGTTTTTTTTTGCCTTCCTCTGGATCAACTGTGGGTATGGAGTTGGGTGTATGGGATGTACTGTGTTTTATTTCTTTATTTTTTGTTTATGGTTGAACTGGATGGACTTGTGTCTTTTTTCAACCTGACTATGTATATGGCTGTCACATGTGTGAATATGTTTTCAACTCATATTTTAACATGTAATAACATTTCAAGAATTTTTTACACGTTGTGTTTAAACCCCAGAACAGGGGTGTCAAACTCAATATCATTCGAGGGTCGCATCAGCATTATGTTTGCCCTCAAAAGGGCCGATTGTATCTGTAAGATTAGATGTCCAGCGCATCCCCTCCCCATATATTAGATGTCAAGAGCCACCCAACCATCAGAAGTTGAGTCACCCACTCAACCTTACATCACTGTGCACCCCCCTTTCCTTATGCTGCTGCTGGGAAGAAGCTGGATGCATTGCTTGAAAAGCAGAAAGTAAGGGTCTGGAGTAGGACCAGAGGAGGGCTGGAGCTCTGCTGCTGCAGGAGAGGTGCAAGGGCCACATGAAATAGCAAGGAGGGTCAGATTCGGCCCGCGGGCCTTGTGTTCGACACCTGTGCTGGTTTTGTACAGTTTGAATATTAAAAGAGGAACTTTACTCTTCCAATCAACATTGATTATTTTCAATCATGCTGCGTGCATTAATAAATAGTTTTAACCGCTTCAGCCCCGGAAGATTGTACCCCCTTTTTACAATTCGCCACTGCGTCAGTTTACCTGACAATTGCGCGGTCATCCAACGCTGTACCCAAACAAATAGAGCTTTCTTTTGGTGGTATTTGATCACCTCTGCGGTTTTTACTTGTTGTGCTATAAACAAACAAACAAACAAACTTTTTTTTTTTAAAAGCATATTTTTTCTACAGTTCAGGCCGATACATATTCTTCTACATATTTTTGGTAATAAAAATTGCAAAGAGCATATATTAATTGGTTTGTGCAAAAGTTATAGCGTCTAGAAAATAGGGAATAGATTTACGGCATTTTATTTATTTAATTTTTTTACGGCAGACAGATCGGACACTAGACACATTTTCGGGGCAATTGGCATTTGTACAGAGATTAGTGCTATAAAAATGCACTGATTACTGTATACATGTCACTAGCAGGGAAGGGGTTAACACTAGTGGGCGATAAAGGGGTTAACTTTGTTCCCCGACTGTTTGTTCCAACTGTGGGAGGAGATGGTAGACAGATTGTGGTTCCCAGCTGGTAGGAACTCACGATCTGTGTCTCCTCTCAAAACAGGGATGTGTGTTTATATATATTGATGTGTGTTGCGGAACACGCGCAAAATCGCGCTTGTTCTTGACACACAGACAAATGCTCTGCTCTTTAGGGGTGCCATTAATTCTTAATTGTGCCCCATCCATTGGCAAACATGGGTTGCTTTTGTTATGGCACAATTAAAAAAAAAGAGTCGGGGACTTCTTTCCCCGCATTACTGCGGGTAGGGAAATGAATGGGCTGCCCTACACGCAGCACGCACCCACACAGAACCAAGAGCTTGTTCACATATCAGGCTGGAGGGGCAGTAAAACCACATGGTTGAGCTGTTTTTACCACCCCCAACTTTTGCCCCTTTAGTTGCAGTGGCAACAGCTGGGGGTGTAAACATGCTGTGGCTGCAGCTATACCCAGGGATAACGGGGCTGCACTGCAACTACCCCTCAACTTACGGGCTTAAAACAGGTGGTGAGGAGGCAAGATATGCCTCTTTACTGGCTGACAAATGCCCCTGAACACAAATATGAACACAAATTGCTTTTCAGAGGAGCAGCAGTCCTTGATGCTATCTCGAACCCTACAAAAGTAGTTCTGATGGTACAGGAATAGGGGGGTCAGGATTAAAAGTAACATACATACAGACAGATGCGCACGCACACAAACAGACACATGTACATCTGTCTGTATGTATGTTACTTTTAATCCTGACCCCCCCCTATTCCTGTACCATCACAACTACTTTTGTCACACACACACTAACAGACATGTGTACACATACACTGAAAGAAGAACGGTCAGAGCTGCACAACAACCAACACTGGTTGAAAAACGTTGCTCTAGGGAATAAAATGGCAGTCAATGCAACTTTTAATCTCGCACAGTATTTGCGCAATAATTTTTTCATGAATTAAAAAAAACAACATAACAGTAAAGTTAGACCAATTTTTTCGTATAATGTGAAAGATGATGTTACGACCCAACTTGTCACACTTTAAAATTGCGCACACTCATGGAATGAGTCCCTGATGGCACAGGAGAGCCCGGAGAAGCACCGGATGGTGGTGGTGGGGGGGGGGGGGCTAGACGACATCCCCTCCCATCGCCTATAAGAATGATTAAGCGGCGGACCTGCCAAAATTATCTAAATGAATCGCCGGCTGGAAAAAACGATATCTGAATGATGCCGGTAGCTGCAGGCATCATTCAGATTTCCCTGCACAACCTTAACAATGTCATATGATGGCGTGCGGTAGGGAAGTGGTTAAATATCAAAACATATAATACTTACCTCTACTGTGCAGTTCGTTTTGCACAGAGTTGCCCCAATCCTCGACTTCTGGGGTTCCTCTGCGGTTCTCAAGGCTCCTCCCTGCATCGTAAAACACCCCAGGAGAAGTGCTCGCCTGGGGGCGTACCTTGCGGACATGCTCCAGAGTCCAGCATTCGGCATCCATAAATGCCAAATGTAGGGCCCCGCATCCACGCCATTGGATTTGATTGACAGCAGTGGGAGCCAATGGCTGTGCTGCCATCATTCTATCCAATCAAGAACCGAGAACCCCGGCCAGAGAAAGAGCATGTCTCCGCCGTGGGAAATTCCAAAGCTCGGGTAAGTAGAAACTGGGGGGGGGTTTGATGCATTAAGGTGAAAAGGCAGGAGGGTTTAGAACCACTTTAAACTCTGCTCTACAAGGACTGCAAGAGGCAATCAAGTCAAATAAAAAAAAAAAAAAATTCTAGGCAAGTACAGGAGTTTTACCCAGTCTGAGCATTTTCCAACCCTTGTAGAGCATAGCTTAAAGAGGTTGTAAACCTCCTGTAACATTTGTACCTATAGGTAAGCCCAGAATAAGGCTTACCCATTAGGGGTGGACCGAATATAAATTTTGGTGCCAAAACCGAAAATCAAGGATGCACTAGGCCAAAAACAATACCAAAAATGATAGTATTTAAAAAAAAAAAAAAAAAAAAAAACATTTTTATATATAAATTGTATTATATTCAACTTTTTAATTAATATCATCAATTTAAATTAAAGCGACGTTCCACTCGAAAATGGAACTTCCGCTTTTCCGGTCCCCCCTCCAGTGTCACATTTGGCACCTATCAGGCGGGAAGGGAGAGGAGGGGGGGGGGGAGCAGATACCCATCTAATACAGGTATTTTGCTCCCACTTATGGGCATTGATACCGAGCCACCCATGGGCATCTACGCCACTTCTGACACCTTCTCCGTCCCCCCTCCCCCACTGTCTTCTGGAAGACACACAGGTCCCAAAAGACAGCAGGGATCAGTGGGATCGTGCATGCGCAGTAAACAATCAGGCTGTGAAGCTGCAAGGCTTTACGTCCCAATTCCCTTACTGAAGATGGCGGCGGCGGCAGCACCGAGGGATAATCGGCTTTGGGTACCGACATCGCGGGCGCACTGGACAGGTAAGTGTCCTCATTTTAAAAGTCATCAGCTGCAGTAAAATGCAGCCTCTAATCTCTTGTATCATGTCTGCATTCTCTTACTTAAAAACGTAAACTTATTGCTAATAGTATTAGCAAAATTTCCAATTGGTGCACCTCTAGCAGACATGATACAAGAGATTAATCCAGCCTCACCAGTGTCCATCAAATGCAATCTGACTGTGCTCAGCAGCCTAACCAGGACCCGTCATATGCAGCCTACCTGCGCCCCGGATCAGAGCAGCGATCTCTGTGTCACGAAGCAGGGCTTGAATTGCCCAGGCCGCAGTAACAATGTCCCATCTCCAGTGATTATGTCACACTGATTCATTGTCCTGGCATTGGATCAGCGTGAGGTCTATCACAGAAGCGGGAAATTGTTACTACGGCCTGGGCAGTTCAGCTCTGTTACACACAGAGATCGCAGCAAGGAAAGGAGGGAGTGGAGGACTGGGCACACCAGGATGACGCTCCTGCAATGGGCTGCCCCTTGGATGGACCCCTCCCCCTTTTGGTATTGGCTGCTTTTTTTCTTTCGGTTGAATAGAAAAAAAAATAAAACATTTTGGGCGACGGTTTTCAGCAGCCAAAATTTTGGTGCACCTCTATTACCTATAGGTATTATCAATATCTCCTAAACATGTGCCCTTTAGGAGATATTCACTGTTTATTGTGTTGATGAGGTCATCATGCACAGCAGTGATGTCACGCAGCGCTGGCCAGTCACACAGCTGGAGTTTGCAGCCCCGGAAGGAAGACAGGCGAAGATTTATTCGGCCTGGAGCGGGGACAGCGCAGTCTTCGTTTGCAGGCAAGTGTCACATAATGTGCAAGTATGTGATGCATACTAGCACATATTGCCTTTACTTTGCAGAAGAAAAAACGAATCAGTGTTTACTTCCTCTAAGTGTGAAAGGAAAAAATCAGTACAAGGAGCCCAATTAGCTCTTGTGCTGACAAGAGAAGAAAGCAGAGTGACCGTAAGATGAGCTCATTGCTTCGCTTCTCCTTCCACAGGCTGGGACAGATCCAAGATGACTTGGGCTCAGAAAAAGTGGGCTGAACAATGCTGACCATCAGACTGAGTACATCTAGTGGCAAAAAACGTGGTTGTGTCATTCTACCCTGTAAATGGACTCTTCATTGTTATCTTACCTGCAGTTCTGTCTTAATATGAACATGTATGTATCTGAATGATTTTCTGTGTTTTAGAGCAAGTGAAAAATAAGCGATGTCATTGGGCGAGGTAGTGTTTGCGTTGGCAAGGGGTGACTTTATAGAACGACTGCCGATAAACAGCTCAGCTAACTGGCGGCAAGAGGGTTGTGTTACCTTCTGTGCTGAGAAAAATAGTGTACAGAATTTAATATCACCATTACTTCTTCAATAGAAAACAAGCAGCACGTCACCCATAGATTAAAGGAGTTGTAAAGGAAAAAAATGTTTTGCCTAAAATTAATGTCTGCAAGGTAGACAGACAGAATAGTGTAATGATTCTGTTAAAAAAAAACGGTAAATACCTATTAAATTCCTTCATCTATATCACCTCCGGCGTTCTAGTTTCTGTTCTCCCATTCACTTCCTGTTTGCGGCGCTCGTTCATATAAGAACTACATTTCCCAGTATGCATTGCGGCACGCCCAGTAATTCACACATCCTTGAAGTCTCTAACACGTAGAGAGCATCCTGCCACACAGATGTAGTTCCCAGGAGGGGGCGAGCACGTCGCTGACCACCGCAGTAAAGCCTCCCTTCATGGTGGCGAGTAACAATCAAGCAGGAAGTGAACAGAACAGAGAAGAAATAGAGCAACTTCTGAGCAAAAACAAACAATGAGGAAGTGAAAAGAGGAATGTCTGCAGGTAAAGGATGCTTATTATGAAAAAATAAATAAAAAAATTCCTTTACAACCCCTTTAAAGATGTAAAATGTTTAAACCTGTGCACCCTCTGACTTTAGTTTCACCTTGTTACTAAGCGCTCATTTACACTTGCTTTAAAATTGGACATGTTTTTTTAAAGCGCTCTGAGCCTTGGTTCACACTATGCGATGCCAGAAACTGCATGTGATTTTTTTTAGCAAGAAATTGCACCGCACTCCTGTTCAAATCACATGCGAATCTTCATCAGTGCGATTTCAACCATTATTCTGTATTGCTCAAATTGCACCAAAAGCGTGTAGGACCATCTTCCTTTCTTAGCAGCACCAGAATCAGATCGCATGGGTGCGATTCTGTAAATCGCACTGCGTTTTGTGAACCGATTTTGGGGTGTCTAACATACACACCCTCATCGTTTTGCATAAACAAGATGCGATTTGCATGCAATGCAAAATCTGCACACAACTTCCTGTCCAGCCCCCCTCAAAATTAGTTTTTTCATTCGTTAAGTAGAAAATAAAAATCCAGGGGTGATCAACCAAAAAAAAGCTCTATTTGTAATAAAAATAAATAAAAATAAAAATTTCATATGGGTACAGCGTTGCATGACCGTGCAATTGTCAAAGTGCGACAGCGCTGAAATATGAAAATTGGACTGGGCAGGAAGGGGGTGAAAGTGCCCAGTATTAAAATGGTTAATGCGTATCATCAGCGCATCAGATGCCAATACAAAAATCAGATGCCAATACACAGTGGGAGCCCAGAAAAGCAAATGCCTATAACACAGGCGCCCAGAAAGCAGATGCCAGTACACAGAAGATCTCCATAAAGCCCAGCGAGAAAGGGGGCCCCCATTACACGCCCAGCGAGAAAGGGGGCCCCCATTACACGCCCAGCGAGAAAGGCGGCCCCCATTACACGCCCAGCGAGAAAGGCGGCCCCCATTACACGCCCAGCGAGAAAGGCGGCCCCCACACGCCCAGCAAGCAGATGCTCGTACACAGCAGACACCCAAATAGATGTCCATACACATCCAGTGAGCAGATACCAGTACACAGCAGATGCCCCTACACGCCCAGCAAACAGGCACCCATACACAGCAGGCCCCCATACACGCCCCGCAAAAAGGCACCCATACACAGCAGGCCCCCATACACGCCCATCCAGTGAACACCCATACACACCCAGTAGGCTAATGCTAATGGCATGTAAACAAATGCCCAAACACGCTCAGCGAGCAGGTGCCCATACATAGAAGGCATCCAGCGAGCAGGCGCACATACATGCCCAGTAAGCGAATGCCCATACGCGCTCAGTGAGCAGGCGTCATACACAGCAGGCATCTAGCGAGCAGGCGCCCATACAGCATATTATTTAGGTACTTATATAGCGCCGTCAATTTATGCAGCACTTTACATATACATTGTACATTCACATCAGTCCCTACCCTCAAGGAGCTTACAATCTAAGCTCCCCAACTCACATTCATATACTAGGGCCAATTTAGGCAGAAGCCAATTAACCTATCAGCATGTCTTTGGAGCATGTGCCCAAACACCCTGTAAGCAAATGCCCATACATGCCAGACAGTAGATGCCCCTACCCAGCAGTCACCTAGAGATCAGATGCCCATACAGGGCAGAACACAGATATCCATAGACACACATGACAGACTGCGAGGTGTCTTACTGTCTCCTCTATGGGAAGGATGATTGCTCTGATAAGACCCCCAGCAGCGCACACTGCTCTCCTTCCTCCAGTGATCACTGAGTAGGAATATCCCAGAGAAGACTCCACTGATGGAGGACAGCCCAGCCCGCTTGAATGGGATTAGTTCCGAGCTGTGGAAGCCGCCATGACAGAGAGGTAAGCCAGCCCCGCCTCCATGATTCCTCCAGCCGGATATGAGCTCACATCCATGTTTCCCACCATGGAGCTCTGGAGAGTGCCTGGGAGGAGTCAGGACCGCAGACACCTCGGGGCCGTAGCTCCATCCCCACAGCGCCACCTATAGACGGCCCGAGCTGTCACTGTATAGAGCCTGGAGCCTTGATTTCTGAAAGTATCAGTGGGCGGGGTCTTCCTGTTCCGGGGGCTAATCAGTGTTTAATGGGGTTTCTTAGCAACGCTTTCCCGGCTCTCCCCGCGGTGTTGCCGCTGTGGTGCCTTGTAGGAGAATCTGTGTATTGGAGGCTTGTGTTGTACATAGAGCATCCGTCACCTGTTCAGCCTGAGCCGTCCGCTGGGAAGACAAGCCAACATGCTGCTCGGTGTTATGGGACGCAGCTAGTTATGAGTGTGCCGCCAGGGCTGTGCGTACAGAGTATGAGAACAGCACACAGCCTGTAATCTCTCCATTGTGTGCCTGCAGCATCCCTCTCACACTGCTGATCCCTCCTAGGGAGGTGAGTGCTCATTACATATCCTGCAACCTTTCCCCCCTGTGCCCACCCTCCACCTTTCCCCCCTGTGCCCACACACACCACCTTTCCCCCCTGTGCCCACACACACCACCTTTCCCCCTGTGCCCACACACACCACCTTTCCCCCCTGTGCCCACACACACCACCTTTCCCCCTGTGCCCACACACACCACCTTTCCCCCTGTGCCCACACACACCACCTTTCCCCCTGTGCCCACACACACCACCTTTCCCCCTGTGCCCACACACACCACCTTTCCCCCCTGTGCCCACACACACCACCTTTCCCCCTGTGCCCACACACACCACCTTTCCCCCTGTGCCCACACACACCACCTTTCCCCCTGTGCCCACACACACCACCTTTCCCCCCTGTGCCCACACACACCACCTTTCCCCCTGTGCCCACACACACCACCTTTCCCCCTGTGCCCACACACACCACCTTTCCCCCTGTGCCCACACACACCACCTTTCCCCCTGTGCCCACACACACCACCTTTCCCCCTGTGCCCACACACACCACCTTTCCCCACTGTGCCCACACACACCACCTTTCCCCCTGTGCCCACACACACCACCTTTCCCCCTGTGCCCACACACACCACCTTTCCCCACTGTGCCCACACACACCACCTTTCCCCCACTGTGCCCACACACACCACCTTTCCCCCACTGTGCCCACACACACCACCTTTCCCCACTGTGCCCACACACCACCTTTCCCCACTGTGCCCACACACACCACCTTTCCCCCCCCTGTGCCCACACACACCACCTTTCCCCCCCTGTGCCCACACACACCACCTTTCCCCCCCTGTGCCCACACACACCACCTTTCCCCCCCTGTGCCCACACACACCACCTTTCCCCCCCTGTGCCCACACACACCACCTTTCCCCCCCCTGTGCCCACACACACCACCTTTCCCCCCCCTGTGCCCACAGACACACCACCTTTCCCCCCCTGTGCCCACAGACACACCACCTTTCCCCCCCTGTGCCCACACACACCACCTTTCCCCCCCTGTGCCCACACACACCACCTTTCCCCCCCTGTGCCCACACACACCACCTTTCCCTCCCCTGTGCCCACACACACCACCTTTCCCCCCCTGTGCCCACACACACCACCTTTCCCCCCCTGTGCCCACACACACCACCTTTCCCCCCCCTGTGCCCACACACACCACCTTTCCCCCTCTGTGCAATGGTATGACACAGAGTGGTCCCTTACCTCCTCTTTTTCAGTTTCCGCTGGCACTGTCTGCTCCACCTCAGCAATATGGGTGCTAAGAAGTCACCCATGAGGGCACACTCCTGCGTAGGTCTATGTGCATGCATAGATACACACAGCGCTGGTAAGCCACGCCCCCACATCCTCTTCACAGAAGTTTGACTGACAGCAGCAGAAGCTTAAAGTGTTTGTTACTCTAAAAAAAAAAAAAAAAACCACATATCCTGTTTCCTTAAAGCATGAATGACACAACAGTTGTCCCCTTCTATCACATAAAAACCTGTCTGATCCTGCCTCCCCCTGTAAACTGTATATAACAGTGATTGCGAACCTTGGCACCCCAGATGTTTTGGAACTACATTTCCCATGATTCTCAACTACACTGCAGAGTGCATGAGCATCATGGGAAATGTAGTTCCAAAAAATCTGGGGTGTCAAAGTTCACCATCACTGGTATATACTCTGTAAATGATATATCATGGCTGCTAAGCCTGGACCCTGTGGTCAGTTTACATGTCTTCGTCTTCTACAGACCTGCTCTGTCCTGCCCCCCCCCCCCCGACTGTCTGCTCGTGTCAGTATCCTCCCCCTCCCCTCCTGCTGCTCTCATAATTACTATAAAATCCTCCTATCCCTTCTGTAACATAACAATATGTGTACCTGTGCCTGTATTATATAAAAAATATGGTGATCTGTACCTATATCAGAAGGGCTCCCGGCGCTTACATGACTCTTCTGCTCTCTCCTCCTTCCCCCCCCCCCCCCGGCTGGGAGTGCTTGGCCCCACCGACTATAGCCGTCAGAGGAGAGAGCCACGGAGTCACGTGAGTCATGAGTATGCTTTTGGCCCCTTTCACACAGTTGGAAAGATCGGGTCTGCCTGACAGTTTTTATTAGGTGGACCCGCTCAGACCATCCATTGCCTTCTATAGAGCTGCGGATGTCACTGCACATGCGTCTGTCACCAACATGTGATCAGATCCCATCCCCCAAAAACAGATGGGGGGGATTTGTTCCCCTTCTGCCTATTGGATCAGATGACAGTCGGATGTAAACACACAAGAGGTCGGTTTACATCTGAATTCCCATACAGAAAAGTGGACTGTGTCTGTGTCAGCTCTGATCAGCGGAGCATGCATGGACCTTCATCTGCCTGCTCTGCAGGGATCAGAGGAGGGACTCCGCCAGTGTGAAAGCCTGTATTCTGTAAAGTACACTTTATATCCATAATGAGTTGCTCTGGGGATGTCTGTTGAACACACACACTTGCAGAAAGCCATAGAAGTGAGAAGGTTTGTTTAGTACTGTGATGAGGCTGTTGAAGTCTGGTTGTTGCTTTCAGCACTATTTACTCTGTATTGTGAAATGACAGAGCTAAATGTCACAAGGAGATTTGTGCCTGCTAAGCCTTTGTTTAGGGACCCAACCATCTGGAGAGCCAGATCTGTTTCTAGCTAATTCGGATAGGATTGAGTATGCAATGTTGTATATACACTACCTTCTGAATGCATCATTTGTGTATGTTTCCTCTTGTAATGATACACTGGAGAAGCAGAAGGGATCACCTTATCCATAGACATACTATCTACCCACCCATTTGACAATAAAAACGCACACATGATTAAGTGGGAGAAAGATTTAGAACAAGAATTTACCTGAGACCAATGGAAAAAAGCAATCCATATAGCTAGCAAGTCATCAGCATGTATTGAACACGGGGACAACGCACAAAAAATAATAAATAGATGGTACCTGACCCCATATAAATTAGCACAAATATATCCCTCAAAGTCTAATGAGTGTTGGAGATGCAACAATCAGATAGGAAACCTGTTACACATATTATGGAGCTGTAAAAATCTACATAGCTTCTGGAATTCAATTACTTCCTTTATAGCAGATCTTACAGGCATCCTAAATAATCTAAACCCGGCCACAGCTTTACTAGGTATCAATTTGGATATCTATCCTAAAGAATATAGAACAATTGTATTCCACACACTGGTTGCAGCAAGACTCACTATAACCAGCCTGTGGAAATCAAAGGACGCACCCAACTTATCGACAGTTATAGCTAGAATCAATATACAGGCCCAATACGAATTAACGCTGGCTTATAAAAACGATTCCATTACTACATTCAGAAAGAAATGGTTGGCTTGGATCACCCATCCCAGAGCATCCAAATACTTAAAAGAGTGTAATATGTAATCTATTGTCAAGTTTGAAATACGTCAAAGTCAAATATATACTTACCCCAGTTGTAATGTATTATCCTGGACCTACTTTATTGATCTGTGTAGCAAGTTTTGTTAAGTTCATTTTTTTAATTTCTGTATGCATGTGTACGTGTGTATATATATATATATGTATGTTTATGTATATATGTGTATACATTTTCTGTTTCTTTATGATTTTCTATATACAAATAGTTAAAGGGGTGTTCCAGCCAAAAAATGTGTTTATTAAAAGTCAGCAGCTACAAAAAGTGTAGCTGCTGGCTTTTAATAAACACTCACTTACCTGCTCCTGCGTTCCAGCAATGCGCCGACCGGGGCTCCGCTCCTATCCCCCCCTCCCCAGTCGGCGTCTCCATCCCGACTGTGGGCACCCAGCCGTGACAGCCTTCGGCTTCACGGCCGGGCACCCACTGCGCATGCGCGAGCCGCACTGCGCATGCGCGCGCGGCGCGGCTCGTCGCTGATTGGACAGGCGATGGCCTAGGACCTGTCAGTGTCCTAGGCCATCGCCTACAGGGAGGGGCTGAAATAAGGCGATTACGCCTCTCGCCTTATCAGCCCCTCGGCGGAAGCAGGAAGTGGGACAGGAAGTCCCACTCCTACTGAAGCCCCCACTCCCCCCCAAAAAAAATTACATGCCAAATGTGGCATGTATGGGGGTGAGGAGTGGATTAAGAGGAAGTTCCATTTTTGGGTGGAACTCCTCTTTAACTCAATTGGAGGCCTAGCCATGCCTACATGGTAGAAATGTCAATGGTCCAGTAATCCTTTGGCTGAGCTACCCTAAATCTCAGGCTAGCCATATGTGGGAAGATCCTTTCTTAAACGTAATATATTCCAGCCTACCAATCCTTAGGCCTCGTACACACGAGGCAATCTATTTGTTCAAATCGGTTGGACCGACCGATTTGAACAAATCTGTCTGATAGGATTTTGGTTTACTCGCGTGTACACACGAGCAAACCAAAATCCCCGCCAGCAGACGGCGCGCTGACGTGTCGGTAACGTGGCGGTGACGTTGACGCCGCCACGTCACCGCACCAGGAAGTAAAACACTTCCGCTCATGCACCGAATCCATTCGGCGGCGGTGCGGGACGACATGTCTGCTGGTAAGTGTACTAACCAGCAGACATGTCGGGCAGACGGATTCCCGCCCGATAGATTTCAAAGCATGCTTTGAAATCTGTCGGGTGGCCAAATCCGTCGGCTCGGCCGTACACACGATCAAATCTGTCTGCTGGGACGGTCTAGCAGACCGTTTCCAGCAGACAGATTTGATCGTGTGTACGATAGGGGTGTCAAAAATAATCGTAACATCGATGCATCGAGATTCGGCTGCCCACGATGCGATTTCGATGCTACAGCTTTAAGTAATCGATTAATGATGACGTCATCTTCCTGCCGTGCCGCCGCGCCATGCCCTGCCTCCAATACAGCAGAAGTTTTCAAGCCGTTTTTTTTCCCGCCTCCCACTGACGTCATCCCCAGCCGCCCTGAGAGTGTGTCGCAGGTCCGACTCGAGTGAGACAGAGGAGAAGACATGTGTTCTCTGACTCTGGTCCCAAGAGCTCACGCTCAGCTTTCCTCGTCGGCTGCACAGACGTCTGCATCACTGTGTGCAGCCGCGTTAACTGGACTGCACACAGGCCAGGGGAGACCATCCGCCCTTCACCCGACTCAGTCACATGCAGCAGCTGCATGAGCAGGACTGGGAGGGAGACCCGAGTGAGCCAGACCGTGGTTGTCTCATCACACAGGCAGCAGGAGAGGAGACATTTCATCCTCATCATCAGACAGGTACAAAACATCATTACACAAGAGAAGAGACACTGGCTGTCACACACACACAGACATAGTACTGACTGTAAGCTGAGGATCTGTATATTTTCTCCTGTTATGAAGCCCAGAAACACATCAGGGGTTAAAGATTTATGAAAGCAAAGCAGCAGTGGAACAGTGGCAAAGAGGAACTACAGGCTTTTAATTTGTTTCCTATGCACCTACTATTCGGGATATTATATTATATAGAATATAATATCACGAATGGTAGGTGAATAGGAAACAAGTTGACTCACTGCTGCTTTGCTTTCCTCAAATGACTTGTACGTTTTTATGAGCACAAAATATGAGATGGTATTATATAGGATGGGGATCGGGGGATGGTGAGCAGGCAGATCGCCCATCTCATTACCGCCTGCAATGACACAAGTAATGTGTAAGGCCTCGTACACACGATCGGACATATCCGATGAAAACGGTCCGCGGACCATTTCCATCGGATATGTCCGATCGGGAGTTTGATCCGATGGCGTGTACACACCATCGGATCAAATTCCCCGCCGCCGGACGGCGCGGTGACGCGGCGGTGACGTTGACGCCGCCACGTCACCGCCACGTCACCGCACCAGGAAGTAAAACACTTCCGCGCATGCGCCAAATCCATTCGGCGGCGGCGCGGCGGCGGTGGGGGACGACATGTCTGCTGGTAAGTGTACTAACCAGCAGACATGTCGGGCGGACAGATTCCACCGGATGGATTTCAAAGCATGCTTTGAAATCTGTCGGGTGGAGAAATCTGTCCGCTAGCCCATACACACGAGCGGAGATGTCTGCTGAAACCGTCCATCGGACCGTTTTCAGCGGACATATCCCCTCGTGTGTACGAGGCCTAATTCAGCTTAGTTATCTAAGCTGAATTACACATTACTTGTGTCATTGCAGGCTAGCCCTATTTTTACAACCTCTGAGGCGGCGTACACACGAGGGGATATGTCCGCTGAAAACGGTCCGATGGACCGTTTCAGCAGACATCTCCGCTCGTGTGTATGGGCTAGCGGACAGATTTGTCCACCCGACAGATTTCAAAGCAAGCTTTGAAATCTATCCGGTGGGGATCTGTCCGCCCGACATGTCTGCTGGTTAGTACACTTACCAGCAGACATGTCGTCCCCCACCGCCGCCGCGCCGCTGCCGAATGGATTCGGCGCATGCGCGGAAGTGTTTTACTTCCTGGTGCGGTGACGTGGCGGTGACGCGGCGGCGTCAACGTCACCGCCACGTCACCGCGCCGTCCGGCGGCGGGGAATTTGATCCGATGGTGTGTACACGCCATCGGATCAAACTCCCGATCGGACATATCCGATGGAAATGGTCCGCGGACCGTTTTCATTGGATATGTCCGATCGTGTGTATGGGGCCTGAGGCCTCGTACACACGAGGGGATATGTCCGCTGAAAACGGTCCGATGGACCGTTTCAGCAGACATCTCCGCTCGTGTGTATGGGCTAGCGGACAGATTTGTCCACCCGACAGATTTCAAAGCAAGCTTTGAAATCTATCCGGTGGGAATCTGTCCGCCCGACATGTCTGCTGGTTAGTACACTTACCAGCAGACATGTCGTCCCGCACCGCCGCCGCGCCGCCGCCGAAAGTATTCGGCGCATGCGCTGAAGTGTTTTACTTCCTGGTGCGGTGACGTAGCGGTGACGTGGCGGCGTCAACGTCACCGCCACGTCACCGCGCCGTCCGGCGGTGAATTTGATCCGATGGTGTGTACACGCCATCGGATCAAACTCCCGATCGGACATATCCGATGGAAATGGTCCGCGGACCATTTTCATCGGATAAGTCCGATGGTGTGTACGAGGCCTAAGATGACTGTATTCTACAAGCCCTATTTTTTGTGGTGTGGCACCATCTATGTGATATTAAATAGCAGAGCGGTCACTTAATGTAGGATTCTCTAATAAGTGCTATTGCTTCTACTCGTGTGCATTTTGTCGATAACAGATAAAGAAGGGGGTGCTGTGATCCAGGCACACAGGGGGGGGGTACGGGCATGTAGTGGAATCTGATGTGTCACCTGTGATAAGTCATTGTCACTGCAGGCAGGGACTGGGCTGTATGGAGGAGAAATATAGACCATCTCCTGTAGCATGTCCACAGTCTCTGACCATCCCCTGTAGCATGTCCGCAGTCTCTGACCATCCCCTGTAGCATGTCCGCAGTCTCTGACCATCCCCTGTAGCATGTCCGCAGTCTCTGACCATCCCCTGTAGCATGTCCGCAGTCTCTGACCATCCCCTGTAGCATGTCCGCAGTCTCTGACCATCCCCTGTAGCATGTCCGCAGTCTCTGACCATCCCCTGTAGCATGTCCGCAGTCTCTGACCATCCCCTGTAGCATGTCCGCAGTCTCTGACCATCCCCTGTAGCATGTCCGCAGTCTCTGACCATCCCCTGTAGCATGTCCGCAGTCTCTGACCATCTCCTGTACTATGCCCGCAGTCTCTGATCATCTCCTCTACCACATCTGCAGTCTCTGATCACCTTGTTTAGTATTTTGGGGAGAGAGCCATGCGCACGTGAGCTGCAATCGTGATGCATCGTGATGCATCGTGGAATCGAATCGAATCGAATCGTGGACTTGATAATCGTAATCGCATCGCATCGAATCGTGAGACCGGTGAAGATGCGCAGCCCTAGTGTACGAGGCCTTAGATGTAATGGCTGCATTAGTTTTCAGTTTTTTTTATGCTTTTTTTTTTTTTTTTTTTTACGAGATATCCCCTTTGTTTACAAATGAAATGTATATATGTGTGTGTGTGTATATGTGTGTATGTGTGTATATATATATATATATATATATATATATATATATATATATAAACATTTTTTTTTTTCTATTATTACTTTTTTATGCTTTTTTTCAACGTGTAAAATTATATATGTAACGGTTCCCACTGCTGCCACCACTGTAACGGTCACCACCGTTTACGACCTTCCATCCACCCACGACAAGCTTATCCGACAATCCTGCATACACGATCCATATCAATTCCCCAGAATCAAGACGAGACTCAGCTCTGTACTTGTTTCAAAATGAATGAATGCTTTAATAGATTCTTCTCAGCTTTTTATGCAGTTACAAGCATGTGACAGTAATCACACAATGAGTTGCCCTTCAATCCACATCTTTAGACAGACGTCTGTCTCCGACAGACAGGTAGTCACACCTCGGCATCAATAGGCTTTAAACCGTGTTATTACACAATAGAAAGGTCTAGGAGCAGACCTGAATTAACACCTTTACACAATGGACAATGAAATGTCTAGGAGTAGATGCAATTAACCCCTTTCAAAAGCATGTGTCCCCACATTGAATAGCCAACAACTTGTTATTTCTCAAGACATCCTGCAAACATGAATTATTATTAATGTCCCATATCATGTAATACATGAATTATGATTCACTAGCCACCCCATGCCCAAAGGGGCACAGGGTGGACTCAGACCCAACAGTTATCAGTGACACTGACACAGGAGTATTCCCCATCCTTCCAAAGTCTCTGGTTGTCACGGGTCATTCCGTATGTATGTATGTGTGTGTGTGTGTGTTAAAGCAAACAATTTTTTTATTATTATTGATGGTTTATAAAATGAAAGTGAACGAAGAAATAAAACACTGCAGGAAAATAATAATTAAATGGAGAAGGAAAATAAGGAGTTAATTAAAGGCTGATTAGCGTAAATTAAGGCTTAATAAGGGGTTAAAACAGAGGAACATAAAATAAAAATTTTGCTTGACAGCTTGGTTTATACTGGTTTCACCTGCAGATCAAAGTTCACCCCTTTGATCTGTAGATGAAGAAAGAGAAAGATACAAAAAGAAGCAATGTTCCTTTTTACCTTTCTGTTTCAGCAGCTGAGCAATGTAGTTGATAAATATTTCCTGCTGCCTTGCCTTTCCAGCTGTCAACAGGGGAACTCCACTGACAGCTGAATGAGTCATCGGTTGTTAAGGACACCAGGGCGCCGCTCCTTTTAAAGGGGTTGTAAATCCTCAAGGTTTTTCACCTTAATGCATGCTTTGCATTAAGGTGAAAAACCTTCTGTAGTGCACCTGCGCCCTTTTACTTACCTGAACTTAAACTTGATCTTTCCAGCGACGAGAACGAGCCCAGCAGCTTCAGCTGCTGTCTCGGGGTCCTATGGGATAGACTGATGGCAGCACCAACAGCAGTCATTGGCTCCCGCTGTTTTCAATCAAATCCAGTGACGCGGGGCCCAGACCAAGTCCTGTGTCAATGGATGCAGCAGCAGGACTCGGCAGTGTCCCCTTGGAATTGGGGTCTCTGAGGGGGCACTCAATGTGGGGGAGGAGCCAGGAGTACCGCTGGGGGACCCCAGAAGAGGGAGATCGGGGCCACTCTGTGCAAAACCCTTGCATAGAGGGGATGAGAGCCAGTTCACACTGGGGCGGCACGACTTCGGGGGCGACTCGGCAAGGCGTCCTGAAGACGACTTCAGAGGCGACTTGCAAAATGACTTCTGTATAGAAGTCAATGCAAGTCGCCCCCCAAAGACAATACAATACAATACAATACAGTTCAATACAATGTATGGACAGAAGATCAGTAATTTCCCCTAGTCAGTCAACCCCCCCCCTCCCATACAGTTAGAACACACCCAGGAACATACTTAACCCCTTCCCCGCCCCCTAGTGTTAACCCCTTCACTGCCAGTGCCATTTTTATAGTAATCAATGCATTTTTATAGCACTGATCGCTATAAAAATGCCAATGGTCCCAAAAATGTGTCAAGTGTCCGCCATAATGTCGCAGTACCGGAAAAAACCGCTGATCGCCACCATTACTAGTAAAAAAAAAAATATTAATAAAAATGCCATTAAAACTACCCCCTATTTTGTAAACACTATATATTTTATTATAGCAAAATTGTCGCTCTATTTTTGTTCATAGCGCAAAAACGAAAAACCGCAGAGGTGAGCAAATACCACCAAAAGAAAGCTCTATTTGTGGGGTAAAAAAGAACGCCAATTATCTTTGGTAGCCATGTCGCACGACCGCGCAGTTGTCAGTTAAAGCGACGCAGTGCCGAATCACAAAAAGGGTTCTGGTCTTTGACCAGCAATATGGTCCAGGTGTTAAGTGGTTAATAAATAATTACCGTCTTTTTTTTTTTTTTTACATTTCAGCCTTCAGTGGGGCAATCCCACTGACAGCTGAAAGTATCGGTTTCGGGTATCGCAGCATTTGCGCGTGCAAATGCTTAGTATCCGCACTGACACCAGTATTGGTGCCACCCTACTTTTTGTCTTTATTTTCATCTGTAAGTCCTCTTATGTTTAAATGTCCTTTAAACAGACCAAACTGAGACCTCTGCTCTAACTGCTACTTTGTCTGGGCAAACGTGCGGCCCTCCAGCTGTTGCAAAAGTCCCATGAGGCATTGCAAGGCTGACACAGTTACAACTTTGCATGACTCCCACTGGCAGAGGCATGGTGGGATTTGTAGGTTTGTAACAGCTGGAGGGCCACCTGTTTGAGAACCCTGAGTTAGAGGATTGATACAAACCATATAACACTTACAAGGGTGCTTACAATGACCAGCATTTATATATTTATGTAAAACATTTATCACGAAGGGGTACATAAAGTGTTTCTATTACTGATTTAAAAATGCTGGCTGGAGTTTGGCATTAAGACCCCTCTCACCATAACTTCGGATTTTCGGCACATTTTGGCTGCTAGCGAGGCATTTTTAACCCCCGCTAGCGACCAAGAAAGAGTTAAAACCACCCGCAATGCGCCTCTACAGCTGCGTATTGCTGGTGGTACGGCAGTGCTGCCCATTGATTTCAATGGGTAGGAGCGCATTAGCAGCATTAAAGCGGAGTTCCACCCAAAAATGGAACTTCCACTTAACCCACTCCTCACCCCCTTACATGCCACATTTGGCATGTCATTTTTTGGGGGGGGGGGGGGGGGGGGGAGTGGGACTTCCTGTCCCACTTCCTCCTTCCGCCGAGGGGCTGGTAAGGCGATTAGCTTAACCGCCTACACCAGCCCCTCCGTGTAGACGATCGTCTGGGACACGTCGCAGGTCCCAGGCCATCGGCTGTCCAATGGGACGGTGCAGCGCCATTTGCGCATGCGCAGTGCCGCTCGCACATGCGCAGTGGGTGCCCGGCCGTGAAGCCGAAAGCTGTCACGGTCGGGTGCCCACACTTGAAATGAAGACCCCGGCCGGGGAGGGGGGGAGAAGAGCAGAGCCCCGGCCGACGCGTCACTGGAACCATGGAGAAGGTAAGTGTATGTTTATTAAAAGCCAGCAGCTACACTTTTTGTAGCTGCTGAGTTTTAATAAACATAAAAAAAGTCTGGAACACCCCTTTAAGTTCACCGCTGCTAATGCGCTCCAAAGAAGCTGCTGGCAGGACCTTTTCTGACGCCCTGCTAGCGCACCGCTCCAGTGTGAAAGCAGCCAGCTGAGCCAGCTGCTGTTCCAGGCTTCTGGTTGGATATCAACTGTATAGTCAGGATCTTTTCAGGGCCTGGACCTGCATTCTGTGATGTCAGCTGACAGTGGCCTTTAGAGAAGGGAGAAGATCCCCCTCTAGCTGTCACAAAGTGCTGGCAATAGGATGTAAATATGAGTGTAACAAACTCCTGAAGGTGAACTTAGCCTTTAACACAAACCTTCCGCCAGAGTGACAATGCTGCTGTCTGCTGTGCCTCCTGTTCTCATTCACCCAGAGCGGTGTATGACTAATACAGGAGATATGTTACTGGCCAGATCGCCAGGGGAAAAAAGCTAAAGAAAATGAATGCAGCCGCTTAATCTAATGATTGGCAAGCTGCAGTATGATACTTTTTTTGGTTTGGAGTTCAATACTGACTCTGGTTGTAAATAGTAAATGATTTTTTTGTGTTTTTTATTTATTTTTCTAGAAAGATAACCAATAAAGATGGCTCCTGCTTTAGACTGGGGGAAGCTCATGAAAGTGGATCCAGATGTTCTTCCCAATCAAGAAAGATTGGCAGAAAAGATGTTGAAAACCTTATCGCAGGTTTGTGATCTCAGCCCAGCAGGGTGTCTGCATTCATTCATTTCTAGGTGCCGCCTTTGGGTCAAGGTGGATTACACTTGAAACAGATCTAAGCCTGCAAATTAACTTTTCACTGTTTCTAAACTCCACGTGGTCATCAGAATAGTAATTAACTACACAACTTGCGTTTTACAGGTGACTAGCACAGATTTAAAAGGGGAGACGAATGAAAATTTGATACAGATTTTTCGAATTACACAGTCTATAATGAAGGTTTGTATGTTTCCATGATTTTACGTGTTTGTGTGAAATCTTTCATCTCAGGGGTTTATTAAAGAATTGGTTTTATGCCGCTAAATATGTGCAAAAGTTTAACTCTGAGTTAACCTGTATGGTTTACTCCTTCACTACTATAGGTTAATGATGGCTAGAGCCGGCAGTGCTGTGATATGCAGAAAGTCGGCGGCCATGTAGTGTAACAAAGCCCCACCACCTCCTCATCCTCGTTCCACCTATCACGGACGAGGAGGCAAGGCTTTGTTAAAGGGGTTGTAAAGGTACGTTTTTATTCCCCCAAATGCAGTCCTCCTTCACTTACCTCATCCTTTGATTTTGCTTTTAAATGTCCTTATTTCTTCTGAGAAATCCTCACTTCCTGTTCTTCTGTCTGTAACTCCACACAGTAATGCAAGGCTTTCTTCCTGGTGTGCAAAAAGACTCTTGAGGGGGGAGGGGGTGAGCAGGCAAGTCAGGACACTCTCTACTTTGCATATTGAGAAAGGAGCTGTGTGTTATTGGGCGTCCTGACACTCTTGCTCGCCCCCTCCCCCCTCAAGAGGCTTTCTCCACACCAGGGAGAAAGCCTTGCATTACTGTGTGGAGTTACAGACAGATCAGGAAGAGAGGAATTCTCAGAAGAAATAAGAACATTTAAAAGCAAAATCGAAGGATGAGGTAAGTGAAAAAGGACTGCACTAAGGTAAGGGAAAGCTATTTAGGGAAAACATTTTTTTCCTTTACAACCCCTCTAAACTGCACAGCTGTCGACGAGACTGACGTCACAGCGCTGTGAGATCAGGTGCACACGGCTGCAGATGGACACTGACTCAAGTACAAGCAGAGGGGGCAGTTTCAGCACAAAGAAATGTGCTGAAAAACTCAGCTTATACTCGAGTCTATACGGTACAAGCCAAGATACACTGTAAAACTCCAATACGACAATACAAAAAAACAAAGCGTCCTTCAGGAAAAAAAATTGTATTGTATTCCTAGTAATCCAAGGAGCCATGTACCAGAACACTCACAACCTGGGAAAATGAGGTGTGAGCGGATTGGTATGCCCATCCCACCCAAGGGTATTTCATGCAACCCCAGGAGTTCTCAGTCAAGTAGGTTTCCTGAAAACAAATAATGTCAGGAAAAAAACATCATGCGTTTTAATAGAGCTGCTGAGTCCACAAATGTTCCAATAGACCACAGGGTCCTCGGTCATGTGGGATCTTTAAGTAATAAGACAATCCGTGGCAATTTTCTGTGGTAACATATCTCCTATCATGTTGAGACTATTCTGTCTGGTAACAATTGGCATATATACTATATATATTGGCCGTTATGCTGCACTGCTCATTATAAAGGGCTGTCAACAATGACTTAAAATAATTAGGCACAATGGTGCCAACTTTAGAGAGATCCTAGGTAGGAACTTGCTTGTGTCCCAAAATGTATACAGGAGAAAAACAAAAAGTAGGCCTGTTCAACATGGCGGACCAAACAAGTGTGAAAAAAATGCAGAAGTGTGTACACAGTTTGTTTACGCTTTGAAAAGGCAAAACTGTCGGTTAAACCACAGTGTAGTTCTGGGCTCAGTACACAATATCATGTTCCCCAGCAAAATATTAACTTGCTCAAGGAGCCAAAAACGTAAGCCGAAGAAAGCAACAGGTGACCCACTTCTTGCTCTCCTGTAGCAGGTAATAAGAATAAGAATCCGTCTCCAACTTTTGCATCAGGACGGTGTTGTAGAGCATGCTCATAACAATCCAACCATGGTGAGGCCTCTTTTGTGGATTAAAAAAAATAAAAATGTGTCTGCTTACCGGCCGTGACACTCTACTTTGCAGGGTATAACATCGCATAGGATAATTGCAGGTTCCACAGTCGCCTGTTCACATCTTTAAATTTTGCCTGGCGTCTCTGCACCTCCGCAGAGAAATCGGGGTAGAAAGATGCTCTGGCCCCATTAGATTGAGCGTTGGCATGCTCCCATGCACAGCACAGTACCACCTCCCGATCTCTATAGTGCAAAAGATGGGTTAGCATCGGTCAAGGAGGACAGCCAGCTGGGAGCAGATGACCCCCGAGTATGATGGGATCGCTCCACTGTAAAGAAAGGGCAGAAGGCGTCTTTACCAAAAAAGTTCTATCGGCCAGCTTTCCACAAAAGTAGTCGGGACCCTTCCTTCCATTTGAGCAGGCCCATGATGCCAAAATTATTGCGGCGTAGATGATTCTCCATATCATGCGCCCTGTTGTTGGTTTCCTTTGCCAGTTGATGGGCCGTGGGCCGTGTGGACTTCCTGAACCAGCAGAGGGTGTATATCTTCAATATCGCAGACTGTGCTTTCCACTGCAATTGTCCGCTCCAGGATCCTTTGGAGGTCTTGTCGCAGCAGTGACACCTCTTCCCACAGGCACCCGAATTGATCTTTTATGGTGTTGCCTGAGTCTGTGCACATATGTACTGACTGCAATATTTCAGCCAAAGTGGGTTATTCATATTTCCCTTGTGCAGAGGGCCGGCGGATCGATCGAGGGGTACCCCGGGGTAGTAGCTAACTGGACGCTCTCAGTAGCGAAGCTGTGTGAAACACGTCCTCTCACAATACCGGTCTTGGCCTGCCCCCCCCCCCCATTTATTTTCCTAGTGTAAGAAGGTCAGGAAGTGAGGTGAAATCTCCCTGGTGAGAAATGGTAAAAAAAAAAAAAAAAAAAAACTATGACTTATCTATTAAAAACAAGTGGCTAAAGTTTGATTTATAATTTTGAGGGCTATGTTCATTTTTAATAATGTTTTTTTTTTTAACTTTCAGATGAAATCTCAGGAGGTAGACCTTGCCTTAGAAGAGGCAGAAAAGGCAGGAGAAGAGCAAGCCAAAAATGGTAAGAAGGCCTGGTAAATACATTTTGGTTGCATTGGAATATCTATCATTAATTGCAATACATTGTTGTAGTTACAGTTATACTAGACCTACAGTAATGTGTCACTGTATTGGGCTGCTCTTCTCCAGGGATTTTTGTCACTACTCTATTAGCCATCACCATAGTCTGACATCTGCTCCAGGTTTGTGTTCATCCTAATTTGGCTTTTGACTGCTTTTGAATTGTATGTCCAATCCAATGCCTGAAGATCTAATTTATTTACTTCAGTGAGGCTTGTCTGTCAGGAGCCCATGAATCTTCGAATTATTTTTGTAATTGCTAGGCCATGTTTTAAGCATCAACATAGAAATTACATTGATATCTTCGGTTTGCTGTCAGCTATCCATTTTTTTTTTTTTTAACTGGTTGCCAGTGATGATCTGGGCAAGGGTGGACCAACTTGGAGACCCAATGGGGTTGATTTACTAAAACTGGAGAGTGCAAAATCTGGTGCAGCGGTGCATGGTAGCTGATCAGCTTCAAACTTGAGCTTGTTCAATTACGCTTTGACAATAAAACCTGGAAGATGATTGGTTTCTGTGCAGAGCTTAACCAGATTTTGCACTCCCAATGTTGGTAAATTAACCCCTTTATTTCTATGTAAATATTTTTTATGAATCTTTGCCAGCTTCTTGCTCAGTCATTAGGCTTATACCCCTTTTCTGCACATTCCCCTAGTATAGATGCCTGAATTTATTTGGACACCGTTTACCCTGGACAGGGCACCATAGTTATAGCACCACATCTCTCAATGTATACAGTTGCAGGTTTTTTTTTTTTTAGGTACATTTTAGGAAACATCCAGGAAAATGTGATAAAAATAATTTTAATCATTTGTTTAAAAGGTATTATGTCTTCATAAAAAACAATGTAATACAGTACAGTAGACTCATATAATACAGTCCTTATTAGTACAGCGATATTAACATAGTTCCCCAAAACACACATAAAAACAGGTATGTGTGTATTGTTTTTTATGTGTGGTTTTTGTTTTTTTGATTTATGGACCACTCTGTGATACTTATCGTACATATATGTTTTTCATATCTTTCTTATTAGAAGGCTCTAATCTCAAGTGAACTGCATCCCCTGGGGAAGCCCAGTTTCAGGGCGAAACATGTTGGGAACAACTATGCTAATATTTCTGTATTATGAGTCTACTGTATTACATTGTTTTTATGGGGACATAATACCTTTTAAACAAATGTTTGAAATAAATATACATTTTTATCGAACTTTCCTAAAATGTTTCAAAAACTCACCTAAAGAAAAATCCCAAAAACCTGCAACTGTATACTGAATTTACTTGGTTTCAGGTCCTTGTAATCCCTTGTACAGCAGTACATTGCAGGGCATGATGTCACAATTCCTTGTCTACCGAGATTCTTGGGAAGCGATGAATACTTCAGATCTCTCTCTTTCTCCTGGTCGTTTATTTTAATTATGGACTGGATGTAAAAAAAACATTTTTAATACCTAATCAATCTCTGTGTTTTTTTTTTTTTACTTAAACAGAAAATCAACTAAGGAGTAAAATCAAGCAACTGGAAAATGAAATTGAGGTATATTATATCACTGTCAGAAACCATGGATCAGACCAAGACAGAAGTACAGTTAAATCACACTTGTTTAATAATAATAATAATAATAAAAAGATAAACCGAGTAAGCATAGTCAAAACTTTAGCCCGAGTTCAGGGATTGAATCGAGTACTAGGACAAGCCAAAGGTCAGGGAGCCAGAGATGAACGTAGAACAGCAAACAGAATCAGGAGCCAGAAGGGATGTCATCAAAGCAAAGTCTTCAACAGGAACGCAGGAGAAAGTCTCTGTGATGTTGACCAAGGCGAAGGCAGAGAGCAAGTGAACTGGAAGGCTTAAGTAGGTATGACTGACGAGCTGGATCATCAACAGATGAGTCACTGTAGAGAGATAGGAGTTAGCAATTAGCCGACAGCTGAGCGGAGACCCTGACAATTGCTTGCTTTCAAAAATCCCTGCTACAATTTTACTGATATAATTTTTATTTGTATTCGTATTTGTACTCTTTTTTTAAGAGCCTTTGTATGGCATTGAAAGGACTCCTCTAGTGTTGCAGTTTATGCCAGGTTTTAATCTTGGTGGAGAAAAACAAGTTCCTTTTTAACCACTTAAGGACCGCCTACTGAACATTTACGTCAGCAGAATGGCACGGCTGGGCACATCAACGTGTATATATACGTTGGTTTCTAGTACCCAGCCGCGGGTCACGGGCGCGCTCCTGTGACCCGGTCCGAAGCTCCGGGACCGCGGGACTCGCGGACCCGATCGCCGATGGAGTGCGGCGATCGGTCCCCGGAGCTGAAGAACGGGGAGAGCCGTGTGTAAACACGGCTTCCCCGTGCTTCACTGTGGCCTCAGCATCGATCACGTCATCCCTGTTATAGGGGGACGTGATCGATGACGTCACACCTACAGCCACACCCCCCTACAGTTGTGAACACACGCAGGGAACACACAAATCCTACAACGCCCCCTTGTGGTTAACTCCCAAACTGTGCATTTTCACAGTAAACAATGCAATTTTAAATGCATTTTTTGCTGTGAAAATGACAATTGTCCCAAAAATGTGTCAAAATTGTCCGAAGTGTCCGCCATAATGTTGCAGTCACGAAAAAAATCGCTGATCGCCGCTATTAGTAGTAAAAAAAAAGTAATTAATAAAAATGCAATAAAACTATCCCTTATTTTGTAAACGCTATAAATATAAAAGAAAACCAACCGATAAACGCTTATTGCGTTTTTTTTTTTTTTTACCAAAAATAGGTAGAAGAATACGTATCGGCCTAAACTGAGGGAAAAAAAAATATACATATATTTTGGGGGGATATTTATTATAGCAAAAAGTAAAAAATATTGCATTTTTTTCAAAATTGTCGCTCTATTTTTGTTTATAGCGCAAAAAATAAAAACCGCAGAGGTGATCAAATACCACCAAAAGAAATCTCTATTTGTGGGGAAAAAAGGACGCCAAATTTGTTTGGGAACCACGTCGCACGACCACGCAATTGTCAGTTAAAACGACGCAGTGCCGAATCGCAAAAAGGGGCAAGGTCCTTTAGCAGCATTTTGGTCCGGGTCTTAAGTGGTTAAAAAAAAAATAGATTTTTTTAGGTTGCTGCTACAGGGTTTGTATGATTTTTTTTTTTTTCTGAAAGGTTTAGCAGTATTCCTCCACCCCACCCGATGGCCTCTTTCACACTGGAGCGGCTGTTTTTAGCCAATTTCGCGGTATAGCCGTGGTGTCCCATTAATTTCAATAGGCAGGAGCAGTATACACACACCACTCTTTCCCCGCTCCAAATATGCAGCTAGCAGGACTTTTTTTTACCGTCCTGCTAGCGCACCGCTCCATTGTGAAAGCCCCACACTGGGGACACAACAGCGGCTGTTTCAGGTCGGTTTGCAGGCGCTTTTTTTAGCGCAATAGCGGCGGCAAAATGTTCCAGTGTGAAAGGGCTCAAACACTGAGACCGAATAAAATCACATGATCACCTCACTAAAGCAAGAAGTATCATGGATTTGTTTGTACAGTATATTGGCAATACATTAGAACCCACCTTTGTGCCATACTGTATATTTGCTTTTTTTTATGCTGAGCATTCTGAATGAATTCCGTTAATGATGTGGTCACTCTAAGCAGGGTCATACAATGAAAACTGCATCCACGTGTTGGAAACTGGATACATATAAAGCAGACAGATGTTTTAATAATATGTGTTATATATGCGTTCTTGTGACACTTTTCTAAAAATGACCTAAAGCTAAATCCAAAATGTTTATACTATCTGGATTACATCTGCTTTTTGTATACTTTACAGAAAGCCATGTTGGATGTGAGATAATTCCAAAGTTTTGCTGTTCTTAAAGTGATACTAAAGGTTTGAAGATTTAGAAAAAAAAGTATAACAAACATGTCCTATCTCCGCTGTGCAGCTCGTTTTGCACAGAGTGGCCCTGATCCACGTCTTCTGGGGTCCCTTGGTGGCTCTCTCGGCTCCTCCCCACATCGCATAACCCCCCCCTTTGAGAAGCGCTTTCCCAAGGGGGTTACCTTGTGGGCGTGCTCCGAGTCTAGCATTTGCATCCATAGACACGAATGGCGGATTCAGCCCCGGCGCCCACGTCATTGGATTTCATTGTCGGCAGCGTGAGCCAATATCTGCGCTGCTATAAATCTATCCAATGAAGGGCTGAGAAGACTGGGCCGAGATCCAGCGTATTCTCGACGTGGGACTTTCAAGGGCTCAGGTAAGTAAGCTGGGGGGGGCAGGAAATATCAAATGTTTTTTTACCTTAATGCATAGGATGCATTGGGATGAAAAAACAGGAAGGTTTACAACCCCTTTAATGTACTGTCATTATTTACTATTTGAAAATCCTGCCAATACATTTTAGAAATTAAAAGCTGTTAGGCTGGCCACACATTTATACAATTTTCTTATCTAATTTTCTTATCTAATTTTCTTTTAGATTTACCTTCAACTATGTAGTGCAAGAGCCTGCCTGATTGCATGCACATTAAAAGTGTTTAAGTTTGTCCTCCATATATTATATGGTTTTGGTAGATCTAAAAAAAAATTATATAATGTATGGCCAGCCTTAGTCTTTGAAAGGAGGTTTAGTGGGGTGGCAGTCAGGCACTCTTAATATTAAAGTAAACCGTACTATTCCTCTTGCTGTCTTATTACCAGGGTGGATATAAATCAATAATTAAAAATATATATATATATATATATATATATATAATCTGTTTTTAAATCCATTTTTTTTAAATTGTATCAAATTTATTTTAATAAAATACTTTTGGAGTATTTTTATATATATATATATATATATATATATAAATATAAATATAATATGATACAATGGAACCTCGGATTAGGAGCATAATCCGTTCCAGGAGAATGCTCATAGTACAAAGTGCTTGCATATCAAAGCAAGTAAAGTCAATGGAAACTAAAACAATTTTGTTCCGCATTGACTTCAATGGGATGCAATACCGCATCCGGCCAGAGGTTGACTTCCTACCCGAGATTTGCCGAGATCAGCCGTGCTGTCCTCAGGCCTTACTGTGCATTTCCAAATGGCGACGTTCGGCTCCGGCGCCCCCCCACCTCAGGCCACAAGCGATACTGCACACCGCTTTGGCCTGAATCATGCTTGTTTTGCGAGACAACACTCGGAAACTGAGTCACGTTTTTTAACCACTTCAGCCCCGGACCATATTGCTGTCCAAAGACCAGAGCACTTTTTGAGATTCGGCGCTGCGTCGCTTTAACTGACAATTGCGCGGTCGTGTGACGTGGCTCCCAAACAAAATTGGCGTCCTTTTTTCCCCACAAATAGAGCCTTCTTTTGGTGGTATTTGATCATCTCTGCGGTTTTTATTTTTTGCGCTATAAACAAAAACAGAGCGACTATTTTGAAAAAAATGCAATATTTTTTACTTTTTTCTATAATAAATATCCCCAAAAATATATAAAAAAAAATATTTTTTCCTCAGTTTAGGCCGATACGTATTCTTCTACATATTTTTCGTAAAAAAAATCGCAATTAGCGTTTATTGATTGGTTTGCGCAAAAGTTATAGCGTTTACAAAATAGGGGGTAGTTTTATGGCATTTTTATTATTATTTTTTTTTTACTAGTAATGGCGGCGATCAGCGTTTTTTTTTCGGTACTGCGATATTATGGTGGACACTTCGGACACTTTTGACACATTTTTGGGACCATTGGCATTTTTTTAGCGATCAATGCTATAAAAATGCATTGGATTACTATAAAAATGCCATTGGCAGTGAAGGGGTTAACACTAGGGGGCGGGGAAGGGGTTAAGTGTGTTCCTATTTGTGTTCTAACTGTAGGGGGGGGTGGACTTACTAGGGGGAATCACTGATCTTCTGTTCATACATTGTATGAACAGAAAATCAGCGTTTCCCCCGCTGACAGGAACGAGCGCTGTGTGTTTTCACACACAGCTCCCGTTCCCCGCTCTGTAACGAGCGATCGCGTGTGCCCGGCGGCGATCGCGCCCGCCGGGCACACGCACGGGACTCGGGGGCGAGCGGGGGGCGCGCGCGCGGGCCGCCGGCGGCGCGCACGCGCCCCCTAGTGGCCGCGAAAGGCGCGACGTAGAGCTACGGGCTCTCGCGCACCCGTGCCGACCTGCCGCCGTATAACTGCGGCGGCTGGTCGGCAAGTGGTTAAAATACAGTGCTATGTATTGCGGAATGCTCGATAACCGCGTAACTCGCAATTCAAAGTTTTACTGTACATTAACAATTTAGTTTATTCAGCATGAGATGGATATTAGTTATGTAGCAAGAGGCTGTATATTCTACAATATTTACATTTTTGGTAAACTCTTTAATTAATCCAAGCTCTGCAAGCTGAGATGACAAAACTTGTATACTAAACCAACCTTTATTTCCATCTGTAATTATTGTTTATGCTGTCTGCTTGTTATATTTTTCCACCTGTTGTTTTTGCCCCGTGTGGCCTTTTATTAAATGCAGATGGCACAGCTGTCTACCGGAACTAGGGATTCACGTTTTTTACGGGAAGAAATTCATCAACTTGAAGAACAGTTGGGACAGAGAGAGCGGGAACTGAAAGACACGAGAAAAGAGCTAGAAAAAGAGAAACAAGTTAACGAAAAAGTGAGTCGAATGCATATTATTTCTGGCAGCAGACGTTGTGTACTGGTAAATGTCGCTGTTATTTGGATTGCTTATTTTGCAGTTTTTAGCGCTCATCCACATAAATGCAGGTTTTAATGCAGTATGGAAGTACAGTGTGTGATCTGCATTTAAAGTATTTCTAAACTCAAAAGTTTATTTTTTTAATTTTTTATCTTTAATACATTCTCTGCACTAAGGTAAAAAAAATATTCCAATACATGTTTCTCCCCACCCCCCACCCTCATCACTAAACACCTACCTTAGTCCTCTCATTAATCCAGCTGTGTCCTGGCTGCAGTACCGCTGCTTTTTTTTCCTCATCTCACAGGAGAAACTGAGAGCAGGGGCTACCATAGGCGTCTGCTGCTGTCAGTCAAATCCTGTGAGAAGGAAGAGGGAGTTGTGGCTGAACCACGCTGTGTGTGTCTATTGACGCACACAGCCTGGCTTGGTTGTATACCTGCACGGGTGCCTCCTCACAGGATTTCACTGACAGCAGTCAAGTCAATAATAACTTCTACAGTCACTTGAGTAGCTTTCATTTTCCTTCAGGACTGTGGGATCTGAAGGAGCTGACCCTTACCTTTTTTAAGTAAATTCCCACATATTGCCTGTGCTGAGGTCCTGAAAGCATACACCAGGGATCTTCAAACTATGGCCCTCCAGCTGTTGTAGAACTACACATCCCATGAGGCATTGTAACACACTGACATTCACGGACGTGACTAGGCATGATGGGAATTGCAGTTCCTGATCAACTGGAGGGTTGTAGTTTGAAGACCCATGGAATACACCATGGCTTGATTTGCATGCATACAGAGCAGTGAAAGGTATTTTTGAGGTACGTTTTTAGTTTATTAGAGTAATTGGGGCATTCATGGCATGCAGCATAATTAGTTATTGTAGTGACAGAAAATTAGTTGATAAAAAAAAAACAAAAAAAAAAAACATATCACTCCACCCTGAGCACTGTGCACTGAGCTGCTGTCCATGCTCACGGTTGATTCCTCCTAAAAACACTTTATTGATTAATATTAGAGAGTAAAAGAAAGCCATGCTTATGCCTTTCAGTCATCTGTTAAAGTGGTTGTAAACCCTTACATATACCCAGTGAAATGATCTGGCCTCAGGTGATGCAGAGATAAAACAAATCCTCCTACGTACGTTGTATCTGTCTATCTGCAGCCCTCTCTACTCTACATCTGTTCAAAGATATGTGTGTTGCATACAAATGGCAAAGAATTGTCGGTCAACAAGCACAAAACAACGTGTTTTTTCAGCTCTTTGGCGCCACTGAACTTCTGCTAATTGTTATGGTGAGCAATGCTTTTGAGCATGCGTGTTTGGAGTTTTGTCCAAAGGACTTCTGTACACACGATCGGATAATCCGACAACACACATTTGTTGTTGGAAAATTTTAAAGCATGCTATCCAACATTTGTTGGCAGAAAATCTGACAACAGTTCTCCGATGGAGCATACAAACAGTCAGATTTTCCGACAACAGCCTGCCATCACACAATTCCCATCGGACAATCCGATCTCTGATCTTGCGCACGGGCCTTTATCCCCCACACATTAAAGACGACCTGAAAATAGCCTTTTGGTATTTGAACCTTCTTTGAAAAAGAGAGGAAAAGCGTGCATAATCGTGACATGGTACAGCACTGTAAATGATGGCTTACAGTCTTTACACCAGCTTTTCACACATTGCTATAGGTTTGTTGTTTATATCTAATTTCTAATGAAAGGAAATCTCTTTTATAACCAAGTTGGCCTTAGCCAGAAATCTAATCCTACTAAGAATGACATCTGCCTATCCACATTACAGCGTTGCTAGGACCTGCGCTATTTCCGCTGTGACTGACCTGATTTGTAACTGCAACACATTGACAATAAAGGAAATACGCACTCACCCAGAAATGTTCCAAGCTGAAAAGATCTGTTAGTGCAATAACAAACATATGTGACAGCTGGATGCACTCATTTTCTTTTTGGAAAGCCCTTACCATCAACTTCAGGCTTATACATAATACTATAATTGGTCCAGGATTGTCATCAGTGACTTTGTCACACAATTCTATTATATGTACTGCTATCAAAATTATGTAATGGCGGGAACTTTTTTTTTTTTTGAAACGATTAAGTAATTGTTTTGTAATCTTGGTAATTGCTAGCACATTTTTGGTCTTGTATAATAGTTTTGAAAACACATGTTTCTAAGGTTCCAAAGTTTTATTAACCAGAATTGAGGAAATTCTCAAAATGTACTCTAATAACACAGAGGTGCAATTAGTTATATAATAAAATGATTTTCTTTGATGTATTTCTTTAAGAACTGTAGAATGCATTTTCTATTCAACTAGTTTAATTGACAAAAAACTCACATATTGTCCTGACGCATGCCTTCTCAAAGTTTAAGGCATGCTTCATGTAAGAGTGTCTTCCCATGTCCGAAGTACTGTTGCAGATCAATGAGGCTTGGGGTGGAGAGCTATGGGTGGACAGATAGTAGGCATGGCTCTGATACAAATTCTGCAGAACTTTAGGGCGTTTTTCGAGCGAAGCCTCGTCTGCAATCACAATGTGCTGGTAAAGCACCGCTAAGACCCTAACGTTTTAGGGCGTTTTTGCAGTGCCTCAGTATGAAAGAGTAAGGTGTTTTTACAGCGCTTCAATTCATTTCAAAGGAGAGGAGCGTTTTTCTATTTCAGCGCCCAAAAGCTGCTCTAAAGATGCTGCTTGCAGGACTCAGTGTGAAAGGGTCCATTGAGATGCATGGAGAGCAATTAAATGAGCGTTTTAATAGTGCTATTTTTAACGCTAAAGCGCTGTAAAAACGATTCAGTGCGAAAGGGGTCTTGGGCTCGGAAAAAAGTTAGGCCGGCCATAGATGGAGCAATTTTTTTTTCTGTAACCACAGGTCAATGTTGATGGGGGGGGGGGATCCCTCCTTCATATCTATTGTGTTCTACCAGTGGGGGTAGAGGGGTTTTGGTGGTCGATCAACTTGGGTACATTCAGCCTGCCCATACATGGTTTGAATCTTGACCAGTTCCTGCTGAGATTCTAGTATTCCCCTAATACTATGAGACTACATAGTACAACAGGGATGGGTAGTGTGTGCATCACTTTATATATCTTTCTTGATCGTACATCACGGGACACAGAGCGCATAGTCATTACATATGGGTTATATGGGTACCTTCAGGTGTGGACACTGGTGTAATCAACTTCACAGGAAGTTCCTCCCTATATAACCCCCTCCCACTGAGAGTGCTCTAGTTTTTTCGCCAGTGTCTTAGGTGTTGGTCACGTCTAGCTGTCCCTCGGAGGTCTCGGGACCCAGGATAGCTAGCCGGATCCGTCCGAAGTGCTTCAGAGCCAAGATGTACGGTACCCGGGCCCTGCTGGAGTGGGGTTTTGCCTATAATGCCTCTCCTTGGAGGGCTGGATTCTGGGCTCCAGTGCCTTAGTCTCTTCCAAGAACTAAACGCTACTGATGCCAGGATGCTATATAGGTCCAGGGGTGTGGGTTCCTTAACACAGGACCCCGGTCCCTGAAGGTCCAAGACAATACCCACGGAGATGGGGGAAGGTTGGGCCTCTTGCATTTTGCAATACCCTGCGGCGTGGAGCAGGTAAGAGGGAACCTGCGGGACTTGGTTCGACAGTAGGTATCCCCCTGGGGGTTCTGGGTTGGCTAACAGTATGCTTGTGCATCAGCCACTATCTCCACTATGTCTGTTGAGGCAGGATGGGATTCTAATGTTTACCCAGATAATATGTAGATATATGTATACTTGTGTAAGTTATATATTTGCTACTCACCCCAGGTCTGCCTGTTAACACTGATACTGCAACCCCACATGTTTTAAAGAGGAAATTGCTGGTAAAAAACTCCTGTTTCTTAGGAAGCCCAAGGGGACAGCTTCCTCGCTGTGTGTGCACTACAATAAGATTAGTGCTTACCTGGTGTCTGTTGGTGCTGCATAACGCTGGTCCATGTTGTTCCTCTGCTCTGCTTCCTCCATGTGGTTTCAGCGTGGTGCGCGCGATCGTGCGCGCGCGTGCACGCCGCCTTTTATAGCGTCGGCGTGCGTCGGGGGGGCGGGCCAGCAGCGTCAGGGTCTGTATAAAGGGAAAACTTCTCTCGGGCTGGTCTTTCCTCCTGAAGGCAGAGGAAGAAAGGATACAGAGCGTGCAGCTGGGTCTTTTGGCCACACAGGGACACCTAGTGGCGGTTTTGTGGATCTTCAGGTCTAGGACTTAGGTCCACTATTGACCAGAGAAAAAAAAAAAAAAAAAAGTTTTTTGCTTAAAGGGACTCAGCCTTAGATCCAGCAGTATCTGAGTCTACCTTGGACTCCGGCTAACGGGCATTGGTGTGTCAATACTCACAGGTTTCCTCAGTATTGCCACCTCCCAGGCGGGTAAAAAAAAAAAGAAAAAAAAAAAAAGAAAAAGAAGTTCTTTTTCATTTTTCCTCATACCTGCCCTCATATTGGTTACTCCTAGCTGCAACAGTCAGGTGTTGGCTATAGGGGTGACCCAAGGTTGTACAATGGCTCCAAAGGGATCTGGACCAGCCAAGGCTGCTAAAGGTGCCAAAAAGCAAAAAGGGTCTCCATCGGGGTCAGAGGATTTGGGCCAGGCTTCTACGGCCCCACCCTCGCCAGTCAGGACACCGAGTGGCATAGTACAAGAGCCATTGGGGGTGCTGGGGGCAGAGGCGGCCCCCGATCCACCCATTCCCGTTTACGTGACGGAAGAAATGCTAGCAGCCACCATGTGTGGGCTAGAGAAAAGGTTAACTGCGTTGTTTTCCCGTCCTTGCCCAAGTAGCAAGCGGGCTAGATCCCCCTCACCCAGTGTGGGGTTTTCAGATGCGGAGGTCTCCTCTTCAGAGGAACGGGACCCACAAGGGGATCAGGCAGACCCAAGTCCCGACGGTTCAGACAGGGAAAATTCCACTATAGATGAATATTTTTCGGCCTCTCAAGCGGAGGGCCTGTGGATCCAGTCTTTGACAGATATGGTTCGCACTGCCTTTAAACTTCCAGTGCCAGAACTAGTAGCCCCGGAGGTATCCTCATTGGGTTCTTTAAAGGCTCCATTAACTTGTGCATCTTTTCCAATGCACCCCCTTCTGCGGAACGTGATTTACCAGGATTGGGCTCGACCTGATAGAATCTTTGTCCCTCCTAAAAGATTCTCTATTCTCTACCCTATGGAAGAGGAATATGTGAAGAAATGGGCTCTCCCTACAGTGGACGCAGCCATTTCCTGCGTGAATAAATCCCTGACTTGTCCGGTTGAAAATGTCCATATGTTCAAGGATCCGGTCGACAAGAAATTCGAGACCCTACTGAAAGCAGCTTTCACCTCAGTAGGTGCCATGGTTCAGCCAGCAGTAGCAGCCATTGGTGTTTGTCAGGCCTTGAAGGATCAGGCAAAGCATATATTAAAGGACATGCCGGCTCAGCATACTCATGAATTAGCAGAATTCCCTAGGGCTCTCTGCTTTGCAATCGATGCTATTAAGGACTCCATCCAACAGGCATCTCGTTCATCTCTCCTAATGGTTCACATGCGTCGTCTTTTGTGGCTAAAGAACTGGTCAGCAGAGGCACCCTGCAAAAAGCTTTTAGCAGGGTTTCCCTTTCATGGGGGAAGACTATTCGGGGAAGACCTAGATAAATATATCCACACCATATCAAGTGGAAAAAGTACTTCCTTACCGGTCAAGAAAAGACCGCGTGGGCCCACGTTTAAACGACAGGCCATTGCAGGCTCGGCCCCTTCGACTTCTCGTCAGTATCGACGGCCTCCCGGGCGTTCAGCAGTTAATAGTCGCCCACAGGGACAAGCCGCGGCAAACAAGAGGCCCTGGTCTCGCAAGCCGGCTAAACCAGTCATCAAGTCAGATTCATGAAGGGGCGCCCCCACTCTCTTGGGTGGGGGGGAGGCTTCAGTTTTTCTCCGAAGTCTGGAAGGCCAGAATTCCCGACGCTTGGGTACGGTCCGTAGTAGCCTCAGGCTACAAACTAGAGTTTCGAGAAATCCCCCCTCCTCATTTTCAGGGGTCAAGTCTTCCAAGCGACCCGTTAAAGAGGGCCTCTCTCGTAAAGGCGTTGGATCGCCTCTTGCTCCAAGGAGTAATTGTAGAAGTACCAACCCAAGAAAAGGGTCTGGGATTCTACTCCAACCTTTTTGTTATACCAAAACCCAATGGCGACGTCAGGCCTATATTAGACCTCAAACGCCTAAATCGCTTTCTAAGGATTCAGACCTTTCGTATGGACTGCATACGTTCAGTGACAGCCAGCCTGCATCAGGGCGACTTCCTAGCATCTATAGACATAAAGGATGCATATCTGCATGTGCCGATTTACCCAGCACATCACAAGTTTCTTCGTTTTACGATAAACCAAAGTCATTACCAGTTCGTAGCCCTCCCTTTCGGGCTGGCAACAGCTCCACGGGTATTCACAAAGGTGTTAGCCCCGGTGCTAGCCGTCCTAAGGACAGAAGGCATCTTGGTCCTAGCATACCTGGACGATCTCCTGGTTATCGACAGTTCAGCTTCCAACCTCAATCATGCAGTAGTCCGCACAGTGCGGCATCTAGAAGAGTTCGGGTGGATTGTGAACCAAGAAAAATCAAGGTTACAACCCACAAGACAGTTGGAATATCTAGGCTTTCGGTTAGATACAGAATGCCAGAGGGTATTTTTACCTCAAAAGAAGATCAGGTCGTTGATTCAAACGATTCAAATAGTCTTAGGCAAAAAGAAGCCGACTATTCGCCTATGCATGCGACTGCTGGGAAAGATGGTGGCCGCCTTCGAAGCAGCGCCCTATGCCCAGATCCATACCAGAATTCTGCAAGCAGCTATTCTCTCTGCTTGGAACAAGTCCATACAGGCATTAGACCGTCCATTAGTTCTTTCCCCAGGAGTCAGGCGCAGCCTGTACTGGTGGCTGATCCCTCAAAAATTATCAAAAGGGAAAACCTTTTGCCCCATCTCGTGGAAAATAGTAACCACAGATGCCAGCCTAACAGGTTGGGGGGCAATCTTAGGAAAACGGACCCAGCAGGGACAGTGGTCAGAGGCAGAAAGTCTGCTTCCCATCAATGTCCTAGAGATCAGAGCTGCTCGGTTGGCCCTGGTCGCCTGGACTCTCCCCCTGCAGGGTCTGCCAGTAAGGATACAGTCCGACAATGCCACGGCGGTGGCATACATAAACCACCAGGGGGGCACAAGGAGCCTAGCGGCTCAAAGGGAAGTAAACCTGATTTTTTCATGGGCCGAAGCCCATGTACCCTGCATCTCAGCAGTGTTCATCCCAGGGATAGACAATTCTCAAGCAGATTTTTTGAGTCGTCAACAGTTACTCCCGGGAGAGTGGTCTCTGCACCCCCAGGTATTCCAAGAGATTTGCCAAAGATTCGGAGTTCCCGATGTGGACATCATGGCAACAAGATTCAACAAGAAATTGGACAAATTCGTATCCCGAGCCAGGGACCCCTCGGCCTACGGGACCGATGCGTTGGTTTGCCCCTGGCACCAGTTTTCTCTCCTGTATGCGTTCCCTCCACTACAGATGATTCCCCGCCTTCTACGAAGGATCAGGGTGGAGCGCAGGCCGGTGATCCTGGTGGCCCCAGCCTGGCCCAGAAGGGCTTGGTACGCACTCATCGTGAGGATGTCAGTAAGGGCACCGTGGCCACTCCCCCTGCGCCCAGATCTGCTGTCTCAGGGCCCGATCTACCACCCTGCTTCACAGCAGCTAAATTTGATGGCTTGGCGGCTGAATCTCTAATTCTTAAGGGCAGAGGCCTCTCTGCCCAAGTCATATCTACGTTAATTCAAGCTAGAAAACCAGTCTCTAGAAATATCTATTACAGAGTCTGGAGAACCTATGTGGAGTGGTGCGAGTCTCAAGGAGGGCATCCTCGCAAGTTTTTTATTGACAGGATCTTGAGATTCCTCCAGGTTGGCGTTGACAAGGGGTTGGCTCTTAGTACTCTAAAGGGGCAGGTGTCTGCCTTATCGATATGGTTTCAAAGGCCTTTGGCCACACATTCGCTTGTGAAAACCTTTTTGCAGGGGGTCTTGCATGTAAATCCCCCTATTAGAGCTCCCCTCTGCCCCTGGAATTTAAATCTGGTCTTGTCAGCTTTACAAAAGCAGCCGTTTGAACCTCTGACAGAAATCCCTCTTGTGCTGCTAACCCGAAAGTTGGTTTTCTTGGTGGCTATGGCTTCGGCCAGAAGGGTCTCCGAGCTGGCAGCCTTGTCTTGCAGGGAACCGTACCTGATTCTGCATAAGGACAGAGTGGTTCTGCGGCCTCAGCCTTCTTTCCTTCCTAAGGTCATATCCAGTTTTCACTTGAATCAGGACCTAGTCCTACCATCCTTCTTTCCTACTCCCCAGTCCAGAGAGGAAAGATTGCTTCATACTTTGGATGTGGTCCGAGCCATGAGGGTTTATCTCAAGGCTACAGAAAAGATTCGGAAAACAGATGTGCTTTTCGTTCTTCCGGATGGCCCCAAGAAGGGTCAGCCGGCTGCCAAGTCTTCCTTGGCTAGGTGGATTAAGCAGCTGATTTTTCAGGCCTATGGTCTGAAGCGCGTTCCACCGCCCTTATCAGTTAAGGCCCATTCTACGAGGGCCATGAGTGCCTCTTGGGCGGCACACCATCAGATCTCTATGGCACAGGTTTGCAAGGCGGCAACCTGGTCTTCCGTACATACGTTTACTAAATTTTATAAGTTGGACGTCACAAAGGCTGCGGACGCAGCATTTGGGCAGGCGGTCCTACGGGCAGCAGTATAGAATCCTCTGGCCCGGTTCACGCCCCTTTTTTTCTGTTGGTGGAGCTATTTTACCTCCTGATATATTTTCTGTTTGGCTATTTTTGGCCTTACGGTCTCCCTCCCTTCATGGAGCATTGCTTTGGGACATCCCATATGTAATGACTATGCGCTCTGTGTCCCGTGATGTACGATCAAGAAAAAGGGATTTTTAATAACAGCTTACCTGTAAAATCCTTTTCTTGGAGTACATCACGGGACACAGAGCTCCCACCCCTCTTTTTGGGGAACATTGTGTAACCTCAGAGAAATTGCTTGCTACAAAACTAGAGCACTCTCAGTGGGAGGGGGTTATATAGGGAGGAACTTCCTGTGAAGTTGATTACACCAGTGTCCACACCTGAAGGTACCCATATAACCCATATGTAATGACTATGCGCTCTGTGTCCCGTGATGTACTCCAAGAAAAGGATTTTACAGGTAAGCTGTTATTAAAAATCCCTTTTTTTACAGGTAAAACCGTTACTGTATATTTGTTAGAGCTGTTTGTGTGGTCCATATGTTGTTTTAGGCGGCAGGATCATTTGCAGAATAGGCAGTGTTTTTTTTAATTTATATTTTGTATGTAACTGGGTGTCTAATTTTGTAAAAATAAAATAGAATAAAAAATATAAGAAGATAGCTATAGCTGTTGCTTATTTTTAGGAGTTACTATAAGGGTGTTTGGGGGGGGGAAGCTATTTAGGTACTGTTTCTATGTAGTCCTAAACATTTCTTCTTTTTTCTTTTCTTTTTTTTTTTTTATTGTTGCTATACATTTACGTACATGTTTTCAGCTGGCTCTCCGAAATGAAGAAACCGATAATGAAAACAGCAAATTAAGAAGAGAGGTTGGTACCTGATAAAGTTGAACTTCTTTTGACTTTTTTATAATACAGCGGAATATAAGCAGACATTGTGATACAGAGGACTGGAATGATGAAATAATGTATATAGAAAGCTTTTTTAATATGTTTTTATATGATATCTTATAGGGTTGTCCCGATACCACTTTTTTATGACCGAGTACAAGTACCGATACTTTTTTTCATGTACTTGCCGATACCGAATACCGATACTTTTTTTTAAAATGTGTCCCCAAATGCAGCCATGTCCCCCACAGATGCAGCCATGTCCCCCCCCCCCACAGATGCAGCCATGTCCCCCCCCCCCGCAGATGCAGCCATGTCCCCCCCCGCAGATGCAGCCATGTCCCCCCCCCCCCCGCAGATGCAGCCATGTCCCCCTCGCAGATGCAGCCATGTCCCCCTCGCAGATGCAGCCATGTCCCCCTCGCAGATGCAGCCATGTCCCCCTCACAGATGCAGCCATGTCCCCCTCACAGATGCAGCCTTGTCCCCCCACAGATGCAGCCATGTCTCCCCCTTACCGTATATGCTGCCGCCGCCTACTTAATCAGCACGGGGAACATTACAGCTTTCATTTGAATAGCTGTGTTTCTGCGCCGCGCATAGACACTCCCCCTTGCTCGGCACTTTGATAGACAGATCACCCGTCCAATCCTTCGGCGGCGCTGTTGCGGTTGTTGCGGCGGGGGGAGGGGGGCTGGTCATATCGGATCTGGCATCAGGAGCATTTGCGCCATTACAAGTAATCCCACAATTGCTCAGTATCGGTTCCGATACCGATACTGGTATCGGTATCGGGACAACCCTAATATCTTATAAGAAGTTCATTTTGATTTATTCATTTTCTGATTGATTTGTATTACACATAAGGTTCTTTGTTATAGAACAATCAGTTGGAATGGAATTTTTTAGAACAAAAAGCTGAAACTGGTATCCACTATGTTCTGAGTATTCCAGCAAAATGTCCTAATTGTGTCTGTAAGAACAAATTTTAGAAACTGCAGTAGCTATAGAATGCTATGTTTATGCACAATGAAGGTACCACATTTGCCACTACAGTGGTTCTTTTAAAGCATATTTGAATGCAAAGGAAAAGGTTAGTAACCAATGCAATTTTTAGAAACTTGTTTCTCTGCCGGATTGGTCATTGTGAAATTTATCAGGATGTTGATATTAGTGTTTTAATTTAATGAACCACTATTTCCCATTAGATAAAATTTAGACCTGCTCCTTTTTTTTATTTTTTATGTAACTATTGTACTTGAGTTTTTTCTTTTTTTCTCTTTTTATTCTTTTTTTTTTTTTCTTTTTTTACTTTTGTCTAACTATAAATATGTTACTTTTCTTTTCACATTACTTAATTTTTGGAGAAAAAACTACTTAAGAAGAAGGTGATGTATTGGGCAGTTGTGTCAAGTGCTAGCACTAAATCTTGTAGCAAATTAGATTAGCAATACATGTTTTTTATGTTTGACCCTAACACCAATGAATTCTGGTGAACAGAATGAACAGCTACGACAAGATGTTATAGACTGCCAGAGACAGATTGACTCCCAGAGGGAATCTCTTATGTCCCGTGGAGAGGGACAAGACTACAAAACTGTCATTTCAAAGAAGAACATGGAGCTGGTACAATACCTTAATGAGATACAGGTGAGCCAACCTTGGTCTTCTTTTACCACATTTACTATCACTTTCCGCTACATCACGAATTTTACTAACATGTTGGACCATTCAGTGGTCCAAAGTATTAAACTGGACAAGATATTCTATTGGGTATCATATTTGGTTAGGTTATTTGATCAGCATTTGTCTTTCACACATCAGAGCTTGACTGAGGCCAATGAAAGGCTGGAAAGCCAAAACGAAGAAATGACAAAACACATGGAAGAATCTGTACATGAAATGGAGAAAATGACTGATGAATACAGCAAAATGAAACTCATGGTACAACATACTGACGGTGCTATGGACCAGCTGAGGAAAGAGAAGGAGCAATACAGGCTCCAGGTCAGTCACACTACTTGTTTTCATAAGTAAAATTCATGAATAAGTGCTTATCATTGGTATTTTACAGTTCCCAACCCAGCCATTTAAATAACGTGTAGCAACTTTTATTTTTTGCATCTGTAGGGGCAAATGTATTGTTATCCTTAGGTGGTTTATTTTTCATGTAGAATTATACTCACTATATGTTAAACTTGCTTCTGCAGGTTATAGACCTAACAGAACAGCTGAGTGCAAAGAACGAGGAAGATGATCCGGTTATGATAGCAGTTAATACAAAAGTAGAAGAATGGAAAGTAAGATATCTGTTAATTTGGAGAACATGATCAGGCATGTTTTGCCATCAGAATATTAACAAAATCTTTATATTTTAGAGAATATTGGCATCTAAAGATGAAGAAATTATGGTGTGTCAACAAATGGTTCACAACTTGAGGGAAAAATTGAAGGTTGCTCAGATGGATGCAGACAAGAGCAGTGTTCTTGCTCTCCAACAGGTACCTTTTTAAAAAGACTTGTACTGGGTAGAAAAAAAACAGGTATTTACATCCACTGTTTTTTGTTTTCTTCATTGTATTATTTTGATTTTATAATAGGGTGTGCAGGAGCGGGATAACCACATTAAGATGCTCACTGATCAGTTGGAGCAGTATACAAAAGAGATGGAATCTCATTCCCTACACATTGAAAATCTGAAGCAACAATTAAAGATTAATAAAGGTAATTTTTAAAATATATTTACCTTTTTATACTTTTTTTTTTTTAATAATCATTCAGACTTGGAGACTGCATTACTCTTTAGCTTGTTTGCTTTTCTTCTGTGCCAGGGTTCTATTTTTTTTAGCTCTTTCATAAGGCTTTGGGAACAAAACCTGTGCTTATAGCTTACAGGCTTTCATAAAAAAGGATGTATTCCTGGATGACACTGTTCAAATACCTCCTGGTAAAATGGATTTCAATAGATTTTTATTATCTGTGTGGGATAGCTAAATCGTAAGCACACCATATAAAATGCATAATGTTTTAGCTGTCCAACACTCCCAATCATCTTTTGCCACCTGGCACATGAGACACCATAGAGTATAATTGCAGTCTTTATTCTCTATCATACAGGACATAGAGGAGCTTTATATCCATTACGATAGGGTTATGCTACCACCTTCAGACAATTAGACTGGCAAAATAAGTAATTCTCTCTCAGGCCTAGCCCCTCTCAGCAAGGCACAGCCTTAGTTTTTTCCTAGTGTCTTAGGTGTTGGTCAGGTATGTACAGACTTGGCATAGTTAGATATTAAAGATAAAAGATAAGCAATAAAGATAAAAGATAAGCAATAGGATTTCTCAAACATTCCCATTAGAAACAGAGGACTGGCTTTTTTCCAGATCTATTATTTAGAGGCCTAGTGATAGAGGTAATACACCACCCAGGTGTACTTTAGGTAATGCAGGAAGAGCTTCAGTGACCCTCAAATTTGTGAGAGACCAAATAAGACAAAGGGAAACAGATTTGAGTGTGTTCATAAGGTCTCTGACCTTTACAGAATACTACCGTGGCTTGCATGCAAAATAAAGAAGAGAGGGGCTGTGTTTTAATGCACATATTTCTAATAGTTATACAAACTCAGTACTTTTCTTATCATGATTTAAACATGCTTATTTTAGTTAACAAGCACTAGCTGATGATTTTGCTTACACAACAGGCTGCTCTGTGAATCAACTTAACCATAATGACTTGCAGGGTGTGTTTCTATGCAAACTGTTAGTTATGTCAAAACACATACAGTCAGGTTCATAAATATTAGGACATCGACACAATTACAATCTTTTTGGCTCTATACACCACCACCCACAATGAATTTGAAATTAAACAAACAATATATGTTTTAACTACAGACTTTCAGCTTTAATTTGAGGGTATTTACATCCAAATCAGGTGAACGGCGTAGGAATTACAACAGTTTGTATATGTGCCTCCCACTTTTTAAGGGACCAAAAGTAATGGGACAGATTAACAATCATAAATCAAACTTTCACTTTATAATACCTGGTTGCAAATCCTTTGCAGTCAATTACAGCCTGAAGTCTGGAATGCATAGATATCACCAGACGCTGGGTTTCATTCCTGGTGATGCTCTGCCAGGCCTCTACTGCAAATGTCTTCAGTTCCTGCTTGTTCTTGGGGCATTTTCCTTTCAGTTTTGTCTTCAGCAAGTGAAATGCATGCTCAATCGGATTCAGTTCAGGTGATTGACTTGGCCATTGCATAACATTCCACTTCTTTCCCTTAAAAAAACTCTTTGGTTGCTTTCGCAGTTTGCTTCGAGTCATTGTCTATCTGCACTGTGAAGCACCGTCCAATGAGTTCTGAAGCATTTGGCTGAATATGAGCCGATAATAATATTGCCCGAAACACTTCCGAGTTCATCCTGCTGCTTTTGTCAGCAGTCACATGATCAATAAATACAAAAGAACCAGTTCCATTGTCAGCCATACATGCCCACGCCATTACACTACCACCACCATTCTTCACTGATGAGGTGGTATGCTTTGGCTCATGAGCAGTTAGTTTCCTTCTCCATAATAATCTCTTCCCATCACTCTTGTACAAGTTGATCTTGGTCTCATCTGTCCATAGGATGTTGTTCCAGAACTGTGAAGGCTTTTTTGGATGTTGTTTGGCAAACTCTAAACTGGCCTTCCTGTTTATAAGGCTCACCAATGGTTTACATCCTGTGGTGAACCCTCTGTATTCACTCTGGTGAAGTCTTCTCTTGATTGTTGTCTTTGACACACATACAACTACCTCCTGGAGAGTGTTCTTGATCTGGCCAACTATTGTAAAGGGTGTTTCCTTCACTGGGGAAAGAATTCTTCGGTCATCCACCACAGTTGTTTTCCGGGTCTTTTGGTGTTGCTGAGCTCACTGGTGCGTTCTTTTTAAGGATGTTCCAAACAGTTGATTTGGCCACACCTAATGTTTTTGCTATCACTCTGATCGGTTTGTTTTGTTTTTTCAGCCTAATGATGGCCTGCTTTACTGATAGTGACAGCTCTTTGGATCTCATATTGAGAGTTGACAGCAACAGATTCCAAATGCAAATACCACACTTGAAATTACTCTGGACCTTTTTATCTGCTCATTGTAAATGGGATAATGAGGGAATAACACACACCTACCTGGCTGTGCAACAGCTGAGCAGCCAATTGTCCCATTACTTTTGGTCCCTTTAAAAAGTGGGAGGCACATATACAAGCTGTTGTAATTCTTACACCGTTCACCTGATTTGGATGTAAATGCTCTCAAATTAAAGCTGAAAGTCTGCGGTTAAAGCACACCATGTTAATTTCATTTCAAATCCAATGTGATGGTGTATAGAGCTGAAAAGATTTCAATTGGGTTGATGTCCCAATATTTATGGACCTAACTGTACATTCAAAAGTTAATTTCTACTTAAAGAAAATGAAGTCAGTTATTTATACACTCTATTACAATCCCCTCTTTGAGCCATGACTTTAAATGGCTATTTTTCCCCTCATTGTAATACATACTGAGGTAAGCTTTATTATCATAGCTATATGTCAATTTTGCTAAAAGCATCCCATCAGTAAAACTGTCTTCCTTATTTTTTTCAGCTTGTATATCTGTTTTATATGTGAATGATTAGGTTCTGAGGTGACCCACATATGCCTTTTAAGGTTCCCAAGTCCTCTGGATGATATATACAGTTGGTTATGAACCAGGTGGGTAGGAAACCAGAGTGATCAGGAACAGGAAGCAGAACGCTTTCCCAAAAGTCTGCGGTGAAATAAGCGAGGTCACCTTTTTCAGAGACTTGACCACCTTCTCCACTCACTATTGGAGGATTTTCACTACTTTCTTTACCTCTTTTGTCTTGTGTCTTTGCCTTGCTTCTTAGGGTCCTGGTTGACCTTCCTTAGATTGGGTGAAAGCTTCTTAGGGTCCTGGTTGACCTACCTTAGATTGGGTGAAATCAATCTGTGAATGGTGTTGATGGATATATCAAGTGTTCGTGTTTTGCTTTGTGTGGATTTGTATCTGATGCATGTGAGGCATCTGGAGACCTATGATTTTGCAAGAGAGGGAAGACCTGGGATGAAAAAATCTTCATCCAGTAATTCACATGTTGTCTGCCAGCCTCTGTGTCCCACCCCATGGTACTGAGGTTAAACAATGGGGCACTAGCTATAGGTATACATGGTCTCCCCTCTTGGCAGACTAGTCCAGACTCTGGACCTTTCTGCACATCTGCAATATTCCATTGTTTTTTATGTCAGTTTCAGTTGCATATGTTTGTTAATGTCAGAGTGTTTGGTCAAGTAAAGGTTTTTCAGGGGCTAGAGAAGGCATCTGGATAGTGGCCTGTTGTTTGGAAGCTGCTTGTGCAGATTAGAATGGGATTGGATTGTCCTTGAGTACAATTTCAGGGAGCTGGACCACAGCATTATCCAGCATGATACGTGTGGTCTTTTGGTCTTGATCAAAACCCATCTACAAACACATTTTGATCTCCCGGGATTGCACTCGAGCAAACATCCCTCCCTGGGTGAAGTGTCCTGCTGTATAGCTTCAATACATTCATGTTGTCGGGCTACCTCATCCTCCTCATTTTTGAGTCCCAAGAGAGCATTCAGGATTGTGGCTGGGCCTGAGGTAGGGGAGGCATATTTTATTTCCGAATTGGGGTTTGAGAGCAAAATTTCCGCTGTGCGGGCATATGTTGGGTGACCTAAACTGAAAGATGTGGCCATTTCCACAACCATAGCACAGGATACAAGAGTTCTTAGACACGTCGACATACTCTGAACCGGCATAGGCACCACTCGAGAAAAAAACGATAGGGCGCAGTTTGCCCCCGTGTTCTTGCGCTAGGACTCCCATCATGGTATTACAGTTGTCCCTAGCAAATAGGTGATCCTTCTTGGTCTGTGGGCAGGCTAGACCCACGAGAGCCACAGCTCTCTTGTGACTGACTTTACTTTCACCTTTTGTGAGTGTAGCACCAAAGTATTCAACAGTTTCTCGACACCACAGAAGTTTATTTTTGGAAACTTTATGACCATTATCTGCCAACCAATGTAGCAGATCTAAACCATCCTCCTTGCAGGCTACCTGGCTTGGGCTAGATAACAACAAATCGTCAACATATTGGAGTAGGACAGAACCATGACAGGGAGTCCAGGACCACAATGTGGTCTGGAGCACAACTAAGTTGACTACAGGGGAGTCCACATAACCCTGGGGCATTTTACACTATGTCACTTGGCAATTTTGAAAGCAAGACTGGGCTGTGTCTCTTCGTCCACAGGAACGGAGAAAAAAATATGCATTTGTCAATAACTGGAAAATATTCTGCATCGGATGGTATGGAAGTAATTCAGAAAATATACTAGAAACTGGGCTGTTACGGCAGCCAGATGCAATAAAAGTCAGAGTGGCCAGTAAGAGTCTCTAAGCATGAAGTGAGTGTTCCCTGTTTATAAAAGCAAGGGTTTTTTCGATTGATGGGAAGGAATCTTTAAAGTAGTTGTAAAGATGGAAGTTTTTTTTTTTTTTTATGCATGAAGGTGATAAACTTTCACTGTGCACCTCCCTCTAATATTTACCTAAGCCCGATCTCGATCCAGTGATGTGCATGAGACCTGAGGCTCTCCCAGGTCTCTACCTCCTGATTGGCTGAGGTTTAGCAGCAGGGGCCATTATCTCCCACTGCTGTCAATCACAGCCAGTGAGGCTGGAGCAGGGGGCGGGGCTGAGCCACACTCTGTGTGTCCTTTTGGGTGCAGAGAGCCAGCATGCACGAGTGCCCCCACAAAAAGCGGCTTGCTAAGGGGGTACTCGGCAAAGGGGGGGGGGCCCGAGCTCCAGAAGAGGAGGATCTGGGCTTCTCTGTGCAAAACCACTGCACAGAGCAGGTAAGTATGACATGTGTTATATATATCTCAAATTTTTTTTTTTCATAAAATGTTTTCCTTTACAATCACTTTAATGTAATGGTGCATAAGCAAAGCATTATGTTTTTTTACATAAAATATTTAATTCCTCTGCCTAACAATAGCAATATTTTTATAATTTTTTTCCAAAAAATTGTAATTGTTAAAGTAGCTATTTTCACTTTAGGAGATCCTCAGCATCATCAGTCTGGGGAGTTTCAAGCAAAACTGCAGCTCATGGATCAAAAACTTGGAGAAGCAGAACGTGTTGCAGAATTGGCAGAAAATGATGCCCGGCAAAAAGACAAAGATCTGGTTGATGCCCTGAACCGGATGAGAGACTATGAAGCGGTATAACATTTTACTTTTTTTCTCTTTTATATTTAAGTGTTTTTGGCAATGAATGCACAGTAGCCAATAATTGTTTTCAAAAGCAGGCTTTCAATCCCGATGAATCTAAGCTGCTTTATTTATTTACATGTGTTGCACACACGTTTTTTTATGTATTTTTTTTTTTTTTATAAAGAACTTTCAAGGCAGATGGGGTTCTGTGCATGTGAAACACATCTGTGTATTTTATTTCCATTCATCTGTGCACAAATTGTTTTTGTCAAAATGTACAATGCTTTAAATGAGTAGAAATGTGAACATTACAAATAACCGTAAAGCACAGATCTCATTCTGCAATTTATGTACAGTTTTAAATTCATTTTAAAGAGGTTGTGACCCTAAGGGAAAAAAATAACAACCTGTTCCTTTAAAGTGTGTTAAACCGCATAGTTCTTGTGTGGTGTCATTTGTCCCTTTCTATGTTGTAATATACCTGGCTCATCCTGCCTGTTCCTGTTAACGTGGTCAGGTTACATACCTCCATCATCCCTCTGCTCTCTCTCCCTGTCGGTTCGGGAGTCTGTGTGTGAACCGCCCCCCCCCACCCTTCCTGATGCTATTGCAAAGTTAGTGATTCCAATTCCTGCAAGCCCCTCTGTAATAACAAGATGTACTACACAGTGTGTGGTTTTAAAAAAAATCTGCAGTTAAATGCCTTTTTTCACATCGCCTGTGTGCGGTCACACCCAGTTGACGTCAGAGGGGGAACTCAGCCCCCCCCCCACTCTAGTTCTTAGATCGGGGAAAGAGAGCGCCGGGTGACCACACAGTGGCGATTTGAAAAGCCATTTGGCTGCAGAATAAGATAAAAACAAAAACACTATGTAGTACATCTTGTTGTTACAGAGTAGGGAGACATCTGCTGGTGTCCCATGGAAGCAAGTGCCGACAGACTTCAAAACACAGTGCAGCCAGTGACAGCAGGTTCCTGACATAAATTAACCACTTAAAGACCAGCCAACATCATTATACTGTGGCAGGTTGGCTCTTCTGCGTCGATCGCCATAGGTGTGTGCCGGCCGCTTTAAAACGATAGGGGGCGTGTGTGAGGCTTATGCGTGTGAACTGTGGCCACGATGTTCATCTGCCATCCGCGATCGCTCCACAGAGAGCCAGAATGGGGATCTGTCAACGTAAACAGACAGATCCCCCTTCTGACAGGGGAGTAGAGAGAGATCTGCTATTCCTAGTGATTAGTAACAGCAATATGTCTCCTCCTTCAGTCAGTCCTATCCCCCCAGGAAACACATTTAACCCCTTAATCGCCCCTGGTGTTAACCCCTTTCCTGCCAGTGAGATTTACACAGTAATTGACAGTAATATCAATGGTTCCAAAAAAAGTGTCCGATCTGTCTGCCGCAATGTCCCAGTCCTGCAAAAAAATTTGCAGTTCGCCGCCATTACACGAAACTAGTAAAAAAATGAAAACAATAAAAATGCCATGAAATATATTCCCTATTTTGTAAACGCTATAACTTTTGCGCAAACCAATATACGCTTATTGCGATTTTTTTATTTTTTAACCATATTGGCCTAAACTGATGAAGACAGTTTTTGTGCATGTGCATTTTTACCAATGGACTATGCCAGGACCCAATGGCTGATGGGAGCCTGTTGGCATATCTGTGCCATAATGGTAGCACCGAGAGGGTATCCAATCACCTGAAGGGTAGCGGCCTATAACCCATCATCCATCAATTCCTTTGTTCTCTGCTGCCCAGAGAAGGCTTTTTACCTTTATGCATAGAGTTCATGAAGGTAAAAAACCTTGAGCGTTTAGAACCACTTTAAGGTTGGGTTCATATATGCACGCATTGAATGCGGTTTTCACTGCATCCAATTCGTATGACAGGCGAGTGTGACCAGCTCTCATTTCATACAGGTCTGGGTCGGCCACAGAGCAGATTGCAAAAGGGTCCTGTGTGTTTTTGGGTCTGGTTCAGGTACAAATTCAGGGACAAATTTGCGCTTCATCACATTTGTCCTGGTGAACAGAAACACACTGGACCCCCAGGCACAAAACCGCGGCCGCACATATGTGAACAAGACCTAATTGTGCAATTTAATGTCCAGATTAAGTGGAAATTTCATTTCTACGGTGTGTTTTAACAGTTTCCCAAAAACGAGTCAGCTTTGGGTTGTTGCTAGTGGGTTTGATTATTTACCAGCTTCCTTTTTATATTTGCGGGGATTTAGTAATCTACATCTGCACTTGATTCCCCATGACTGACCTTCCACCATGGCCATTATGTGTATTCTAACTGCCAGATAAGGTTGGCAAGTATGTGTTTTTTTTTTTTTTTTAAACATGCTACTGAATTAGTAAAGTGAGCCCATGTTCCTTTGGTTAATATGCTGCTGTGTATATAGATATTATTTACTAAGCTGTCATATATGATGTGTGTACTGTGTATGGAAGAAAGACTTGTAAATGTGGTATATTTGTTTGTAAACTGTTCTACAACCTATGTTTATTTAAAGGGAGTTTATGGCTTGGAAGAAGCAGTTGCTGAAATTAAAGATCTAAAGACTCAAATTAACTTAAGAGATCGGGAAATCGAGGTGCTGACTACAGATGTTAACAGACTTGAACTTAAAGTGAATGATGTTCTTGATGAAAATGAAGATCTAAGGGAACGATTAGGTTTGTAGTTTTTTTTTTAATGCAATACATTTCTTGTGTTGCTGGAGACCTTGCTTGATTGTGTGTGTGATATATATAATATAATATATGCATATGCATATATATATATATATATATATATATATATATATATATATATATATATATATATATATATTAATATATAAATATATATATATATATATATATATATATATATAAATATATATATATATATATATATATATATATATATATATATTAATATATATATATATATATATATATTAATATATATATATATATATATATATATATTAATATATATATATATATATATATATATATATTAATATATAATATATATATATATATATATATATATTATATATCTCTATTTTAAAAACACAAGAATACTTATGTCTGTATATAGGTATTTCTTTCTCGTACATCACGGGACACAGAGCAGCATATTCATTACTATATGGGTTATATGGAGTACCTTCAGGTGTGGACACTGGCAATCTCAAACAGGAAGTCCCCTCCCTATATAACCCCCTCCCATAGAGGAAGTACCTCAGTTTTTTCGCCAGTGTCTTAGGTGTTGGTCACGGAATAGCTTTGCCTCCACATCCTTGGGATTAAGGCGGGCTAACCGGATCTGTCCAAGGAGCCTCAGTGCCAAAGTGGACAGTACCCGGGCCCCAAACCGTGGGGTTTTGCCTATAATGCTCCTCTCTAGAGGGCTGGACCCTGGGCCCAGGACTTGGAGTTTTTTCTAAACCAAAAGATCCTGTTTGCCAGGGTGCTGTATAGGTCCAGGACAGTCGGTTCCTTCCAGGACCCCAGTGCCTGAAGGTCTACTACGCTACCCACGGAGATGGGAGAAGATTGGACCGTTTTGCTATGCAAACGTCCTGCGGCATGGAGCAGGTAAGAGGGGAGCCTGCGGGACTTGGTTCAAAAGCAGGCTCTCCAGGGGAGATCTTAAGGGGGGTAGCCTGAGTATGCTCTGCATTGGCACCATGGTCACTATGTCTGATGGACAGGATGGCCTGAAATGTTCCCCCCCATCACTTGATCCCCCTACCTATCTATGTATGTTTGCTAGCTACCTGCTGCTCGCTGGTTGAAGGTCTTTTTAAAAAAAAAAAAAAGAGATCTGTCTCTAGGCTTAAAGGGACTCCTTAGGGGCCTGTTTTAAGCCTTACCTAGCCGGGATTCAAATCTGCCGCCTGATGCGTCCTCCAGCCTGCATTCCTGGGCTCCAGAGTGCGTCTCCTCCTGGGCTCCCCTCCCCCGACAGTCGCGCGTGCGCACGCATGCATATAGAAAAATGTTCGCGCCGTTCGAGAAGGGGGGGGGCGGGGAGCGTGACTGCAGTGTAGAGTGGGCGTGCCTTCAATTGCTGTTATACACAGCAGGCGCGATCTTAGCTCAGTTCAAAGCTGAGCTGGAAGAGAGAGGACGCAGAGCTGGCAGCACAGTGACTCCCGGTGGCGAGAAAGGGGTAGTACATGCTGGAGTCAACTCCAATGCTTTTTGTTAAGCCAAAGATTCCCTTGGCAACAGGTTGAATGCTGGCAAACATGTTGGGGGTGGGGCTGTATGTTGTGAAAAACAATAATATTATAAAGGAAAACATACTGAGCCCCACCGTTTTTGGGCATTAGTGATCCTATTGTCCCCTAAACCTTATTTTTTTGTACTCCTGGCTATAACAGTCTGTTGTTGTAGGCGGAGTCCCTCGGTTTTGTATTATGGCTTCCAAAGGTTCAGGATCAAAACACAAAAGAAAAAAAAAAAAAAAAAAAAAGGGCAAAGACAAAGGGGTTCCTCCTCTGGTTCTGATGATATGCCAATACTTTCCCCACAGGTTATTCCTATAGGGGTCGCCTTGGATAAGCCATTAAGGGGGTCTGGTGCTGAGGCTGGCCCAGATCGGCCCAACCCTGTGTTATCACAGAGGAGATGCTAGCCGTCACCCTAGGGGGGCTAGAGAAAAAAGTTAACAGCTATGATCGCTGGCTCTTTTTCTGGCAAGAAGCGGACTAGATCCCCATCGCCAAAAGGTGTATCCTCGGATGCTGAGATTCTCTCTCCGGAGGAATTAGAATTTCAGGAGGATCGGTTGGACCAGAACCTAGAGGAAGGATCTACCACTGAGGAATCGTTTCAGCCTCCCAAACGGAGAGTCTGTGGGTCCAGTCTTTGACAGACATGGTCCGCTCGGCATTTAATTTGCCATTTCCAGAGCCTCAGGTTCCTGCGGTATCCTCTTTGGGTTCTTTTAAAGCGCCTTTAAGCAACGCAGCTTTTCCGGTCCATCCTCTGTTAGAGGAATTGTTTTTTCCAGGATTGGGACGACCGGACAGAATTTTTTCTGCCGCCTAAAGCCTACGGCCACATCACCCTGAAAGCGCCCGATCTCGTCTGATCTCGGAGGCTAAGCAGGGTCGGGCCTGGTTAGTGCCTGGATGGGAGACCGCCTGGAAGGTTTTCTGTTATTTACCCTATGGAAGAGAAATTTTTCTAAGAAATGGGCGCTCCCAACTGTGAACGCATCCATCTCATGTGTGAATAAATCATTAACTGGCCCGGGGGGAAAACATACAAATGTTTAAGGTCCCGGTCGATAAACGTTTAGAGACACTTTTTCAAGCATCCTTTGCTACGGCAGGAGCAGTGGTACAGCCAGCAGTGGCTGCAATTGGAGTTTGTCAGGCGTTAAAGGACCAGACAAAACAGATGCTTAAAGACATCCCTGCCCAATAGGCAGAGGAGTTATTGGATATTCCCAGAGCTCTGTGCTTTGCGGTAGAGGCTATAAAAGACTCCATCCAGCAGGCGTCTCGTTTTTCACAATTTTTAGTGCATATGAGAAGGCTCTTATGGTTGAAGAACTGGGCGGCCGAGCCCCATGCAAAAAAGGGATTTTTAAATACAGCTTACCTGTAAAATCCTTTTCTTGGAGTACATCACGGGACACAGAGCGGCATATTCATTACTATGTGGGTTATATGGAGTACCTTCAGGTGTGGACACTGGCAATCTTCAAACAGGAAGTCCCCTCCCTATATAACCCCCTCCCCTAGAGGGAGTCCCTCAGTTTTGTAGCAAGCAGTATGCCTCCCAAAATGGTCACCCAAAAGAGGGGTGGGAGCTCTGTGTCCCGTGATGTACTCCAAGAAAAGGATTTTACAGGTAAGCTGTATTTAAAAATCCCTTTTTCTTTCTCGTACATCACGGGACACAGAGCGGCATATTCATTACTATGTGGGATGTCCGAAAGCAATGCTTTAATGAGGGGAGGGAGACATCTTCCAAAGAAGGATTCAATTTTAGAGCTAAACTCAAATCATAATAATATTTCCAAATTAGTCAAGAAAGAAGAACCTTTTTCTTTTTTTTTTTTTTTTTTTTTTTTTTATATAACCAAGGGTGTTTCTGATCCCGAGGATTTCAAACTGCAGCCTGTAGTACTGCCTGACCAAAGGCAGTATCCGCATTTCTTCTCACGTCTAGTTGATAAAACCTTGTAAACGTGTGGACTGATGACCACGTTGCCGCCTTGCATATCTGAGCCATAGAGATCTGATGGTGTGCTGCCCAAGAGGCGCCCATGGCCCTGGTAGAATGGGCCTTTACCGACAACGGAGGGGGCAACCTCTTCAATCCGTAGGCTTGAATGATTAATTGTCTAATCCATCTCGAGATGGTGGATTTTGCAGCTGCCTGCCCCTTCTTGGGGCCATCTGGTAGAACGAATAACACATCTGTTTTCCGGATCTTTTCCGTAGCTTTAAGATAGGCCTTCATGGCCCGGACAATATCCAAGGTATGCAGCAACCCCTCCTTTCTAGATGTAGGTTTTGGAAAGAAGGATGGAAGTACCAAATCCTGGTTTAAGTGAAATTTGGATATAACCTTTGGTAGAAAGGAAGGATGGGGCCGGAGAACTGCCCTGTCCTTATGCAGAACGAGATATGGTTCCTTACACGATAAGGCTGCTAATTCGGACACTCAAATTTCCTGGCCGAAACTATGGCGACCAAGAAAACCAATTTTCTTGTCAGTAAGAGTAAAGGAATCTCAGCCAAAGGCTCAAAAGGCTGTTTCTGTAGAGTGGACAGGACAAGATTTGCAGGTCCCAAGGACAAACTGGTGACTTGACAGGAGGATTAATACGCAAGACCCCCTGTAAGAAGGTCTTTACCAGCGAGTGGGTGGCCAGCGGCCTCTGAAACCACACTGACAGAGCTGAGATCTGTCCTTTGAATATTGTTTACACCAACTGAACCAACCCTTAGTGCCAGGCCTTTATCCACTCCTAGCTGGAGAAAACTTAACACTCTATCAATAGTATATTTGCGGCAATAGAATCCATCTTTTGGATTCGTAAAAACACCAGCCTATATAGTTCCTCCACACCCTGTAATAAATTACGTTGGGCCAAAGAGATTGGAGACCGGCTTTCTAGCCTTAATCAGGGTAGGGATTACCTGCCTAGACTTGAGAGTGGGGGCGCCCCCCCTACCCCTGAGAATCAGGGATTCAGGCGGCCGCGATACTCCTGAATTAGAGGGCCCGGCAGGAAAAAACGCCTCTAAATGTAGGAGCCCGGAATGTCTTTTTGACCGGTAAAAGGGACTCTTGCCATTTGAAATAGCTGTAATGTAGGGTGGAGGATCGGGCCTTCTCATGTGCACCAAACATAGTGATAAACGAGAAGCCTGCTGGATGGAATCTTTTATAGCATCTACCGCGAAACACAGAGCTCTGGGAATGTCAGCAAACTCCTCTGCTTGTTGGGTAGGCATGTCCTTTAACATCTCTTTTGTCTGGTCTTTTAATGCCTGACAAACTCCAATTGCAGCTACCGCTGGCTGCACCACTGCTCCTGCCGTAGCAAAGGATGCTTTTAAAAGTGTCTCTAATCTTTTATCAACCGGATCTTTAAACATATGTATGTTTTCCACCGGGCAAGTTAGTGATTTATTCACACATGAGATGGCTGCATCCACTATTGGGAGCCTCCACTTCTTGGAGAATTTTTCCTCCATGGGATAAATGACCGCAAATCTTTTCGGTGGCAGAAAAATCCTGTCCGGCCGTACCCAATCCCGAAAGATCAATTCCTCCAAGAGAGGATGGACCGGAAAAACTGCGTTGCTTAACGGGGCTTTCAAAGAGCCCAGAGAGGATACCGGAGGAACCTGAGGTTCTGGCAATGGTAAACTAAATGCCGAGCGGACCATGTCCGTCAAAGACTGTACCCACAGTCTCTCTGTCTGGGAGTCTGAAAATGGTTCCTCAGAGGTAGATCCCTCAATCCCTGAACCCTCTTGGTTCAGGTCTAGTTGATCCTCCTGCGATTCCAATTCCTCCGGAGAGAGAATCTCAGCATCTGAGGATACACCTCCTGGTGATGGGGATCTAACCCGTTTCTTACCAGGAATAGCTCTAGCGATCAATGCCGCTATTCTCTCTTCTAGCCCCCCTAGGGATACGGCTAGCATCTCCTCTGTGATAAACACAGGGCTGGGCTGATCTGGGCCAGCCTCCGCACCAGATCCCCCTAATGGCTCATCCAAGGCGCTCCTTAAATTAATAAGCTGCGGGGAAAGAATCGGCATATCAGAATCAGAAAGGGAACCCTTTTGTTTTTTGGTCTTTTTTGTACCCTTTGACCCCGAACCCTTGGAAGCCATAATACAAAATCGAGGGACTCCGCCCACACAACAGACTGTAGTGGGCAGGAGTACAAATTTCAGAGTTTAGGGGAGAATAGATCACTTAGTGTCCCCAAAAACTGATGGGCCCGTATGTTGGTTTTTTCTTTTTTTTTTTTTTTTTTTAAATAATTATATATTATATATTTTCCTTGACAACATACAGTGACCCTACTTTAAGTTTGCCAGCCTCCAACCTGCTGCAAAATAAGGGGGATTCTTGGCTTAACAATAAAGGCATTGGAACAAAGTCCACATGTACTACCCCTCTTCCGCCACCGGGAGTCACTGTTCTGCCGCTCTGCGTCCTCTCCTTGAAAGATCAGCCTCAGACTGAGCACTGACAAAGCCTGCTGTCTATAACAGCACAAAGGCGCGCCCCTGTATGACGCCGCAGGCCCGCCCCTCCTGTCTGGACGGAAACGTCAATAAGACGTGCGCGCGCGCGTATGCCGGAAACAGGAGGAACATGGAGGAGCCGCGCTGCTGGAGATCCAGGCACGCAGAAACAGGCGGCAGATTCAAACCCCCGGCCAGGTAGGACTCTCTCAAGGCCCCTAGGGATCCTTACTAGCCCTAGGAAGAAACAGCAGGTTAGCTAGCAACACATATTTAAACAGGGGGGCCTAGTGATGGGGGGAGAAAGGGTGTCATCCTGTCTCTTTTAGACATAGTGATCACGGTTGCCCATGCAGAGCATACTTAGGCTATCCCCCCTTTTAGGTTACCCCGGGGAGCCTGCTGTCGAACCAAGTCCCGCAGGCTCCCCCTTACCTGCTCCATGCTGCAGGATGTTTGACCAGCAAACTGATCCAATCTTCTCCCATCTCCGTGGGTAGCGTAGTAGACCTTCAGGCCCTGGGGTCCTATGAAGGTACCCCCTGTCCTGGACCTATATAGCACCCTGGCAAACAGGAACTTTATGGTTTTGCAAACTCCAAGTCCTGGGCCCAGGGTCCAGCCCTCCAAAGAGGAGCATTATAGGCAAAACCCCACGGTTTGGGGCCCGGGTACTGTCCACTTTGGCACTGAGGCTCCTTGGACAGATCCGGTTAGCCCGCCCTTAATCCAAAGGATGTGGAGCAAAGCTATTCCGTGACCAACACCTAAGACACTGGCGAAAAAACTGAGGGACTCCCTCTAGGGGAGGGGGTTATATAGGGAGGGGACTTCCTGTTTGAAGATTGCCAGTGTCCACACCTGAAGGTACTCCATATAACCCACATAGTAATGAATATGCCGCTCTGTGTCCCGTGATGTACGAGAAAGAAAGACTACTGGCAGGTTTTCCCTTCCATGGAAAGATCTGGATAAATACATTCAGACTGTTTCAAGTGGCAAAAGTACCCTTTTACCAGTCAAAAGAAGTTCCGGGGTCCTGCGTTTAAAAGGCAGCTCCCCCCTGTTCGGGGCCCTCAAATTCCAGGCAGTATCGGACCTCCTGCGCGATCAAACTTTTAACAATGGATCGCAAGGACAGGCCTCTGGGGGCAAGAGGCCATGGTATCGATCCCCGACAGAGGGGGTCCGATCATCTGTGGCCACAGGCTACAGATTAGAATTTCTAAAGTTTCCTCCAAAAGGAAGGCCTCGATGCGGGCGGCATTGGATCATCTGCTTTACCAGGGCATAATGGTAGAGGTACCAGCCCAAGAACAGGGGCTAGGTTTCTATTCCAATCTGTTTGTCATACCAAAGCCCATCGGCGATGTCAGACCAATTTTGGACCTAAAAGGTTTAAATGCTTACCTAAGGGTTCGCTCTTTCCGGATGGAATCCGTTCGGTCAGCAGCCGCCACACTCCAGAAGGACGACTTTCTGGCTTCTATAGATTGTTACCTTCATGTACCAATCTTTCAGCCACATCAAAGATTTTTTACGCTTCGCAGTGATACAGCGTCACTTCCAATTCGTGGCGCTCCCCTTTGGGCTGGCTACGGCCCCCGGGTATTCACGAAGGTCCTAGCTCCAATTCTAGTCAATCTAAGGATCCAAGGGGTCTCGGTCCTAGCATACCTGGACGACCTCTTAATCATAGATCACTCGCTTCCTTGGCTGGAATGCGCAGTAGCCCTCATGGTTCAGTACCTCGAGAGGTTCGGCTGGGTCCTAAACCGGGGAAAAATCAGCATTTCAACCTACAAAGCAGTTGGAATATCTCGGCATGAGATTAGACACAGAACAGCAAAAGGTGTTTCTGCCCCTGGTAAAGGTCGAGGCTATCAAAAAATTGATTCAGTTGGTTCTAAGCAAAAGAGAACCAACTATTCGCCTATGTATGCGATTACTAGGCAAACTAATGGCCATGTTCGAGGCGATACCGCACGCTTCCACACTCGCGTCCTACAGACAGCAATTCTAGCAGCTTGGAGCAAGGGAGCAAAGGCCTTGGAGTTTCCTTTGACGCCGTCATTAAAGGTCCGGCAGAGTCTATGCTGGTGGTTAAACCCTCAGAACCTTCTGAAGGGGAGTCTTTCTGCCCAGTGGTCTGGAAGGCTGGAGAGCGGTCTTGAACGGGTTCACTAGCCAAGGAACTTGGGCAGAGGCGGAGAGGCAGCTGCCCATCAATGTCTGGGAGATCAGAGCGGCTCGGCTAGCCCTCCTGGCATAGACATCCAGATTACAGGGGTCCTCGGTGAGAATTCATTCAGACAATGCCACAGCGGTGGCATATATGTGAACCACCAAGGGGGAACCAAGAGTCAAGCCACTCAGAGTGAGATGAGCTTGGTTTTTCGGTGGGCAGAGGTTTATGTACCCTGCATATCGGCGATATTCATTCCCGGGGTGGACAACCTGCAGGCGTACTTCCTAAGTCGCCAAACCCTGTCGCCGGGGGAGTGGTCTCTGCATCCACAAGTCTTTCAGACAATCTGCCAGAAGTGGGGAGTGCCAGACGTGGACGTCATGGCATCAGGATTCAACAAGAAGCTAGACAGGTTCATGTCTCGAACGAGGGACCCTATGGCCTGCGGAACCGATCCGTTGGTTTGCCCTTGGCATCAATCATAACTTCTATATGCATTTCCCCCGCTGCAGTTACTACCCCGCCTGTTGCGCAGGATCATAGCACAGGCTGGTTATCCTGGTAGCCCCAGCTTGGTACCGGAGGGCATGGTACTCACTAGTCCTGAAATTGGCAGCGGGAGGCCCTTGGACTCTTCCTCTATGGCCAGACCTACTCTCACAAGGCCCGATCCTCCACCCTGCATTACGGCGTCTAAATTTGACGACCTGGCGGCTGAATCCCTGATTCTCAGGGGTAGAGGTCTGTCTAGGCAGGTAATCCCTACCCTCATTAAGGCTAGAAAGCCGGCCTCCAGGGTAATTTGTTACAGGATTTGGAGGGCCTACGTAGGCTGGTGTGAGTCTAAGAGATGGTTTTCCCGCAAGTATACCATTGATAGAGTATTACGTTTTCTCCAGCTAGGAGTGGATAAAGGCCTGGCATTAAGCACGATCTAGGGACAGATTTCAGCCTTATCAGTGTGGTTTCAGAGGCCGCTGGCCGCCCACTCGCTGGTTAAGACCTTCATACAGGGAGTCTTACGTGTTAATCCTCCGGTCAAATCACCACTTTGTCCATGGGACTTAAATCTTGTTCTGTCAACTATACAGAAACAACCCTTTGAGCCGTTGGCTGAGGTACCTTTGGTTTTACTGACTAGAAAGTCGGTATTTCTGATCGCCATAGTTTCGGCCAGGAGAGTATCGGAATTGGCAGCCTTATCTTGTAAGGAACCATATCTCATTTTACATAAGGATAGGGCGGTTTTCTGTCCTCATCCTTCCTTTCTACCAAAGGTTATATCCAGTTTCCACCTGAACCAGGATGTGGTACTTCCATCCTTCTTTCCAAAACCCACCTCTAGAAGGGAGGGGTTGCTGCATACGTTGGATATTGTCAGGGCCATAAAGGCTTATCTTAAAGCTACAGAGAAGGTTCGTAAAACAGATGTGGTGTTCGTTTTACCGGAAGGGCCCAAGATGGGTCAGGCAGCTGCTTGATCCACCATCGCAAGATGGATTAAACAATTAATCATTTAGGCCTGCGGTTTGAAGAGGTTGCCTCCTCTTTTGTCGGTAAAGGCCCATTCTACCAGGGCCATGGGCACCTCCTGGGCAGCACATCATCAGATCTCTATGGCTCAAATATACAAGGCAGCAACGTGGGCGTCAGTCCACACGTTTAAATTTTTTTTATCAATTGGACGTAAGAAGGAATGCGGATACAGCCTTTGGGCAGGCAGTACTGCAGGCCGCGATTCAAGCTCCTCAGGATCGGAGGGGGCTCCCTTGATTTAGATTTCAGATTTACATTTCTTGACTAAGTTGGATTTATTATTATTTGAGTATACCTCCTAAATTAAATCCTTTTTTTTGGAAGATGTCTCCCTCCCCTCATTAAAGCACTGCTTTCGGACATCCCGTATAGTAATGAATATGCTGCTCTGTGTCCCGTGATGTACGAGAAAGAAAAAGAGATTTTTAATACAGCTTACCTGTAAAATCTTTTTCATGGAGTACATCACGGGACACAGAGCTTCCACCCCTCTTTTGGGGAACATTTTTGGGAGGCATACTGCTTGCTACAAAACTGAGGTACTTCCTCTATGGGAGGGTGTTATATAGGGAGGGGACTTCCTGTTTGAGATTGCCAGTGTCCATCACCTGAAGGTACTCCATATAACCCGTATAGTAATGAATATGCTGCTCTGTGTCCCGTGATGTACTCCAAGAAAAAGATTTTACAGGTAAGCTGTATTAAAAAATCTCTTTTTTCTGATCATTGATTTGCTGTAAAATTTACTTAACCATCTCAATACGAGGCACTTTCACCCCCTTCCAGCCCAAGCAATTTTTCAGCTTTCGGCGCTGTCTAGTAATGGCAGACACACCGGACACTTTTGACACTATTTTGGGACCATTCACATTTATACAGCGAACAGTGCTATAAATATGCACTGATTACTGTGTAAATTTGACTGTCAGGGAAGGGGTTAACACTAGGGGGTGATCAAGGGGTTAAATGTGTACCCTAGTGAGTGATTCTAACTGTAGGGGGAGAGGACTGATTGGGGGAGGTGACTGATCTATGTCCCTATGTACAAGGGACACAGCATCTCTCTCCTCTCCCTGACAGGACATGGATCTCTGTGTTTACACACACAGATCCACGGTCCTGCTCAGTTACTGGGCACGCGCATTAGGTTCCCAGTAATGCGGCGGGTGTGCGTGACGCCGCTGCCGCGCGCCCCCTAGTGGCTCTGCATGTCAAGGAAGTCGTATGACGTTCTCTCAGAACAACAGAGCTATCGTGCCGCCGTCAATTGAAGGCGGCCGGTAGTAAAGTGGTTAGAGAGTAACTCCACTTTTTGTTGAGAAAAAAAAATTCCCCTCCTATGTACATTACATAGATTTTAACAAACTTTGTTGCAGATTCCTACCTTTTTTTTTTTTTTGTTATTCTAAAGAAATCCCTATGTGTTTATCTGTATCTATGTGGGAAAGTGAGTCTAATGGGAGTGGTTTCATAATTGTCAATCGGCTTCTGCACTTGCAGGGCTCTAATGAGGAAAGCTGCTGGGCTTGCATCTCTTTATACGTGATTTCCTATTGGACGTATCTCACCAAAAATTACATTTTGTTGCAGGGGATGCCTAAAATATGGCTTGTATCTTATTGTAGACTTCTGGGAAAATTGGTGTGCCAATCACCCAAGCAGAAAATTATGTTTCTGGGGGGCGTTATGTATACATTCTGTGTACAGAATTCCTCCAGGTATCCATATTGCATTGCATTTTGAGAAAATGAGCCACAGAATGAAAAAGGATAGGTTTTTAATAACATTCCATTACAATACATCTTGTGTCACAATTGTATACGCTACATTATTTATTTATTTTTTTCCCTATGAAAATGGAGTTACTCCTGCTTTTTAAATAATTTATTTCTGTGTTAATTATAATCAGGAGTAAAAATGTGTTTTTTAAATTTATACCGTATAATTTTTTTTGAGTTTGGTTTTTAGGTAATGAGACAGAACAGTCACTCATTCCTCCCCACTGTTTGAGGGTTCTATCCCAGATCTGAAGGTTTCAATCAGACAGTAGTATCTGAAAGGAAATGCCATTACCTGTTGGCATCAAAAGGTGTAATTTCACTGTGTTTTCTTTCAGGACTTGATCCTAAAGCTGTGATGGATTTAACTGAATTTAAAAATGTTAAGACTTTCAAACAGCAGCAATACAGAGCGGAAAACCAGATTCTTTTGAAAGAAGTAAGTAACTTTTAGCCAATGTCATGTTTTGGTGTTTCATATAAACCCATACAGACATGTAAAAAGTTTGAAGCTGTGTCTATCATCATATAGCAGCAGGAAGAGTTAGCATAAATAATATAAAAAATTCAATGAAATACAGTCTTCACGGTAGGGAATTGATTATATCTGCATCCAAGGGACCGCATAATTATTCAGTGGACTTTTAAAGCGGTAGTAAACCGCTATATATATATATATATATATATATATACAGTGCAGAAAATAAGTATTTGAACACCCTGCTATTTTGCAAGTTCTCCCACTTGGAAATCATGGAGGGGTCTGAAATTGTTATCGTAGGTGCATGTCCACTGTGAGAGACATAATCAAAAAAAAAATCCAGAAATCACAATGTATGATTTTTTTAACTATTTATTTGTATGATACAGCTGCAAAGAAGTATTTGAACACCTGAGAAAATCAATGTTAATATTTGGTACAGTAGCCTTTGTTTGCAATTACAGAGGTCAAACGTTTCTTGCAGTTTTTCACCAGGTTTGCACACACTGGAGGAGGGTTTTTGGCCCACTCCTCCACACAGATCTTTTCTAGATCAGTCAGGTTTCTGGGCTGTCGCTGAGAAACACAGAGTTTGAGCTCCCTCCAAAGATTCTCTATTGGGTTTAGGTCTGGAGACTGGCTAGGCCACGCCAGAACCTTGATATGCTTCTTACAGAGCCACTCCTTGGTTATCCTGGCTGTGTGCTTTGGGTCATTGTCATGTTGGAAGACCCAGCCTCGACCCATCTTCAAAGCTCCAACTGAGGGAAGGAGGTTGTTGCCCAAAATCTCGCAATACATGGCCCCGGTCATCCTCTCCTTAATACAGTGCAGTCGCCCTGTCCCATGTGCAGAAAAACACCCCCAAAGCATGATGCTACCACCCCCATGCTTCACAGTAGGGATGGTGTTCTTGGGATGGTACTCATCATTCTTCTTCCTCCAAACACGGTTAGTGGAATTATGACCAAAAAGTTCTATTTTGGTCTCATCTGACCACATGACTTTCTCCCATGACTCCTCTGGATCATCCAAATGGTCATTGGCAAACTTAAGACGGGCCTTGACATGTGCTGGTTTAAGCAGGGGAACCTTCCGTGCCATGCATGATTTCAAACCATGACGTCTTAGTGTATTACCAACAGTAACCTTGGAAACAGTGGTCCCAGCTCTTTTCAGGTCATTGACCAGCTCCTCCCGTGTAGTCCTGGGCTGATTTCTCACCTTTCTCAGGATCATTGAGACCCCACGAGGTGAGATTTTGCATGGAGCCCCAGTCCGAGGGAGATTGACAGTCATGTTTAGCTTCTCCCATTTTCTAATGATTGCTCCAACAGTGGACCTTTTTTCACCAAGCTGCTTGGCAATTTCCCCGTAGCCCTTTCCAGCCTTGTGGAGGTGTACAATTTTGTCTCTAGTGTCTTTGGACAGCTCTTTGGTCTTGGCCATGTTAGTAGTTGGATTCTTACTGATTGTATGGGGTGGACAGGTGTCTTTATGCAGCTAATGACCTCAAACAGGTGCATCTAATTTAGGATAATAAATGGAGTGGAGGTGGACATTTTAAAGGCAGACTAACAGGTCTTTGAGGGTCAGAATTCTAGCTGATAGACAGGTGTTCAAATACTTCTTTGCAGCTGTATCATACAAATAAATAGTTAAAAAATCATAAATTGTGATTTCTGGATTTTTTTTTTTGGATTATGTCTCTCACAGTGGACATGCACCTACGATGACAATTTCAGACCCCTCCATGATTTCCAAGTGGGAGAACTTGCAAAATAGCAGGGTGTTCAAATACTTATTTTCTGCACTGTATATATATATATATATATATATTATATTTTTTTTTAAACCCTGTTACATAAAGGCATAATATGCTAGTATGTATCTCATACTAGCACATTATGAAATACCTTAGAATGAAGCCCTCCAGTGTCTCACTGTCACTGCTGACGCCCTTGTAAAAGAGCTAAAGAAGAGAGGGGGGGCACCGGAGCTGATTAATAAATTACTTTAATAACCCTGTGTAGTGTTTTATTTATTTTTTATTATTTTTTGACGTTTTTTTTTTTTTTTTTTTTCGCCAGGTGAATGGGTAGGTGTACGATGTACCCCATATTCATCCACCTAGGGCGGGGGGCCGGCATCTGGGGGCCCCCTTCTTAAAAGAGGCTCCCGGATTCCAATAAGCTCCCCTCCTGCAGACCCCGACAACCAACGGCCAGGGTTGTCGGGAAGAGGCCTTGTCCTCATCAACATGGGGACAGGTGCTTTGGGGTGGAGGGGCCACAGAGCGCCCCCCCATGTTGAGGGTATGCGGCCTGGCACGGTTAAGGAGGGGGGGTGCTCGCTCGTCCCCACTCCTTTCGAGACCGGCTGGGCTGCTGCTCGGATAAGGGTCTGGTATGGATTTTGAGGGGAACCCCACACTTTTTTTCGGTGTACGGGGGTGTCTCCTTAAAATCCATAGCAGACCTAAGGGCCTGGTACGCTCCTGTTGGGGGAACTCATGCCGGTTTTTTATTTGAAATTTGGCGTGGAGTTCCCCCTCAAGATTCATACCAAACGCAGCTGACCAAGTGCACTGCGATTACCTACGGTTATGTGCCGATAGCTGCGGGATTTTGCAGCTAGACGCATCAAGTTTTTTATTTTTTATTTTTTTCTATCCGGGAACAAAACCGCAGGTTACCGTAGTGTAACCGCAGGTAACCGTAGTGTTTGCAGCCAGCATAAGTCTGGCTGCAGCCATTTTAACTGTCCACTTCCTGGATTTACACAGACACACAGCTCTCATTGGCCCTCTTATGACACCCCCCCCCCCCTCTTTTCCTGGCAAACTCTCAGGAGAGCTGTGCATGATGTCATTAGAATAGGCTTATACCAGACCAAAAACAGGAAGTTGGCTGTAAAAGGTATTTACTGGCAGAAATAAAAATGTTTTGCTATCCAAAGTTACAACAACAAGGGCAGAAGATTTAATAGCTCGAAAGATGAAAAAATTACTGAAGGTCTGCTTTAAGAAACACATGATTCAGAAAAATAACTTAACATTTTTCTACTTAAATATAAATGTGTAAACTTGGATTTCACTTTTAATTGTTCATTGTTTGACAGATTGAACGTCTGGAGGAAGAACGAGTTGAATTAAAGCAGCATGTTCGCAAACTGGCTCAAGAGAAAGGAAAGAGAGCGGCTTCTCTTGGTAAGAAATGATGAGAATTCTTATGCTGCTTTTGTGTTGTGTTCAAACGTTTCTCACTGAAACCATAAAAAATTCTCCAGATGATGAGATTTTACTTCTCCATTAGCGTTGTATGGCCACTCCTACTTGTATAGAACCTAAACCTGTATGTGATATTGGAAAGGGTATTCCTCTAACTACCGGATACGTTTTTGTTTTAAAAAACAGCAAATCCAGGCAAATTTAATTGGCCTTATTCTATCATGTTTGAGACTAGGAAGTTATTTCTCCAGCAGTTTCCAAATGGTAAAAATGGCTTTAGCAAATCGTTACAGAGGCAGTGCCGATCCTGACCTCCCTGGGGCCCTAAGCAAAATGACATGTCACATTAAAGTTGAGAAGCGGGGGATGGGGGTGTTCTGCTGTCGGAAATTACATCTTGCATTAGGCCTCTTTCACACGGAGTGGTCCGTTTTTCGGTCCGCTCCGTGTGTCCGTCGGCTCAGCGGGGGGTCTCTGCTGAGCTGTCGGGCGGACAGGGTGGTCCCCGCACACTATGCAGGGACCGCCCTGTCTCTCCTCTGCTATCACCTATGGGGAATCGGATGGAAACGGACCGTCTGTCCGTTTGCATCCGATCCGCCGGACGGAAAAAAAATAGAACATTCTTCCGTCCAAAAAAACGGATGCGGATCTTGCGGACGTTAGCGGATGCATCATCCGCTAACGGATCCACTCCCATAAGGGCCCATTACAAGTCCGTAAACGGACTTGTAATGAGCGGACGAACGGAGTGGACATGTGAAAGGGGCCTTAAAGTGAGAAGTGGTGGTGCTGACTTCTTACCTCTCCTCCCATTCAGCCAGCTAGTTGTGAAGTGGGGTGAGGGGCCGAAAATGATTTCTCACTAGGTGGGGCCTCTAGTAATTTGGGGGGCCCTCCACAGCTTTGCGGGGCCCTAAGCAGCTTGCATAGGACGGATCGGCCCTGAACACAGGGTATTTGACTCCCTACAGGCTTTCTAAGGTTTGTCCTGTTGCCTCAGTAGATTGCAAGCACAACTGTAGTTCAATTGGCTCATTGATCCGTATCTTCAGGTATTGCCTTTCTATCAAGTGATATTGGAACCCAACTTTTAAACTAATCTCTAAATTCACTCCATCACCAATTTTGCTATCTGCAGAACTAGCTCTCCTACATTCTAGCATCAATTGTATCCCTAAGCCAGTTAGAGCAATAGTTCTACACATTCTCCTATCTGCTTAACTTAAAGTGTTACTAAACCCACAGCAGTAAAATCAGTCTGTATTTGCAATAAAGCATGCTTGTTATAATCACCGTGGCACCGAAGGAGTTAATCCTCTGCATCGTGTAAAAAGGCTTTTTGATCCTCCTCTTGCAATGTCCCCTTAACGTTTCTGGATAAGACAGTGCAATTGGAGTCAGGCTGCACATGCTCAGTTTGATGTGTATTGCTAGAGATTTTTTTGGGAGAGTGCATGCAATTGAGCCAGGGCCAGTTGGCACTGTCCAGACAGAGGGTCAGGGGTCCTGTATCCTGATAGGACAGCTAGTGCAGTATGAAAACTCCTCCTACAAGCTTTAACCTGTCACTTACAGAAGTCGCAAGACTGCTATATACAGCTGATGAGAAAAACGATTGCATTTCAATGTTCTGTGTACTGTGGGAGACCAGATATAGTGAATTCAGGGTCCTGGGTTTAGTAACACTTTATTATTACGCGGAATTGGAAAACTCTAATTGTGCCTAATGTCTTGCTATAATTGATTACTTAAACCGTAACTGTGCACTTGAACAACTGTATGCTCGAAAAAATGACATTCTTCGTAAATTCATATCATGGAATCCTTGGATATCACTCAAATACCATATAGGCCGATTTGTTTGCTTTATTATCACTCCTCCAAAATGCTTTATATATTTCCATTGGTTGCTTTAACTATAGTACATACTGTAGCTGTCTATAATACTTTATATGCTCCATTATTTAGTGGCATTTCTCTTGTTTACGCTATTGTTGACACTTTTACTCCCTTACCCCTGTAAACAATTTTTCAATAAAAAGGATGGGGGGGGGGGAGTAAATTGTCTCTCACCAAACCTTTACTAACACAAGGATCAGCAAAAGCAGCCCAAAGGGTGGTGCCGATTGAATGAAACTTCCCCTTTATAGTCCCGTTGTACGTGTTGTACTTCACCACGCTTTGGACGGGCAGTATTTGCCCTGAACGTGTGTATGCAAGGCTTGAAAGGAATCCCGTTGGGGGGGGGGGGGGGACTTTTTTTTTTTTCTGACGAGAAAAACGGTCGTGTGTACGAGGCATTACTCACAAATTGGTCTACCTGTATAGTATGTATGGACAAGAAATCTGGCTTTTTCATTTTCCCTTTTTTTTTATTCCTCTTAGATGCTATTTTTTTTTTTCTTTACTGTACAAAATGTTTTTCTGCTGAGTCTCAATTGCTGTCACAGTGATGCATATCTTTTGACAGGAGAATGTGGCTCAGATTAGTCCCATGTTAAAATGTGTGGGATTCAGAAGCATATCAGAGGTTATGTCCCTTTATTTGCATATGAACTGCTTTTAAGACTTATGCAGATCTGAGATTCCTATCATTTTGAGGCCGGCATATTTTCTTTATGTCTATATTTCTATTAATGCCATATGTTGCCCTCGGGTGAGGGTCTGATGTTGAAAATAATCGACCCTTACCCATCTTGTGAATCCACAATGATAAGGAGTCTGAATGTGTAAGGTATTATGACTTTTCTACCATCAGTTGGGTGTCCTGGGAAAACTGGTATGTGTAGGACACCTACATATATCCAGCTTTGTTTTGTATTTCACTCTTTCCAAGCAGGTGATGATCTTTATGATCCAGTGAAATGTCTTTTCTGAGAGTAGATGTACGGAGAAGGAAATTCCTTACAGATTTGTGGAATTCTAAATAGAACAGAGTTATCTTGGTCTGCAAAACATTAGTACAAATGTGAGAGGTAATGGCAACAGAAGTACAGCTAAGAGGCCCATAAATAGTATGAGGCCAGTAAATAAACATGGAATCTGATTCATCCGTTCCTGGCAGGTATGAGGCAGTGTCATCACCGACTAGAGACCTTATTATTTACATGATATGATTATATACTCTGGGAAGACAGAATGTGTTCTTTTATGTCCAGGAACTTTGGACTCGTAGACTTCCGCTCTTGTGTCACCTGTTAGTGATTAAAGCCCAACGCCGGGCTCCAGACCACTACGTTGAACGAGTTTTTCCTTCTTTCTCTTTTAAATATTTGATACCTTTTTTTGTTTCAGTTCACTTTAAAAAAAAAATGCTCTATGGCTAAGTTATCATGGTGCTGCATTTATTAAACGTAATGTAACCTTACTGGCTGTACAGGCCAACAAGGGGGCGTTCTGTTGACTGTTTTGCATTGGACTAGTATTTTTTATTTTCTTCTCGGATAGGGACAGTTGTTACCTGGCTAAAAAATATGTTTAAAGCGGAGTTCCACCCAAAAATTGAACTTACGCTTTTCAGATTCCTCCCCCTCCCCTTCCAGTGTCTCATTTGGCACCTTTCAGGGGGAAGGGGGAGCAGATGCCTGTATACTACAGGTATTTTGCTCCCACTTCCGGGCACAGATACCCGAGCCACCCGCGGGTAACTACACCCGGAGTTTTATAATTTTACTCTGACTGTCCTATGAGGCCGCAGGCCTTATGCTGATCATGTGCATCCTCCCCAAAAAAAAAAAATCTTTACACATCAAACTGAGAATGTGTAGAGTAAGGCCTCTTTCACACGGAGCGGTCCGTTTTTCGGTCCGCTCCGTGTGTGTCCGTCGGCTCAGGGGGTGGTCCCGCTGAGTTGTCGGCAGACAGGGCGGTCCCCGCACACTGTGCAGGGACCTCCCTGTCTCTCCTCCGCTATCCCCTATGGGGAATCGGATGGAAACGGACCGTCTGTCCGTTTGCATCCGATCCGATCCGCCGGACGGAAGAAAAATAGGGTTTTCTTCCATCCGAAAAACCTATCCAGACGGATGCGGATCTTAAGCGGACGTTAGAGGATGCATCATCCACTAAAGGACGCAATCCCATAGGGGCCCATTACAAGTCCGTAAACGGACTTGTAATAAGCGGACGAACGGTCCGCCCATGTGAAAAGGGCCTTACTCAAAGGTTCGGTCTTATCAGGAAATGGTTATGTGGCAGTGGAAGAATGGGTGGGTCAGAGAAAACAGGATCAAACAGTATTTTTACATAATGTAGAGGATTAACCCCTTGCATGCTTTACTGCATGTACAGACTGATTTCACTTTCAATGGAAAGAAGCGGTAAACACACCGCTCCTCTCACCGCTCCAAAGATGCTGCTTGCAGGATATTTTTTCTTTCTTTTGCCAGCGCATCGCCTCAGTGTGAAAGCAGTGCAGGAGTTTTTCAGGCGGTATTTAGGCGCTATTTTTTCGCAAAACCACCTGAAAAACTTCAGTGTGAAGGGGGCCTAAAGGTTTTTTTTTTTTATTTTGTAAATAGGTTCCTTTTAAGCTAGTGCATTGTTGGTTCGCTTACCTTTTCCTTCGATTTCCCTTCTAAATGTTTTTTTCCCTTTGTCTGAATTACTCACTTCCTGTTTCTCCTCGGTAAGCTTACCCCTATCTTCCGAGCTGTTCAGGCTGGGGGGGTTAGTCGGTGTGCTCGCCCCCTCCCTTGGGACTACATCCTGCAGGGATGTAGTCCCAAGGGAGGGGACGAGCACGCTGACTAACCCCCAGCTTGAATGGCTCGGATGATGAGGCAAGCTTACAGAGGAGAAACAGGAAGTGAGAAATTCAGACAAAGGGAAATCGAAGGAAAAGGTAAGTGAACCAACAATGCACTAGCTTAAGAGTCGGTTCACCCTGGGGCGATTTGGGATCCGACTTGAAGTAGTCTTAAGTCGTCCCAAGTCGCGCTGTCCAGAAAAGCAATGTAAGTGAATGTGAGCCATCTTAATACACTCTACTTAAGTCGCTTCGACTTCAGAAGAGGTTCCTGTACTACTTCAATCGGACTTCTAGGCGATTTGTACCCATTGATTTCAATGGAAGTCGCTTCCAAGTCTGATCACTGTCTTAATTGAAGCTACTTTCCAGAAAGATAACATACATTTCACAGGCAAACCCCTCCCTCCCCTTCCCTCTCCCAGAGCTGATTGTTGTTTTATTGGCCACGTGTTGTAAATCGCCCCAGATCGCCCTGTGGTTCATGCTCAAGTCGTGTTGGAGTTGCTTCTGAAAGTCGTGCTGGAAGTCGCGTCGCCCCAGTGTGAACCGACTCTTAAGGAACCTATTTACAAAATAAAAAACAAACCTTTACAAACCCTTTTAATTACTTTAATACTTTAAATAAAAATATATCGCAGAGCCAATTTTTATTCCCATGCACAAAACATGTACATAACAGACATCTGTCAGACATCAGTTTTACAGAGTTTGGTCCTTCTCCTTGCTGAATTGAAAAATAAAATCAATTTCCATTGGTTATTTTATGAAATTTGATATGTGGCATCAAAATGTTTTGCAACCATTTTGGTCAATTTCCTGGTTTAAAGTGATGGTAAACATTCAATTTTTTCTTCTTTAACCAAATAAGAAAAAGACTAGACGCTGCAATTGTACTGTGACAGGTTGGCTCTCTTGAGGGAATCGCTGTGATTGTACGTTAGCCGCTTTTAAAAGCTCTAGGGGGCGCACACACGGTGACGCCAGAGCAGATGCATGTGAACGGCGGCGGCCACTTACAATTGCTCCTGAGAGAGACGGAACTGGGATCTTTCAATTTAAACAGACTGCTGTTCCTGAACGGGGATCTATCTGTCTCCTCCTCGAGTCACTATACCCCCCCCCCCCCACAGTTAGAAACTCCTCCCTAGGAAATACTTGGCCCCTTGATTGCCAATAGTGTTAATCCCTTCCCTGCCAGTGACATTCATACAGTAATCAGTGGCTATTTTTAGCTCTGATCACTGTATAAATGTCAGTGGTCCCAAAAAAGTGTGAAGTGTCCGATCTGTCCGCCACAATGTTGCAGGCCCGCTAAAAATCGCTGATCACCGCCATTACTAGTAAAAAAAAAAATATTATAATGAAAATGCCATAAATCTATCCCCTATTTTGTAGACGCTATAACTTTTGCGCAAACCAATCAATATACGCTTATTGTGTTTTTTTTTAATCAAAAATATGTAGAAGAATACATATTGGCCTAAAACTGATAAAGAAATTTAACAGCAAAAAAAATTCAAATACAGAGGTGATTAAAATCCACCAAAAGAAAGCTCTATTTGTGGGGAAAAAAAAGACATACATTTTGTTTGGGTACAGCGCCGCACGACTTTGCAATTGTCTGTTAAAACGACATGGTGCGCATCGCAAAAAATGGCCTGGTCATTAAGGGGGCAAGTCATTCTGGTCCTTAAGTGGTTAAAACCACAAACGTGCAATACTTATCTATTATCTGTGCAATGGTTCAATGATCGTCTTATTTTCGGGTCTCCTGCTGGCTTTCCTGGCTACCCTAAGTGCCCCCATAGCAAGCTGCTTGCTATGGGGATACTCGTGTGTGCTCACTCCTGAACTCCACTTTGTTTGTCCATAAGACACAGAGCACGGCTCTGCCCCGTCCCCCGCTCCCTCCTCACTGGGTGTGATTGACAGTCGCAGAAGCCAATGAGAGCGTCTGCTCTTGTGCACATTGCTGGATCAAGATCTGGATCAAATAAGTATAAGGGGGAACGGCACAAAAATACCTTCTGCCTTTACAATCACCTTTAATAGCTGTGTTTTTTTCATTTCAGGGTTAACGGCTGACTTGTTCTTGAATGGAAGTTCCACTACAGACCCAAGTTATAGACCGAGAGATTCCAGTTTTGTTGTCCTGGATAAAACTGGCGAAACTAGGGAAAAGGTAAGAATATCCTGTAAATCTTTAAAGATTCAAGAAGAAGAAGAAGAAGCAGCACAAGATGGCAGTCAGTGAGCTGCAGTTTTCAAGTGCTAATAAGTAGCATACTGATTGGAGGAGAGAGCAGAAAGAGTGACTTATCAGTGTACTGCTTCCCTGCCCAGTTGTCTCGGGGAGGAATAAAATTGTAATTGTAATTTAACTGAAGTAGACCATCCCTGCCAGCAGTGTTCCATTTTGTCAACAAAAACATTTTCGGCATAATTTTCATCAGCAGCAAATTTCCAGTGACGAAAAAAAAAATGAAAAATGTACCTCACATTTTCCTAAATTGCTGACAACTATGACTGAAATCAATTCCATTTTTGTCAACAATGAAAACAAAATGAAAATGTGATGGAGGGACGTTTACCCAAGTGAATTTCTGGTTTACTCGGTGGTCTGCCTGTAGAGTCTGAGTGCTTCCGCTCCCAGAAAGCAAGGTAGAAAATAGCGACCATAGCGTGCGTGGCACTGTGCAGCCAGCATTACATGCCTTCTCAGATGACCATTCAGAGCACTGTGCATTACAGCCCTCCTCAGACTGCCCAGAGCACTGTGAGTGTGTACATTACAGACCTCCCCTCAGACCACCATCCAGAGCATTGTGTGCATTACAGGCCTGCTCTGACCACCGGCATTCAGAGCACTGTGCATTACAGGCCTCCCCTCAGACCACCATCCAGAGCACTGTGCAGCATTACATGCCTCTTAGACCACCGTCCCAGAGCACTGTGTGCACTACAGGCCTCCTCAGACCACTGTGCGACATTACAGGCCTCCTCCAATCACTGTCCAGTGCAGCATTACAGGACTCATCATACAACAGTCTGAGCACTGTGAATTACAGGCCACCTCAGACCACCCAGAGCCGCTAAATCTGTATCTGTGAATTTGTTCAAACCATAATCCCATAAGTAATAACATAGTAATTCATTCCAGGCGTATATAATGAGTTTCTAAAGAAATGCTTAAATAATGCATTACAATTTAACTTCACCCATTAGATTTTGGTTGACTTGACTATACTGCAGATTTTAGTCAACAAAAACAATTGCAGATGCCTAAAATGGGACTAAAACTAAAATGGCATTTTAGTCAAAAGATTGACCAAAACAAAATCAAAATGTGATGCCAAAGTTAACACTGCCTGCTAGACAGGGCTGTGTTGTGTTTCTGATTTATGTAATTCACAGAATTGGATGGACATAAATCAGCAAGCAAAAATGGCTCCAATGTATATGTATTTCATTTGTGTGTTTTTAGCTTTTGCCTGAAGTTTAGCCTTAACTAGTAACAGAATTTTACTGCTTTTAGAAAAGAACTATTAACTTTAGATATACACGTGAAAGAGCTGATTTTACTTTAAAGTAGAATTCCAGCCTAACCCTAACTAGTCTTAAAAATTACCCCTCCCCTTTATAACACCTATGTTGACTAAACTGTGTAAAAAAGATGTGTATATACTAACTTTTTTAACCTACTCCAGTTTGGTCATGTGATCCTTCTCCCCTGTGTCGGTTAGCACTGGCTGCGGGGGAGAGAAGGGAGTGCTGACAACCGCTGGGACATGGGAACCTATGGGTGACGTCACCACTCCTGGCATACAAAGCTGTTGTCAAGTGCTCTCTCCTGCTGCTGACACAGAAGAATCACCTGAAGAGATTGTCACACAGGTTAGTCGGCATACTGTAGGTGTTCGGAAGGGGTGATGGGACATTTTAAGGCTAGTTGGGTTTAAAGGGGTTGTAAAGGAATTTTTTATTTTTCCCCCCTAAATAGCCTCCTTTACCTTAGTGCAGTCCTCCTTCACTTACCTCATCCTTCAATTTTGCTTTTAAATGTTATTTCTTCTGAGAAATGCTCACTTCCTGTTCTTCTGTCTGTAACTCACCACCGTAATGCAAGGCTTTCTTCCTGGTGTGGAGAAAGCCTCTTAAGGGGGCGAGCAGGAGTGTCAGTATGCCCACTAACACACAGCTCCTTTCTCTATCTGCAAAATAGAGAGTGTCCTGACTTGCCTGCTCGCTCCCTCCTCTCGCAAAAGTCTTTCTCCACACCAGGGAGAAAGCCTCGCATTACTGTGTGGAGTTACAGACAGAAGAACAGGAAGTGAGGATTTCTCAGAAAAAATAAGGACATTTAAAAGCAAAATCTAAGGATGAGGTAAGTGAAGGAGGACTGCACTAAGGTAAAGGAAGCTATTTGGGGAAAAAAAATGTTTCCTTTACAACCCCTTTAAGCTGGAATTCGACTTTAACCTCTAAAGTTGCAGCGCTTTTTACAATGGCTTTTAAAGAGGAACTTTAATTGGTTTATGAAAGACTTAAAAGTCAGCAGCTACAAATTCTGTAGCTGCTGAACTTTAATAAACGCACACTTACTATTCCATATAAAATAGCATTGATGAGCTGAAAGCACTAAACCATAAGTACTGCACCTTGCTCATTACTCTTTAAAATATTACCTAGTCTGGAAGTCCTCCTAAAAAAAAAATAGCAGCGCATGTCCAAGTGCGTAAGAGAGTGCCTAGAGCAAGGGTGTCAAACTCAATTTCATTGTGGGCCACATCAGCATTATGATTGCCCTCAAAAGAGCCGGTTGTATCTGTAAGATTAGATGTCCAGCACACCCCCCCCCCCCCTCTTAACATTAGATGTCAAGAGCCACACCACCATCAGAAGTCGAGTCCCCCACTCTCCCTTACATCACAGTGCACCCCACTTACTTTATGCTGCTGCTGGGAAGAAGCTGGATGCATTGCTTGAAAGCAGAAAGTAAGGGTCTGGAGGAGGACCAGAGGAGGGCTGGAGCTCCTGCAGCTGCAGAAAGGGTGCGAGGGCCACATGAAATGGCCCGGGGGGTTGGATTTGGCCTCATAGCTGTATATCTGCAGTGTGAGATGTAAGTCAATGCTGCCTCTGATAGGAAATTTGGAGTGAGATCTGGTAAAGTCTCCCTACTGTGCTACTCGCTGCTCTGCCTTTACCAAGATGGTTGCCTCTGCTTTTAGAAACCATGCCGAAAAACGCATGGTAAGCCAGTCATGGGGAAAAGACCCTTTGCAGGCAGAGCAGAGGCAATATTGTTGACTAGTCCTTTGCCCTCTTCCTGCCTTCTTTGGGCACAGTTCCCAGAGTTCAGTTCCTTTTTAATGTCTGCTAAATATTATATAATTATTTTTTTTTTTAAATAACGTTTTTATTGAACAATTTACATTTGGAACATAGTTCTGCAAGTTACAAGGCAATACTGGAGAAATGCATAAAATAAAGAAATATGGCTTATACACATATAGGCACAGTAGATCAAAACAAAAACGTATTCAGATCGAACAATGGACTCAATAGCTATTTATGAACGGAAAACCTTGCGCCTACTCTATTCATGGGATTGTACGCTAGAAGAATATATGGGTTTATGGACCCTCAGTGCATGTGTCAGTGGACTCAAGCCATCTGTCCCAGATTTTGTTGTACTTATCTGGACAACCTCTATTAATATATATGAACTTTTTGTAGGGAAGTGTGTTATTTATATCTAGTTTCCAGTCATTGAAGCTGGGGGGAGTGGGTCTCATCCACTGTCTGGCTATAATTTTCCTAGCAGAAAACAATGTTTCATGCAAAAATGTTTTAGTAAATTTGTCTATTTCTGCATCGGGGAATATCCCCAGTAAGCATTGTTTGGGATCCAGGGACAATGGGGATCCCATGTCATCATGGAGGAAGTCCACAATCTGCTTCCACAGACCCTGGAGGACCGGGCACACCCAAAGTAGATGGAAGAATGTGCCTGTGGCTTGATTACACATTGTGCACGAAGTAGAAGACTGCTGTCGAAAGCGGGCGATTCTTAGGGGGGTGAGATATATGCCCGGTGCACCACGTACAACTGGGTCAGCCTGTCGGAGAGCTTGGGGGATACAGTCTTGCATGCGTCAAGTGCTTCACTCCACTCCTCATCCTCCATTGGGCCCACCTCCCTTTCCCATCTTGGTTTAAGGCTGTAAGCTAGCGCAGTAGATGATGGGGTTACGAGCATGGCGTAAAAATCCGAGATTAGTTTACGTGGGTCTACACCCTTAACCACTGCCATGATGACATTCGGTGTAGATTGTGGCAGAGACTGGGGGAACTGAGCTTGGGCTGCGTGACGCACCTGAAAGAATCTAAAAAGCATGGAGTTAGGCAGCAGGAACTAAGTTGGGCAGCCCCAGCAGGAGAGGGGCTTGCCATATACCCCTGGTCAGAGGAGGACAGATCCCGCATTGCCCCGTCCAGTGCAGCCGAGGAATTGGCCTTCAGCCTGTTGATACAGGAGGTCAAAGTCATGCGTGCGTGTAATTTAAAGGCTTCCCATACTATATCTGGGGGTGCAGACCCGTCATTCTCTGAAAAATAGGTTCTCCAACTATTATCAAGTTCGTCATCGTCCGACAGCAGGGTGAGCCAGAACGGATTCAGGCTCCACGTACGGGGCGGTCTGTCTAATGCAGAGGTGGCAAACACAAGGCCCGTGGGCCGAATGCGGCCCTCCAGGCCATTTCATGCGGCCCTCGCACCTCTCCAGTCATCCTCCAGACCCTTACTTTCAAGCAATGCATCCAACTTCTTCCCAGCAGCAGCATAAGGAAAGGGGGTGCACTGTAATGTAAGGGAGAGGGGGGACTCAACTTATGATGGTGGGGGGGCTCTTGACATCTAATGTAAGGGGAAGGGATGCCCTGGACATATAATCTTACAGATACAACCGGCCCTTTTGAGGGCAACCATAATGCTGATGCGGCCCATGATGAAATTGAGTTTGACACCCCTGGTCTAATGGGACGCAGAGGCTAATCCAATATGGGCTATGGTCCGAGAGTAATCTGGGGGCAAATTCAGCTCCCAGTAATCTTGGGGAAAGGGTATTAGAAATAAATATAAAGTCTATACGGGACATAGTGTTATGGGTAGCTGAGAAACAGGAGTAAGCTCGGGTGAGCGGAAATTTAAAACGCCAGGTGTCAGTGAGGTTAAAGGATGAGATAAGTCGGGAGAATCGAGTGTGGGTTGGAGCTGTAGTAGGCAATGGTGAGGGTGACAGTTTATCTAATGTAGGGTTCAGCGTAGCGTTAAAATCCCCCAGCCACACCGCCTGGATCGAAGGGTGACGAGTCATATATATAGCAGGCCCTCTGTAACTATAGTAGAGCTAAATGGTGGAGGTACATAGAATGCCATCAATAGGAAAGGTTCACCATACAATTTAACCGAGAGAAAGACATATCGCCCATGTGGGTCGGACTGGACATCACATAGCTCAAAGTGTACCGTCTTGGCAATCAAGACTGAGACTCCACGAGCATGGGAGGAGTGGGATGAATGATAGGCCCACCCGATCCATGGCCGGCGGAGTGCCATCTGGAGCCGACCCTCAACGTGTGTCTCCACCAACACCACAATGTCGGCACGTTTGTTTTTTGAGAAATGAGAAAATGGCAGATCTCTTTACCTTGTTCCCAAGCCCACGCACATTCCAAGTAAGCAGTTTTATCGATGCCATAATACAAACTTTAAAACATATCGTGGAACAGTAGCATTACATGAATACAAGATTTGCCATCTATGCAGTATGAATGTTAGCATGCACTTCGTTGTATTGCATTCCATCAAGTAAAGACTAACTTCCCCCTCCCCACCCTGCATCTTCCCCAACTGATGCGGGTATGTGCCCAAAACCAAAAAAAAGTAGCAGCAGGTAGAACCAAAATGTCTTGCTGTTATGTGAAAGATCTGCAGCAGTCGGCCTGCATGAAAGATACAGGGCTCGCAAATAAAGAGCAACAGGCTCCTCCTGTACTGTTAACCAGAAGTACAGTGCAAGGTCGATAATAGCCAAAGTTCTGCAGTCACATAATAGAGGGATGCTTGGTCCGGTTGCTAGGGGGGGGGGGGGGGCGAAAATTCGCTGTGTTAGGCATGTGGATTGTAGGAATGATTGTGCACCGCAATTGCAGTCTCCAGTAGGGTTGTCCCGATACCGATACCAGTAATGGTATCGGGACCGATTCCGAGTATTTGCGGGAGTACTTGTACTCCCACAAATACCCCCGATACCAAAATAGAATACTTGACATGGCTGCATATGTGGGGGGACATGACATGGCTACATATGTGGGGGGACATGACATGGCTGCATATGTGGGGGGACATGACATGGCTGCAATATGTGGGGGGACATGACATGGCTGCAATATGTGGGGGGACATCACATGGCTGCAATATGTGGGGGGACATGACATGGCTGCAATATGTGGGGGGACATGACATGGCTGCAATATGTGGGGGGACATGACATGGCTGCAATATGTGGGGGGACATGACATGGCTGCAATATGTGGGGGACATGACATGGATGCAATATGTGGGGGACATGACATGGCTGCAATATGTGGGGGGACATGACATGGCTGCAATATGTGGGGGGACATGACATGGCTGCAATATGTGGGGGGACATGACATGGATGCAATATGTGGGGGGACATGACATGGCTGCATATGTGAGGAGACATGACATGGCTGCATATGTGGGGGGACATGACATGGCTGCAATATGTGGGGGGACATGACATGGATGCTTATGTGGGGGGACATGACATGGCTGCAATATGTGGGGGGACATGACATGGCTGCAATATGTGGGGGGACATGACATGGCTGCAATATGTGGGGGGACATGACATGGCTGCAATATGTGGGGGGACATGACATGGCTGCAATATGTGGGGGGACATGACATGGCTGCAATATGTGGGGGGACATGACATGGATGCAATATGTGGGGGGACATGACATGGATGCAATATGTGGGGGACATAACATGGCTGCAATATGTGGGGGACATGACATGGCTGCAATATGTGGGGGGACATGGCTGCAATATGTGGGGGGACATGGCTGCAATATGTGGGGGGACATGGCTGCATATGTGGGGGACATGGCTGCATTTGGGGACACGTTTAAAAAAAGTATCGGTATTCGGTATCGGCGACTACTTGAAAAAAAGTATCGGTACTTGTACTCGGTCCTAAAAAAGTGGTATCGGGACAACCCTAGTCTCCAGGGTAGTTACATGTATCAACCAGTCAACAGGGGTCCTGAGTATGGGAGACCCCCTCTGCAGGTTACAATTAAGAAAGGAATAAAGCAGGGGAAGGCAAAGGGGGATCTCAGGAGGCCTCAGAGGTAAAGAGCAGTAGGGCATGTGCCACAGGCAGTAAGAAGGAGACAACAAAAGGGGTAACATACCAGGATTCGGTGTATTCGCAGACTCCCACGGCAGCATGTAATGTGCGGGTGATGGTGCCGATCAACAGTGTCGATGAAAATGCTCGGTCAGGTCACGCGACTACCCTCGCGGAGGGCTCTGGACGCTCCAACCAGGCAAGGGCGTCTCCAGGATCCTCAAAGAAGAACACACGACCATCCCTTTCAACTCTAAGACGAGCTGTAAACAGCATAGAGTATTTAAGATGTTGTATCCGGAGCCTCCTCTTCACCTCCATGAAGCTCTGGCGGCGGCGTTGCACCTCGGCAGAAAAGTCGGGAAAGATAGCGATCTTGGCGTTTCCAAGGTGGATGTTACCTTTTTCCCTGGCCATGCGCAGCACTGCATCTCTGTCCTTATAATTCAAGAGTTTTGCTTTAAACGTGCGGGGGGGGAGCCCCCTGAGGAGGAGGTTTGGCAGGCATACGATGGGCCCTCTCCACTGCCAGGGTGGGGGAGAAGGCTTCGCGGCCATAGGTGTCAACTAGAAGTTGCTCCAAGAAGGTGGTAGGATCTTTGCCCTCAGCTCCTTCTGGGAGCCCAATGAAACAAAGATTGCACCTCCGGAGCCTATTTTCCATGTCATCTTGCTTGCTTAGGATCTGATTAATTTGAAACTGCATTTGATCTGAGCTGACCTGGAGCGGCGCAATGGCGTTCTCCACCTCTCCTATGCGGGTTTCGGCTGTTGTCACACGCCCACAAAGTTTTTGGAAGTCTTGTCGCATGAGTGAAATATCCACCTTGACCTCTTCTATTTGCGCTATCAGGGATGTCCGGCAGTATGTGATTGCCTCAAGCACTTTAGCTGTGTCGCCTCCCGAAGTGGCCCGCACGGCGCACGCGGCCCCATCATCTCTCCCAGCACTCTCCTCCTCCTGGCGGCGATACTGGTCCAATTTCGCCAGGGTGGCCTTTGGTGTTTTTGGCGGAGTCATGGCAGGTATCTGCTGTGATCTCTCCCCCCCTGGACCGATTATTCTGGAGGGTAAGGAGCTGTAGGGCAGGCAGGCCGGGGAGACCCACTAGTTGGCAGGCCTGGTGAAGCAAGATGGCCGCCGACTCCCAGCACCCCCCGAACGCTGGGGCCGTGCGGTCAGAGGCTGATGGATCCTTATCTGCGGGTGTGCGGGGCCTCCAGGGGGTCTCGATGAGTCTCCACAGGGTTTTACCTGGGAGCAGGATGGCACCGCAGCAGTACAGGCAGCAGGCTGGGTGAACCAAGATGGCCACCGACTCCCAGCACCAGGCCGAAGCTGCAGCCTTACCCAGATGCTCTGGCCAGGTGGTCAGAAGCTGCGGGTGTGCGGGGTCCTCAGGAGGTCTCCGTTGATCTCCGGGGGATGATTTGTGGAATCAGGAGGGCCGGGAGGCAGCACAGGCGGCAGGTCGGGTGGAGCAAGATGGCCGCCGACTTCCACGACTAGGCCGAAGCCGGGGACTTTCCTGAATGCCGCACCCGTGAACGGGATCGCGGCTCCGCGGATGACGCTGCTCGATCCTGTGATGGGGGATTTGCAGCCACAGGTATGTAAGGTACTCAGGGGGTCCCGTTGGGCAGGTGCAGGATAGCGCTGGAGCTCAGGATGAGAGTGAACAGGAGTATTTGGACGGAGCACAATGCCTGCACGTCCTACTCCATGCTGCGTCAGGCCACGCCCCCCTAAATATTATATAATTTTAGTGCTTCTGTCGCACAATGATTTGTGGTTATAATGCATATTTGACAATTTACACAGAATACGTGGTTAGACCGTTGTTTTGCAAGGAGGATTGCAATGTAAGCTGTGAAAATTGTACTTGCACTGGCATTCCTCTAGCTCTGGTCCTGTTATGCCTCGTTCGCACGATCGGAATTTCTGATGGAAAAGGTCAGACGGACTTTTTCCATCGGAAATTCCAACAGTGTGTTTGCCCTTCTGAGTTTTTCCATCGGATATTCCGATGAATTCTATTGGAGTTAGGATAGAACATTGTCTCTTTTACTCTGATTGAATTTCATCGGAATTCCAATGTGAGTTTGGTCGGAACAAAGGTCCGATCGTGTGTACGAGGCATTAGAGGGTCATAGGATTTCTCATACAGTTAGGCCCCTTTTACATTGAGACATTTTTCACGCGGTACAGCGCTAAAAATAGCGCTGCTATACTGCTTGAAAAAAACCTGCCCTGTAGTCTTCAATGTGAAAGCCCAAAGGCTTTCACACTGAAGCGGTGCGCTAGCAGGACCGCTCCAAAAGTCCTGCTAGCCGCATCTTTGCAGCGGTACAGGAGTGGTGTGTTTACCGCTTCTATACCGCTCCTTCCCATTGAAATCAATGGGAAACCGTGGTAATACCACTCGCAATGCACCTCTACAGCGCTAGCGGCCGAATACCGCGGTAAATACGATGGTATAGCAGCGCTAAATCGCGCTGCTATACTGCCACCGCGGCTCCACTGCCCAATGTGAATGCAGCCTTAGGAGCATTTAAGCTGTGAGCACAAAATAATCTATTGGAGAACGATAAAGACCGGTACACATGTATCAAAAGTCAGCCTGTTCCGCAGGAACTGGCCTCCTTTCAGTACATGTGCACTGCTGTCTGTTTAGTGGAAAAGAGTCTAATGACCGGCTTTTGTATAATGGTTCTGCATTCAATCAGTGAATACAGGCAATGAGTAAGCGCTGATATATCATGAAACGCGTTGACTTTCTCTTATTCCCCACAGTGTTTTTCTGCTGTATTAGGGTGCTTTTACATGTTCAACAAAGATGAACTTTTTCAGAGTGCAGCTGTCTAGATTTGTTTAATTTTTTACTACATATGATCTTCAACTGCACACCTAGAAGGGTAAATACACTTTTTTTTTTTTTTTTTTTTTAGAGTATTTTGCTTCTCTTCAGCCTTTGCAATCGCTTCTACTTATTGTACAAACCTGGAGTTGCATTTTACATTTTTCGTTCTGATACACTTAAATGTAGCGTGTTGGCATTTATTAAAGGAATTATAGATTGTGCAATATCTTTGAAACTCACAAATAATAACTTAATATGCTGTTAAGCTCAACTACACATTACTAGTTTTAAACTCTAAACGCTATGTTATCAATTACTGACCAGACAAAAGGTTTTTTTGGGAGGTTAGGCGTGCCAGACTTTTGAAAATCTAGCCAGGCATTATCTAGAATGCTGTATTGGCATTATGGGAAAACTAAAAGGTTCTGGGCTGAAATTGAGTAGTATCCTAATGTTTGTAAAATGTAAAATTGAAGAAGTTGAGGAGTATCATAATAGGGATCAGGACTTGGATAATTTTGCTTTGGCTACAGAAACTGTGCCTAAAGCTTGCTACATCAACATTCTTATTAACTAAATAAGGTGTGGGATTGTGAAAAAAATAATCAATGGGTGACCAATTTGCCTTTTGATGTTTCTGACTGCTAACCCTCAATTTTTACCAGGGTTAGACAGGTATACATTCCATTACCAGAAAATGGATGATGCACTTGGGTTACATCACATGAGGTTGTGTACATCTATCCTTGGTCTACAAGAATGTAGAACAAAATGGTGAATACCTGGATTTCTAGAGCTTAAAACAAGTCTCTGGCTTTATTAGTTGCCTCCCAAAACCTCAGTGGAAGACTCGTATCTAATAGGAAAGTTATGTGTCCATGCCACTGGTCCTACCCACGGCATTTAAACTTTGTATAAACTCCTACTTGCTTTTGACCATACAGTCCCTTTTCTCACTGCGATTGTTGTGAAGCGACTTATCCCATGTGAGACCTCTATGCCTGGCCTGTATAAGCAGATATAATCACTGAGAACAATCCTTATCAGATAGCAAAAGATGATACTGTCTGTAACTTACTTATGCAGAATGCATGTGGCCATGTTACATGAGGCCTGTTAAGCTGTTTTCCATTAGACAGGAAATACAAACTCAGGAAGAAGGGTGGAGCATTACAGAGGATGAGAGGAAGTGTGTCATAGATCAGACAAAAGAAATACAGAAAACTATGCATTACCACAAAAAGTCACTAGATGGCAGCATGTAAACAAAACATAACATCCATAGAAAATGGTTACGAGAAACAGTATTATATATAACAAATCTATGCCCATTGGGCGGCACAGTCCCCTTTAAAATACATAGTCAACTGAAAGCGACAACTCCCAGCTGAAACAAAAAAAGTATTGGAACTAGTTAATCTTCTATGAATTATTTAATGGGAGAGAGTAATTATGAATTGTTGACCAGGTAGCACTGTACCGTGCGTATCAATAAATGGGACCAGCAGGCTTCTGCCTTATGTTGGGGATGTAAAAAAGAAACTTTGCCCCTTTTTTATATTGTGGTATTATACTCTGATTTCTCCATATTGGAGGACAGTTGATTCACTGGTGGACAAGATTACATCTATTTCCCTCCCATATGATCCGTGGGTGGTTCTGTTTCATAAAACCAATCTTTTTGTTTCAAATTTAAAAAAAAGTATTTGCTGTGTAATAGCAATAAAAACGATTTATTATTACAATATACCAGTACATATTATTGCATTGCATATAATATACACATGACATCATTTTAAAAGTCTTTATAGTCACATTGTAACGTTTATAGTGGGTTTAGGACCTTCCAGGTAGATTAAATTACACCTTATTGGAGAAGTCCAGTGCTCATGCAATTTTTTTTTTTTTTTTCAGAATGATCTTTTGTCAAAAGAATTAAATAACAAAGAAAGAGAACTTGAAAGAAGCAAAACTGTTGTTGTTGAATTAAAATCCAAATGTAAGTATAACCAGTCATTCTGACATATGATTGAGTTTTAACAGTAGGTGTGGAGTGACAAACATAAGCATTTATATTTTTGTTACAGCGTCTAGGTGTAATTCCCAAGTTCCTCCGACTAGCTCATTTATAGGCACTTTTCTTGTAAACCAGTGTCAAAAGAACAAATGGCAAATTCCATTAAAGTAGATGTAAATCCTTCCACAGGGCTACACTGTGTTGCTTCTCAACACCAGACTTTTTTTGTTCCCTACCATATGCACACACCCTACACATGCAGGATAAAATATGGACCCCGTGTGAAACTGATCACGCACTAGGAATGTTTTACCTAGAACTCAACAGTGTGGAACAGCCACAGTTACAGTGCAGAAAATAAGTATTTGAACACCCTGCTATTTTGCAAGTTCTCCCACTTGGAAATCATGGAGGGGTCTGAAATTGTCATCGTAGGTGCATGTCCACTGTGAGAGACATAATCAAAAAAAAAAAATTACAATGTATGATTTTTTTAACTATTTATTTGTATGATACAGCTGCAAAGAAGTATTTGAACACCTGAGAAAATCAATGTTAATATTTGGTACAGTAGCCTTTGTTTGCAATTACAGAGGTCAAACGTTTCTTGTAGTTTTTCACCAGGTTTGCACACACTGGAGGAGGGATTTTGGCCCACTCCTCCACACAGATCTTCTCTAGATCAGTCAGGTTTCTGGGCTGTCGCTGAGAAACACAGAGTTTGAGCTCCCTCCAAAGATTCTCTATTGGGTTTAGGTCTGGAGACTGGCTAGGCCACGCCAGAACCTTGATATGCTTCTTACAGAGCCACTCCTTGGTTATCCTGGCTGTGTGCTTCGGGTCATTGTCATGTTGGAAAACCCAGCCTCGACCCATCTTCAAAGCTCTAACTGAGGGAAGGAGGTTGTTGCCCAAAATCTCGCAATACATGGCCCCGGTCATCCTCTCCTTAATACAGTGCAGTCGCCCTGTCCCATGTGCAGAAAAACACCCCCAAAGCATGATGCTACCACCCCCATGCTTCACAGTAGGGATGGTGTTCTTGGGATGGTACTCATCATTCTTCTTCCTCCAAACACGGTTAGTGGAATTATGACCAAAATGTTCTATTTTGGTCTCAACTGACCACATGACTTTCTCCCATGACTCCTCTGGATCATCCAAATGGTCATTGGCAAACTTAAGACGGGCCTTGACATGTGCTGGTTTAAGCAGGGGAACCCACTGTGCCATGCATGATTTCAAACCATGACGTCTTAGTGTATTACCAACAGTAACCTTGGAAACGGTGGTCCCAGCTCCTTTCAGGTCATTGACCAGCTCCTCTCGTGTAGTTCTGGGCTGATTTCTCACCTTTCTTAGGATCATTGAGACCCCACGAGGTGAGATTTTGCATGGAGCCCCAGTCCGAGGGAGATTGACAGTCATGTTTAGCTTCTTCCATTTTCTAATGATTGCTCCAACAGTGGACCTTTTTTCACCAAGCTGCTTGGCAATTTCCCCGTAGCCCTTTCCAGCCTTGTGGAGGTGTACAATTTTGTCTCTAGTGTCTTTGGACAGCTCTTTGGTCTTGGCCATGTTAGTAGTTGGATTCTTACTGATTGTATGGGGTGGACAGGTGTCTTTATGCAGCTAATGACCTCAAACAGGTGCATCTAATTTAGGATAATAAATGGAGTGGAGGCGGACATTTTAAAGGCAGACTAACAGGTCTTTGAGGGTCAGAATTCTAGCTGATAGACAGGTGTTCAAATACTTCTTTGCATCTGTATCATACAAATAAATAGTTAAAAATTCATAAATTGTGATTTCTGGAAAAAAAAAATTGGATTATGTCTCTCACAGTGTACATGCACCTACGATGACAATTTCAGACCCCTCCATGATTTCCAAGTGGGAGAACTTGCAAAATAGCAGGGTGTTCAAATACTTATTTTCTGCACTGTATTCAGAATTACATAAACGGGGATTTGGGCCTTAACACCTTAGTATGATCACATGGTGATATGTACACCAAATTGATCAAGATCTGATTCTTAAAGCATTTAAAATTCTGCAATAGGAATACAAGATGAATCTGAGATGCTAAAGCGCCTCCGCAGCACCTCCATTAATACTGTGTGACAGCTTGCGGCTTCGTGGCCAGGCGCACACTGTGCATGTGTGAGTCGCAATCCGCTCTCCCAGTAAACAGGCACTGTGATGTGTCCCAGAAGATTGCAGAGAGAGAGGGACCTGCTAGGGGGAGAGGAGGAGTTGCCTAGGCGGCCCATAGACAGAAGTTGGACAGGAAGTCCCACACGGAAGTACAAAAAAATACATGACAAATGTGGTATGTGAGGAGTGCTTAAAGTGAAAGTTCCACTTTTGGGTAGAATTCCGGTTTAAAATCATAATCAGCTTTTCATACTGCACATGACCTATCGATCTCCACAAAAATGACACATTGGGGATGCAGAGGCACCCCAATATGGGTCATAGGTGATTTAGAACTGGCCACACTGTTTCACATGCTCCAGAGGCATAGATTGGAGCTTGAAGCTGGCAAGAGTTGACCTGTGGCCCCCCCACTAACCCCCAACACTTACACCTCACACCAAGATACTCTCACCATGTGCCATGAAACTCCAAGTGGTTACAAAGTTATTTCAGATCTGTATTTACATATTGAGAGGGTAAGTCAAAATATTTTGGAGAAACTGTCCACATTTTGACATGCCTCCTATAATTCTTTTGAATACCCTGGAGCAGGAATAAGTAAACTTGGAGAGGTGGAGATCTACATGAACAACATGAAAGGGGTCAAAGAACACCATGGTTTGGTGTCCCCCCCCCCCTTTTTTTAAACTAACAAGGCCTAACTAAATAGTAAGGAAAACATAGACAAATATCATAAAACAAAGGTCACTGTAAAAAATCTAAACTTGGCCTATCTTAAAAGTTGACAGTACCAGTCGGTAGATCAGTGGACAGTGTCAGTAGGACATAGGATGGTGTGTGGACAGTGTCAGTAGAGTAGTGAATGATGTCAGTAGGACAGTGGACAGTGGCTGCCTTTTTTTAAAGTATTACCATTTTATTTACTTAATCTTTTTTTTTTGGTGAATTATTAGGGGTCTAAACGTACCCCTGATGTCTCACTTTTGAGACAGAGAAAGTAGATTGAGGACACAGCTCTCAATCTCCACCTCTGCACCCTCAGTAGCACTGAATGAATGAACATGAATAGCTAGCTGTGTATAGAACTTTTCGTTCATTCACAAACCGAATCATAGTAAACTGTTTACTATGATTTAGCTATGAATAGACACAATGAGTGATTGATGGCAATCTCTCACTGTGTTCTTTCATAAAAGGAAGTGGCCATAGAAGACATACCTCCTGGCTCTCCATCTTCAGCAGCAGCATCTGGTGGTAGAGGAGAAGGGGAAGCCAGCAGAGCTGCTGGGGGGACCAGGGGAGCAAACAGGGGGGCCCGTCAGCAGAGATGAGTAACTCGAACTGGGGCAGCATATACTAGAACTGATCTCCTCCATTTTACTCCTGCAGACACTTAATGTCTGCAGGAGGAAGAGGAGCATAAGCAGTCTGTCAAAGGCTGCAGGAAGAAAATGGAGAGGGTTTGTTTATGTATATGCCACCCCTCCTGTCCAGGTGTAAAACAGGGAGATTGCATAGGCCCCCTGGAGCATGGGTCGCAATTGCAACTACGCCAGTGACATGCTCTGAAAGTGCCCTAAACTGTTTATATATTGGAGAGCTATTATTGATACTATTAACAACTTGTTTCAAACAAACTTGGGCAATGATCTCCAAATCTGCATTTTAGACCTGAAGGAAACTCCTCCTCCTCCTCCTTTTCCTCCTCCTCCTCCTCCTTCTTTTCCTCCTCCTCCTCCTTCTTTTCCTCCTCCTTTTCCTTTTCCTTTTCCTTTTCCTTCTAACGATTTGCAGTGCCTTGAAAAATTATTCATACTCCTTTTTTTAAATTTTCCACATGTAATGTTACAACCAAAAAACGTAAATGTATTTTCTCTTTCGTCTGTGGACAGACACAGCTTCCTTATATTCTTTTACTGTAGGGTTATGTTACGTCTATTACGACCTCTCTTAATAGACGGAACATAACCCACAAGTCAAGATTATAAGGAGCTGTGTCCGTCCATGGACTTCAGAGAAAAGGATTGTACGGTGAGTACAAAAATCCTGTTTTCTCTTTCGTCATTCCCGGGGTAAAGTGGTTAATGCGGTCAGCAAGCCCAGATCGCAATATATCAAACACCTGGTCGCAATTCACTGGTAGAGCGCGATCTACAGGTTGCTGCCCGCCACACTACACTGTTGTTACCCCATAACAGGCAGTGCCTGAACAATGACCTTCATTGCAGGATCAATCGGTTTTATTTTAGTAAAAACTGCAGCTTTAAAAGGATTAAAAATCACTTTTGAAATGACAGTAATGTTTTAAACTTGGTTAGGTTCAAATTTACTTTAATTAAAAACTGTGTTTGAAAATTCAGGGGCTTCTTTATCCAACTCGGTACACACAGAGCAGGATTTGGCAGATTAGAAATGAATGTTCATTGTATGTAGGAAGCATGGACACTTCAATGAAAGATGCAGAAAAAGGGCCAATTATTTCTAAATTCAACTTTTCTTTGACATTTCTTCTTTGCTACTGTATATGAAATGACAAATGTATTGAATTACAAGTCATTATTTTGTTTACTGTTCAGTCAAAGAGCTATCTGAAGAAAACAAGCAACTCCAAAAAGCAATGGGGGAAATCCTACAAGCCATTAAAGACTCTCAGAAAGATCCCAACATAAAAGGAGGTGAAGCAACTCTAATTATTCCCAGTCTAGAGCGACTCGTTCATGTGAGTACAATCAGAAAGAGCTGTACAATTGCTATCACATACTGTATGTTATGTTGTGTAGCTTTGCACAAAATATGGCGAGAGATAAATTCCATCTGATGTGCACCTTTTTCTTACCTATGTATCTATATTGCAGTTTTAGGATCCATGGTGCATATGTATAGACCGTTCCAAATTGGTGTATTTTACATAGGCCTATAAATAATTATATACGTTTATACATACCGCTATATACATTACGGCTGGGTTCACATTATTGCAACTTGTGTTCTGCATGTAGGCACCCCGTTAATTTCAATAGGCTGCCCTACCTGCCTGAATGGAGGAAAAAAAAGTCCCCCTTTTTTTTTTTTTTTTTTTTTATCGCGCCTCATTGAGCTGTGGCACCACGTGGTTTGTTGGTGCTTGGGGGTGCCGTTTAAAATGAATGGGACTCCCACATGTGTGCTAAAGAGTAGTGTATATGCCTAGGAATGTGCACAATTTTGGATGTGTTCCCGACCCGCTGTAATGTAAACCTAGCCGTAAAGGATGGCTTGGGATATAAAAACATGAGTGAGCAGCTTATTGCATTAGGGTGTGCACCCCAAAGCACAAACACACCCTACTGATCACTCACGATGTTCATTCGGAAAGGGAAGAGACCAGTAAATTACATAATTAATGGCCCCTTCCCACATTCATCCTAAAACATTCCTGCAGCAACAGCCGGCAGGAGAGGAGGGAAGCCAAGGCAATAGGGTGAATCTGTGCTGCACAGGGTGATTAGGGTTTGCCTTGGCACACCTGACACACCATGTGTGCACGCCTATGGTGATGCCCATTATTTGACCCGAGAATAGTAGGATCGAGGCTGCTCAATGCAAAACTATTGCACAGAGCAGGTAAGTATAACATGTTTGTAATTTTATTTTATTACTTTATTTTTTTTTATTTGTTATTGCCTTTTAATATTACTTTAACTGGTCATACATAGATGGATCAGATTATTTATAAGATCAAAATAAGAAACCAAATTAAAAATCAATGTTCCTGCTTGCTTGTGGGACCTGGTTTTTATGCTATTTTTATTTTGGGAATAAATAAAAAAGGTACAAACAACATAGAGAATGTTTAACATACTGTATAGTAATAGCATAGTATAAGAATTAAAAAAAAACTAAAATAAGAAAGGGAAAGGGTAGGCAGCGATTGGCCATATAGTAGTACACACATAGGGCCAGATTCAGGTAGCTTTGTTACTTTGGAGTAACGTTTCTCATTTACGTTACTCCGCCGACACTTTCGGAGCAAGTACTGTTATTCACATAGCAGTTGCACGTAAACTTGCGCCGGAGTAACGATAATGCGCTGGCGTAACCCGACGCAAGTGGAAGTGGGTGTGATCATATGTAAATGATGGGCGGAGCCCAGCGCAGAGGCTTACGTTCAGAGCATCATCCACGGAGCATGCGCAGTAAGTGAGGCTTCTCTCGGCCCCCTGTGCGCATGCTCACAACTTCCGTCGGCACCACTTCAGGGAAACGCCAGCGCAATGTGTTCCGTTGCGCGTATAAAAGCGCCAGCGAAAGCGGCATTCCGGCGCAAAAGTATTTCCGTTTCCCCCCACCCCAGGGAATTTACTTTTGCTCTATTATGGCTGCTCCCGGAAAGTTAAGCCGATCGGAAATGGCCCGTTTTCTGTCGCATCTAGTTTGGTGGGTACGGCCACATAGAAACGACGGCGCATCTTCACAGTTACGCGGCGCATATCGAATTTCTCCAGCGCAAGTCTTGCTGAATCTGGCCCATAAGGGGTTTTCAGTATCAGTTAGACTTCTTAAATACTATATTTTTTTTATATATGTATACCTGTGTGTGTGTGTGTGTGTATATATATGTATATATATGTATGTGTGTGTGTATGTGTATATATATATATATATATATATATATATATATATATATATATATATATATATATATATATATATATATATATATATATATATATATATAATAGTGTGTGTGTGTGTGTGTGTGTGTATGTAAACTATATACAGAATGGTATGTTAAGCTGGCCATTCATAGATTGTAATTTGTCCAGTTCAACATTGACTGGAGGAATTTTGATCCATGTATGGATACTATAGAAGTCTATCTACCGATCAACTTCTGTATAACCCCCCTGTTTTGACTCTCAGCTAGCAGAGCAGGCTATAGCTGACAGCACTGATCATTGTATTCTGACGGCAAGGAAGTCTTACCTCTGTCAGAATACCATAGCTCAGCGGAAGGATCAACATTGAGTGTGTGGATGGGAAAATTTAGTCTTTTTCATTCAACTCGTTGGTTGAACGAAAAAAAATAAAATAAAAATACTTGTATGGGCTGCCTTACGGAGTTGTATACTGCATATAACTAGTGATCTGAAGCGCACCGGTTGGTATTAATTATATTACAGGTTACCATTAAACCATAGATAAATGTGTATGGACCATAGGTTTGTAGATTAAATTGCATTTTGTTGCAAAAGAACAGTATATGGGTCATTTACTATGTACATATATACATATAAAAAGTAATTTCCTTAGTAGAATTATTTACTTAACCACTTAAGAAACGAGCCTCTTTCTGAGATTTGTTTACAAGTCTATTTTTTTTTTGCTAGAAAACTACTTAGAACCCCCAAACACATTTATATCTATATTTTAACACTCTAGATAATGAAATAGCGGTTGATGCAATACTTTGTCACACTGTATTTGCGCAACGCTCTTCCAAGCACACTTTTTTGGGAAAAAAAATACACAGAGTGCTAAGTTGACAACGATGTGACCTGTCTAGCCCAGACATAGAGGGAGGGGGGCAAAGTAGCCTCCATCAGACCTCCCCCAGTAGGCCGCCACCACAAGGGCGACACACAGGTATATTTAGGTGCAGATAAATAGGGTTGGGATCATCCTCATGACTGAGAGGTGGCCTCACCTACAGTGGCAAAACATTAGTTCAGTAGGTTGTTATCTATTTTTTTTATATTAATTTTTTTTTTGATAGAACCAACATGTGGCTAAGTCCTAGTATTGTTTTTTATGGGATGTTGACATCTGGACACATAGATGCCTTTTATAAAGTTGGCAGTGGATTTTCTTTATAGGCTTTTGAGATGAAGACTACCAGTGGCATATTTGATGCCAGTGTTCATCTGAAGGCCCAGGTGGATCAACTCACTGGAAGGAATGAGGAGTTAAGACAGGAACTCAAAGGATCCCGAAAGGAGGCTGCAAATGCATCAAACCTGCTGGCAAAAGCTAATGACAAGGTATGCTGTGTTCTGAGGGAGTTATAATAAGTGCTTATTTTATGTGGATGTTGTATCTTTTTAGATGTCATTTGACTAATCTTCATTCACCAACTAACTTTAAGGACCTGTTCACATTACCATGTTGTGATACTTTCGATGGTGTGATGCAGTTCCAATCATTCTAAAAGGGACCCCAACACACCTTGCTGACAGAGGTGTGCTGCGCAGTGCTAAAGTACGTTGCAATACACTGTCAAAAACTTGCAGGTCTGATTTCTGGACTAGTTAAGTCAACTCCTTTTTGAATGGGCTGCCTAGTGGAGAGCACATAAATATGTAAAAAAAAAAAAAACATGCGTAATGAACTGCACCTCACCAGCTAGGTGTGAACGCATTGTGTTTCTGAATATTTACCACTATCAGGACTAAAGCCTTATGCACACTGAAGGTTTTTGTAGCTGCTTCTAGGGGTGTCAGGCATTTTTTTCCTGCCTCTAAACTCTCCTGCATGTTAGCCTTGTATGTTAGCTTTTGTATCCATGCACACATTAACTTTTAGTGGCAGGGGCTTTTAAAGGCAGAAGGAAAACCCCACTACCAGTACATTGAGGAGCAGCAGTGTTTTGGCAAAGAAAAAGTGTCTATAGGCATGTTAACACTAGGCACAGTTAGCGCTCAGGGGGGGACTGACCATTGGGGCCCCATGCCACTAGGGGGCCCCATCAGGGTTGCCAGGCTCAATAAAACCAGGGACAGTATGTAAAAATCTGTGTTTTTTTTGGTTTTTTTACATCTGTCCCTGATATGTATGAAACCGACATGCTTTTGATGTGAAAATCCTGAGATTTTAGCTGCCCTGCCTCTGCACTGGCTCCTGGCGTGGTGGCCATCTGTAAGCCTGGAGGCTCCATAATCTTCTATTGCCCGGGGGCCCCATGAGTTGTCAGCCCCCCCCTGTCAGAGCTTGAAAGTTTATTCATTTCAATGGCCAGAACAAATTATTACAAATTATTATTCATGCCAATGAAATTATTTAACACCTTTTTCCAAGCATTATGCGTTTTTCTGGCAAAATGCTGCTGCCAGGAGGAAAAGTTTTTAGGAGAGTTTGCAAAACTTTGGATTTTCAGTCCATTTATTTGCCTGCAAATATTTAATGTTTTTATGCAACAGGAGGCACTCTAGGTTACGTTTCACACGTTTACCTGGTTAATCTCCGCTGCTTTGATGACAAACCCTGATTACATATTTAAATCGTTTCTGTTAACATAAAGACACTCTCCTCTTCCTCTCTCTCTCTCTAGCTAGCTATCTATCTATCTAGCTATCGACAGAGAGTATAATATATAGTACAGACCAAAAGTTTGGACACACCTTCTTATTCAAAGAGTTTTCTTCATTTTCATGACTATGAAAATTGTAGAGTCACACTGAAGGCATCAAAACTATGAATTAACACGTGGAATTATATACATAACAAAAAAGTGTAAAACAACTGAAAATATGTGTCATATTCCAGGTTCTTCAAAGTAGCCACCTTTTGCAGCAGACACATCTCTAGAACAACTGTTAAGAGGACACTGTGTGAATCAGGCCTTCATGGTAGAATATCTGCTGGGAAACCACTGCTAAAGAAAGGCAACAAGCAGAAGAGACTTGTTTGGGCTAAAGAACACAAGGAATGGACATTAGACCAGTGGAAATCTGTGCTTTGGTCTGATGAGTCCAAACTTGAGATCTTTGGTTCCAACCACCGTGTCTTTGTGTGACGCAGAAAAGGTGAACGGATGGACTCTACATGCCTGGTTCCCACCCTGAAGCATGGAGGAGGAGGTGTGATGGTGTGGGGGTGCTTTGCTGGTGACACTGTTGGGGATTTATTCAAAATTGAAGGCATACTGAACCAGCATGGCTACCACAGCATCTTGCAGTGGCATGCTATTCCATCCGGTTTGCGTTTAGTTGGACCATCATTTATTTCTTTCTCGTACATCACGGGACACAGAGCGGCATATTCATTACTATGTGGTTATATGGAGTACCTTCAGGTGTGGACACTGGCAATCTTCAAACAGGAAGTCCCCTCCCTATATAACCCCCTCCCCTAGAGGGAGTCCCTCAGTTTTTTCGCCAGTGTCTTAGGTGTTGGTCACGGAATAGCTTTGCTCCACATCCTTTGGGATAAGGGCGGGCTAACCGGATCTGTCCAAGGAGCCTCAGTGCCAAAGTGGACAGTACCCGGGCCCCAAACCGTGGGGTTTTGCCTATAATGCTCCTCTTTGGAGGGCTGGACCCTGGGCCCAGGACTTGGAGTTTGCAAAAACCATAAGGTTCCTGTTTTGCCAGGGTGCTATATAGGTCCAGGACAGTGGGTACCTTCATAGGACCCCAGGGCCTGAAGGTCTACTACGCTACCCACGGAGATGGGAGAAGACTGGATCAGTTTGCTGGTCAAACATCCTGCAGCATGGAGCAGGTAAGGGGGAGCCTGCGGGACTTGGTTCGACAGCAGGCTCCCCGGGGTAACCTAAAAGGGGGGATAGCCTGAGTATGCTCTGCATGGGCAACTGTGATCACTATGTCTTAGAGACAGGATGACACCCTTTCTCCCCCCATTACTAGGCCCCCCTGTCTAAAGTGTGTTGCTAGCTAACCTGCTGTTTCTTCCTAGAGGCTAGTAAAGGATCCTTAGGGGCCTTAAAAGAGTCCTACCTGGCCGGGAGTTTTTGAATCTGCCGCCGTTTCTGCGCCATGGATCTCCAGCAGCGCGGCTCCTCCATGTTCTTCCTGTTTCCGGGTACGCGCGCGCGCGCGTGCACGCGCGCGTCTTATTGACGAATTTTCGCGCCATCCGGACAGGAGGGCAGGGGGGGGCGGGCCTGCGGCGTCATACAGGCGCGCCCTTCTGCTGTTATAGACAGCAGGCCTTGTCAGGGCTCAGTCTGTGGCTGATTGTTTCAAGAGAGGACGCAGGGCGGCAGAACAGTGACTCCCGGTGGCGGAAAAGGGGTAGTACATGTGGACTTTGTCCCAATGTCTATTGTTAAGCCAAAGAATCCCCCTTATTTGACAGCAGGTTGGAGGCTGGCAAACTTAAGTTAGGGGCATTGTGTATGGTCATAGAAAATATATAATTATTTAAAAAAAAAAAAAAAAAAAAGACCAACATACGGGCCCATCAGTTTGTGGGGACACTAGTAATCTACTTTCCCCTAAACTCTGGAATTGTACTCCTGGCCACTACAGTCTGTTGTGTGGGCGGAGTCCCTCGATTTTGTATTATGGCTTCCAAGGGTTCGGGGTCAAAGGGTACAAAAAAGACCAAAAAACAAAAGGGTTCCCTTTCTGATTCTGATATGCCGATTCTTTCCCCGCAGCTTATTAATTTAAGAAGCGCCTTGGATGAGCCATTAGGGGGATCTGGTGCGGAGGCTGGCCCAGATCAGCCCAGCCCTGTGTTTATCACAGAGGAGATGCTAGCCGTATCCCTAGGGGGGCTAGAAGAGAGAATAGCAGCATTGATCGCTAGAGCTATTCCTGGTAAGAAACGGGTTAGATCCCCATCACCAGGGAGTGTATCCTCAGATGCTGAGATTCTCTCTCCGGAGGAATTAGAATCACAGGAGGATCAACTGGACCTGAACCAAGAGGGTTCAGGGATTGAGGGGTCTACCTCTGAGGAACCATTTTCAGACTCCCAGACGGAAAGACTGTGGGTACAGTCTTTGACGGACATGGTCCGCTCGGCATTTAGTTTGCCATTACCAGAACCTCAGGTTCCTCCGGTATCCTCTCTGGGCTCTTTGAGAGCCCCGTTAAGCAACGCAGTTTTTCCGGTCCATCCTCTCTTGGAGGAATTGATCTTTCGGGATTGGGTACGGCCGGACAGGGTTTTTCTGCCACCGAAAAGATTTGCGGTCATTTATCCCATGGAGGAAAAATTCTCCAAGAGATGGAAGCTCCCAGTAGTGGATGCAGCCATCTCATGTGTGAATAAATCACTAACTTGCCCGGTGGAAAATATACATATGTTTAGAGATCCGGTTGATAAAAGATTAGAAACACTTTTAAAAGCATCCTTTGCTACGGCAGGAGCAGTGGTGCAGCCAGCGGTAGCTGCAATTGGAGTTTGTCAGGCATTAAAAGACCAGACAAAAGAGATGTTAAAAGACATGCCTACCCAACAAGCAGAAGAGTTTGCTGACATTTCCAGAGTTCTGTGTTTTGCGGTAGATGCTATAAAAGATTCCATCCAGCAGGCTTCTCGTTTATCACTATGTTTGGTACACATGAGAAGGCTCTTATGGTTGAAGAACTGGGCGGCAGAACCCCCATGCAAAAAGCTTCTGGCAGGATTTCCCTTCCATGGAGGGCGACTCTTCGGAGAGGATCTGGATAAATATATTCAGACTATTTCAAAGGGCAAGAGTACCCTTTTACCGGTCAAAAAGACATTCCGGGCTCCTACATTTAAAGGCAGCTTTTTCCTGTCTCGGGGCCCTCTAATTCCAGGCAGTATCGACGGCCGCCTGCGCGATCCAACGGTAACAGTAGATCGCAGGGACAAACCCCTGGGGGTAAGAAGCCGTGGTATCGCAAGCCGTCAAAGGCAGCCCCTAAATCTGCCTTATGAAGGGGCGCCCCCACTCTCACGGGTGGGGGGAAGGCTTCGTCTCTTCTCAGAAGTTTGGGAAGCCAAGATCCCCGACAAATGGGTCCGGGCATCTGTAACCACAGGTTACAGACTGGAATTTCTAAGGTATCCTCCGCCTCATTTTCAAGAATCAAGGCTACCAAGGGATCCAGCAAGGAAGGCCTCAATGCTGGCAGCCTTGGATCACCTGCTTTGCCAGGACGTAATTTTAGAAGTGCCAGCCCAAGAGCAAGGCCTAGGTTCTATTCCAATCTCTTTGTCATACCAAAGCCCAACGGCAATGTCAGGCCAATTTTGGACCTAAAGAGGTTAAACGGTTATCTAAGGGTGCGGTCCTTCCGGATGGAATCCATCCGGTCAGCAGCCGCCGCGCTTCAGAAGAACGATTTTCTGGCCTCCATAGACATAAAAGATGCTTACCTTCATGTACCAATCTGTCAGTCGCATCAAAGGTTTTTACGCTTCGCGGTCGGGCAGCGACACTTCCAATTCAGGGCGCTCCCTTTCGGGCTGGCCACGGCCCCCCGGGTATTCACGAAGATCCTAGCCCCAGTTCTGGCCAATTTAAGAATCCAAGGAGTCACAGTCCTAGCATACTTGGACGACCTTTTAATTATAGATCATTCACGGACGGGTCTGCAGAAGGCAGTAAACCTCACGGTTCGGTACCTCGAAGAATTCGGCTGGGTCCTAAACCAGGGAAAGTCAGCATTCCAGCCTACAAAGCAGTTGGAATACCTCGGCATGAGGTTAGACACGGAACGTCAAAAGGTGTTCCTGCCCCTTGTAAAGATCAAGGCGATCAAGGGGTTGGTTCAGTTGGTTATAAACAAGAGAAGACCAACTATTCGCCTGTGTATGCGATTACTAGGCAAGCTAGTGGCCACATTCGAGGCAGTACCATACGCTCAGATCCACACTCGCGTCCTACAGGCAGCCATTTTAGCAGCCTGGGGCAAGAGGGCACATGCCTTAGAGTCCCCTTTGACGCTATCATCAAGGGTCCGACAAAGCCTGGCCTGGTGGTTGAACCCTCAGAACCTTCTAAAGGGAAGATCCTTCAGCCCTGTTGTCTGGAAGGTAGTTACCACAGACGCCAGCCTGGCAGGCTGGGGGGCGGTCTTCGAGGGGTTCTCCCGCCAGGGAACTTGGGTGAAAGCAGAGAGGCAGCTCTCCATCAATATCTTGGAAATCAGAGCGGCTCGCCTAGCCCTGTTGGCGTGGACCTCCAGATTAAAGGGGTTCCCGGTGAGAATCCAGTCAGACAATGCCACGGCGGTGGCATACATAAACCACCAAGGGGGAACCAGGAGCCAGGCCGCTCAAAGGGAAGTGAACTTGATTTTTCAATGGGCAGAGGCTCATGTACCCTGCATTTCAGCGATATTCATTCCAGGAGTGGACAACCTGCAGGCAGACTTCTTAAGTCGCCAGAGTCTGTTGCCAGGGGAGTGGTCTCTGCATCCCCAGGTCTTTCAGACAATCTGCCAGAGGTGGGGAACGCCAGACGTAGATATAATGGCATCCAGGTTCAACAAGAAACTAGACAGGTTCGTGTCGCGAGCGAGGGATCCTATGGCCTGCGGAACCGATGCGTTGGTGTGCCCTTGGCATCAATTCAAACTTCTATATGCATTCCCTCCACTACAGTTACTCCCCCGCCTGTTGCGCAGGATCAGAGTGGAGCACAAGCCAGTCATTCTAATAGCTCCAGCTTGGCCCCGGAGGGCTTGGTACTCGCTAGTCCTGAATATGGCAGTGGGAGACCCTTGGACTCTTCCTCTACAACCAGACCTACTCTCACAAGGTCCGATCCTCCACCCTACATTACCCTGATTCTCAGGGGTAGGGGTCTGTCTAGGCAGGTAATCCCTACCCTGATTAAGGCTAGAAAGCCGGTCTCCAGGGTAATTTATTACAGGGTGTGGAGGAACTACATAGGCTGGTGTGATTCCAAAAGATGGAATTCCCGCAAATATACTATTGATAGGGTGTTAAGTTTTCTCCAGCTAGGAGTGGATAAAGGCCTGGCACTAAGCACAATCAAGGGACAGATCTCAGCTCTGTCAGTGTGGTTTCAGAGGCCGCTGGCCACCCACTCGCTGGTAAAGACCTTCTTACAGGGGGTCTTGCGTATTAATCCTCCTGTCAAGTCACCAGTTTGTCCTTGGGACTTAAATCTTGTCCTGTCCACTCTACAGAAACAGCCTTTTGAGCCTCTGGCTGAGATTCCTTTACTCTTACTGACAAGAAAATTGGTTTTCTTGGTCGCCATAGTTTCGGCCAGGAGAGTGTCAGAATTAGCAGCCTTATCGTGTAAGGAACCATATCTTGTTCTGCATAAGGACAGGGCAGTTCTCCGGCCCATCCTTCCTTTCTACCAAAGGTTATATCCAAATTTCACTTAAACCAGGATTTGGTACTTCCATCCTTCTTTCCAAAACCTACATCTAGAAAGGAGGGGTTGCTGCATACCTTGGATATTGTCCGGGCCATGATGGCCTATCTTAAAGCTACAGAAAAGATCCGGAAAACAGATGTGTTATTCGTTCTACCAGATGGCCCCAAGAAGGGGCAGGCAGCTGCAAAATCCACCATCTCAAGATGGATTAGACAATTAATCATTCAAGCCTACGGGTTGAAGAGGTTGCCTCCTCCGTTGTCGGTAAAGGCCCATTCTACCAGGGCCATGGGCGCCTCTTGGGCAGCACACCATCAGATCTCTAGGGCTCAGATATGCAAGGCAGCAACGTGGTCATCAGTCCACACGTTTACAAGGTTTTATCAACTAGACGTGAGAAGGAATGCGGATTCTGCCTTTGGACAGGCAGTACTACAGGCTGCAGTTTGAAATCCTCGGGATCAGAAAACACCCTTGGATATAAAAAAAAAAAAAAAAAAAAAAAAAAAAAGTTTTTTCTTGACTAAGTTGGAATTATTATGATTTGAGTTTATCTCTAAATTGAATCCTTCTTTGGAAGATGTCTCCCTCCCCTCATTAAAGCATTGCTTTCGGACATCCCACATAGTAATGAATATGCCGCTCTGTGTCCCGTGATGTACGAGAAAGAAAAAGGGATTTTTAAATACAGCTTACCTGTAAAATCCTTTTCTTGGAGTACATCACGGGACACAGAGCTCCCACCCCTCTTTTGGGTGACCATTTTGGGAGGCATACTGCTTGCTACAAAACTGAGGGACTCCCTCTAGGGGAGGGGGTTATATAGGGAGGGGACTTCCTGTTTGAAGATTGCCAGTGTCCACACCTGAAGGTACTCCATATAACCACATAGTAATGAATATGCCGCTCTGTGTCCCGTGATGTACTCCAAGAAAAGGATTTTACAGGTAAGCTGTATTTAAAAATCCCTTTTTTTCAACAGGACAATGACCCCAAACACACCTCCAGGCTGTGTAAGGGCTATTTGACCAAGAAGGAGAGTGATGGGGTGCTGTGCCAGATGACATGGCCTCCACAGTCACCGGACCTGAACCCAATTGAGATGGTTTGGGGTGAGCTGGACTGTAGAGTGAAGGCAAAAGGGCCAACAAGTGCTAAGCATCTCTGGGAACTCCTTCAAGACTGTTGGAAGACCATTTCAGGTGACTACCTCTTGAAGCTCATCAAGAGAATGCCAAGAGTGTGCAAAGCAGTAATCAAAGCAAAAGATGGCCACTTTGAAGAACCTAGAATATGACATATCTTTTCAGATGTTTCACACTTTTTTGTTATGTATATAATTCCACATGTGTTAATTCATAGTTTTGATGCCTTCAGTGTGAATCTACAATTTTCATAGTCATGAAAATAAAGAAAACTCTTGGAATGAGAAGGTGTTTTGGTCTGTTTTATTTATTTTTATATATATATATATATATATATATATATATATATATATGTATATGTGTATATTATCTATCTATCTATCTATCTATCTATCTATCTATCTATCTATATATATATATATATATATATATATATATACATACATACATACATACATATATATATATATATATATATATATATATATATATATATATATATATATATATATATTTATATATATTCTAAAGATAAACCAATTTATAAGCTTAAAAGTAATTACACAGTGTGATCAAGACATTAAAACTGTTTCCTCCAACATGAAAATCCAACACAATTTTTCTGAGCTTAAAATCATTATAGTAGTTTCTGAATAACAGTTTCTTTATAACAAAAAAATAATAATCTTGATATTTTGCCTTATTTGTTAGATATTACATCTGGAGAATGAAATTCTACTTCTGCGTCAATCCGAAGGAGCAAACATAGTGTTCAGGGCTATAAACCTTCCAGACGGAATGTCTCCTTCCAGCACCAACCTCATTAACTCGCTGAATGAGTACCTCTTGCACTTGTTACAGGTATGTTCTTCTGTTTCTATTAATGTTAAAGACCTTTTTGTTTTTCACTAAGATCCTGAAGGCGTGACAGGCATTTGTTATTGAATGGATAAATTGTTGGGTGTATTAATATTTTAAGCACTTCAGTAGCACTGTTACTTGTTGCGGGCAACATTCTTAGTGTGCTTTGCTAGTAATAAACCCCATATACAGCAAATCACACTGATTTAAACAAGCCTTGGGTAAATGCATATAGAAGTAAAAATGGCTATGAAGTGCTCCCCATCCACCTATCGCCTCTCAAGAGCTCACCATCCACCAGGAAAGGAGTATAATGAGTTCACCTCAAGCTCTGACTTTCTACTGACTTTAATTGCTTGAGGACTGCCAAGAGTGTGTTAATAAGGTAAATGGAACAGAGCCAATTATATAGCAGAAAACTGCATAATAGGACATTGCTTTAAATATATATATATATATATATATATATGTATGTGTGTGTGTGTGTGTATTATATAAACATTTTTTTTACAGCCTTGTTCAGGGTTAATTTTATATTTTTGCTGGTGGTTACTTTATTTATTATATGATCATTGAACTGCTGCACTACCCCAAGTTTCCTATTGTTTGGAGTAGATTGAAAAAAACAATGGCTGGGACAAGATTATAATGTTGATTTGACAATTTTTTTTTTTTTTTTTTTAGGAAATTGAATCCAAGGAACAATCTGTTTTGAAGTTTGAAGAAGCTATAGAGGAATACAAGCGGAAAAATGCTGTGATACGACATCAACAGGGGCTTATCTATAAGGAGTATCAGAGGTATACATGAAAACAAAATACTTTTTTTCTCATGTTATATCACTTGACATTTCTTTTCTTCTTGTGTTTTTACAAATACACCTCGAATTATTAAAGTGATTGTAAAGGTTCAATTTATTTTAATTACAGGGGCTGTAAAGGCTTGTGTTTTATTTTCTAAATGGGTTCCTTTAACCACTTCCTGAGGGGGTAGAGAGTCAATGTTGGCAGCAACCTTTGCAATCCTAAAGCCGGCCATATATGGATCAGCAGGAAATGGTTGAATTGTTTGGGCAGGCTGGATGTACACAAGTCGATCTATTGAGGCACCTTCCACCGTCAGACCCCATAGCTGCTGCAAGAGCTGCTAAAACTGTTGTTAAGCCACTGTATATAGTAACAACTATATAAAGAATCCTCTTCATGCTGAGTTTGCACATAGTGTTAGAGCTTTTGGGCTTGTTCTTGCTGCCACCCATACATGCTTTTTGGTGCAAGTCATGTCATGTACAGTAAATGGAAAATTGGTATCCAACTGAAGATGCTCAGTGAATTTATTGTCATGAGAAAATTTTTTTTTGAACACTTAGAATTAGAGAATTACTTTTTATTATGGAATACTGATTCCGTGTTTGCATTATTTTGTTTATGTTCATTTTAAGGCAATTCTTTCTTATGCCCTTTGTAGGATCATACAAAAGGATCACTTAAAGCGGATGGTTTACAAATAAAAAAAATATTAAAAGCCAGCAGCAACAAATACTGCAGCTGCTGACTTTTAATATTAGGACACTTACCTGTCCTGGAGTCCAGCGCCGTCCGCAGCAGAGGATGAGCGATCGCTCATCACCCTGCTGCTCCCCCCTCCATCCACGGTGAGGGAACCAGGAAGTGAAGCGCTGCGGCTTCACTGCCCGGTTCCCTACGGCGCATGCGCGAGCTGCGCTGCGCCCGCGATTGGCTCCAGCTGTGTGCTGGGAGCCGAGTGTTCCCAGCACACAACGGGCAGGAGACGGGATGTGATGCAATGCCCGTCTTTTGCCTGTGAATGCTGGGCCGGAAGTGGGTGCAGATACATGTCTATCTGCACCCCCCTCCCCCCTGAAAGGTGTCAATTCTGACACCGGAGGGGGGGAGTGTTCGGATCAGCGGATCTTCACTTTAGGGTGGAGATCCGCTTTAACTACTAACCTCCCTAGCATAATGTTTCCTTGCAGCTTAATTATGCCTGCAGAGAGTGACGTGACCTATGCAGAGCTTCTGGGTATAGATAATCATATGAAAAAAGAGTTATAATACTGTGCTGCCTAAAAAAAGAGTAAAGTGAAGCTGCCTGCACTGGAAAATTTTTGACAAAAGTGAAATATATTAAAGTGCGGCGCTAATAGCCTGAATGTCAAAGAGTAATTACAAAATGTGTATGAACAAGCTCATATACAAAACAAGCTCATAAATCAACCATAACAGTAATAATGAAACAAGTGGCAGGTGACACTGTTGTAAAATACATAATTTCTGTGACTGGGACAGTATATAAGGGAGATGGACTCCATTTCAAATAAAATGCAAAGTATAAACAAAATAAATGTTCATGTGCGAAGATAAGGAGCACAGTCAATCAATAATCCATGAGGATCTGAAACTGGTATGGATCAAGACGTCATGCAGGTATTTCACCACTGAAAACTTGTGAGGCCGCCACCAAAGAAGAGAAGATGGGTATTCTTACCGTACGGTGTGGACCCCCCCCATGTGAGTGGTGAGTCTAAACAGCGTGAGAGTTATGCCTGCTCCATCAGATGATCCCACCACCTTTGTCCGCTGGGCGGATTATTACATAGTTGTTTGAGTCCCAATTTTATATTGGGGTTGTCATAGAATCTTTTTAGTGATTCTAAGTCTCTGAGGACCAACTCCCGAAAAACATTAATGGAAGGGGCCATAAAACTTTGAGGGTAAATAGAGGCTTTATCCATTTCAGGAAGAAGGCTTGGTTGTATCCAGGCAACGGCATCGGTGAGGGGACGATGAAAGTCCCTCTCTCCTTTTTTTAACGCCCATATGTGCCGCCAGCGGCGACGCTGGATAATACAACTTTTCTTAGTTTATGTTGACCTCTAAGTACTTCCGCCGTTCATTCTGATGCCGCGTACACACGGTCGTTTTTTGCGATGGAAAAAAAACGTTGTTTTTTAAAACGTCATTTAAATTGATCGTGTGTGGGCAAAACGTTGTTTTTTGTCTTAAAAAAACGACCAAAAAAAAATTCCAACATGCTTGAATTTTTTGTGTCGTTTTTCAAAACGTCGTTTTTTGTTTCACAAAAAGTCACCGTGTGTAGCAAAAACGTCGTTTAAAACGACGTTTTTCAACCCGCGCATGCCCAGAAGCTAGTTATGAAGCGAGCTTCAATGGAAAAGAGTGGTGAACGTAACCTCGCTTTTTGTGAAAAAACGATGGTGTGTATGCAACATCGTCTTTGAAAGTGACGTTTCAAAAACGTCGTTTTTTACTTCACAAAAAACGTCGTTTTTTTTTCATCGCAAAAAACGACCGTGTGTACGCGGCATAAGTATATGACGGTGGGTTTAGTTAATTCTCCATTCCATTGGCTATATGGGACTTAGAAGATAGGATTTTTCTGTTCTGATTGGCCAGCACAGATAAGTCCCCTTTCACACTTATACGACTTGTCCCACGATTTTGGACTGCAAAATCGTATGACAAGTCATTCTCCATTATTTTCAATGACTACCATTCATATTGGCACAACTTTAAGTTGTGCCTACTTCAAAGTAGTCCTTGCACTACTTTGGTCTGATTTTGATGCCACTTACACAGGCATTAATTGAAATCGCGGTAAAATCACGGCCGCGGGAAGGGAGCTGTGGTGGCTCAACGTGATTGGCACTGCGTTGACAAGCCATTCACCTCTGCAGCCAAGGGTTCGGATCCCGGTCTCGGCTTCATGTGAATTGAGTTTGGTGGTCTCAGCCCGGCTCCCGGTGGGTGTGCTATGCAAGGTACGCCTGTGCTTAGTACGCCCACCCCCCCCCCCCCACAAAAAAAACACCACACTTGCACGCACACAAAATTGGTTTAAAACACATGCACTTTGGCCATGCGGTCTCCTAAAATAAAGAGAGGCGAAGGACCTACGGGGCTGGCTGGGTGGGCTAGGCCCCCTCACTCCCTCATAGGGGGAGTCCCTCTGCCCCATTGGGGTCCCGTTGGGCCCCAGTTGGGCTCCTAAGAGGAGCAGGTAGGGCGGGGTGAGTGGGAGGCCCCCCTTCAAACCCGCCATTGCCACCAGGGGCATGGAGAAGGATGGCGATTGCCTCCGGGGGGAGGGTCTGCCTACTCCCAACTCCTGCAGTCCGGCTCCTCTCTCTCGAGTTCACGCACAAAAAATACACTTTAAAAAGAAAAAAAAAAAAAAAAAATCACGGCCGCAAAATCGCAATAAAATCATGCGACTTTGAAGTCGTACAAGTGTGAAAGGTGTCTGAGGCTTGAGATGCAAACCGCTTGCCACTTCCTGGGTTGTACACAGCTTTATTCAATCAATTAGCAATTGTTACCTTTATAAGTGCAGAGTTTGTAGGCACAAATACACCCCAGTTGAAGTTCAGTGGAACGAAACATGTCGGGTTTCTATGCCTACCAGTGCGTTTAAACTTGTTTTTATCCTGTCATCACTTTTATCTATTGTACACACCGCCAAGTGTTTTTTTTTTTTTCTGTACGTTTTTTTATTAAATCCATTTCTGACCTATGCCATGATGGGGTCTTCTTTTTTTTTTTTCTTTGATCTGAGTATCAACACCTTGGGTGCTATCCATGTGATGAGATACAACATCCATTTCTCTACCACGCTACCAAACATTTGCTGGATCACCATTTGTAGTCATTTCCTGGTCATCCCGTGGAGGGATCATCTGACAGAGCAGGCATAACTCTGTTTAGACTCCCCACTCACGTGGGGGGTCCACACCGTATGGTAAGTGTACCCATCTTCTCTTCTTTGGTGGCGGCCTCACAAGTTTTCAGTAGTGAAATACCTGCATGACGTCTTGATCCATACCAGTTTCAGATTCACATGGATTATTGATTGACTGTGTTCCTTATCTTCGCACATGAACATTATTTTGTTTATACTTGGCATTTTATTTGGAGTGGAGTCCATCTCCCTTATATATTGTCACAGAAATTATGTATTTTACAACAGTGTCGCATGCCACTTGTTTTCATTATTACTGTTATGGTTGATTTATGAGCTTGTTTTGTATATGAGCTTGTTCATGCACACTTTGTCATTACTCTTTGACATTCATGCTATTAGCGCCGCACTTTAATATATTTCATAGATAATCATATACCACTCTGTGCCTCGTGGTTGGCCCAGTGTTGCCATATAAGTTGTGGGAAGAAGTCTATAGGACTCTGTGTGTTTCTACAAGTTGATTTTAGAGCTTATACAGGGTTTCTTTCCCTTGTCCTGCTGGCTGAATGAAGCGGCGTAACAGCAAGTAATGGTGATTGAATTGTGTTGGATTCAAACTATACCAGACAGACAAAAGGCCAGTGTCAAACGGGCAGGTCTGCAGATGTATTATTGTGCAGGTGAATATAACTGTTCAAACTGTATTGCTGGGCAGGCTCTTCATTGAAGGTGTATAGAATAACAAATAAAAAAAAATGTCTCCAATATCTATTTCTTATTGATGCAGTGAGAAAGAAACCTGGCAGCAGGAAATTGAGAAGATTAAAGAAGATAATTCAAAATTGGAAAGTCAGAAAGAACAGGATGCAGTACAAATAAAAGAATACATGGTAAGTACACATTTAATATCAATGCATATGTCCACCTTGCCTTATGTGGTGGCTTCCATACAGCTGGCACTGGGTGGTGACTTTGGGTAACTTCAGATTTCTCCAAGAGCATTTAAGGGTTAGTCATAGTTTCCAGATGTGCCTCCCTGTTGGTCACTAAATGCAATTGATGGCTTCCTTTGTGAATAGGAAGTGAATGGGGATTGGAAGAGGCCATGGTCTCTGTTAAAATTCTCTGGGTCTTGGTGATACCAGGGTTACATGAAATGTGTCTGTGAATGCCTGGATAAGACTGATTTAAGGGGAAAGGGTCCATGCACACTGGAGTTTAGTGTTTTGCTTGTAAAAGCAGCTCATTGTTATCCTATGGGGGTTATTTACAAAAGGCAAATCTACTTTGTACTACAAGTGCAAAGTGCACTTGAAATTACACTGAAAGTGCACTTGGAAGTGCAGTCACTGTAGATCCGAGGGGGAAATGCAAGGAAAATAAACAGCATTTTAGCTTGCACATGACTGGATGATAAAATCGGCAGAGCTTCCCCTCATTTCCGATCTTCCCCTCTGATTTACAGCAACTGCCATTCCAAGTGCAATTTCAAGTGCACTTTGCACTTGTAGTTTGCATTTGTAATGCAAAGTGGATTTTTATTTTCGTAAATAACCCTCTATATGTCCATGGACATTGGGACATTAGAGGCATATTTTTAGCTCGGCTTTTATAGGCAGGTAAAAAACTTCTGGATTGCATTTTTGATTGGATTTTTTGGGCAGAACAAATGCTACAGACTCCTAAACATGTGTACAAAAACACTTTATTTGAGGTTTTTTTTAAGCCCGGTGTGCATGGAGCCTAACTTGGACAGTTGTCTGTCTTTATCTCAAACTGTTTTGTATAAATTATTATGGTGTGTGTGGCGGGGTGGAGATGGGGGTGTACTTTTTAATTATAGGTATTTATATAGTGCCAACAAATGCAGCACTTTACATATTTGTACATCCACAACAGTCCCTGCCCTCAAGGATCTTACAATCTAAGGTGCCTATGCAACATGCATACGTACACATAGTAGGGACAATTTATACCAGAGCCCATTAACCCATGAGTATGTCTTTGGCATGTGGAAGGATCCAGAACATCATAGAGGCATCCCACAAAAGAACAGGGAGAACATCTAAAATTCTTGAAGATGATGCCACGTGCTGCAAGGCAGGAGTGCTTAAAGGATCACTAAAGGATTTTTTTTTAGCTAAATAGCTTCCTTTACCTTACTGCAGTACTGGTTTCATGTCCTTATTATTCGTTTTTGCTTTGAAGTTGCTGTAATCCTGCTCTGTTCTCTACACTTCCTGCTTGTCTGTTTCCTTATAACCACAGTACTGGGAGCTTTCTCACAGTGGTCTAAGCTGTCATTACTGTGTGTCTAAAACTTCCCAGAACCAATCAGATTCATTTTAAAAACAAAACACTGCCCTGGATTTGTTTGTTTTTGTTCTGTGTGTCTATTTCTACTTTGCAGAAACATGAAGCCAGTTCAAAAGTGAAACTAACCTGCAGGCACATTATATGATTGATTTTTATCTAGTTTTAATCATTTTGAAAAGGAATCGGTCAACTTTTATGTCTCTGTACCCCGTAAACAGTCATTTCACCAAATTTTTTTTTTCCTTTAGTGACCCTTTAACCACTAAGCCACTGCTCCAGGGAAAGGATTCTGCACAACCAGATGGCAAATCGAGACACAATTGCTACTACAGTACAAACACAACATACTCCCTATGTATATGTACATATGAGCCTGTGCTTAGACTGCAGCAAAAAATAAATCCATTTGTGTGGATTTGGTATTGCAGTACCCTTTCCTTGGATATGATTACCTTATAACAGTTGGTGGGTTGCGCTCACTGTGTATGTGTGTGTATGTGTGTGTACATAGTCAATTTGGAGGATGCTATTTTTTATGGATTGCTTCTTGTAAAATTAATGAGTTTGCTTTCTCAATCTCTCCACAACAGAAATTATTGGACTCATTAAAAATGGGTCCAGATGAAATAAAAAAAGTGCTGGCAGAAAACTCAAGAAAGACGACCGTATTAAGAGTAAATGAAAAGTCACTAACCAGGCGATACACAACTTTACTGGAAATGGAACAGCACCTGCGGAAAGAAAATGGCAAACTCAGGGATGAAATATCAGACATGGAGACTGCAGTAGGGGAAAGAATTGGGTACCTGCAGAGGTATAAGGTATGAAGAAAGTCACTTTTTTTTTTTTTCCCATTAAATGTAATTCACCCTTTCAATACCACTGTTTCCAATGTAAAATGAAATGTATTGGACAGTGTTTGTTGAGAGTCATACTGTTAAAGGAATAAATCAATCAATTGTGTTAAAGTGATTGTAAAGAAAAATTGTTTATTTAAAAAAAAAAACGTAACCGACTCTGTGCAGTTGGTTTTGTACAGAGCAACTCTGATCCTCCACTTTTCGGGTACCCCTTTGGCACTCTGGGCCCCATTTCCCTTGCTGAGTCCCCCCATAGTAAGCCTCTTGCTGTGGGGACACTCGTGTGTCCTCGCTCCTGAGCCAGCTCTCTTCGTCCTTAACAACTTCCCTACCGCCGTACGTGTTTTTACGGCCACACTTTAAAGATGGATATCTCGGTAACGGCAGCAGCTGCTGCCACAACCGAGGTATCCATCTTTAGTACGAGCGATCCTGTAAAAGATAACGGTGGTCTCCGCGGCGGATTCGCCACGAGATCGCCGTTATCGGCGGTGGGAGAGGGGCCCCCCCCTCCCGCCGCGCCCTCCGCCGCTTACCGGAGCCGTCGGTAGCGGCGGAGGCGATCGGATCCGCTTGTATGCTCAGTGGGGATGCGAGTGAGGGAAAAATTTCCCTCGCCCGTCCCCATACCTCTGCTGGGCGGAAGTGACGTCAAAACGTCAGTCCCGCCCAGCGTCTTAAAGAAACATTTATTTTTTCTGTGATTTGAAAAAATAACTTTTTTTTTTTTTTTTTGTTCTTCTTTTTTTTTCTTTTAAGTCTAAATATGAGATCTGAGGTCTTTTTGACCCCAGGTCTCATATTCAAGAGGACCTGTCATGCTTTTTTCTATTACAAGGGATGTTTACATTCCTTGTAATAGGAATAAAAGTGATATTTTTATTTTTTTTATTTCAGTGTAAAAAATTATAAACTAAATAAAAATAAATAAGAAAACAATTTTTTTTTTAAGTGCCCCATACCGACGAGCTCGCGCGCAGAAGCGAACGCATACGTGAGTAGCGCCTTCATATGAAAACGGTGTCCAAACCACACAAGTGAGGTATCGCCGCGATCATTAGAGCGGGAGCAATAATTCTAGCCCTAGACCTCCTCTGTATCTCAAAAAATGCAACCTGTAGAATTTTTTAAACATCGCCTATCGAGATTTTTAAGGGTAAAAGTTTGACGCCGTGCCACGAGCGGGCGCAATTTGTAAGCGTGACATGTTGGGTATCATTTTACTCGGCGTAACATTATCTTTCACAATAAATAAAAAAATTGGGCCAAATTTATTGCTGTCTTATTTTTTAATTAAAAAAGGTGAATTTTTTCCAAAAAAGTGCGCTTGTAGGACCGCTGCGCAAATATGCTGTGACAAAAAGTATTGCAATGATCGCCATTTTATTCTCTAGCGTGTTAGAAAAAATATATATAATGTTTGGGGTTTTAAGTAATTTTCTAGCAAAAAAAAAATTTTTTAGTCTTGTAAACACCAAATCTGAAAAACACCCACAGTAGAGAAGTGGTTCAGCCTCACTCCCTGCTCCCATCTTGCTGGCTGTGATTGACAGCAGCAGTAGCCAATGGCTCCTGCATCTCAGCCAATCACTAGGGAGGGATCTGGGAGAGCCTCGTGTCTCGTACACATTGCCGGATCAAGATCAGACTAAGGTAAGTATTAGGGGGGCTGAGGGGGGAAGCTGCACACTGAAGATTTTTTTACCTTCATCCATAGAATACATGATGGTAAACCTTCAGCCTTTACAACCACTTTAACACATTTTATATGCAAGCAGAAAACTATTTTTGCACATATGTGCAGAACCCAGACATGGGTTTTAGTGATTTGTTGGATTATTCTAATATTATATTTATATTACTAGGAAGAGTAATAAATGCAGTGACTAATTACTGGCTGGTAATATACATTCATACCAGGCTGATTTTATTAATATACATTATAGGCTTACTAAAAATAGACAGAAAACATACTGGAATTGTGACATACCATCAACAAAATCTTATTGTAAAAAAAAAACAAAAAAACTCTCAAACAATTTAGATAGAAATAGACTTATAACATCAAATCCAATCCGCAGTCTTCCCTGCAGGGATATCTGTGTGTGACCTTTCTCCTATCGACTTACTCACTGTAGAGAATATGGCATTCTAATTGACACATTTCAAGAGCAGCCCTTGCTCCTCAGAACTCTTTGTCAGCTAGGAAGCACCCTGGAGTTAGCGTCAATAGCGAGATAGTCAGTAGGAGGGATATCGCACTCACAGATATCCCTGTCGGGAAGGCTGCACTTGGATTTGATGTGTTAAGCCTATTTTTCTATGCATTGTAAGTACCAGTTGTGTTTTACAATACATTTTATTCAATAGTATGTTACAATGCCAGTGTTCTTGGTGTGTTGGTTTTTAATATACTTGAAGTGTTACTAAACCCACAACGGTAAAATCATTCTGTATATGCAGTAAAGCATGCCTCTTTATACTCACTGTGGAACCTAAGGGGTTATTCCTCTGCATTTTGTATGAAGGCAGTTTGATCAGGTCTTCTCTGATCCTCCCCTTCTTCCACTGACTCCAGTACATCTCCTGTTAGAACAGAGCAATAGGTGATAAGCTGCACATGCTCAGTTTGGTGTGTATTGCAAGAGCGTTTTTTCTTTTTTTTCTTGGTAGAGTGCATGTGATTAGCACAGGCCCAATCAGCATTGTCCAGACAGAAGGTCAGAGGTCCTGCAGTCTTATAGGACAACCGGGGGGGGGGGGAGGTGGTTGACAGCTCCAAGCTTTAACCAGGAACTGACAGAGGTCACAACGCTGCTCTAACTGCTGATGAGGAAAGGTATTTAGCAGTTTATATTTACTAAAATAATTGCATTTCCATGTCCTGTGTACTGTCAGAGATCAGATATAGTGGATGCAGGGTCCTGGGTTTAGTAACACTTTAAAGCGCATCTCCATTGTTTTTTTTTTTTTTTTCTGGCAGGGGACTGGCGCTTTAGCTGTTTAAAGTCATCTGCTGTCCGATTTCGTCTGGAATTAGAACTTATATTATCTTTGCAGAGCCATTTCCATTTTGCTTGTGGCCACTGTGAAGCCCACAAGCACTCATTTCCTTGTTCAGCAGTGACTTCGACTTCTGGGTTTTCATCTAAATGGGCGTCACATTCGGCTCTCCTATCACAGATTGCTCTGGAAGTGACGTCCCGTTGACACCATCTTGCTATACCGCTTAACCCTTCCCACTCTATCATTACTGTGCATGAGTGTGGGGAGTAGCAAGATGGCGGCGACGGAATGTCACTTCCGGATCAATCTGTGATGGGGAGCCTGATGTGACGAGCCAGCAGCGTCGCTCTTTAGGAAATCCCGCGATAACTCAGAGGAAACCTCTGCAGAAAAGCTCCCAGGCGGCATTGTGGGTAAAGCATATGACTCACTGCCCGCAGAATACCCGCGAAGGAGAGACAGGAAGCCGAGTGACAGATACTGATAACAAAGGTACTGTCACAGAAAAAAAAACTTCCGTTCCTTAATGCATTCTTGTCTGCATTTTGATTATGCTAATGTATTGAAATAGGGTGGAGCTCTGCTTTAAGGTGTAACTAAAGGCAACAAAAATAAGTTTACCTTTTTAGTTACACTTTAAGAGATGCCTAGTCTGAAATTGGAAGCTGCAAGGTTGTGTATACAGTACCTAATATGATTGGAAATGAGCTGCTAGGACATTTGCTTGAGAAATATATTGTTTATTCTTTTTTCCTTTAACGCATAGGCACTGTCATTTATTTTGGTGTGTGTGTCTATATAGTATGGGCTGTAACAGCCATTAAGACAAAGAGCTGTTCTAAAAGTTGCTTGTGACAGTCACATAAATAGAATAAATGAAATTATTGCTATAGCCTGGCAGCTCTCTACTGCCCACTGAAGTCCCCAGTGAAGAGTGTAGACAGGTGCTGCTACCTGGTCTCAAAGGGAAAGGTGATGACCAATATTTAAAAAATTCTAGTGAAGTACTTCTATCACTATGCATCCTTTTATTCACTCTTCTTTTATCCAGAAAATGTTGTGTGTTGTAAGAATGGTCCTTAACCACTTAACAACCGAGGACGTCATATGACGTCCTCGACTTTGTGCGGTGATATCTGAATGATGCCTACAGGCATCATTCAGATATCACCATCTTCAGCCAGCAATTCTCTGCACGATAAGAATGATCAAAGCGGCAGTTCGGCTGCTTGATTGTTCATATAGGCAGCTGGAGGGGATGTCCCCCCCCTTCCACCGCCAGCTGGTGCTTCTCCGGGCTCTCCCGCCCCATCGGGTGCCCGGTGAAATAATTGGCGGCACTGGCTGGGAAGCATAGAGATGACTGGTGACCAGATGGTCATCAGTCATCTCTATGAACGTCGGAGGCCCTGGGCGCAACGTTATGATGTCAGGCCCGGGTAACCCGGAAGTAAACAATGCGGCTGTCGGCATGAGATTGTGAAACATTTTTTTCACAATCTCATGCTTGTAACCCTGGAGGAGAGATGTGGAGCTGTCACCGTGATTTTCCTATTACAAGGGATGTTTATGTTCCTTGTAATAGGAATAAAAGTGATCTAAAAAAAAAAAATATGTAAAAAAAAAGTGTAAAAATAAAAAAATTAAGTAAAATTATTTTTTATTTTATTTTTTAAAACGCCCCTGTCCCCGATAGCTCACGCTCGGAAGCAAACACGCATGTAAGTCCCACCCACATATGTAAACGCCGTTCAAACCCCACATGTGAGGTATCGTCGCGTGCGTTAGAGCGTGTGCAACAATCCTAGCACTAGACCTCCTCTGTAACTCAAAAATAATGACCTATAAAAAAAATTCAAGCCTCGCCTATGGAGTTTTTTAAGTACCGAAGTTTGGCACCATTCCATGAGTGTGCGCAATTTTAAAGCGTGACATGTTGGGTATCTATTTACTCGTCGAAGCATCATCTTTCACATCATACAAAAAATTGGGCTAACTTTACTGTTTTGTTATTTTTTAATGCATGAAACCGTTTTTTTCCCCAAAAAAGGCGTTTAAAAAATGATTGCGCAAATACCGTGCAAGAAAAAAAGTTGCAATGGCCGCCATTTTATTTCCTAGGGTGTCTGCTAAAAAAAAAATATATCATGTTTGGGGGTTCTCTAATTTTCTAGCAAAAAAAATGTGATTTTTACATGAAGGAGAGAAGTGCCAAAATAGGACCGGTGGGCAAGTGGTTAAACTTTGTGAAATTGGATTGAGCGCATCTTTATATACTCTCTATCCTAGTATTTTCTCCGTTTTCAGAGACCTTCAGGGCACATTATATTTGAACTACTGGGGTTGCCAGAAGAAATAGGATTATTTATTGAGTAAATTAGTTTTGTTTAACTGCAATATATATTTTCTCCACAGCTGCAATAAACCCTGGGGCCCATATGTTATGTTTATATATATATAGTCCCTTTTTCTCTTTGTTTAGTAGTATTGCTTTACATCTATAACAGCCTTTTTAACACATAGGAAATAACTTTCCCATCTCTGCTAAAAATGTACTATATCAACAATTCATGATACATTAGCGTGATGGTCAATGGAAATAATCCCCCTTACACTTGTGGTCATTGGGAAGCATATAGATAGCTAAAAAGATAAATGGTGTCAGTGGGAGCATATCTGAGAGGCAGAAATTGTGCATTTTTCAAGGAACTGCTAGCAACCCATGGCTGAATCCTAGGGTTCCATAGAACCCTGTATAAGAAACTGTGATCTATATGAACACCTCTGCTCTGACCAATGATTTGTATTGCAGGCCATCTTTTAAACTGATCACTTGCATGCTCACTGTTGCTTTAAGCATTTATTTTTATTTATTTTAAATTGGTTTTAAAGGCATACGTTTTTTTTTTTTTCCTTAAGGGGTTGTAAAGGTTAATTTTTTAATATGTAAATAGGTTCCTTTTAAGCTAGTGCATTGTTGGTTCACTTACCTTTTCCTTCGATCTCCCTTCTAAATGTTTTTTTTTTTTCTTTGTCTGAATTTCTCACTTCCTGTTTCTCCTCAGTAAGCTGTCCTGGTTGACTAACCCCCAGCCAGAACAGCTCAGATGATGGGGGGAAGCTTACTGAGAAGGAACAGGAAGTGAGAAGTTTAGACAATGGAAAAAATACATTTAGAAGGGAAATGGAAGGAAAAGCTAAGTGAACCAAAAATGCACTAGCTTAAAGGAACCTATTTAGAAAATAAAAAACAAAACTTTATAACCCCTTTAAGGTTTAAAAAAAAACTTCCAGTAGCTGTTTATCCCCCTGCCCCTCCTAAACACTATCGGAGTCCTGTATACATTCAGCAATGCAGCCTTCTCTCCTCTCTCCTTTCTCCCACATGCTTGTGAGAGGGAGTAACATTTCACAGAGCAGGTAAGTGTAACAACTTTATTGTTTTTAATAATAAAAAATAAAAAAATGAAACTTTAGGTGCTTTTAACTTAAAGGGGTTGTAAAGGTAAATTGTTTTTTTCCCCCTAAATAGCTTCCTTTACCTTAGTGCAGTCCTCCTTCACTTACCTCATCCTTCGATTTTGCTTTTAAATGTCCTTATTTCTTCGGAGAAATCCTCACTTCCTGTTCTTCTGTCTGTAACTCCACACAGTAATGCAAGGCTTTCTCCCTGGTGTAGAGAAAGCCTCTTGAGGGTGGACGGAGAGAGCAGGAGTGTCAGGACGCCCACTAACACACGGCTTCTTTCTCTATCTGCAAAGTAGAGAGTGTCTTGACTCTCCTGCTTGCCCCCTCCCCCTCAAGAGGCTTTCTTCACACTAGGGAGAAAGCCTTGCATTACTGTGTGGAGTTACAGACAGAAGAACAGGAAGTGAGGATTTCTCAGAAGAAATAAGGACATTTAAAAGCAAAATGGAAGGAGGTAAGTGAAGGAGGACTGCACTAAGGTAAAGGAAGCCATTTAGGGAAACAACCCCTTTTTTAATGTTGACATTCACATGCTTGATCACTATAAGAAACACATTTGGTATTAAAAAATTTACTCTTTTTTCCTCTCCAACAGGAAATCGCTTCTTTCAAAATGGCGGCTTTACAAAAAGCCCTGGATGACAGTGTTCCATTTTCAGAGTTGGAAATGGCCAATAAACAGTACAATGATCTAACTGCCAAATATAGAGATATGCTACAGAAGGATAATCTGCTTGTACAAAGGACAGCAAATCTAGAGCATTTGGAGGTAACTTGTGCATCCACCATATAAGAATGACAACCTGCAGACCAATATTATTTCTGCCCCTATGCAAAGAAAAAGAGCCGCTGCTCCAGGTGTATGCTGATAACCTGAGGCCCCGGCCCACCTCCGTGGGAAACCTGTAAGAAAAGAAATGGCTGCGCATCAGGGACCGCGTACGTACGTACTTGACCTCGTGTTGGTGTCTTTGGTGTTATCACTTTGAACAATAAAAGGCAAATCAGAATTCCTGGATGTGCAGCCATTTCTTTTCTTGTAAATTACTTCTGCCCTGCTTATGTAAATCTTGAAGGCATATTTACAGCGAGAGCTAGCAACACATATATGTTCTAAACTGGCCTTGTATTGTAAATTTCTCTTTTCATAAACCACAAACATTCTTTGTCTTGTGTCTTGGGTAGGAAGAGGGTAGCTTCAAGGGGAAATATTTTTTTCTTTTTTGGTTTCTTATATGGTTTTCTATAAACAAAAGAATATTCAGCAACATAACTAATGTCACAATGTAGAGTATAAGATTTCCTATCATCTGTGCCCAGTCTTGCCACACAGAGTTAATCCAGCGCTGAGTAATCCTCTTGTAATGTTCAGTGCAAATTAACAGAACTCAAGATTAAAACTTGCCAAATTATAAAGTCTGTTTCTCTGTTTTTGATTTCAGTGACTGGTTATTTACAAATCTAGCTTGGACATGTTTATCATAACATGAGGTGATCCAAAGTTCATTGTATATTACCAGGATGTGTTATGTGGGGGAGGGGTGTATTTCTCACTTTTTATACCTCATGTTATGATGAACATAACATATGATAAACATGTCCAAGCTAGATATGTAAATAACCTCTCACTCAAAGCAAGAGGAGAGAAAAATGACTTTTTATTTAGGCAGGTTTTTATCTGGAAGGCTGTTCATTTTCACTGAACAATAAAAGAGGATTTCTCAGATCTGGGTTAACTCTGTGTGGCAATACTGGGCACAGATGATAGGAAATTTTATACTCTACATTGTGACATAAAAAATAAAATAAAAAATGTTTTGGGATTTACATCCACTTTAATAAAAGAAATCCAAATTATTTGTGTTTTGCTGGCGGTCATTTAACAAGGGACCATTTACTGGTGGCCATCCAAAATAATACACCTTCCGTTGGCCATATAAACAGGGCACTTTACCAGTGGCCGTATCAAAAAAGACACCTTACCTGTTGACATATCAAAAAAGGGCACATTACCTGTGGACATATCAAAGGCACCTTACCTGTGGAAATATAAAAAAAGAGCACATTCCCAGTGGCCATATCAAAAAAAGGCACTTTACCCGTGGCCATATCAAAAAAGGGCACCTTACCTGTGGCCATATCAAAAAAGGGCACCTTACCTGTGGCCATATCAAAAAAAGCAACTTACCTGTGGCCATATCAAAAAAAAGCACCTTACCTGTGGCCATATCAAAAAAGGGCACATTACCTGTGGCCATATCAAAAAAGGGCACCTTACCTGTGGCCATATCAAAAAAAGCAACTTACCTGTGGCCATATCAAAAAAAGCACCTTACCTGTGGCCATATCAAAAAAGGGCACATTACCTGTGGCCATATCAAAAAAGGGCACATTACCTGTGGCCATATCAAAAAAGGGCACCTTACCTGTGGCCATATCAAAAAAGGGCACCTTACCTGTGGCCATATCAAAAAAGGGCACCTTACCTGTGGCCATATCAAAAAAGGGCACCTTACCTGTGGCCATATCAAAAAAGGGCACATTACCTGTGGCCATATCAAAAAAGGGCACCTTACCTGTGGCCATATAAAAAAAGGGCACCTTACCTGTGGCCATATCAAAAAAGGGCACCTTACCTGTGGCCATATCAAAAAAGGGCACCTTACCTGTGGCCATATAAAAAAAGGGCACCTTACCTGTGGCCATATCAAAAAAGGGCACATTACCTGTGGCCATATCAAAAAAGGGCACCTTACCTGTGGCCATATCAAAAAAGGGCACCTTACCTGTGGCCATATCAAAAATGGCATGATTTCTAAATACAGCCCTGAGCCTCATATAAAATATTTTCATATATACAGCTTTAGGGTATTTAAATCTACTTTTACTCACAGTAAATGAACTATATACAGTGTCCCTGAGAAAAGGGATAATAATTTAATGTTCTGGTTCCTTCCAACAGCATGAAAATACATCTTTAAGATCACAGATCACTTCTTATATTGGAGAACTGGAAATTACTAAAGAAAAACTGAATACACTTGAGCAAGCCTGGGAACACATAGGTGCATTGGGTATGTACAGCAGATTTCATACATATAGGACTTGGATTCAGTGCACAGAATTGTAAAGTAGACCATAGTAGATACTCATAAATCATTATTCTGTATACTATAAGCTGCACAGTGATTTCTTGGTGGGCACTGTGTTCTGTACTTCAACGCCGTTTAATCCGTTAGGAAAAATTACACGAAAAAGCTCTTTGCCTATATTGGCTTAAACTTTAAAGTTGTTGAGGTCATTTTAGACCTAGGATAGCCCTGGATAACCCTTCCTATTCCCAGCATGATTTTGTTATTTGCTATTGTCCTAAGAGATAGGACATTTTTTCTTCAGCTCTGCAGAGAAAAGTCTAATGCCTTTTACACTCAATCAGTTTTTCCAGCAGGAAAACGGCTCAAAATTGTATTGCATACACACGGTCACTCAAATCTTGGCTGAAATTCCGAACGTGAAAAATGCGGTGGCGTACAACACGTACGATGAGTCGAGATCAATGAAGTTCAATAGGCAGTTCGACTCTTCTGCTTGATTCTGAGCATGCACGTTTTTTTGCACATCGTAAATGTGTAGGAATTTTTCCTGTCACGAAAATTAAGATCCTGCTCTCAATCTTTTCTTGGCGCTGAAAAAGTGTGATGGAGAATACACACGGTCGGAATTCCTGACAAAAAGCTCACATCACACTTTTCTTGTAAGGAAAACTCACTGTGTACGAGGCATTACTCTCTTATGTGCTTTTGCTTTTTTTATTTTTGTGTGTGTGTGTAATTTTTTTCTTCAGTGGCTTTAATCAAGATTACTTGTTACACTGCTGCCTATGCTGTTCTCATGGGCGTCCGCTCCATAGGGCAGGGGGGGGGGGGGTGGGGGCAATTGAGAAGGTGTCACACAGGCACAGCGAGCAGAGTGAAGCCGCCTCCCCCTCCAGTGTTTATGTGTACACAGGGGGACGGAACCTGCTGCTGGTGCCACACTCGTGGCTGATCTGAGGTCCTGAATGGGATGGGGAGGGGTGTCTGTCTGTGCTGAAGGGTGGCTTTGTGCTAAATGGTGGGTCATCTGTGCTAAATGGTGGGTCATCTGTGCTAAATGGTGGGTCATCTGTGCTAAATGGTGGGTCTGTGCTGAAGGGGGGTCTGTGCTGAAGGGGGGTATGTGTTGAAGGGTGGTCCATCTGTGCTGAATGGAGGGGTCTGTGCGGAATGGGGGGGTTAGGGCTGAAGGGGGGGGTCCATCTGTGCTGAATGGAGGGGTCTGTGCTTAAGGGGGGTCTGTACATTCTCTAGGCTATATTTGTATAGGCATGGAGTGAAGCTGAATTATCTCAAGAGCTATTTCACACTGCCAGCTGGCCACGTTATTGGTAAATAGCCGCAGGGCTTTACCATAGTTTTAGCTGTGCTATTCGGCCACTAGCCGGGCGCTTTTAACCCCCGCTAGCATCTTAAGAAAGGGTAAATGCGAATGTGTATCGCCACTGTCGATGCGCCCCCAACCCCTGAAAAAATTTCAGCGGACGCCCATGGCTGTTCTGTATATATCTGCTATCCAGATAGGCTCTGCATAATGGCAATTTCAAGACCTGAGTGAACTCTGTTGGTTAACTGTGGTGCACTTTTCATGTCCAGAGCCATGGTACATCCACATGTGTGATCCTGTCTCTGAAAACTCACTTTGAGTAGGGCCTGTTGGACTGAGGCTGGGTGCCTTTCACATTTCCCACCACTGCCAGTTGTCACTACTGCGTGTGTGTCCGTTGGTGAAGTGTTGCATGCTACATGTTCTCTGTCTCACAATGTACCGGAAAGTAAGCATCATCTAGCTGTTGCTAGAGCTTTGCCAAGTACCAGAACTCTCACCTCTGACTTATTTTTACAGCTCATCTGCAGTGACTTGGTCACATTCAGCCATCTGACCCGTCTCAGCCCCAAATGTTTGGGTTTCTGTGTACCTGGGACCTTACCTGACACTTTGGGTCTAGGTGTATCACCACAATGGTCATAGCATATTGGTACATAGACAAAGAGGGGTCAATCCTGCCATTGGGAGGTTTTGTGAATTCATCTGGTTGTTTGGGAAGCTTTATATAATGCAAAAAATCTGTGTTGCAGTTTTCCTCAAAATGTAAGACTAAGGAGAACATTTACAACCACACACTCACCTGCTGTGGACTCTAACCTGAACACTCCCAATATATAAAATAAAAATAACATCAAATCCAAAACGTGATAAAGACCTGTATTCAAAGTACGATTTCAAGAATATAATAAAAGGACCTTCAAGTGTGAGGAAATCTCATACAGATCGTGATAAAGTCCTGTGTACATTGGAAAATTTCCCCAAGTTCATCCAGTGGTGCAACACAAAAGTGAAAATGATCTTCAAAAATAAAACTCTCTGCATGAACTTATTCCAGTTCCTTAAAGGGGTTGTAAAGGTTTGTTATTTAGAAAATAAATAGGTTCCTTTAAGCTAGTGCATTGTTGGTTCACTTACCTTTTTCCTTTGATTTCCCTTCTAAATGTTTTTTTTCTTTTCTTTGTCTGAATTTCTCCCTTCATGTTCCTCCTCAGTAAGCTGTTCTGGGTGACTAACCCCCATTGATGATGGGGGCAAGCTTACTGAGGAGAAACAGGAAGTGAAAAATTCAGACAAAGGGGGAAAAAAACATTTAGAAGGGAAATTGAAGGAAAAGGTAAGTGAACAATGCACTAGCTTAAAGGAAACCATTTCGAAAATAAAAAAACAAACCTTTACAACCCCTTTAAAGTGTGCACTCCCCCACTGTGCATTTTAGATGTGCCCTCACCTTCCCAGATGGACCCCACAACATATATGAGGTCATAGACAGCTTTAGATTACACAGAACTTTCCACAGCAACTTTACTAATTTCTTCTCCTCCTCAATAGAAAAAGTTATTGCTCTTAAAAACACCCTTAATTAGAGATTTGAAGATCCATTTATATTACAACATGTAAACATTGTCTTCTCATTATATAGCACTGTTCCTGTCACTTTATGGGAATGCTTGTAAGCCTGAAGTGAATTCCGCCCAGCATGATGATGTCATGATCCCGCCCACTAACACATTGCGTCCAATGCAGACTTTATCAAAGGCAGCGAGCTACCTTTGAGAAAGCCTGTATTTTGATGCAACGCATCAGGTGGATGGGGCCGTGATGTCACCATGCTGGGTGGAATTCACTGCTTACAAGCATTCCCCCGACAGTAATAGGAGCAGTGCTATGTAATGAGAAGTTGGTGTTTCCCTTTTGTAATATAAACGGATCTTTTATCTCTCTAATAACATGTGTTGGTATATTACCCTACGAATGCTTTCGTCTCTTCATAAGCATTAACTTTTGCTCAAGAAATGAAAAGAAATTGGTGAAGCTGCTGTGGAAAGTGCCTGGAACTCTGTATAATCTCACTTTGAAGTAAAAGATTTGTTTTGTCTTGTGATTGTAGAAATTGTCCTTTGAACATAGGACTTTATCACTGATTGGATTTGATATTTTTTTGTTTGTATTTTTGAAATTATGTATTTGTGATCATATATATTTTGCTTTATTTTATATATTGGCGTGTTTACATTAGAATACATAGGAGGAGGGTGTGTGAATGTGATTTTTTATTTTTTTATTTATTTTTTTCCCCCCATTTTTAGAGTTTTTCACACTTAGGCCTCGTACACACGATCGGACATATCCGATGAAAACGGTCCGCGGACCATTTCCATCGGATATGTCCGATCGGGAGTTTGATCCGATGGCGTGTACACACCATCGGATCAAATTCCCCGCCGCCGGACGGCGCGGTGACACGGCGGTGACGTTGACGCCGCTACGTCACCGCCACGTCACCGCACCAGGAAGTTAAACACTTCCGCGCATGCGCCGAATCCATTCGGCGGCGGCGCGGCGGCGGTGGGGGACGACATGTCTGCTGGTAAGTGTACTAACCAGCAGACATGTCGGGCGGACAGATTCCACCGGATGGATTTCAAAGCATGCTTTGAAATCTGTCGGGTGGAGAAATCTGTCCGCTAGCCCATACACACGAGCGGAGATGTCTGCTGAAACGGTCCATCGGACCGTTTTCAGCGGACATATCCCCTCGTGTGTACGAGGCCTTAGTCATTCATTTTGAGGAAGTATTGGACATGCTGATATTGAAATACGCTACACTGATTTTGTTTACATTAAATAAAGATTTTTGAGTTGCTGTGAGCAGCTTTTCTGGTTGTGTTATAGGGCGTAGAAGTGACAAGGGGATTTTATAGTTTTTGTATGGGGAGCTTGCCTTTCAGGCATTTAGGTGTAGAGAGTGCCCCCTTAAATATTTAGGGTAATTTCTTGGCCCTTTCACGCTCTCCAGTTATGCCCCCTGTTTTTCCCCTTGTGCTACTGTACTGATTGCTACAGCTCCCCCTGTTCCTTTTGGATTTCCCACAGAACTGGACCCCTTGCTCCAGAGAGTCAGCTAGGGCACCCCATTTGGGTCACCTTTCTGTATCACTTTACCTTCCCTTAAACATTGCTAATTCCCCTGTGGTACCTGGTACCCTTCAGTTTCTCACTAGCTTAGGTAGAGTGTACCCTTCTGCCAAGAGTCATTCCCTCTGCTGCCTCCTTTTTTTTTTTTGTTTTTTGTTTTGAGCATCCCTCTGGTCATAATGACAGCTTTCCCTATATTGTAGGGAGCTGGGTCTTTTCGAGACTTGGATTTGGGTGCCAGTCTTTTAATGACTCGTGAGGTCAAGACAGTTCCCAGCTCTCTCCTTGGGCCTGTTAACGGCTGTTGCTGTGTTGCCCATTTTTCAGTTGGACAGTTTTTGGACATCGCTACTGTATCCAAAATCCTGTGCTCCTCAATGAAAGGAAATATTTTTGTATTCACCTTCAATTTATTTTCTTAGAGTCTATTGAGGGAGAGGTGTCCCACCCCTCTTTTCTTTATGCTTCTGCTTTTGGTACTGCTTGCTACAAACTGAAGCATGTTGGGTGGAGGAGAAGTTGTCCTCGTGGTGGCTTACAATTTTTTTTGTTTCAGTGTTCAATCCTTCTGTAGGCAGCCATATAACCTCTGTTTCTGCATTGCTGTGTCCCTCAACGGGGTCTCAAGAAATTGGTTTTACAGTGGGAACAAAAATCCTACTTTTGTCTAGACTAGGTAAGTAATTTATCCCCTTTTCTAGACCATCCCTACAAGGAATTTTGCAGCGTATACATTTGTTTTTATCTTTCAAACGTCATGCAGTATATGCAATCGGAAGAAAAGCAGAGGGAAAACTATGGAGGAAAATAACAGAATACAATTGGAAATTTTATCCCATATCTTAGTTTAATTGTTGTCTTGTGAATGATTGGTAAAAAAATAATTCACTGTCCAATGTTTTCCTATAGGAGGTAATTCTGCAATGGATAAAGCTGCCAAAGCGATTACCAATAATGAAATAGTGTCCATTTCCAAAAAAATCACAATGCTGGAAATGAAAGAGCTAAATGAAAGACAAAGAGCAGAGCATTCCCAGAAGATGTATGAACACTTGAGAACTACCTTGAAACAAGTGGAGGAACGTAACTTTGAACTAGAGTCCAAGTTTGCTGAGGTAAGAACTTTTTGGCCTTCTTTTCGAGTAAAGGTTGGGAACATGACAAGTTAATGTATGCAAACGTTTTTTTTTTTATACCTTTTTATTTTCATTAACCACTTGCCCACCGGGCCTGTTTTTCAGATTCGGTGTTTACGAGACTAAAACTGTTGTTTTTGCTAGAAAATTACTTAAACCCCCCAAACATTATATATTTTTTTTCTAACACCCTAGAGAACACCCTAGAGAATAAAATGGTAGTCATTGCAATACTTTTTGTCACCCCGTATTTGCGCAGCGGTCTTACAAGCGCACTTTTTTTGAAAAAAAATCACTTTTTTGAATAAAAAAATAAGACAACAATAAATTTGGCCCAATTTTTTTATATATTGTGAAAGATAATGTTATGCCGAGTAAAATGATACCCAACATGTCACGCTTAAAAATTGAGCCCGCTCGTGGCATGGCGTCAAACTTTTACCCTTAAAAATTCTACAGGTTGCATTTTTTGAGATACAGAGGAGGTCTAGGGCTAGAATTATTGCTCTCGCTCTAACGATCACGGCGATACCTCACTTGTGTGGTTTGAACACCGTTTTCATATGCGGGCGCTACTCGCGTATGCGTTCACTTCTGTGCGCGAGCTTTTTTTTCTTATTTATTTTAAATTAGTTTATAATTGTATACACCGAAATAAATAAAAAAAAAAAATTATCACTTTTATTCCTATTACAAGGAATGTAAACATCCCTTGTAATAGAAAAAAGCATGACAGGTCCTCTTAAATATGAGATGTGGGGTCAAAAATACCTCAGAACTCATATTTAGGCTTAAATGCAAAAAAAATAAAAAAAATTAATTTTTCAAATGTCAGAAAAAAAAATGTTTCTTTAAGACGCTAGGCGGGACTGACGTTTTGACGTCACTTCCGCCCAGCAGAGCTATGGGGGACGGGTGGGGGCGATTTTTCCCTCACTCGTATCCCAACACAGCTGCCGACAGGACCCGATCCCCTCGGGGGGGGGGGGACCTCTCCCGCCACCGATAACAGCGATCTCGCGGCGAATCCGCTGCGGAGACCGCCATTATCGTGTACAGGACTTCCCACGGAAAAGATGGATATCTCGGTTGTGGCAGCAGCTGCTGCCGTTACCGAGATATCCATCTTTAAAATCATGACGTCTTTTTACCATGACGCCGTGGGCAAGTGGTTAAAAAGGAAATAAACACTGTGGGGGGGGGGGGTAGTTTTCCCCTTTTCTGCAAAGTAAAGGCATAATGTGCTAGTATGTATTGCATACTATAATATACTATGATATACTATAATATATAATCCAGGTTTGTCTTTCTTCCTTTCCGGGGCCACTGACTCCAGCTGTGACTGTCCAGAGCCATGTGACGTCTCTCCTGCGCATGTGCGCGGGAGCCGCCAGTCATGGCACTCGTTCCTGAAGAAACTGCACGGGCGGCCATTCCTTCAGATCGAATACAGTATACAGTAAAAATCTCCTAAACTATGCACGTTTAAGAGATATTTACTGTACCAATAGGTAAGCTTTATTCTAGGCTTACCTATAGGTCCACACAGCTGAACATGGGCTTTTATCCTAATTTGGAGAGATATTGATGACCTTTGTAAGCCTGAGCCTAGGATTTAAATGACTGTCAAAGGGACAAAGGCATCTCTTTGATTATTAGGAGGCTCTTGCAAGCAACGCAAAGTAACTGCACTTACCTTAAAGGGTCACTAAAGGAAAAAAATTTATTTTCTGAAATTACTGTTTACAGGGTATAGAAACATAGGCCCAGATTCACAGAGCGATTACGCCTGCGCAACAGGAGATGCGCGTGCGTAAGTCTAAATGTGCGCGTGCGTTTCGTTGCGCGGCATCCCCAGAACGAGATACGCAAAAAATCGTCTTTTTTTTGTCCCGCGTAATTTCGTTAGACTGGCGCATCCGTCCGCGCAAAAGTGCGATAGACACACCATTGATTTGCTAGTCAAATATGCTAATGAGGGACTTACGGGGATCCACAAAACAACGTTGGGGCAGCGCAGGCGACGCAGTGTGCGCAACAGCAAAATGTCCTGTCTAAAATTAGAGCTGATAAAAGCTGGTCTAAAAAAAGAAAAAAAGTCTAATTGTCAGATAAAGCAACACTGTTAGTGAGGAGTTCAGCAGTCACACGTGTTGCCCAACAATCTGTATGCCAACATGCCAGGGGCATCGTCGCGCATAGCTATACTACTGACTTTAGATGAACAAAGAAGGAGGAGGGCACGGAGGATGGCACTAAGGAGGGCACGGGAGATGTTTTATTTTTTATTTTTATTTGCTTATATAAAATTTACAATTTAATCTAATCTAATACAATATTCTTATCTGATACAAGCCCCTCACTCTTCACTTGATATATCACACACGCATAGACATCTTTGGCATGAGTGATTCTGAGGTGTCTCGCATCTTCAGATTCACCCCTCATGCCATCCTGGAATTACCACAACCTTGCAGGAGGACATCAGCAGCCCAACACATGACACTACCCATGACACCCATGACAGCTACATATACAATCAGAGCCCCATCCCCACAGATTTCGAACAGAACATGTATGGGGACAGCTGGCTGGTTGGTGAGTGACATGGGTGGCAGGCATGACTATCCCCTCCCGTGATGCACACCTCACAAGTGGCACATGCATGACTAACATCCTCCTGTCTTTTCCCTTCAAGGTGACTCTGCATATGCACTGGTACCCCATCTCATGACCCCCATCTCATGCCAGCTCACATTATGCATCTTTGCACGTTAAACACACACATTAATCATGGCACAATGAGAATGCATGCATGCACACCACTGTGGTCCCTAGCACACACACACCACATCCTCATCACATTGGATTGGCACCAGTCCACCATGCAGGACTTGTGAGCTGCAACGCCATGCCACGGCTCCAATTATGTCACTGTACATTCATACACCATTCACACAGACCTGGGGATCACTTCTCCACCACAAATGAGGGTGACACCCCTTTTCCCGCAGGAATATCACCCCCACATTCCAAAATCATACACAAACAGAACCAAACAAATGAAATAAATGACGAGCAAAAAAAAAAAATGCCCAGCAAAAATATAATTTAAACAAAATAACAACAAAGAAAACCCATAAAAGACAAAAATCACTCTGCAAAACAGTCCCCAAATATCTCAAAGACACGTCACAAACAAACAAAAGCACCTTGCTGTAGAGGGAGGGATACAAAGGGATGTACTTTTGCAAAGGAAGTGCATTTGTGTGTGTCTACTTATGCTGTCTGCGTAGTTCACAAAGTTGCCCTAGTCCATTTCCAATTTCACTGATTGCGCCGCTCCCGAGTTGTGAGCATGCGCACAGCGGAGCTGACCATGGTCTCCTTCATGCGCGAGCCGGACGGCCCTTCATTTGCATGGGGTCACGGCTCATTTCAATGTAACACGCCCACGTCCTTCCCAATTTGTATTACTCCTCCTTACGCCTCAGAAAAAACGTTACGCTTGCGCAATTTCCTGCGCAAAAGCTACGAGAATAGGGTGATTACGCGGCTACATTGCGCAAGTCTAACGTAAAGGCGGTGCGCTACGCCGGTCCAATAATGCGCAGATGTACGTGAATCTGGGCCTTAATCGTTAACTTATTCCTTTTAAAAACGATTAAAAATCAATCAATCATATAATGTGCCTGCAGGTTAGTTTCATTTTTTAACTGGTTTCATGTTTCTGTGATGTAAAGAGACATAGAACAAAAACAAACAAATACAGGGCAGTGTTTTGTTTTTAAAATGAATCTGATTCTGGGAAGTTTTAGACACACAGTAATGACAGCTTGGACCACCGTGAAAAGCTGCCATGAGATTTTTCATAAGGAGCCAGACAAGCAGGAAGTATGGAGATCAGAGCAGAATTACAGCAACTGCAAAGCAAAAACTAACAATGAGGACATGAAACCAGGACTGCAGTAAGGTAAAGGAAGCTATTTAGCTAAAAAAAAAAAAATCCTTTAGTGATCCTTTAAGCACTGTGAAGGCCAGGCCCGGTTCATATTAAAATACAACAATAATGGTGCTATGTTACTAAAGATTGTAGGCGTCTATCACTGCCCATGCACTAGTTTTCTTTATTATGGAGAAAGAAGAGAATTGAGTCGTAGTTGCCAAACTGACTTTACATACTTCTTACTGTTTTCTTAGCTTACTAAAATTAATCTTGAGGCACAAAAAGTGGAACAAGCACTGAGAGATGAGCTTGCAAATAGTGTGAGTAAAGTAGTGTATGAAGCAGATCGGAGGAGAATACTAGAGCTGGAGAAGAGTGAAGCAGAACTCAAAGTGGAGGTCTCCAAGTAAGTGTGTGTGTGTGTGTGTGTTTTGTTTTCATTATTTGGAAATGGAACCGTGTAACATTAGGGAAAACCGTCAAATGTGAATATAAAGAACTCTGTTAATACCTAAATGCATATCCAAGTGGCACAAAATACATGACCAATTATAATTTTAGGTAACTTTTCTGCCATAACAAGTTTTACATTTTACCTCCTGCTTGTTTACATATTATGCTCTGGATGTGGTAAGTAAAAAAACGGCATAATGCATAATCAGCCATTTAGTTGGCATTATAAGAGAGAAGAGGTCGACACAGATGCAAAATGTTATGTAGACTAATGCCCCATACACACGATCGGAAATTCCGACAGCAAAAGTCTGATGTGAGCTTTTGAATGGAAATTCCGACTGTGTGTATGCTCCATCGGACTTGTGCTGTCGGAAATTTCCACCAACAATACATTGAGAGCTGGTTCTCAAATTTTCAGACGGAAAAAATTCCTATCGTCTGTAGCAATTCCGATGCGCAAAACTCTGATGCATTCTTGGAAGCATCGAACTTAATTTTTATCGGCTCATCATAGTGTTGTACGTCACTGCGTTCTTGATGGTTGAAAGTTCAGAGAACTTTTGTGTGACCAAGCCAAGCTTCAGCGGAATTCCAAGTTTTTCGGAAATGTTAGTAATTACCTATTAAAATACATAGTGGTAAAGAAAAAAAAATTCTTTCTGTTCCATGGAGGAACACAAGAAGTCTTAAACATTTGGGTTATAAAGGTGCCTACTGGAGAACTGGACACTTGTAGACAGCTGTAGGCCAACCCAGGATAACCCCTATACTACCAACAGATGAAAGACCTTTCTGCAGCTCTGCTGTGAACTTTTTTTCACCAAAAAAATGTCCTCTTTTTTAGTCTGGTCTCTTTCTTGACACTATTACTAGAGCTAATCTCTACAACAGAATGTGTACAGAACACCCCCCTGAAACATCATTTCCTGTTTGTGTCACTGGCTCACTGATTTTCCCAGAAATATGTACCAAGATAAGTCAGATTTTGGCATCCACTGCAACAAAAATTTCATTTTTAGTAAGATGCTTCCAATAGGAAATCACATCTAAAGGGGTGCAGACCCTGCCACTTTCCTAAGAGAGCTGGAGGTGCAGCATATGGTTGATAATTATGAAACCACTCCCATTAGACATGGGCTGGTTATTGCTGGTCTGCCTGGTCTTTGATTTATCGTTAACCAGTCCTATCAGGTTGTGGCAGCAGAGCCACAACCCATTGTATACTGCCATGTACTCACCATAAGTTTGTTTTTTTTGGGGGGGGGGGGATTATGCTGTTTGCCAATCTTTCTGTTGGCAGCAGTATTAACCAAAGGTTTAAGACTTCCTCTGTCCTTCAAAAGCATTTTACGGTAAGAACAGAAATCCTTATCTTTGCCACTTTAATTTAGTAGTATTTTCTAGTATACATAATTTTTTATTTGTGTTTTGTATATTTTCCTTCACTAGATCACGCAGCCTTTCTGATATTGCCAAAGCACAGATCTCCACATTGGTTAACCGCCAGCAGTCAAGAGAAAAGGAAGTGGAGTCTCTGCGGAAACAAGTCTTGGATTTCCAGGTTGGCACTTCAAATACCTTGTTATTTCTGCCTGGATCAGGCTCATGCTGATAAATGTGTTAAATGACTGAAGTTTTTGTTTGTGTTTGCTGCAACAGCTGTCTTATATTGGCACATGCAAAACATTGTTCATGGTCGGTAAACTCTTTAACTTATACTATGTTTTTCGTCAAAGTAATAAATACCTCACTCAATTTCATGCTGTTTTTTGGAACTCAGATTCATCTTAGTAAAATAACTTTACAGATGTTACCTGCATAGCATTTTTTTTTATTTTTTAATACAGCAAAATGTGTTATGGTCAGACTGCTTGCTGTAGATATGTTTTTTATATCCTTAATGCAAACGATGCAACTTGGTTAGAAAAATACAAAGTGCCTTTCTATAACAATGTGGATCTTTATAATCTTCATGTCAGTTATTGACACAGAAAAATGAACTTCAGGTAAGTTAGTCTCTTCACGTAAGACATCAACGACAGACAAGTTGCATTCGTCTTAGATGTATGTTTACTTCAGAATACACTGTAGTACAGAGGATCACTCCTTTCATAAGGAGAGTGACATAGTTTACAAAATGTTACAGGCTTTTATAGAAAAAGGCTAACATGGAAGTCTATGGAGGGCACAAGCCCAAATTTCAGATTACACACTCTTGCACAATACAAGTATACATGTCATTATTTATTATTTTGATAACTTCACACCTGGCCATCGTGACCTAACTAAGGCGTCAAGTGAGGTGTTGTTTTTACAACAAGCGACAACAAAATAGATTACATGGTGGGAATGTTTATCAAGCAATTATAAGTGAAGGCACATTCCAACAAAACAATATTTTCCGAGAATTCATATAAAAATATTGACTGACCAGTTCATGGGAACCAGGGGAAAAACAAGGCAACAAGTTGCAAGATACAAAGAATTCAGAAACATTGAATCATTTTAGTAGAAACACATCTACTAGGGGAACTCTACATCGAGAAGATATATCAATACATGAATATACAGGGATATACAGATATAGACATAGATATATATTCATATCTTCTCAACAGTTACCGTATTTATCGGCGTATAACACGCACAGGCATATAACACGCACCCTAACTTTAAGGCCGCGTACACACGATCAAATCTATCTGCTGAAAATGGTCAGACTGCTTGCTGTAGATATGTTTTTTATATCCTTAATGCAAACGATGCAACTTGGTTAGAAAAATACAAAGTGCCTTTCTATAACAGTTATTGACACAGAAAAATGAACTTCAGGTTCACAGTTACCGTATTTATCGGCGTATAACACGCACAGGCATATAACACACACCCTAACTTTAAGGCCGCGTACACACGATCAAATCTATCTGCTGAAAATGGTCCGACGGACCATTTCAGCAGACAAATTCGATCGTGTGTACGGGCGGACAGACAGATTTTTCCAGCAGACAGATTTTAAAGCATGCTTTAAAATCTGTCTGCTGGGAACCCGTCCGTCCGACATGTCTGCTGGTTAGTACGCTAACCAGCAGACATATCTGCCCGCACATGCGCCGAATGAATTCGACACATGCATGGAAGTAATTTACTTCCTGGTGCGGTGACGTGGCGGCGTCAACGTCACCGCCACGTCACTGTGCTGTCTGCCGGCGGGGATTTTGGTTTGATCGTGTGTACACGATCAAACCAATAAATCCCAGCAGACAAATCGGATCAAATTTGGTCGTGTGTACGCGGCCTAAGAGGGAAGTTTCAGTTTTGTTTTTTTTCACAACCCCCTGCGTATAACACGTGGGCACAGTTTACCCTCTATTTTCAGGGTAAAAAAGTCAGTGTTATACGCCAATAAATACAGTAAATAACACGTGAATTGGTTTACCTGTGATCTGTGATTGTTCATCGACTGACACTCAGGCTGCAGATTGTACACTGAATAATGAGGTCATCTATTTGCACAGGAAAAATATACCTTTCCATAGGGGTTCTCCAAGGCTCTGTCCTTGGACCCATCTATTCTCTATCTACACCTCTGTTTCCTTGGTTAGTTGATAATCTCGCATGGCTTCCAATACCATCTCTATGCTGATGACACCAAAAATTGTCTCTGTACTCTTCAGCTTACATTTCCAGTCACCTTGTGCACCACTAACTTAATTGCATACATAACTGCATGGATATCAAACCACTTCCTAAAAATCAATCTTAAAAAAACTGAGCTCATAATGTACTGTGCTGTGCTATGCTTTGTGTAATCTTTGGATTCTAACCTCTCCTATCAGCTCCACGTCCAGTCAGGCTGCATTCACATCTGAGCGTTTTGTCGCCTGAAGCGCGACGCTCAAAGACGCTAGAGGGGAAAAATAACATTATTCTCTATGGAGATGGTTCACATCTCCAACGCAAAACGCCGTACGCCAAAAGAACGCCGAACGCCTAATTTCAAACAAGTCCCGGACCCTTTTTTGTTGCGCGAATCGGGCGGCTTGGGCGTTTTACATTGATGCCAATGACCTGTAAAAAACTGCAGGGAAAAACGCTGCGTTTTGTCACGGCAAATTGCGGGGTAAAACACTGCAATTTGTCGCGGCAAATCGCGGTAAAAAAACGCTGCAAATCGCCTACGCCTAGGTGTGAATGCAGCCTCACTGACCTAATCTTGCTGCCTTCATCTCCATAATATTCCCATAATACGCCCCCTCTTAACTAATGACATTGCCAAGCTGCTAATTTACTCACTTGTTAGATCTCATCTCAACTACTGCAACCCCCCCACTGGCCTATCCCTACACAGTTTTTCCTATGGTTCACCATGAATGCTGCTGCTGCCAGACTCCTTCTTACCAGCTGCTTAGTTCTTAGCACCCCTCTCGGCCAATCCCTACATGGGCTTTGGATCACCCAATGACATTTTTTTTTAAAACGCCAGCAACAACTTGCAAAGCCATCCACAATTCCACCCCAGCTACTTGACCAAAATCTATTAACCAAACTATCCTTTTCCCTTATTCCTAAGACCCCTGTTCTCTAACTACATTGTCACCTCCTCCCATGTTCGCATCCATGGCTTCTCCAGAGCCTCTTCCATCCTCTGGCACTCCCTAGCCCAACCTGTACAGCTATCTCCTACTCTGTGTGCCTATAGGTTATCCACAAAAACTTTTAATTTCTCAAACAACCCATCTCCACACACTTGCAACATTTTCTATCACTTGACATTCCCTTTAGATTGTAAGCCCTCACAAACAGGGCCTCCTAACACTCTTAAATTTAATTGTAACTACAATGTCTCTCTCTATATTGTAAAGCGTTGTGCAAACTCTTGGTGCTATTTCAATTCTGTGTAATAATATAGTATAGCAGAATGTAGATGTATACTGATATATTTATTAAAGATGGACTAGGATAAGAAAATGATGCGTTCTTCATTCCTTAACACATGTTGCTAAGAGTTTTCACCATTTTATTTTATTACCATGTAGAGCACCTTAGCTAATGTAGTCATAATTGTATAGAATTTATGGCAGAAAATCAGGAAGTTGTAGATTTTCTTTATAATATATATATATGCACATAGTAACTAATAATCCACCAACTGTCACAAATAGCTGTCAATGAATATTTGTCACTATTCTAAGGCTATTTATATTTGTGTTATGACTTCTTTTTGTAGGATCAGAGTAATGAGAAGGCACTGATTGCAAAATTACACCAGCAAATTGTAGCTCTTCAAGTCAGTGAAGCAACGGCTGTAGCAAAGTTGGAAGCAACAACTACCAAACTGCACAAATTGGAAGCCTACAGTTTACGTTTAGAACAGAAGATAGATGATAAAGAGCAGGCATTATATTATGCCCGTTTAGAAGGCAGAAACCGAGCCAAGCACCTTCGTCACACGATTCAGGCACTGAGGAGGCAGTTCAGCGGTGCACTTCCATTAGCCCAACAGGAGAAATTCTCCAAGACAATGATGGAGCTGCAGAGTGACAAGATGAAGACTGTTAATGAAATGCAGCTTGTGCAACAAGAACGGAGGGATATTGAGACCCGTGCCTTAGAGCTAGAGCTAAAGCTGAAGGGCTTGGAAGAGCTTATTGCCACCCTTAAAGATGCTAGAGGAGCTCAGAAGGTTAGTCATCCTTATGCTAAGAAATTTACAAACTAGGGTACAGTATTTATAGACATGGATATTTTATGTTTTTTTACTAATTATACTTTATCTTGCCAGATGGTATTTGAAACAATTGCATCAGCATTTAACATAATGAAAAATTGTAACAATTACTCAAATACTCAAAGTGGAACTTCGTTGCACTCCATAAAATTACATTTACTACACCATGGTTTGTCCTGGGCCTCTAGGCTGCAAAGATGGCAAGCTAGTGGTAAATATGGCAACGGTTCAATAGTTCTTAAACTCCTCCTACAGCACTTACTATACAAAATTGAGGGGCTCCTATCCTTTTTCCCTCATCTACTTTGTAAGAAAATATTTATAGACCTTAAGAGCCAAATTCCCACTCAGTGCGTTGGGGATGAAACTGGAATTTTGCTAAACCTTGTTGTAAGCCTTCTTCAAGTGAGCGGTTGTGTGTACATATAGACGGGACCTCGGGTAATTTGCCAGCATTTGGGTGTTCAGAACACCCCTTTTAGCCCATTGGCTAACTCTTTGTGGAATCTCCTTCATCTGTCCAGCATCTTCTTTCTTTTGCTACAATACTCAGCAGTGTCTCCTTCTGGATACCTCTCCAAGCCCTGGGCTCCCTTGTTCCCATGGAAGGGGGAACTTTGCATTAGGCGTAGGATATCTTGTGCTAGATGGACTGACTGGCCAGGCAACCTTATTCTTGTAATGGTACCTTCCGTTTTAGAATTTTAAGGTTTGGGAGTGTAAGACCCAGGCTTTGGGTCTTTTAGAGAAGTGGTTCTCAACCTCACTCCTCAAGTAACTCCAAAGGGCCATGTTTTCAGGTTTTTCTTTACTTTGCACAGCTGCTTTAAATCAATATTTATGGCATTGTATTGATAAGAGCTATTTTATCTAAGGGAAGTTGCCTACAGTTGCAAAAGCTTTTCTGCTTTACCCACATTTTGAGCTGTTAAAGAGAAGCTGGAAACTTGTGCTTTAGTTGTGATGGTCTGTTACAAACCTCAAAACTTTTATCTCATTTGGAAGTTGGGACTAATGTCTACAAAATGTGTAGGACAATCTGACTGTGTGTATGGGTCATTGATAAGCTGTCCAAGGACCTTCTTGTCTTGCGAGTAACTTCACCTCATTTGGTTTAACTTTGGGGATTTGCCCTTCTAGTAGTCCTGTGTTATAGAAAGTTTGTTGTCCTTTCTTGGTTCTGTCACGGGCTGTTGCTAACCCCTCAGTTGGACTGCATATGGAAATCCCTACTGTTTCCTGTGACTCTCAATGGGCAATGGAGGAAAAAATAATGTTTTTTTGTACTTTCTATAAAATCTTTTTCTTCATATCCAAAGCACACATGTTGTTTTTTATTTTTTTCTGGCTTTATGTATGTATTGCTCACAAAACCGAGGCATGCTGGGCAGCAAAGTTATACAGAAGCTTGCTTTTACAAGTTTTCTGTTTGCCAGTGTCCCAATTTCTTGTAGGTGGCAGTATAACTTGACTGTTTCACAATTCAAGTGTCCCTAAATTTGACTTTAAGAAAAAAAAATTTGGAGTAAGTACAAGAATTTTTTAAATTCTATTGTATTATCTAACAGGGGGAGTGGGATCTTGCGGTGAACGGACTCCAAGTAGGCCTTAGAAAATAAAATTAATAGATATATCATTATTCGTGTTTTCGTGAGTTGCAGAAAAGTTGTCACTCCGTTTTATTAATGTCATTATTGTCATTTTAAGTAATGACAAATTTAGATGAAATGCTTCTTTGCAAGTAGGCAGTACATTTTAAATTTTTCAGTACATATAATAAATTAATTGTTGAGTATACTCATAGACACCAGTTCACACAGAAGATTAATTCATAAATTAATTTTCTATGGGAACCATTGACATAGTGTGGAATATCAAGCATGCTCAGACATTTAGTGTTAATTTACTGTTGGGTATCAGATTTATTGTAATTTATTCTGTCAGGACGTATTGCAGGGTTTTCATCTTTGAATTGGGGAAACAACATACTAAATAGAGAAACCAGCTGACAAGACTGTAGAAATTTAGTTGCTTAATTTCTCATTTTGAAGTAGCCTGTTAAAACACATTTTATGTCGCTTTACTAGGGCATGAGTAGATCAGAGTGAATGTGCTTATGTTTAATGTTCTGCAGTTCTGATGTCTTCCAGAAACATTTTTTTTTATTCTCCATAGTGCAGTGTCTACTGTAGATATGGATGCCATATGTGTTAACCATATTGTCGGTTTAATACAGGGTAATATATGAACTTATAAGATCTTTCATGATAAAACCTTGATATAAACCAGGTGTGATTCCAAGAAAAGTGTATGTTAAGAATACTCAAGTAAACTTAATCTAGGGAGCAGTATATATGCTTTAAAGTACATTTATATACCTCTACACTATTTTACATGTTGCTGAACAGATGAGCATTTAGAATCTTATTTTCACATCAGGCTACATGATACCCAATATGTGTTTTTATTTTAGTGGAGGTTAAAGTGGATGTAAACCCCCCATACACCTAGTGAAGTGAACAGCCTCAGATGATACACAGAGATTAACTAACTAAATCTCCCTAGTAGGTTTTATATACTGTTTAGAAAGTTCAGATTTTGTTAGGAGATTTTCTCTTCCTGGTTAACACAGAGTGTGATGTCTGGGCATACAGCCAAGATAGCTAAATTTGCTGATTGGAGGAAGGGCACACACCCCCTCTCATCATAGGCAGAGACTCTCAGAGCTGTTGTGTAATAGGAGCTGCTCTCTGCTAATCTATTTAAGCAAACTCCTCTGACAAAAGATTCAGGCTGCTTTTGTCTAAAAAGTAAAAAAATAATGTCAGGAGTTCTAAGGCAGATAACAGAGGGACCATTCAGAAGAGATCTACTGTATAAGACTTGGCTCATTGAAAAGAGATGACAAAATACTGCAGATATATGTGCCCAGCTCAAATTTCATGAATCAGGTTTACATCCACGTAAAAGACCTAATAATGTTTAGAAAACATAGATATTCCACTATCGCAACATCTGAATCTTGCATTTTATTTCCATCACATATATATTTTTTATTATTATAGTTGCAGCAACTACTTTGTAACTTCTACTTGATTTATTGTGGGTTTTACATTTTAAGTATTGGAGGAAGTGAAAATGAATGTCACGATCTCCCCTCCTCCAGTCACACAACACCTTGCAATCTGTAAAAAGAATGCAAGGCTTTTTCTAAACAGAGGATGGGGTACAGCGAGCAATCCACTATGGTAGTACAGGTGACTGATTGATATTAAGAGATTTATCAAACACTGTAGTAGCCATATATGTATAGTATAGAGGAGTTGATACTGAATAGGAATAGAGGGGAAATCCTCCAATGGGGACAGTTTTTGCTTGGACAGTTAGAAATATTTCCTCTTCCTGGTATACCTACAAGAGAGAAAGTGAAGGAAAAATCCCTGCAATTGGACACTGGCCAGCAAAAATAAACCTGGAAGGAGTTTTAAATATCCATACTCCAACCAAAACTAACTGAAAGTGTATTGGCTTTAAGTACATTTATATTTTTGGGATCTTCAGACTGGTGGGTGGTGAGATATATAGATAGATAGGGATGGGTGGATATATTTTTGTGAATTATCCATCTGCCTAGAGAGGCATCTCTGCAGCCTTTGATAATCCAGCAGTGATGACCTGTAATAATGCATCATTTTTGGTTTCGCACCCCCTGTTTGAGATAACAGGAAGGTAGGAAAAGGAATATTGGGGAAAGATCTAAAAATACAGAAAAACCAAAGAGATTGCATTGACGAGCCTTAGAAGGCAACAATCTGTGCACTATTCAGGCATTATTTCCCTGCAATGGGTATTGCACTCATTTTCAGTGCTTTGGTGACACTTTATTTTTTTATTAGATAGACAGAATTTTTTATCGAGCATGCACTGTTTTCCTACCCTGCAGGTAAACATACAGACGACCGGTTTTCTCGGCAGGAAACACTCTGCCGGGAATCCTGATGGGGAAATAGAGAGCAGGTTCTCTATTTTCCCGTCGGGATTCCTGGTTTTTTTCCTGACGGGAAAACTGCTAGGTAGCATACACATAGCCGGGATTCCTGGCCAAATGCTCTCCTGGCAGTTTTCCTACCGGGAAAACCGGTCGTGTGTACAAGGCGTCAAATATGCTTTAGTAAAGGCTTGAAAATGTATATCTACAGGTTACAGAATGGCACAAGAAAATGGAGGAAGTGCGTCTGCAGGACTTAAAACGAAGTCGTGAGTTAAATCAGAAGAAAGAAGAAATGAAATATTTGAATAATGTCATGTCTGAACAGGAGCGGACAATTACCAATCTAGAGGAAGAGCTTGTTCAACAAGGCAAGGTAAAGACCACCATGAATAGGAATCCATTCCAAATATATATTGCTATATATAAACAGGCTGTTGCAACCAGCATTTCTAATCTGAGAGAGAGAGAAAGAGATTATAATTTTTTTAATTTGTATTAAGTGTAATATACCAAGGGGGCTGTAAAAATGGAGCCCCGGTCTTTACACCTCCACAACAGCCCCTGGGATTTCTAACATTACAGCCTAACAAGGACTATAAACATGCCACAGCCACGATGCTTTATGACTGCAATTTAAAGTGTTATAAATAACTTTTTTTTTTTTTATATATAACACATTTGTTAAACTTGCCTGTTCTGGGTAATGTTTTTGCACAGAGCAGCCCCAATCCTCTATTTTCGGGTCCCCCACCGGCGCTCCTGACCCTCCTTCATGCTGAGTGCCCCCATAGCAAGCAGCTTGCAATTGGGGCACCGAGCAGACTGGCTCCTAAATCACTGCTCTGTATGTCCGTTCGCATAGAGCACAGCTCGGCCCTATCCCTGCTCTCCCTTCATTGGCTTACTGGCTGTGATTGACAGTTGTGGGAGCCAGTGGTTGCCGCTGCTTTCTCAGCCAGTGAGGATGAAGAGACCCAGGAGTGTCGCTGTTATCATGCAAATCGCTGAATGGAGATGGGGCTCAGGTAAGTATTGGGGGGGAATGCTGCACACAGGTTTTTTACCTTCTTGCATAAAATACATGAGCCATTACAAACACTTAAAATTCAAGCTGTGAGAAAAATTCAATAAAAATTATTGAACATTAAAAAAAAAAAAAAAATTCAAGCTGCACTGTAAGGCCCTGTACACACGAGGAGACATGTCCGATGAAAACGGTCCGCGGACCATTTTTATCGGACATGTCTCCTGGGATATTTTGGTCTGATGTGTGTACACACCATCAGACCAAAATCCCCGCGGACAGAGAACGCGGTGACGTAGAAGACACCGACGTTCTCAAGCCAGGAAGTTCAATGCTTCCACGCATGCGTCGAATCAATTCGACGCATGCACAGGATTTCGGTCCGCTGGTTAGACGTACTAACCAGCGGACATGTCCGACGGACAGGTTTCCAGCGGACAAGTTTCTAAGCATGCTTAGAAACTTTTGTCCGCTGGAAACCTGTCCGCTAGGCCGTACACACGATCGGACATGTCCACGGAAACTGGTCTGCGGACCAGTTTCAGCGGACATGTCTCCTCATGTGTACGCGGCCTAACAGGTAACGCCGTCTGTCAAACTCACCCTTTGAGATCAATGGGGTTGCACCGAAAGTGCAAGCCTAGCACTTGGCCCACAGTTGCGGCGCAGTCCCGTATTGTAAAATTGCCATTTCAGGAGGTGGCAGGAACGCGTGCCAGCCTCCGCAGATCGCTTTCCAGAGGGTGGTCATGCATCACTACCCATCTGAAAGTGCCCTTAAACTATACAGTGTGTATGTATGTATTTATGTGCATTTATATATTCTTTATTTATTTTTAATCCCCAAGTTTCATGAGGAACGTCAAATGGCCTGGGATCAAAGAGAGGTGGAACTTGAGCGTCAGCTAGATATGTATGAGCAGCAACAACATGAAGTACTTATCACTGCACGGAAGGTACCTGCTTTGATTGGTTAAATTGTCTGTTATTGCATATTTTTTCTTTTTTAATAACGTGCTGTCTTTGTCTTCTAGTTTGAAGAAGCTACTGGAGAAATGCCCGATTCTAGTCTACCCCTACCGCAACAACTTGACCTAGCGCTGCACAAAATCAAAGAGCATGTGCGTACCATCCTGGAAACCAAAACCATATGCCAAACGTTACAAGAGGTAGGTCTGACCGTGTTTGAACACAGAAATATGAGAATATTTTAATATAAATTTTACAACTCTTACTCACATATGTTTTTAAATGAAATAATATGGAGTCTCAATTTAGCTTTGTTTTATACATTATACGTTGCTCCAAAAAATGTGTTCATTCCTGGAAAATAATCTTAAAAAATACTAGTTGGTATCAATTTTGAAAGTGAAAAAATAAATAAAAAATTCATCTGTTTTTGTAATTGTGAGCAGACTATTTAAATCGGAACTCTTGGTACATCTAAAAGGCAGAAATGAATGCCGCTCTGTAAGCATTATTACAACCTTAAATGTGTTTTTAAATGCAAGCAGTGTACATGAATTTGATCCTTGTATCAGCCTCTTGCCGTCCCTGGATAGCATAGCGGAGTATTAGAGGAGAAACAGTACATGGAGCCAGTCAGGTCATGACAAAAAAACATTCTGGTAGGAGGCTAGAGCAGAGAGACGGAGAGATGAGCTCTGGGCTGATTCTCCTTTTATTGTCTAGTAACAGGCTGTAGTGGGTCCTGAATGAGCTGGGCTCTGAGGAAGCGACTAAATAATGCTTATCATCAAACTGAGGACATCTAGCTAAAATACTTAAAATACAGCTAAAATACTCATGTTTACTGTTTTACCCGTCAAAGGATTTGTAATTTTGACCAACCCTCCTTTATTAACCACGTCTTTACAGTTGGCTCCCTATGTACTAGGCAGCAGTAATAATGCTGATTCTTTGTTTGGTGGAGAAGTGAATCTTCATTTCAGGACCAAAAAGATACATTTTTAATTGGGGTCTACATGTGTCACCTGTCTCTCTATGCAGTGTGGAAAAGGTTTGTAGACCACAAGACAAGATAAGCTGTACAGAATCCTTTGGCATGCAAAAAAGTAAACCTGCATGTATTCTAATGAGAGTTTTTCTGGCATTTTTGTACTGGTGTCTTTTTGTTGAATACTAAATATTAAAATATTTGGCGTATATACTCGAGTATAAGCCAAGTTTTTCAGCAATTTTTTTTTTTTTTGTGTGCTATAAATGCCCCCTTGGCTTATACTCGAGTCACCTTTTTGCGCCTGCCGTAGGTCTCCTGGACCTCAACCTTGGCACACATGTAGCCCCATTTCTCCTCTACAAGTGTGCAAAGTTTGTTGTCTGGGGAACCTACGGCTGGGGAGCACCCCTTCCATAGACTCCCATGTTAAACGTCAGTTTAGGCGTGGACACAGTGAGGCACAGTGTGGCATGCAGATGGACACCCTAGGCTTATACCCGAGTCAATACGTTTTCCCATTTTTTTGTGGTAAAATTAGGTGCCTCGACTTATATTCGGGTAGGCTTATACTCGAGTATATATACGGTATGTTAAAATCTGGTTTAAATAAATGTATGGGTAAAATAATAATATTATACAATGCCTGTACTTTTATTTTTCCATCAGCTCATTCCCCACAGTTATTACCCTTTTGTATCACTTGATCCTTCCTCTAACGCAGTAGTTCTCAACTCCTGTCCTCAGGGCCCACTAACAGGCCAGGTTTTATGTATTACCTTCGGGAGATGCAGACTGGAATACTGCAATCACTGAGCAGCAAATGATATCACCTGTGATGTATTTTAGCTATCTTGCAAACCTGGCCTGTTAGTGGGTCCCAAGGACATGAGTTGAGAACCACTGCTCTAACGCCTCATACACTCGTTCGGTTTTTCATTGGAACATGGAATTTTGTCTGAAGGGCGTTTGCCGTGAACTTGTATACTGCATACAGACGGCAAAACTTTCTCAGCCAACAAATACGAAACTAAGTGTTTTTTCAGCTCTTTAGCGACACCCTTTGGGCAACTTCTGCTAATTTTGTGCTATGGTTAGCATTGCTTCTGAGCATGCGTGTTTTGTACTGTTGGATTTTTTTTTCAACGGACTTGTGTACACACGATCGGATAATCCGTCATCACGCATTTGTTGTCGGAAATTTTAAAAGCATGCTATCCAAACCCTCATGATGTATACATTGCGCAAACTGTGGGCACTGTATAATTAAGAAAGAAATATTACATTTTATATAGCGCAGCATTTTACAAAATAAAGGCAGACAGTACAATGCAATTCAATACAGGAGGAATTGGAAGTCCCTGCTCATTAGAGCTTGCAGTCTAAAAGATGCATTAAAGTATCATGGTTTTGCATACATCATCATGCTTTTTACTTTGTTACTGTAAATCGGGCACAGAATTTGCTAGTGTCAGACTTACACATTTCCCTTTCTGTGTAAAATATATACATTTCTATTTTGAGATAGGAATCATCATTTTGAAAGAAATTACTTGTTAAATGAGCCATTTGACTTACAAAATTGCAAGCACCTTTTAATACTCCTCCACCTAATTTTTTACTGCCGTCCTTTTATTTAGTTTTCAACCTTTGCTGTGAGTCAAACTGTCAGGCTTCACTGGCAATCGCCCTGTCTTATAAATCAGAACATGTCAGTTAGGTTTAGCAGCGACAGTTATGGCAGCTGCTTATTGATTAAATTCTCCAACTGTTTCACTGTCTGTAGGCATGACATTCCACTTGTTTTTAAAGCGGATGGTTCACCAGAAAAAAATATTAAAAGCCAGCAGCAACAAATACTGCAGCTGCTGACTTTTAATATTAGGACACTTACCTGTCCTGGAGTCCAGCGGCGTCCGCAGCAGAGGATGAGCGATCGCTCGTCACCCTGCTGCTCCCCCCTCCATCCACGGTGAGGGAACCAGGAAGTGAAGCGCTCCGGCTTCACTGCCCGGTTCCCTACGGCGCATGCGCGAGTCGCGCTGCGCCCGCCGATTGGCTCCCGCTGTGTGCTGGGAGCCGAGAGTTCCCAGCATACAACGGGGGGGGCGACGGGATGTCGCCAAAAAAAACAGACTTTTGCCCGAGACTGCGGGCCGGAAGTGGTTGCAGATACCTGTCTTTAGACAGGTATCTGCACCCCCCTCCCCCCTGAAAGGTGTCAATTGTGACACCGGAGGGGGGGAGGGTTCCGATCAGCGGATCTTCACTTTAGGGTGGAGATCCGCTTTAAATAGCCTTTTCCCTGGGTAGGAAAAGAAGAATGGAAAGTTGAAATATCTGGATCAGTCCTTGGTGCAGTTTAGGGTGCACGGTTCCCAGTAGTGCTTATTCTGGGGAGGAGGACATTATCTTCATTTTGTAGAGGTTTCCTGTTGTGTGAACAGGGCCAGAGGTAAAGGGAACACCCCCCCCCCCCCCAATGGAATACAGATGGCAATAATTCCATATTCTATCAAGAATTAAATGAATGGTTTTGACATATTTTAAAGTCTTAACTCCTGGTATGGCAATATTTACATGACTTCATTGATCAAGCTTGGACCAATGTAAGTATGTATGTGCCATACCTGTAGGATCCTCCTGGAATCTGGAAATTGCTGTAGTAGATACTTTTACTACAGTGATGCCGCTAGCTTCTGGATTTTATGCCAAGTGTCTGCATTGCTGCATACTGAAAGCTGGAGGGCGCCCTCTTGGTGCAGGTGCTGTTTAACTGCTTGGCGCACGCAGATATACTTCTGCAGAATGGCATGGGCAGGCAGAAGGACGTGTGTGTGTGTGTGTGTGTGTGTGTGTATATAGATATAGATATACATGTCCCCTTTTAAGAAGCCATTGTTGTGGACACGTGTGCGCCCTCTGTGAGCCTGACCGCGGGTCCCGCGGACTTGATAGCCGCGGGCATACCCGCGACAGTCTCACGGAGAGATCGAACGGGGAGATGTTCTGCCTAGTGGCACTGTCACTGATCGTGTTCCCTGTCATCGGGAACAAGGATTAGCGACGTGTCGCAGCAAGTCACATCCCCTGACATTAAGGCTGCATTCACATCTGAGCGTTTTGTCGCCTGAAGCGCGACGCTCAAAAACGCTGGAGGGGAAAAAAAACATTCTCTATGGAGATGGTTCACATCTCTACTCCAAAACGCCGAACGCCTGAAGCTCAAACAAGTCCCAGACCCTTTTTTGTCACGAGAATCGGGCGGTTTACATTGGTGACAATGACCTGACCTGCAAATCACGGTAAAAAAACGCCACAATTTGTCGCGGCAAATTGCAGTAAAAAACGCAGCAAATCGCCTACGCTTAGGTGTGAATGCAGCCTAAGAATCACTCTCTAGGGAACACTTAACACCTACAGCGCCCCCTAGTAGTTAACCACTTCACTGCCAGTGTCATTTTCACAGCAAGCAGTGCATTTTTATAGCACTGATCGCTGTAAAAATGACAATGGTCCCAAAAAATATTTGTAGAAAAAAAATTGAAAACCATTTCTCATTTTCCGTCCACTTCACAATTTTATGTACCACTTTGTGTTGGTCTATCACATAGAATCCCAATAAAATACATTTACGTTTTTGGTTGTAACAACAAAATGTGGAAAATTTCAAGGGGTATGAATACTTTTTCAAGGCACTATTTCAAGGGGTATGAATACTTTTTCAAGGCACTATATAGGCATTAAAAGCAAAGTATGATATAAATACTAAATTACCAGCAAGGCCCTACTTGAAGTTAAAAAGGAATCAACTGGTATTAGGGCACACAATGCAGAAAGTTTAATGTTCAAAATATAACATTATGGGGAGCTTTACTAAAACTGGTGCACACAGAAGCTGGTGCAGCTGTGCATAGTAGTAAATTGGTGTCCAGGTTTTAGCTTGTGTTCACACTGAATGAGGGTTTGAAAATGTCAAATCGGCCAGTGTAAACATTTTACCTTGTTTATTACTGCAAACTGAACCTTGCCTCTAACACGTCACTTCTCTACACTGGTGGATAGTTGTTTGAAGTAATGAAAAGGTCCTAGGCATCTTACTGTCACTTTCAATTCTGATTAATATATTAGTGAAGCCAAATGTTACTGAAATTTGTATGTATATGCAGTATTCAAATTAATAAAACTTATTTTGCCATATTTCATGTTTATTTATACCTAAAGACCATCAGTATTATATAGGCTATGTGACAGCTGACAAGGGGTCACCAAAACAGGTAGGCAACAGACAGCAATACAAACCTCTGAGGTTTTAACTTTTACCGCCTTCTCCTCAAAAAAGTGTTTCCTCTGTTGCTTCTGTCACAGTTGGTGTAATTTCCTGTCACCAGGACAGGAAGTGATGGCAAATCTCTCCACAGACAACAATTAAAGCTTAAGAGAAATTCTAATCTTTAAGAAACACATTTTGTCTGGACATGTCCAGTCATATTAGAGCTGCACGATTCTGGATAACATAAGAATCACAATTTTTTGGCTTAGAATAAAGATCACGATTCTGAAGAACTTTTCTTATGTGAAAGATTTTCAACCCCTGAATATTAGATTATCAAACAAGATGGCAATAAAATATGAGATGATACTCTTTGCTTCAATCAAATTTAAAGAAATATAATGAAAAATAATGTAATGTGTAAAGAAATAAAAATAATGATCATTAACCACTTAAGACCCGGACCAATACGCTGGTAAATGACCCAAGGTGTTTTTGCGATTCGGCACTGCGTCGCTTTAACAGACAATTGCGCGGTCGTGCGACGTGGCTCCCAAACAAAATTTGCGTCCTTTTCTTCCCACAAATAGAGCTTTCTTTTGGTGGTATTTGATCACCTCTGCGATTTTTATTTTTTGCGCTATATACAAAAATAGAGCGACATTTTTGAAAAAAAAACACTATTTTTTACTTTTTGTTAAAAAAAAAAACAAATAAACTAAATTTTAGTCAAACATTTAGGCCAAAATTTATTTAGCCACATGTCTTTAGTAAAAAAAAAAATCGCAATAAAAAAAAATAGCTACCTAGCGGGAACAGCGACACTAATACAGCGATCAGAAAAATGATCGCTTAGTGACGCTGGCAATAGGGAGTGAAAGGGTTAACTAGGGCGGTGATCAGGGGGTTAAAACTTTATTAGGGGGGGTGGGGGGGCTATCCTGAACCTAACACTAACTTTTTTTTACACTGTCTGTCACACTGACACTAAATGCAGTGATTAGATCACTGCATTCAGTGACACTGTGACAGGGGGGTGGGGGGGGCGATCACAAGGGGTTAATATGCCTATGTGAGTGTGTGTCAGTGTTGTGTTGGTGCACACTTACTTGTGGTGTCTTCTCTCATCAGCAGCGCTGGGAAACAGCGCTGCGATGAGAGATTACATCATTTCCTCCTTCCTGTGTAAACACAGGAGGAGGAAATGACAGGATGGGAGCGCGCTCCCATTGGCTGGGAGCGATCGCGGGGGGGCGGGTATTCGCCGACATCCGCCCCCAGATGCCGGATCGCTCCCGGAGCCAGGGGGACCCCCGAACCGCACTCAGGCGGGGACGTAAATTTACGCCCTTGTGCCTGTACGTGCCCTTCTGTGGCCGTATATGTGCGTGCGGGGGTCCTTAAGTGGTTAAAGGGGAGTTCCACCCACAATTTCACTTTTTAAATATAAATACCCCTGTAATACACAAGCTTAATGTATCCTAGTAAAGTTAGTCTGTAAACTAAGGTCCGTTTTGTTAGGTTGTTACAGCATTTAGATAGTTTATAATCTAGAAATAGACCGTGGCCATCTTAAGTGTGGGCATCATGAAGCCAGACTGTATGACTTCCTGGATTTCAGCTTTGCATATCTCGCACATGCTCAGTGCTGCACAAGCAATGTAATAGGTTTCAATCAGGTTTGCAAGGACTACTGGGAAACATGATGCCTATCCCAGAAACCCTTGCAAATAGCCATGTGACTTAATAGCCTAGGCTAATAAGGAGGAGGAAGTAATGAAGGACTACAAAATAAAGGTATTTACAAGCAACAAAATAAATAAAAATCGTCCATTCTGAACACTATGGGCCAGATTCACATACACTTAATATTGCGCTGCGTAATCGAAATACTCTACGCTGCCGTATTTTACCAGGCTCTACACCGAATTCTGGTAGATTTCTGCCCGTACGCTACGGCGGCGTAGTCTATTTCTCGCCGCGTAATCGAAATACGCGATTAGGGGGCGTGAAGCATTTAAATTAAGCGCGTCCCTGCGGCGATCGAACTGCGCATGCTCCGTTCAGAAATTTCCCGCCGTGCATTGTGCGAAATCACGTCGTTACGTCATTCGTTGTTTGAGTAGTGTCGTTTATGAACATTCTATTCCCGGACGACTTACGTAAAAAAAAATAAAAGACGTCGGAAAACGTAGAAATTCGACGTGGGAACGACGGCCATACTTAACATGGGCTGTCTAATATTAGAGCAGCAAAAAGCTGGTATAGTGTTACGCAAAAAGGTGCCGTAAGAGATTGCGAATGAAGATCGTAATTTCGGGGGTTGGTTGGAAAAAGCTCATTTGCATACCCAGACGCGGAAAACGACGGGAAGTCCACCCAGTGGCCGCAATTTTATTGCAGCGTAGATCCGAAGGAGTACGAACACGTAATCCAGTCGAATTGAAGCCCGCAGCCTTCTATTCATGGTTTGAGGTTTCCCACTAGCTAAAAAACGCGTGTAATTTGAAATTACTCCAGTCTAACACCAGTTAGACAGGCGTAATGGCTCTCTGAATCTGGGCCTATGAGATTAGGGCATGCAGCACAGACAGACATACAAAAATGGGTGGAACTCCACTTTAAGTTAGATTGGTGTCCTTTTTTTTTTTTTACGTTCTCGCCGATACCAATTATCGATGCCTATCGCAGCTTTTTTGTTTACATTTCAGCTGTCAGCAATGGTGCAAAGCATTGAAAAGTTATTTTACAAATTAAATACAATTTGTTTTTATTTAAAACCTGTAAATATATGTTAAAGCTGTAAAAATATTAATGAGCAAAGCAAACAAGAAAAACGTTTTAATTATTAATATTTTTTAAAATAGAAGTAAATAAAAATTAATAGAAAAATATTAATTAAATGGAGAAGGAGAATAAGGAGTTAATAAGGCTGATTAATTAATATTGTTTTAAACAGAGTATCCATTTTAATTTTTACTTGACAAGGTTGTTTTAAACTGACTTTGCAGACCAAAGTTCATCCCTTTTGATTTGTAAATGAATAAACAGAAAGATACAATGTTTCTTTATTTTTATCTGTCTGTTTTTTTTTATGACCGCAGTGAGCAGGAAACTGCTCTGCACTTTTTACATGAATCGTTGAAATGCTGGATTAAGATCGCGTGAGGGGTTCAAATCGAGATCATGATCTTTTAAAGGGCTTGTAAAGTTTTTTTTTTTTAATAGGTTCCTTTTAAGCTAGTGCATTGTTGATTCACTTACCCTTTCCTTCGATTTCCCTTCTAAATATATTTTTTTCTTTGTTCGAATTTCTCACTTCCTGTTTCTCCTCAGTAAGCTTGCCCTCATCATCCATGGGGGGGTAGTCAGCCAGAACAGCTTACTGAGGAGAAACAGTAAGGAAGAAATTCAGACATAAAAAAAAAATTAGAAGGGAAATGGAAGGAAAAGGTAAGTGAACCAACAATGCACTAGCTTAAAGGAACCTATTTAGAAAATACAAACAAACCTTTACAACCCCTTTAACAATTAATTGTGAAGCTCTAATTCATATTGGTTTATTGGTATGGTATTTTATTCAGTAGGAGAATACACAGGATTTATCAAAGCATATTTGGACACCTGTGTTGTTGGAAAAATGCTTCTTATTGAATAATAGGCAGTTTTGGTTGTTGATTTCTACCCTTTGACATAAAGGTTGATAAAAAATCCGCCTAAACAATTTGCAATTTCAGTAAATCTGGAAATTATTAAACGTGCAGTGCCACTTCTGACCACTGGAGGGAAGCATTTGTTACAAAATAAACACATTAAAGGGTCACTAAAGGAAAACATTTTTTTTGCTGAAATTACTGTTTACGGGGTATAGAGACATAAAAGTTAACTGATTCCTTTTCAAAATGATTGAAAATAGATAAAAATCAATCATATAATGTGCCTGCAGGTTCATTTCACTTTTGAACTGGCTTCATGTTTCTGTGAAGTAGAAAGAGACACACAGAACAAAAACAAAAAAATCCAGGGCAGTGTTTTGTTTTTAAAATGAATCTGTTTTTTTTTTTATTGCTGTCTGCGCCCCTATTAACCACTTTAGCCCCGGACCATTTTGCTGGTCAATGACCGGGCAACTTTTTGCGATTCGGCACTGCGTCGCTTTAACTGACAATTGCGCGGTCGTGCGACGTGGCTCCCAAACAAAACTGGCGTCCTTTTTTCCCCACAAATAGAGCTTTCTTTTGGTGGTATTGGATCACCTCTGTGTTTGTTTGTTTTTTTGTATTATTATTTTATTTTAAATTTGCGCTATAAACAAAAATAGAGCGACAGTTTGGAAAAAAAAAAAAAATTTTTTTTTTTTTACTTTTTGCTGTAATACCCCCCAAAATAATATATAATATATATATATATATATATATATTTTCCTCAGTTTAGGCCGATACGTATTCTTCTACATATTTTTCGTAAAAAAAAAATCGCAATAAGCGTTTATTGGTTTGCGCAAAAGTTATAGAGTCTACAAATTAGAGGATAGTTTTATGGCATTTTTAGTAGTTGTTTTACTAGTAATGGCGGCGATCTGCGATTTTTAGGCTCCATTCACATCTAGGCGTACGCTGTAGCGGCGTATTGCAGGGACAAATCAATAGGCGTTTTGTCCCCACGATTTGCGGCGACAAAACGCCTATTGATTTTTTGCAGAAGAGGTGAATTAACATTGCCGGCTATGCCCGTACGCCTGATACGCCTGAAAAAAAGGGTCCGGGACTTGTTTGAGCTTCAGGCGTATGGGCGTTTGGGCGTTCGGCGTGGAGATGTGAACCATCTCCATAGCCGACAATGTTAATTCGCCCCTCCAGCGTATCTAGGGCTGCTTCAGCGTCGGGCGTAAGGCGACAAAACGCCTAGATGTGAATGGAGCCTCATAGGTACTGCAACCTTATGGCGGACACTTCAGACACTTTTGACACATTTTTAAGACCACTGGCATTTTTATAGCGATTAGTGCTATAAAAATGCATTGATTACTGTAAAAATGTCACTGGTAGGGAATGGGTTACAACTAGGGGGCGAGGAAGGGGGGGTGGGACTGACTAGGGGAAATTACAGATCGCTGTTCATACATTGTATGAACATGCGATCGGTCATTTCTCCCCGACAGGACTGGGAGCTGTGTGTTTACACACACAGCTCCCGGTTCTCACTCTGTAACTAGCGATCGCAGGTGCCCAGCGGTGATTGCGCTCGCCAGGCACGCGCGTCGGCACCAGGGGCGAGCAGGGGGCGCGCGCCCGCTCCTAGTGGCTGAAATGCAAAATCACATAATATTAACCACTTAAGGACCGCCGCATGTACATTTACGTCGGCACAATGGCACCGACAGGCACATCAACGTATATATACGTTGGCGCCTTGAGGTGGGTTGGGGGTCCGATCGGGACCCCCCCCCCCGGTACATGCGGCGGTCTGCGCGGCTGTAGGAGCGATCCGGGATGAGGGGGCGGCTATTCGTTTTTGTCTGCCCCCTCACGATCGCTCCCAGCCAATGCGCGCACCCGCCCGCCCTGTCACTTCCTCCTCCTGTGTAAAAAATTAAATAGTATCGTGATATATTGCGCTAACCAAAAAATGAACCAAAAGGTGAAAAGGTAAAAAGCAAGCCGCCAACACAACAAAATTGGATAATTTGTGGGAAAAATGAGTGAAAAAGTGTAGCGCTATTTTTCTCCTTCTGAGAATGTGAAAACATTCGCACTAAAAAATATAAATAATTAGTGAAAATTAGTGTCAACCTTAGGGTGATCCCCTTGTAAGTCCTTAGGACTAATGGATAATCAAATCAAACAGTCCAGACCAACCTTTAGGGAAAAAAATCGGACCAAAAGGTAAGTGGTAAATCAGTGATAGGTGAATTCCTATAAATATATAATATAAGGGGGTCACTCACAAGAAGTACCCCATATGATAAGAAAAAATAATCAAAACCATGCCAGTTAGAAAATAATTTTCCTTGTGAGGATGTGAAAGCTATCACACTAAAAAATTATAATTGTGAATTATATCAACCTTAGGGTGGTCCCTATGTGTATCCTTAAGACTAAATAGATAATCAAATCAATCAGTCCGGACCCATAATAGGAAAAAAACAATCACAAGGTAAGTGATAATCAGTGATGAGTGACTTCCTATAAGCAAATAGCAAAGATATAAGTCAGCAGATAAACAAACATATATCAAACATATGACCATCAAAGGAAAGTCATGCAGCAAGAGAGTGTCTGTGGCACCAAAAGTCCTCTGTGTATATTGCGGGGTCACCAATCATAGGGATTTTAATCCCAGCATCTAATATGAGTGACACGCAGGTCTTCCTTCAAGATACACTTGGATGTAGTATAAAGTTCAAACAATATTCTCCACACTTCGCACAAATATAAATGGGTAACCTTACCGGATAGGGTGGACCCTCATCACACCATATGGCGGGGGGTCTTTAGAGCTTGCACAGACCGATTGTCTGATCCGGATAACACCAAGTTTGTGGTCCCAGGTGTGAGTGGTTTCCCAGGGTGCGTCTGTATCCACAGGTTTGGAATTTCACACTAGGTAGTGCACAGCAGTAACTCTCAAGCGCAAAAATAGAAAAGAAAAAGGGAACAGAGGCTCCTCATAGCGTAAAAAAGTTGGTTTTTAATTAAAAACAGTTCAAAGTCTCACACAATGTGATAAAAATCAGACAAAAATGTTTTAAAGAACTCCACACGTGAAGAATCATAACAAAAATAAATGAATATAAAACTGAAGAAAAGGACAAAAACAGCAATTCTCCCCCTATGATGGAAGGACAAGGGTGTTTCAAAATGCAGTGGAGATTGGCATAGAATCTGCAACCCGACCGGTTTCGTCTGAGATAGACTTCAACTGGGGTGTATAATGCAGATTCACCACTCACCTGCATTTATATAAAGTGATTCTGCCCCAATGAGACCACCTGTACCTCACCTTTCGTCAGCACTAGCGTGCGTGTCATAATCCGTCCCCATCGCCATATTGCGTTCCAATCACCGGAAATAGCAAAGCGAGAAAACGTCACTGCGCAACCAAGGCTGGTATCCCGTCCACCAATAGGGCAGCTGTGCCTGCATGTATGGTCGGCGTGACGTGTAACGTCATTATTGTGCGCGGCGGTGCGCAACACGCTACACATAGACATGTGCCCCAAGCTCCACACCATTGGCCCAGTCCTCAAAAGGGTGGGTATCTCCCAAGCGACGCACAACGTCATTCCCGTGTGTCACGGTGCGCTCCAGCCTGCGTAAACACAGGAAGGAGGAAGCGATGTGATCTCTCCCTCGGCGGTTTTTTCAACCACCGCTGAGGAGAGATCACAACACAAGTAAGTCCTGCACTAACACTACACTGACGCACACTACATATAGGCATATTTAACCCCCCCGATCGCCCCCCCCCTCCCCCTGTCAGTGTCACTGAATGCAGTAATCATACATGTATGATTACTGTATTTAGTGTCAGTGTGACAGTCAGTTAATAAAGCCCTTGATCACCACCCTAGTTAACCCTTTCACCCCCTATTGCCAGCATCACTAAGCGATCATTTTTCTGATCGCTGTATTAGTGTCGCTGTTCCCGCTAGGTTTTTTTTTTATTGCGATTTTTTTTTTTTTTTTTTTTTTTTTTTTACTAAAGACATGTGGCTAAATAAATTTTGGCCTAAATGTTTGACTAAAATTTAGTTTATTGATTTTTCTTATAACAAAAAGTAAAAAATATTGATTTTTTTTCAAAAATGTCGCTCTATTTTTGTATATAGCGCAAAAAATAAAAATCGCAGAGGCGATCAAATACCACAAAAAGAAAGCTCTATTTGTGGGAAGAAAAGGATGCGAATTTTGTTTGGGAGCCACGTCGCACGACCCCTTGGGTCATTTGGCAGCATATTGGTCCGGGTCTTAAGTAGTTAAGTGATTTTGCGCAGCCGAGCCGACCTGCCTCCATTAAACTACGGTGGGCGGTCGGCAAGTGGTTAAGGAGCTTCACCCTCTCTATGTGTCCTGTTTACCATTACCATTATTGAAAGAGAGCGTAAAACAAAACCCCAAATTTTGAGTTGTCCCCAGAAAAGTATTGGAGAAAAAATCCTCTGATGGGTACACTAGTTCTGGGGGCCCCAAGGGATTTTCTTAGGCCCCTTTCACATTGCGGCCGGAGCCGCCGCTAAAAATAGCGGCGCTATACCGCCGGAATTGCCGCGAGTTGCAGGCGCTATCGGTGCAGTATTAATCCCCGCTAGCGGCCGTGAAAGGGTTAATACCGACCGCAATGCACCTCGATAGAGGCGCATTGTGGGCGGTATTGCCGCGGTTTCCCATTCTTTTCAATGGGAAGGAGCGGTATACATGCCGCTCCTCTCACCGCTCCAAAGATGTTTCTGACAGGAGATTTTTTTCTCTCCCGCCAGCGCATCGCCTCAGTGTGAAAACCCTCGGGCTTTCACATTAAGGATGCAGTAAAGGAGTTTTTCAGGTGGTATAACAGCGCTATTTTTAGCGCTGTACCGCCTGTAAAAAACTCCTCAATGTGAAAGGGGTCTTAATTTGCAGGGCTTTCCTCTCACTTCCTGCTTTAACTATGGGGCAGGATGTGAAGGGGAATTCCCCCAGTGGGACCCAGATCGCAAAAAAACAAAACAAAGCTGACGGGTTATTACCCTTGCTTACTCCAAAATGAAAACCATTCCTATAGTTCTACTTTAATATAAAATAGTATCTTGTGTCAATTTGTAAGCTTTTGCTAAAGTTATTTACTTTTTTTTAATCTTTTTTTTACTGTGAGTACAGCATGTTCGCTGATGGGTCAGTTTCTTGTATGTAACGTCTTCCTAGTTCTTGATTGCCTAAGCGAAACATATTGTAGATTAACTTTAACTACTTTAAGCTTAAAACTTTATAGGGTGCCGTTTCCTTTTTGCATGCATCAAAGCACAAAAAGCTGGCACTGGCAACGTGTTTATAATTTTGCATATTTATTAATGAATTTATGCAACTTGCCTAAAGTTCTAGGTTAAATGTATCTCTGGGACACAGTCATGCACTGCACTTGCTCTTTTTTTATTGTCTGTCTTTCCAGCCAATTGAATTCATAATCCCAATAAGAGGTTTTTGAATGACAATTAACATCTTGTATTTATTTCAGAAACTTAAAGAAAAAGGAGCTCTCCTCTGGACAGCTGAGCAAAATGTTTTGAGTCGTGACAAAGTGATAAATGAACTGAGATTGCGAATACCTGCAGTCATAGACAGAGAGAAGCTGATATCCGAGTTTAACCAAAAAGAAGATGATTCAGAAATGCGCCAGGCCTTAAAGGTTGCTCATCAAACAATTGAGAATTTGCAAGCTCGACTTAATCAAAAAGAAGAAGTTGTTAAGAAATATCAACATCTTTTAGCAAAAGCACGAGAGGTATGTGAAAAGTCAGAGAGAATTCACACTACACACAGGGTAGTGTGAATCACTAATTTGGGAACACTAAGGCCCCTTTCACATGGGCCAGAACTCTGCTTAACTCTGGGTTTTCTCAACCGGGATCTGTCTGCTGATCCCCTGCTGAGCTAAGCAGAGCAGCCAGATGACAAGTCCCTGTCCACTCTACTTATGCAGAGCAGACATGGACACAGCCCGCTCTGCTCTATGGGCAGTTGGATGTAAAGGGATATAAACAGGCCAGTTGTCCATTTACACCCGGCTGCTTTCCAATCCGATCCGGCCAGATGGAGAGGAACGGATCCCCATCAGCTTGTTTTTTGCTAGATTGGAGGTAGACAGTTGTGAATAGAAACATGTCAATTTACATCCAACTGCTTGTAGAGGATAATTGAGGGTTAGATCAGGTCTGCCTGAAAAACTGACAGGTTTACCCGATCGGACCTTTCATCCAAGGGGCCTTAGGGGTGATTGCAAAGTTTTGCTTTCTAATATGTGAAGATTGACATTTTGTGTTGTTTTTTTTTTTTATCATAAAAATACTGGTTAAAATATTTTCAGAACAAAAAAGTATAGTGATCGGGGGACATCTACGTCTGTCAGGTACTTTTGCTTTTACCACACTGATGTTTAAGCATTCCTAAAACATTTAGTATGGCTAAATAAGTTACCTACATAAACCTCAATCTTATCCCAAAACATAACCCTTAACCACTTCAGCCCCGGAAGATTCGGCTGCTCAATGACCAGGCTAGTTTTGCGATACGGCACTACGTCGATTTATCTGACCATTGCGTGGTCGTGCAATGCTGTACCCAATCAAAATTGACGTCCTTTTTTTTCACACAAATAGAGCTTTCTTTTGGTGGTATTTGATCACATCTGTGTTTTTTATTTTCTTTATCGTACATCACGGGACACAGAGCGCATAGCCATTACACTTGGGTTATATGGGTACCTTCAGGTGATGGACACTGGTGTAATCAATTTCACAGGAAGTTTCCTCCCTATATAACCCCCTCCCACTGGGAGTGCTTCAGTTTTTTCGCCAGTGTCTTAGGTGTAGGTCACGTCTAGCTGTCCCTCGGAGGTCTCGGGACCCAGGATAGCTAGCCGGATCCGTCCGAAGTGCTTCAAAGCCAAGGTGTACGGTACCCGGGCCCTGCTGGAGTGGGGTTTTGCCTATAATGCCTCTCCTTGGAGGGCTGGATTCTGGGCTCCAGTGCCTTAGTCTTTTCCAAGAACTAAACGCTACTGATGCCAGGATGCTATATAGGTCCAGGGGTGTGGGTTCCTTAACACAGGACCCCGGTCCCTGAAGGTCCAAGACAATACCCACAGAGATGGGGGAAGGCTGGGCCTCTTGCATTTTGCAATACCCTGCGGCGTGGAGCAGGTAAGAGGGAACCTGCGGGACTTGGTTCGACAGTAGGTATCCCCCTGGGGGTTCTGGGTTGGCTAATGGTATGCTTGTGCATCAGCCACTATCTCCACTATGTCTTTTGAGGCAGGATGGGATGTACTAATGTTTACCCAGATAACATGTAGATATATATATGCTTTTAAAGATATGTATTTTGCTACTCCCCCTAGATTTGCCTGTTAGCATGATACTGCAGCCCCACGTGTATAGAGAGGAAGTGCTGACAAAACTCCTGTTTCCTAGGAAGCCTAGGGGGGCAGCTTCCTCTATGTGTGCACTACAAAGATTAGTGGCTTACCGGGTGTCTGTGTTACTAGCGCTGGTCCAGGCTTCTCCTCTGCTCTCTGCTTCCTCCATGTTGGTTTCAGCGTGGGGGGGGCGGGGGCGCGCACGCCGCCTTTTACAGCGTCAGCGTGCGTGGGGGGGCGGGCCAGCAGCGTCAGGTCTCAGATAAAGCAAAAAAGCATTTCCTGGCTGGTCATTCCCTCCTGAGAGCAGTGGAGAGTGAGGACATAGAGCGCGCAGCTGAGCCAGTTCTGGCTAACAGTGACACCCAGTGGTGGTTTGTGGATCTTCAGGTCTGGACTGACCAGAAAAAAAAAAAAAAAGGATTTTTTTCTTAAAGGGACTCAGCCTTAGATCTGGCAGTATCTGAATCGGTGCAACCTTGGACTCCAGCTAACGGGCATTGGTGTGGCAATACTCACAGGACTTTCCTCGGTATTGCCGCCTTCTCAGGCGTATGAAAATTTAGATTTTTTTTTACCATAGCCTGTCCTTATTAACTATTCACTTCTAGCTACAACAGTTGGGTGTTGGCTGTAGGGGTGTCTCAAGGTTGTGCAATGGCTCCCAAGGGATCAGGACCAGCTAAGGCTGCAAAAGGTGCCAAAAAAGTAAAGGGGTCTCCAACGGGGTCAGAGGATTTGGGCCAGGCTCCAGTGGGCCCACCCTCACCAGATAGACCACCGAACAGCATCGTGCAGGAGCCATTGAGGGTGCTAGGGGCAGAGGCGGCCCCCAATCAACCCATTCCCGTTTATGTTACGGAAGAAATGCTAGAATCCACCCTGGGTGGGCTAGAGAAAAGGTTAACTGCTTTAATTGCCCGCTCTTTGCCGGGTGGCAAACGGGCTAGATCCCCGTCACCTAGAACGGTGTGTTCGGATGCAGAGGTCCTCTCTTCCGAGGAATTGGACCCACAGGGGGATCAAGCGGACCTGAGTCCTGACGGGTCAGACATTGAAGATTCCACTATAGATGAAATTTTTTCGGCTTCTCAAGCAGAGAGTCTGTGGATCCAGTCTCTGACGGATATGGTTCGCACTGCTTTTAAACTTCCAGTGTCAGAACAATTAGCCCCCGCGGTATCCTCTTTAGGTTCCTTGAAGGCACCATTGAGTGGTGTGTCTTTCCCGGTTCACCCCCTTCTGGAGAGCGTGATTTTTCAAGATTGGGCTCGACCTGATAGGATTTTTATCCCTCTTAAAAGGTTCACCATTCTCTATCCTATGGAAGAAGAATTTGCAAAGAAATGGGCACTCCCTACCGTGGACGCAGCCATTTCCTGCGTAAATAAATCCCTAACCTGTCCGGTGGAAAATGTCCAGGTGTTTAAAGATCCAGTCGACAAAAAATTGGAGACCCTACTGAAGGCTTCTTTTACCACAGTAGGTGCCGTGGTTCAGCCAGCAGTGGCAGCCATTGGCGTTTGTCAGGCTTTAAAGGATCAGACTAAACAGATATTAAGGGACATACCGGCTCAGCAAGCTCGTGAATTGGCTGACCTCCCAAGAGCTCTCTGCTTTGCAGTAGATGCTATTAAGGACTCCGTTCAACAGGCGTCCCGTTTATCTCTGCTGTTGGTTCATATGCGTCGCCTTTTGTGGCTAAAAAACTGGTCAGCAGAGGCACCCTGCAAAAAGCTTTTAGCAGGATTTCCCTTTCATGATGGGAGACTATTCGGGAGACTATTCGGTGAAGACCTAGATAAATATATCCAGACCATATCAAGTGGTAAAAGTTCTTTCTTGCCTGTCAAGAAAAGATCGCGTGGGCCCGCATTTAAGCGACAGGCCTTCGCAGGCTCGGCCCCTTCAACTTCCCGTCAGTATCGACGGCCTCCCGGGCGTTTAGCATTTAATAGTCGCCCACAAGGACAAGCCACGACAGGCAAGAGGCCATGGTCTCGCAAGCCGGTTAAACCAGTCCTTAAGTCAGATTCATGAAGGGGCGCCCCCACTCTCTTGGGTGGGGGGAAGGCTTCGGTTTTTCTCCGAAGTGTGGAGAATTCCCGACTCTTGGGTAAGATCCGTGGTAACCACGGGCTACAAGCTAGAGTTTCGGGAAGTCCCCCCTCCTCATTTTCAGGGGTCAAGTCTTCCAAGCGACCCATTAAAGAGGGCCTCTCTTGTAAAAGCATTGGATCGTCTCTTGCTCCAAGGGGTAATTGTAGAAGTACCAACCCAGGAATGGGGTCTGGGATTCTACTCCAACCTTTTCATAATACCAAAGCCCAATGGCGACGTCAGGCCTATCTTGGACCTCAAACGCCTAAATCGCTTCCTAAACATTCAGACCTTTCGTATGGAGTCCATACGTTCGGTGGCAGCCAGCCTACATCAAGACGACTTGCTAGCATCTGTAGACATAAAAGATGCGTATCTGCACGTGCCGATCTACCCGGCACATCACAGGTTTCTTCGTTTTATGATAGATCACCGCCATTACCAGTTCGTAGCCCTCCCTTTCGGGTTGGCAACAGCTCCGCGGGTATTCACAAAGGTGTTAGCCCCGGTGCTACAGTAGGTGACTGGGATATTGTGTCAATCTCGCTCCCTTTCTCGGCGAGATTGAGCACTTGCGAGCCCCATCGCGAGAGCCAGCGCCGAGCTGGCTTGCCGCGATGGAGACAAAGCCGTCATAGAAGCGACGGGGATCCGACACGGATTCCCGCCAATTCTACACGTGGGCGGAGTTTGTTATGAATCCTGAAGGAGAAATCCCCGCTGGATTTAAAAAAAAATCCGGCATGGGTTCCCCCCTCAGGAGCATAACGGGCCCTTAGGTCTGTTATGGGTTGTAAGGAGACCCCCCCTACGCCGAAAAAACGGCGTGGGGGTCCCCCACAATCCATAACAGACCCGTATCCAAAGCACGCCGGCCGGCCGGTCAGGAAGGGAGTGGGGGCGAGCGAGCGCCCCCCCTCCTGAGCCGTACCGGGCAGCATGCCCTCAACATGGGGGAGTTAGGTGCTCTGGGGCAGGGGGCGCACTGCGGCCCCCCACCCCAGAGCACCCTGTCCCCATGTTGATGAGGACAGGGCCCCTTCCCGACAACCCTGGCCGTTGGTTGTCGGGGTATGCGGGCGGGAGACTTATCGGAATCTGGAAGCCCCCTTTAATAAGGGGGCCCCCAGATACCGGCCCCCCACCCTAAGTGAATGAGTATGGGGTACATCGTACCCCTACCCATTCACCTGCAAATAAAAAGTGTAAACACAAATAAAACACACAGGGTATTGAAATATTTTATTAGTTGGCCGCCGGGGGGGGGGTGTGTATGATCGCTTTTATAAAAGCGCCCCCCTCCGGCGGGCTTCTGTGGGGGGTGGGTGCCGCCGTCTGGTTCTCTTCCGCCGCCGGGGGGCGCTTTGATAAAAGCGCCCACCACCCGGCGGGCTTCTTTCGACGTCTTCGGCGGCTGGGGGGTCTTCTCCCACTCTCCGGGGTCTTCTCCTGCTCTCCGGGGGTCTTCTCCGCTCTCCGGGGGTCTTCTCCGGAGAGCTAGATACAGACTGCCAGAGGATAATTTTACCTCAAGCAAAGATCAGATCAATAGCTCAAGCAGTTCAAGTGATCTTAGGCAAGAAGAGGCCGACTATTCGCCTATGTATGCGACTGCTGGGGAAGATGGTGGCCGCCTTCGCCATACCAGATATCTTCAGGCAGCCATTCTCTCTGCTTGGAACAAGTCCATTCAGGCGTTAGATCGTCCGTTAGTGCTCTCCCCGAAGGTCCGGCGCAGCCTGTCCTGGTGGCTGGTCTCTCAAAATTTGGCAAAAGGGAAATCCTTTTGCCCCATCACGTGGAAGATAGTATCCACGGATGCCAGCCTGTCAGGTTGGGGGGGCAGTTCTAGAAGAACAGACCCAGCAAGGGCAGTGGTCGGAGACAGAAAAACTGCTTCCCATCGATATCTTGGAGATCAGAGCTGCTCGGCTGGCCCTGATCGCCTGGACTCTCCCCCTTCAGGGTCTGCCAGTAAGGATACAGTCCGACAACGCCACTGCGGTGGCATACATAAACCACCAGGGGGGCACGAAGAGCCCAGCAGCCCAAAGAGAAGTAAACCTGATTTTCTCATGGGCCGAAGCCCATGTACCCTGCATCTCGGCGGTGTTCATCCCAGGGATAGACAATTCTCAAGCAGATTTTTTGAGTCGTCAACAGTTGCTCCCGGGGGAATGGTCTCTTCACCCCCAGGTATTCCAAGAGATTTGCCAAAGATTCGGAGTCCCAGATGTGGACATTATGGCAACGAGATCCAACAAAAAATTGGACAAATTCATATCCCGAGCCAGGGATCCCTCGGCCTACGGGACCGATGCCTTGGTTTGTCCTTGGCACCAGTTTTCTCTTCTGTATGCGTTCCCTCCACTGCAGATGATTCCCCGCCTTCTACGGAGGATCCGGGTGGAGCGCAGGCCTGTGATCCTGGTGGCCCCAGCCTGGCCCAGGAGGGCTTGGTACGCACTCATCGTGAAGATGTCAGTCGGGGCGCCGTGGCCGCTCCCCCTGTGCCCAGATCTGCTGTCTCAGGGCCCAATCTGCCATCCTGCTTCACAGCAGCTAAATTTGACGGCTTGGCGGCTGAATCCCTAATTCTTAAGGGCAGAGGCCTCTCAGATCAGGTCATATCTACGTTGATTCAGGCTAGGAAACCGGTCTCCAGAAATAATTATTACAGAGTCTGGAGAACCTATGTGGAGTGGTGCGAGTCTCAAAAATGGCATCCTCGAAAGTTTTTTATTGACAGGATCTTGCGATTCCTCCAGGTTGGCGTTGACAAAGGGTTGGCTCTTAGTACTCTAAAGGGGCAGGTGTCGGCTTTATCAATATGGTTTCAAAGACCCTTGGCCACCCATTCGCTTATGAAAACCTTCTTGCAGGGGGTCTTGCATGTGAATCCCCCTATTAGAGCTCCCCTCTGCCCCTGGAATTTAAATCTGGTCTTGTCAGCTTTACAAAGGCAGCCGTTTGAACCTCTGACAGAAATCCCTCTTGTGCTACTAACCCGAAAGTTGGTTTTCTTGGTGGCTATGGCTTCAGCCAGAAGGGTTTCCGAGCTGGCAGCCTTGTCATGCAGGGAGCCATACCTTATTCTGCATAAGGACAGAGTGGTTCTGCGGCCTCAACCTTCTTTCCTTCCGAAGGTCATATCCAGTTTTCACTTGAATCAGGACCTAGTCCTACCATCCTTCTTTCCTACTCCCCAGTCCAGAGAGGAAAGACGGCTTCATACTTTGGACGTGGTTCGAGCCATGAGGGTCTATCTCAAGGCTACAGAGAAGATTCGGAAAACAGATGTGCTTTTTGTTCTTCCGGATGGCCCCAAGAAGGGTCAGACGGCTGCCAAGTCTTCCTTGGCGAGGTGGATTAAGCAGCTGATTTTTCAGGCATATGGTCTGAAGCGCGTTCCACCTCCCTTATCAGTTAAAGCCCATTCTACGAGGGCCATGAGTGCCTCCTGGGCGGCACACCATCAGATCTCTATGGCACAGGTTTGCAAGGCGGCAACCTGGTCTTCCGTACATACGTTTACTAAATTTTATAAGTTGGACGTTGCAAAGGGTACGGACGCAGCTTTTGGGCAGGCGGTCCTACGGGCAGCAGTATAGAATCCTCTGGCCCGGTTCACGCCCCCTTGATTTTCTGTTGGTGGAGCCATGTTTTCTCCTGACAATGTTTTTATTTGGCTATTCTTGGCCTTACGGTCTCCCTCCCTTCATAGAGCATTGCTTTAGGACATCCCAAGTGTAATGGCTATGCGCTCTGTGTCCCGTGATGTACGATAAAGAAAAAAAGATTTTTAATAAACAGCTTACCTGTAAAATCCTTTTCTTGAAGTACATCACGGGACACAGAGCTCCCACCCCTCTTTTGAGGAACATTGTGTAACCTCGGGAGAATTGCTTGCTACAAAACTGAAGCACTCCCAGTGGGAGGGGGTTATATAGGGAGGAAACTTCCTGTGAAATTGATTACACCAGTGTCCACACCTGAAGGTACCCATATAACCCAAGTGTAATGGCTATGCGCTCTGTGTCCCGTGATGTACTTCAAGAAAAGGATTAAGGAGTAAGCTGTTTATTAAAAATCCTTTTTTTTGCGCTATAAACAAAAGAAGAGCGACAAGTTTGAAAAAAAAAACTAAATATCTTTTACTTTTTGCTATAATAAATATTCCATTTTTTTTCAGACAGATTGGACACTTTTGACACTATTTTTGGACCAGTGACAATTATACAGCGATCAGTGCTATAAAAATGCACAAATGTCACTAGCAGGGAAAGGGTTAACACTATGGGGCAATCAAGGGGTCAACTGTGTTCCCTAGGTTTGTTCTAACCCCCCCCACCCCCCGAGAGAACCGGGATCTGTGTTTACACACACAGATCCTGGTTCTCGCTCTGTCACAAGCGATCATGGGGGCCCGTCGGTCATCGCGCCAGCCAGACACTCGCATTGGCTTCGGAAGTGAGCCACGGGCGTGCTTGCCTCTGGCAGCGGGCGTGGGGGCGTGCCCCCTAGTGGTCAAAAGGCAAAGTGACGTAAGGTAACGTTTCACCCAGAGGAGCCAACCTGCCACAGTAAAACTGTGGTGGTTGGTTTGGGAGGGGTTAACCTGAGCCTAAACCTGTAGCCTAAGCATACATTTCAGCTTAACCCTAGAACCAAACCTTGAACTGCAGACCTTGTGGTGACTGCACATACCTGTGTTCATTTTTAAATCAATTTCTTTGCAGCCTCTCTTGTCCTAAACCCATGCTATATATATACAGTATATACAAGGCCTTAATTTGCCCAATTATGGATTGATCAGTTTTTTCCATGTCTACATCGTCGCAATCCTTTTTCACACACCTATGGATACCATCAGCAGTAATTGGCGATATCCTTTTTTTTCTTCCCCTAACCTTAATGTGTGCTCGGAGTACAACTGCATTTTCCTTGCTTAAGAGGCCATGGGACCTGTTCTTCTTTTTGACGCTGATGGAAATTTGAAAGCTACGCTTAAGTTTTGGTTCTGGTCTTTACTGTCTGTCATCTACAAATCTGCATTTTTTATGAATGGCATGATTAAGCACGAAGTGTCTCAATGGTACCTCTAGTTTCTAGTATCTGGTTAAATGGGGGTTTTGTGAATATTGGCGTTGATCACAAATGCGTTCAAAGTTAACAGGTTGCCCTCTATTTTGTTTAAAATGTGATGCTGAAGTAAACATGGGATTTGAGTGTGGTTTTATTGTTCTGTCTCTAGAGCACCTTTTGTAAAGCTCATTTATATTAAAATAAAGCAGAGTGCCAGAGAACTTTGGAAGACGTCCAGCAAGTGAAGGATACCAAGTTGGCCCACTATACTGTGAAAAATCGCAGCTGTTCTCCGTACACTTTTTTTTTTTTTATATCCTTTAGCTTTTCCAATAGCCATTTACATGAACATTATACAATCATAAGTGTAAATGTAAGCTGGGTGTAAATAACATGGCATCTCTGTTGCACAGCATTGTATTAGTGTAGTGGAAATACCTCTGTAGTTTATACCACTCGCTGTCTTCTCTGTATCATTGTAACCCTCTTTGAAGCAATGCTCCCATAAGGCATATTTCTGAGAGCAGTGGAGTGCAACCGAGGGAAGACAAGGTTCCATGGACTTTAGGGATATTCCGTTAAAACTGACTGAATATAGATGGAGCTTTGCTGCCCGCGTTGCAATTTAATATAGTGTAATGTGTCTGTGTGCTTATATGCCTGGATAGTCTGATGTTTTTCCACCACTGTATTTATAAGTGCCATTTAGAGGCAACAATGAAATGAATGCTACAGCTGCTCATTACTGCAAGTAAACTGTAACATTACAAACACTAACCAATTATTTAGACCTCTGTTGGAGCATTTTCATCTCAGCTGTTTCTATACAGTGAATAAAGTCTGAAGTGGTAATTTGATGCTCATCTGACATGCTCAAAACTACCCGCTGTCTTATGAGAAGTCAATATGTCGAGATCTGGTGTTAAGACAAAAAAAAAAAATCCTTGACTGTTAATTACGTGTAACCATGGAGACACATGCACATAAACAACTTGAATGTAAATGGCTGTGTATCTTTTCCTGCGTTTTAAAAATTAAAATCGCTTATGATCACCTTCTTATGATATTAATCCATGTGCAGAAGTATCTGTACCCAGAGACTCAATACTAAACTTTTCATCAGATGTAATCGTTTGCTGCTTATGGAGACTATTTATTTTGTAGACAGAGTTGCCATTTAATACAAACTATAATGATAATATTTTAATTCCAACAGGAACAGCAAGAGAGTGCAAAAAAGCATGCAGAGGATCTTAAAGCGCTACATCTGAAGCTGGATGTACATTCAGATGCCTCACTTAGCAAATTTAAGGAGGCTGCTCTGGTTTGTATTTGCAACTTGATTCTTCTTTTAATTATTTTTAAATAGATTACAATATGCTTTACCATGAATTTAATGAGGACCCTAGCAGCTCTTACCATTCATCTAAGTAGAACTCTGGGGTGGCTTTGGCCAATTATGTCTTGGTTGGTTGAATACACGCCCACACTATATAAGGCCGCCTACATGGCGGCCTTGTGTAGTGTGTTGCGGCAGTGGTTAAAAGAGAGAGAGAGAGAGACAATGTAATTTATTTTGAGTTATCAGGCAGGTCAGTTAGCTTCAGTTACAGTTTGTAGAGGATATATATGCATCCCAGGTGTTGTGTATATATTTATACACTGTATTCACTTTAGCTAGATCGGTTCCTGTATTCTCCTAATAATATACTGACAGGCAGGCTGTTGATTGTGCTAGCTGCAGTATTTTTACTTAGTGTACTGTGTCCTTTGCACAGTGTGCACCTAAAGCTTACCTGAATACAATTTTTGGTGTTCTCATACAATTGCAGGCAGGGAACTGCAGTATTTTGATCTAGTGTCCTTTGCACAGGACCAGACAATACATTAAAGCCGCAAGCAGTTTTAAATTACTTTTTTTTCCTATAGAAATTTCATTTTGTGCAGGGACAGTTCTAAACACGGGAAACATGTGCCACTTCACAGGCATACTATAGACACCCAGCAGGTACGATATTTAAAGGAATATTTCACTTTAAGCATTATTAAAATTACTGCTCCCGAAAAAAAATGCTGTTTTTAAAACTTTTTTTGCATTGATACATGTCCCATGGGGCAGGACCCGGGTCCCCAGACTTTTTTTAGGACAATAACTTTCATATTGGCCTTTAAAATTAGCACTTTTGATTTTGAACGTTCGAGTCCCATAGTCTTTAATGCGGTTCTAAAGTTTGCGCAAGCTTTCGGTTCGTTCGCAGGTTCTGGTGCGAACTGGGGGGGGGGGGGGGTGTTCAGCTCATCCCTAATGGAAATGCATTGTCTAGGCTCATAGGCAGGCTACTTATTAGTCCAGTTGGGGTAACTTGCAGATTCATAGCCAACTGCTGTGAAAGGAGCCAGCAGGGGTCTTTTGGTAACATAGACTAAGGCATGTAAGTCTTGGCAAGCAACATGCCTCACCCATAAAATAGAAAAGGAAAGATTCTTTAGCAGGTCCAACCAAACCTGTATGCATGTTCAAGAAATACAGTTTGCTTATTAAGTTATCCACATTTATCAGCTGTAGGCCAGTCCATTAACTCCAAAACTTATATTGCATAATAACAGTGAATTCAAAGCTACTAACCAATAATTGACACGTTAAGCTGTAGTTTTTCCACCGTTTGTCCTATGCGTATTGCATCAGGTAGGTTCAGTAATCTGTAATCGGAATAGTAATCTGAAAAACCAAATTAACAGTGTTAATCACACCTGCCCAATAACGTTTGGGACAGCACCATAAAAGGTGTACAAGGTTCACTTGCATAGTGGCACATTTAGCGCAAAGGGGAGATTGCAAGATACCCATAGGGTTAAATTTCTGAGGCGCATAGCGGCCTCAAAGCACAATGTATAGTTGTGAGAGCCTCTAAGCAGTGTTAAGTGAGCTGTGCAAGACTGATTCTCAAACATTATTCCAAAGCTCCTCCTACAAAAGGCCCACATACTTCAATTTAGCATTACAAGGGTAACCTTCTAAGTAGGATGGCAGGAACGTACCATAACATCTGGAAATAAACCCGTTTGTATCCTGTACGGAGTGAACATAACGAAAAACAGGTGTGGGAGACAGAGACCAATCAGTCACTAAGCCCTGAGAGTGAACAGCCTGACAAAGTTGGAAGTAGTAGAATTGCAGCGTGAGAGGGAGATGGAAATATGGCCTGCAGGTCCTCAAATGAGCAACGTGTGCAATTCGGAAAGACCTACCCTAAGTGGGTAATACCCCCAACGAGCCCACATTCCCGTACATGGCAGCTTTACTAATTTTCCATACATTGAGTTATGCCGAAAAGGACTGTAATTGGTGAACCGGATGACCCACTGTAGAGATCTCACCTTCAACTAAACCTTTTAAATCAGAGAATATGTGGGGTATATTCTATGTCTTCATATGATATCGCATGGTGGAGTGTGCAGAGGGGGACAATGAAATTGTGACATTGGCCCTTGTCGAGAAGACCCCACAAATAGTTTTTAACACAATACAGTGTATGGTGGCTTTGACCTGACGTGTAAAATGTATTCTTGTCTTTGGGATGAGGTGCCTTATCTAAAAGAGGACATATCAGCCACTTCTTCTATTTATTATTCTTGTCTATGTTCTGCCTCCAAAAACATGTAAAAATTCCAGTGCTGATTTTTTTCCCCATTCTCTACAAAGCATTACATTATATATATTTTTTCAGTTGCAGATAAGAGGTGATTTATTTAATTGTGAATTCTTCCTGTACTTGTTCCATTTTGTTCCGCTTAGTGGCTTGTGCGGCCATTTTTGGCCTCATTTGCATTTTTATTTGATGTATATGGGTGAAATTTGACATAGCATACTTTAAATTGTAATATAGTATAAAAATATACTTTGCACTTTTCCATCAAAGCATATTGGACAAATTAATGTCTTTTGTATAAACGTACGTCTTCAAATTTACCAATCATACAATGTTAAGTATCTAGGAAAATTATTTTTCCGTATCAATAACCATCAAAGTTACATCTCATAAAAGAATATACCCAAATGGGATATTTAGGGTACCTTGTATATATGACATCAGATAACGTGCATCTTATATTATGATTCCTTAACCACTTCAATACAGGGCACTTTACCCCCTTCCTGCCCAGGCCAATTTTCAGCTTTCAGTGCTGTCGCACTTTGACAATTGTGCGGCCATGCAACACTGCACCCAAACAAAATTGTATGGCTTTGTTCACACAACCAGAGCTTTCTTTTGGTGTTATTTAATCACTGCTGTTTTTTTATTGTTGGCTAATTAAAAGAAAAAACACTGGAATTTCTTCTTTGTTTCGGTTATACATTTTGGAAATAAATAATTGTTCTTCATAAATTTAGCCCAAAATATATTCTGCTAAATTTCTGTGGTGAAAATAATCCAAATCGGTGTATATTATTTAGTCTATTTGAAAGTTATTGAGTCCACAAACTATAATATATATTTGAAAAATTATCAATCCAGATGTACTGACAGATCTTAATTCTAGAGGCCTGAAAATGCCATGAAAATAAAAATATCCCTCAAATGGCCCTTTTTTGGAAAGTAGACAGTCCATGGTATTTAAGTGAAATTAAAGGTGAAACCTTTAAGCCGTGCACCCTGGATACAATACCGGTAATTATAAATATAACCATTAAATAAATAAATCTAGTATTGAAACCAAATGTCAAGAATACTGAAATTAAAATTAATAATTAATGTCATACCGTGCTCAAATGTGTATAAACAATAAAAACAAAAATAAAGTAATAATGCAAATAGTGTTCAAATATGTAAATTTTCAATAATTAAGTCCATAAGCCACCACCGACAATTCTTCAATCAAGTGCACAGTGATGAATAAATTCAGTGACAGGAAATACAAAGTGCCGTGGAAGCACCTGTTTTAGGGAACATCCTTCTCACCAGATTGATCAGACACCCATGACAGGTGTCAGTTAAGCAGAAAGGTAAATCAAGATTTCTCCACCAATGCAGATGCCTTTCACCAGCGATGTAACCAAACGGGATTCAAAAGTAAAGGGAAAAAACTCCTGATAGTGTAACTTGTAGCCATTTATTTGTAAAAATTAATTCCAGTAAAGAAGCACATAAAATGGTGTCGGGACGCCAAGCTGCGTTCCACCTGCACTCCAACACGATGGTGGAAGTGACGTATTGCATAACCCAACGTGTTTCTTCAGCACGTCTGAAGTCATCAGGGGTCATGGGATTGATCCCATGACCCCTAATGACATCGGATGTGCTGTGATTGGACCTGTCTTTACCATGTGATCAAATTGACCCATCACAGCTAGAAACATAATTGTACACAATGAATGGCATGAAAGGAAGCCATCCATTGTGTACAACTGTCATGTGACCTGCTGTCACGGTGGTCACATGGTAATGGTAGCAAGCTGGTGCGCGGTGTTTTCGTGACAGGACGTCATTTGTCGTCCAGTCTGGATTGGAAAGCCAAGTGGTAATATACTTAAAAATGTATAATAATTAAAACTACTAATGATACAAATTAATATGGTGTATAGCCAGTATCACTCCCCCCAGAATCGCAGTGAAAAAAATCATGCAGCAATATTGCATATTGGTTTAATAGACAAACATGGAGAATTGTGCTTCTATATATATTGTACATTACATTATTGTACAATGTCACGCCTAGCATTTGGGTATATTTGTATTGCTTCTTTAAAAGAGAACTGCAGGATTTAAAAAAATAAACGTACACACTCACCTAGATTGCTGCAACATTGATTCGATTCACATATCTCATTCCATCATACCTTCCAAAATAGGAATTAAATAAAGATTACGATTTTCTTTAATTTTAGGGTAGTGAGAGGAGCAATGCAAATCATTCATTTATGCCCCATGGCTAACTGTGTACATTCAGAACTGCTGGTGTATAGTATAAACACAAACTAATATTATAGAGCCATGTATTCCAAACTGCATACAGCTAAAGTACATGCAGCAGATTTGTTGGTCATCATCAATGTATGGAGACATTGTTTGGTTAACTTACAGTAAGTTATTGAAGACTCCAGCTTTTAAAACACAATAAGGTTACATCATCATGCATTAATACTCCATCACTTGCATAAATAGCCTATTTTATTAAATGGCAAATTCTACTAGTGTATTTTTTTTAAGTACCGTATATACTCGAGTATAAACAACATTTTCAAGCCTTTTTTTAGGGCTGAAAATACCCCCCCTCTGCTTATACTCGAGTCGGTACCTGAATTTTTGACAGGCATCCATTTTTTTTAAAAGCCGCGGCTTCCTCCTGGCGTTCCGTTCCGTGATAGGCATTTGACACTGTGTTCCGCCTATCACGGAGGTCCTCTCATCCTCGGACAGTTTTCCAGCAGACACTGTATTCAGTGTTCCGCCAATCACGGATGTTCTCTTATTTGAGCATGAAAGAATGGCTGTGATTGGCGGAACACTGAACACAGTGTCTGCTGGGAAACTGTCCGAGGATGAGAGGACCTCCGTGATAGGCGGAACACAGTGTCAAATGCCTATAACGGAACGGAACGCCAGGAGGAAGCCGTGGCTTTTAAAAAAAAATGGATGCCTGTCAAGAATTCAGGTACCGACTCGAGTATAAGCCGAGGGGGGGTATTTTCAGCCCTAAAAAAAGGATAAAAAATGTTGTTTATACTCGAGTATATACGGTACTTTAAAAAAATACACTAGTATAATTTGCCATTTAATAAAATAGGCTATTTATGCAAGTGATGGAGTATTAATGCATGATGATGTAACCTTATTGTGTTTTAAAAGCTGGAGTCTTCAATAACTTACTGTAAGTTAGCCAAACAATGTCTCCATTGATGATGACCAATAAATCTGCTGCATGTACTTTAGCTATCACGGAGGTCCTCTCATCCTCGGACAGTTTTCCAGCAGACACTGTATTCAGTGTTCCGCCAATCGCGGATGTCCTCTTATTCGAGGATGAAAGAATGGCTGTGATTGGCGGAACACTGAACACCGTGTCCGAGGATGAGTGGACCTCCGTGATAGGCGGAACACAGTGTCAAATGCCTATCACGGAACACCAAGAGGAAGCCGCGACTTTTAAAAGTCAGAGAGGTATGGCACAGTGAGACTGCAATGAGCACACTGAGGTATGGCACCGTGAGTTTGCAATGGGCACAGTGAGGCGTGCAAATGGGCATTGTTGACCCACTTTTCCGCTTACAGTAGCTGTTGCATTCTCATCCTCGGTTTATACTCGAGTCAATATGTTTTCCCAGTTTTTTTTGTAGAAAAATTAGGTCCTCTGCTTATACTCTAGTATATATGGTACTCAAAGTGGTTGTAAACCTCAGACATATGAACAGAACATTTACCTTTTATAGTGTATACTTCCTCTGCTATATGTATGAGTCACTTCTGACACGTTTTCATGACACCAAGGAGGTAAAAGGTTACGGGGGAGGAATCTCCAGCACACAGCCTGTAATTGACCGCCTCAGCTGTTCTTGTGTACTTTTGTGAAGGGGTTGTGTCCCTTCCCTGCAATCTGCTATCACTGAGCTCTGCAGAATGTAACTTCATCTCCCTGCCCCTTGCTTTCTGAAAGCTCAGAGAAGCTATAAATATTCTGCACTAAGAAGGGCTGTAGAGAAAAGAAGACCTCAGGTAAACGGGTACAACTTATTTAGGAGGATTTGCTTAATTTCTGTGTATTACCTGAAACCAGTCTCTTCACTGGGATACCTGTAAGAGTTTACAACCACTTTAAGTTTCATCTATCAAGAATGCAAGCTAACCTTATGTAACCTTAGTGTATTGATGTTACAGGAGCTTGTGAAGAGACCCACTCTGGAAGTCCCATCCACGGCTCACTTACTGCGCTTGGCAGACATGGAGCAGACGGTGGCTGAACAAGACAACTCCCTGTCTGCCCTCTCCAGCAAACTGAAGAATTCCACCGCAGAACTGGAGTACCAGAAGCAGATGCATCTGGCTAAAATGAGTGAACTGGAAAACCATAAAGCCAGGTACAATTATATGTAAGATGAGCTAACCACCAGTATTATCGGAAATCCCGAAAACAAAGCGGATGTAGGTGACATTTTTTCCTCATACATTTTTTATCCCCCTCTAACCACTATCATTTGGTCTAGATTTCAGAAAATAAACATTTACAAAGAAAAACAAAATAATCTGAATAACACACATCACACATTATGAAAATATATGAGTGGGTGCACTTTTAATTTTAGGTTAATTTCATAAATTGTAGAGGAAGGTGGGGGTGGTGGCGCTGTCACTAGTAGGTTGTAATGTAAACAGTCGAGACGTAATACTAGAAAGTAGTTTTAGGGTGAACCCCCGCCTTAACTGACAATTGCGCGGTCGTGCGACTTGGCTCCCAAACAAACTTGGCGTCCTTTTTTTTCCCCACAAATAGAGCTTTCTTTTGGTGGTATTTGATCACCTCTGCGGTTTTTATTTTTTTGCGCTATAAACAAAAATAGAGCGACAATTTTGAAAAAAAATGAATATTTTTTGCTCTAATAAATATTCCCCCAAAAATATATATATATAAAAAAAAAAATGTCCTCCGTTTTAGGCCGATACATATTCTTCTACATATTTTCCGTAAAAAGAAAATCGCAATAAGCGTTTGATTGGTTTGCGCAAAATGTACAGCGTCTACAAAATAGGGAAGGGGTTAATTATGTTCCCTAGGTGTGTTCTAACTGAAGGGGGGGTGGGACTGACTAGGGGAAATGACAGATCGCTGTTCATACATTGTATGAACAGACTAACAGTCATTTCTCCCCCTAAACACACAGCTCCCGGTTCTCGCTCTGTAGCGGGCAAGCCCGTTGGCACCATGGGCGAGCAGGGGGCGCACGTGCGCCTCCGGCAGCTCGCACGCGCCCCTAATGGCTGGAATGCAAAATGATGTATAGCTACATGATTTCGCGCAGCCGAGCCGACATGCCGCCGTATAACTGCGACGGGTGGTCGGCTAGTGGTTAACTGCAAGATCAGAGCACATTGGCTCCATAAAGAATAATGAAGGGAAGTTTGGTTACAAAAGTCAAGTAGAGGGCAACTGTACTAAATGCATTCTTCTCATTGGGTTATACAAAGGAAAAGGAGGGGTATAGTAATCAAGACTATATCATTAGTATTGTGTCACAGAATGTACCCTTGTGGCTAACAGAAGTCAGTGTGCAAAAATGAGGGTTGTAAAGATTTGTGTTTTATTTTCTAAATAGGTTCCTTTAAGCTAGTGCATTGTTGGTTCACTTACCTTTTCCTTTGATTTCCCTTCTAAATGTTTTTTTTCTTTGTCTGAATTTCTCACTTCCTGTTGCTCCTCTATAAGCTTGCCCCCATCATCCAAGTCGTTCTGACTGGGGATAGTCAACGTGCTTGCCCCATCCCTTGGGACTACATCCCTGCGGGGAGACGCAACACTGACTAACCCCCAGCCAGATCAGCTCGGATGATGGGGGCAAGTTTACTGAGGATAAACAGGAAGTGAGAAATTCAGACAAAGAAAAAAAACATTTAGAAGGGAAATCAAAAGAAAAGGTAAGTGAACCAACAATGCACTAGCTTAAAGGAACCTATTTAGAAAATAAAAAACAAACCTTTACAACCCCTTTACCACAAATCACCAGAACAAGATGGCTTACACCCCAGAGTCCTCAAAGAGCTCAGTCAGGTTAAAGCCAGACCATTATTCCAAATTTTTTATGGACAGCATACTGACAGGACTAGTACCAGCTGATTGATGAAGGGCCAACATGGTACCAATATTTAAAAAATGGCAGAGATATATTACTGGAAACTATCAGGCATTCTAATATTAATAGTATGTAAACTATTGAAGGGAATTATAGAAGACTATAGGCAAGAATTTTCTGATGAAAACCGGCCTGTGGATGTGGTGTATCTGGCTTTTGCAAAAGCATTCCATACAGTCCCCCATAAACGCTCAATTTACAAACTGGGGTCTGTAGGCATTAACCATAGGGTTTGTTCATGGATAGAAAACTTGTTACAGGGGCACCTCCAAAGGGTGGTGATAAATAATATGTACTCAGACTGGTCTGGAGTGGCAAGTGGGGTACCACAAGGCTCTGTCCTGGGACCAGTTCTGTTTAATTTATTCATAAATAATATAGAGGTTGCTATAAATAGCTCAATCTCTGTTTTCTAATGATACAAAGCTGAGTAGGACAGCATCTTCACAGCAGAATATAGACATTTTACAAGAAGACCTGACTTTAAAAAAGGGGTGGGCAACTAGGTGGTAAATGAGATTTAATGTTGAAAAATGTAAAGGAATGCATTTGAGGGGTAACAATATGAATGCAAGTTAGTTGCTAGTGGGAGAACCCCTGGGGACAATCCAGGTGTCAGAGTCTAAAGAACTTACCGAGGCCAAGATGCTGCGGACGGCTCACCCTTGCGAACCAGTGCTGACCGCCCTCTGGTGATGGAAACAGAGAGGTGACAGCACCGGAAGGCACCGGTACCGGAAACAGGAAGCTGGGTCAAGGTGTAGATCAGGGAAGGCACCGGATCTGCAGACAGGCCGAGGAGACAGTCCGTGGCACCAAACAGGAACAGAGGTCCAAATAGGCAAAACTAGTTCAAGGTACTGGTTGTGGATCACGGGTCAAAAGAGATCAAGGAAAGTCCAGTAATGCAAGCCGGGGTCAAAGGATCGGAGAGGTCAGCGGAAGTCCAAGAATACGAGCCGAGATCAAAGGATTGGAGAGGTTAGCAAAGTCCAGGAGTGCAAGCCGGGGTCAAGGGTTGGAGAGGTCAGCAGAGTCCAAGGCAGGCCGAGATCAGGATTCAAACAGGTAAGCCAGAAGGTTTTCAGGACAAACAGGTTCACAGCAACGAGACACATACAGGAGCTGATGACAAACCAGCAACCTGCCATGTGTCAGAGGCCGGTTCAAATAGGGTGGTGAGCCCTGTGATTGGCTCCGACGGAATCGCGTGAGTTCGCGCCGCGCGCGCGCTCCCGCACACGTCGCGCCGCCGGACCGTGCCTGCGTACGTGCGTGCGCATGCGCCGAATAGAGACGTGCGATCGCGTCGTTCTACTGCGCATGTGCGCGCGATCAAAGTCCGCAGAATTGGTGCCCTGACAGTGCCCCCCCCCAAGGGGCGAACTCCGGACGCCCAAACTGGCCATTAGTTCTGCATGTTCTCGATGAAAGGTCCGGATCAATCGAGGGGCATGAATGTTCCTGGAAGGTTCCCAAGAATTGTCCTCCGGAGGTTAGCCCTTCCATTTAATGAGGTATTGGAGTTGTCTCCCTCTCTTCCTGCAGTTCAGAATAGTCTCCACTCCAAATTCTCTTTCCCCTTCAACCTCTACTGGCGGAGGTGGAGGTTCCTCCCTGCCTGGAAAAGGATCCGGAACCAGAGGTTTAAGCAGGGAAGCATGGAATACCGGATGGATTCTATAAGATTCGGGTAGCACCAGTTCGAAGGCCACAGAGTTGATCCTGCGTTTAATTTTGAATGGGCCAATAAATCTTGGGCCCAATTTTTGTGAGGAAATAGGTAATTTAAGATGTGAAGTGGATAGCCAAACCTCCTCGCCGACCTGAAATGTAGGACAGTCCTTCCTTCCTCTGTCGAAGAATCTTTTATAGTCCTCCTGAGCTTGTCGCATTACTTTTTGTAGTAACTGGAAGTTATGTTTAATGGCAGTTACACGGTCCTGGACGGCCGGAACAGGTGTATCAGGAATGAGGTCTGGCAGGAAGGAGGGATGGAAGCCACAGTTGGCCCAGAATGGGGTTTGGTTGGTAGTTGCATGAACCGAATTATTGTATGCAAACTCAGCAGAAGCTAGTAGGGATCGCCAATCATCCTGGGAGGCTGAACAAAAACAGCGGAGGTACTGCTCTAAAGTCTGATTGGTTCTCTCTGTTTGGCCTTTGCCCGAGGATGGTAGGCCGAGGACAGGCAGACCTTCACTTCCAAGGACTTACAGAGTTCCTTCCAAAACTTAGACGTAAATTGTGTACCCCTATCGGATACGACGCTCTTAGGGACCCCGTGAAGTCTGATGATTTCATTAAAGAACATCTTTGCTGTGTCAGAGGCTGAGGGTGTGCCGATCATGGGCAGGAAATGCGCCATCTTGGACAAGCGGTCGACCACGACTAAGATCGTGGTGAACCCCTCAGAAGGTGGCAGGTCCATGATAAAGTCCATTGATATGTCTGCCCAAGGACGCTCCGGGATGGGTAATGGCTTGAGTAGGCCCCAGGTCTTATTATTGGATCCCTTGTTGCGCTGGCAACAAGTGCAGGAGGCCACATAGGTCTTACAGTCCCGTTTCCAATTAGGCCACCAAAAGGACCGAGAGATCAATTCAGAGGTCTTGCGTGTCCCAAAATGTCCTGCAAGCTTAAGGTCGTGGAAGGTGCTAAGAAGTAACTGTCTTACCTCCCTTGGCACGAAGATCTTGTCTCGGGACCACCATAAGTCCTCTCGTTTAACCAGGGACGAGACTTCTGGGTCGGAGCATTGGTGCGATGCCTCTTTAAGAGAACTGAGAAGGTCTGACTGAGAAATCAAGAAAAAAATTTGAGGTTTCAGAATAGTACTGGGTTCTGATGAGTTGGGAGTTTCGGGAAACATCCTTGAAAGGGCATCTGCTTTACCGTTCTTTGATCCGGGTCTATACGTAATGTGGAAGTTGAAGCGAGTGAAGAAGAGTGCCCAGCGGGCCTGTCTGGGTCGAAGACGCTTCGCGGAACGTAAGTACTCCAAATTCCTGTGGTCCGTGAAAATTAGGATGGGATGGCTTGCCCCCTCCAGCAGGTACCTCCATTCTTCTAGCGCGAATTTGATGGCGAGCAGCTCCCTATCGCCCACGTCGTAGTTCTTTTCAGACGAAGAGAGTTTCCGGGAGGCATAGGCAACAGGGTGCAGAAGAGATTTGGGTCCCTGCCTCTGGGATAGGACAGCGCCTGTAGCGGACTCGGAGGCATCAACTTCTAAGATGAACGGTAGTGCAGGATCAGGATGGTGTAGCACAGGGGCAGAGGAAAATACTGTCTTTAGTTTGGAAAAAGCCTCCTGGGCTTCCTGGGACCATTAAAAACGGTTTCCTTGCCTTGTGAGCTGGGTGATGGGAGAAACGATGGCGGAGAACCCGGCGATGAATCTTCTGTAGAAGTTGGCGAAGCCAATGAAGCGTTGAACGCCTTTTTTATCTGTCGGGGCCGGCCAATCTTGAATGGCCTTGACCTTCTGGGGGTCCATGGCAATCCCATTTGTGGATATTATGAAACCCAGGAACTGTACTGAGTGTCTCTCAAACTCACACTTCTCTGCTTTGAGATATAACCGGTGTTTTCTGAGGATCATGAGGACCTGTTTGACGTGGTCTCTGTGAAGTTCCAACGTGGCCGAGAAGATGAGGATGTCATCTAAGTATACGACAAGAAAGTCGTCCAGGTGTTGGCAAAATATATCATTGACCAGATGTTGAAAAGTGGACGGGGCGTTGCAGAGCCCGAAGGGCATGACTAAGTATTCGAAATGTCCGAATCTAGACCTAAACGCCGTCTTCCACTCGTCCCCTTCCCTGATCCGGACTAGATTGTAGGCGCCCCGAAGGTCGAGCTTGGAGAAAATTTGTGCTGAGCGAAATCGTTGAAATAACTCCGAGATGAGTGGTAATGGGTACCTATTTTTAATGGTGATCTTGTTTAGCTCTCTGTAGTCGATGCAAGGTCTAAGGGAGCCATCCTTCTTTTCGACAAAAAAGATCCCGGCCCCCGCGGGAGAGGAGGAAGGTCGAATGAACTTCTTCTCTAAGTTCTCGTCGATGTAGTTTTTGAGAGCTGTTAACTCGGTCTCGGAGAGAGGGAAGACTCGGCCAAAAGGGATCTTGGCGCCCGGCAGGAGATCGATGGGGCAGTCGTAAGGTCGATGTGGGGGCAGACAATCGGCCTGTTGTTTATCGAAAACTTCTTTGAATTCCAGATAGACCGGAGGGACGTGTAGAAGACTTTCTGGTGGTTTTAGAATGGTAGAGCAGGAGACCGGAGGAAGTGGAAGGCAGTGCTGGGAGCAGTATGAGGAGGTAAGGTTTATTTCTTTCGTGAGCCAATTGATACAGGGTTGGTGAAGCTGCAACCACGGAAGACCCAGGATAATGGGATACATAGGGGATGAGATGAGGTCCAGACGTAGGTGCTCTTGGTGACCTGAATCCGTGGTAGCAAGAAGAGGGAGAGTTTCCTGGGTGACCAGACCAGAGCAAGGACGGGAACCGTCAGCCAAGAGGACCTGAAGATGAACGTCTTTAGTACGGCAGGGGACATGCAACTTCTGGGCCGTAGTAGAGTCCAAGAAGCTGCTGCAAGCTCCAGAATCAACGATTGCCGGCAGGCGGGTCTCCCCGTCCGGAAGCTGAAGAGAAAGAAAAAGCACGATGTAAGTCTGTGGTAATTGGGAGGTATGGTAATTAAACACCGGTGAAAGTTTCGACTTATTAGGCCTGACAGGGCAGTTGAGGAGGAGGTGGTTACCCGCGCCACAGTAGAGGCAAAGATTCTCCCGTCGCCTGCGCAGTCGTTCCTCTGGGGTGAGTGGTGCTCGAACTACGCCGAGCTGCATAGGCTCTGGATCCGGCAATGAGGGACTGGGTGAAGCAGGTGAAGGAATGGGTACTGAAGGCTGTCTTGGTGGAGTCCAACTGAGACGGGTGGTCTGGAACCGCTCAGAACGCCGCTCCCGCAGACGTCGGTCCAGTTTGGTGGCAGCTTGGATCAGGCCTTCCAGTGAAGCGGGGGTTTCAGAGCGTGCAAGTTCATCTTTGAGGGCCTCGGAGAGACCTTGACGGTACTGGTACTTTAAAGACGCTTTGTTCCAACCTGTGTCTGCTGACCACTTCCTGAACTCAGCAGTATAGTCCTCTATGGGCCGCCGGCCCTGACTCAAATTGTGGAGGGTAGCTTCTGCGGTGGGGGAGCGCAGCGGATCGTCGTAGAGCTTGGCCATGTGGGTGAAGAAGGCGTCAATGGTGTCCAGAACAGGGCTTCTTTGTTCCATTAAGCCATGGGCCCAGGCCTGGGGCTCATCCGAGAGAAGGGAGATGACAAACCCTACTTTTACAGCTTCCGAGCAAAAGATCCTTGGTTGTAGGGCAAAATACAAGGTGCAGGCATTCTTAAAGGCCCGATACTTCCTTCGGTCACCTACAAACCGTTCGGGTGTAGGTACTCGGGGTTCAGGGTGTGAGATCATTACTGCTGGACCCGAAGAGGATGGCGGAGCTGTGTGCCCTGTCGTTTGGACGGTAGGGGCTGCAGAAGGTTCTGGAGGAGTGGCTATTTGTTGTAGACGGCCGTCCATCTGGAGGTATCCCTCCTGTAGTTTTTGCACTGCTTCGGTCAGGGCGGAAACTTGCTGGCAGAGAGTTTCGAATGGTGAGCGCGCCCGGTTGGCCTCAGACATCTGGCTGGTTTGTACTGTCAGAGTCTAAAGAACTTACCGAGGCCAAGATGCTGCGGACGGCTCACCCTTGCGAACCAGTGCTGACCGCCCTCTGGTGATGGAGACAGAGAGGTGACAGCACCGGAAGGCACCGGTACCGGAAACAGGAAGCTGGGTCAAGGTGTAGATCAGGGAAGGCACCGGATCTGCAGACAGGCCGAGGAGACAGTCCGTGGCACCAAACAGGAACAGAGGTCCAAATAGGCAAAACTAGTTCAAGGTACTGGTTGTGGATCACGGGTCAAAAGAGATCGAGGAAAGTCCAGTAATGCAAGCCGGGGTCAAAGGATCGGAGAGGTCAGCGGAAGTCCAAGAATACGAGCCGAGATCAAAGGATTGGAGAGGTTAGCAAAGTCCAGGAGTGCAAGCCGGGGTCAAGGGTTGGAGAGGTCAGCAGAGTCCAAGGCAGGCCGAGATCAGGATTCAAACAGGTAAGCCAGAAGGTTTTCAGGACAAACAGGTTCACAGCAACGAGACACATACAGGAGCTGATGACAAACCAGCAACCTGCCATGTGTTAGAGGGCGGTTTAAATAGGGTGGTGAGCCCTGTGATTGGCTCCGACGGAATCGCGTGAGTTCGCGCCGCGCGCGCGCTCCCGCACACGTCGCGCCGCCGGACCGTGCCCGCGTACGTGCGCGCGCATGCGCCGAATAGAGACGTGCGATCGCGTCGTTCTACTGCGCATGTGCGCGCGATCAAAGTCCGCAGAATTGGTGCCCTGACACCAGGATGCAAAAAAATCTGGGGATCCTAGTGGATGACAATCTCGGCAATGGTGTGCAATGCCAAGCTGCAGCAAGCAAAGCTAGCAGAATATTAGCATGCACTAAAAAACTAATTTACTCAAGATAAAACTATATTTCTGCAACATTCTAAAACTCTGGTTCGGCCACATTTGGAGTATGCCTTCCAACAAATTCTGGTCACCAGTTCCCAGGTAGGATGTGCTGGAATAGTGGCGATTCCAGAGAAGGTCAACAAAGCTAATAAGGGGATTGGAGGAACGACTACAGACATTAAACATATTCTCCCTGGAGAAGACACAGTTGAGAGGGGATATAATAGCGATATACAAATACACAGTATTACCAAAAGTATTGGTACACCTACCTTTACACGCACATGAACTTTAATGGCATCCCAGTCTTATTCCGTAGAATTCAATATTGAGTTGGCCCATCCTTTGCTGCTATAACGGCTTCACCTCTTCTGGGAAGGCTGTCCACAAGGTTTAGGAATATGTCTATGGGAATGTTTCACCATCCTTCCAAAAGTGCATTTGTGAGGTCAGGCACTGATGTAGACGAGAAAGCCTGGCTCGCAGTCTCTGCTCTTGTTCATCCCAAAGGTGTTCTGTCGAGTTGAGGTCAGGACTCTGTGCAGTCCAGTCAAGTTCCTCTAACCCAAACTAGCTCATCCATGTCTTTATGGACCTTGCTTTGTACACTGGTCCATATCATTTGGTGGAGCGGGGATTATGGTGTGGGTTATTTTTTAAGGCTTGGGTCCCTTAGTTCCAGTGAAGGGAACTCTTAAGGCGTCAGCATACCAAGACATTTGGACAATTTCATGCTCCCAATTTTGTGGGAACAGTTTGGGGATGACCCCTACCTGTTCCAAAATGACTGCACACCAGTGCACAAACAAGGTCCACAAATACATGGATGAGCGAGTTTGGGGTGGAGGAACTTAACTGGCTTCAACCCGATGGAACATCTTTGGGATGAATTAGAGCAGAGACTGCGAGCCAGGCCTTCTCGTCCACATCAGTGCCTGACCTCACAAATGCGCTTCTAGAAGAGTGGTCAAACATTCCCATAGAAACACTCCTAAACCTTGTGGACAGCCTTTCTAGAAGAGTTGAAACCGTTAGAGCTGCAAAGGGTGGGCCACTCAATATTGAACCCTACGGACGAAGGCCACGTACACACGACCGAGGAACTCGTTGGGCGAAACACATAGTTTTCCTCGTCGAGTTCCTTGTTCGGCTGTCGAGGAACTCGACGAGCCAATTTTCTCCATTCCCGTCGAGGAAAAAGAAGACATGCTTTCTTTTTGGCTCGTCGAGTTCCTCGACAGTTTCCTCAATGAAAAACGTACACACAACCGGTTTCCTCGGCAGAATACATCTCTCAACAAGTTTCTTGCTGGATTCTGCCGAGGAAACCGGTGTAAGACTGGGCTGCCATTAAAGTTCATGTGCGTGTGAAGGCAGGCGTTCCAATACCTTTGGTAAAATATAGTATCTTGTGATTCTAGCATAGGAAATAACCTGTTCAGTGTCAGGGAGTGTAAGAAGACATGAGGGCCACTCAATGAAATTGGAGGAGAAGCGGTTTAACCTTAACGTGGATGGAAACCCTCACATATACTTGGTGAAGTTGACAGCCTCAGATGATACATAAAGATGAAACAAAAACTCCATACAAACATTTTACTTGTATATGTGCTGTCTTCACCTTTTATATTTTGTTGAGAAAGTGCATGTCCTTTTTAGAAATTTTTTCTTCCTGATTCCCCTGTAGGAGTGGATTATTGATAGACACTGTAAGACAGCTAATTGTAGGAAAGGCACACACCCCCTCCCCACACATGCAGAGGTTGCCTGTGACTAGTTTAGCTGTGTGCCAATCTATTTATAGCAGCCTCCTCTGACGCGCACTTCAGGCTCTCATCTTGGAGAGATGGTCAAAAGTTATCATGCTGATAACAGAAGCAGGACAAAGCTACCAGACATAGTGCTTTGAAGAGAGATAGAACAAAACTGCAGATAGATATGCCCAGCACAAATTTCTCTTTCAATACATTTTTATTGAGTTTATGGATAAGGTTACAGCAAGTACATAAGCGTCAGAAATTACAATAGCTCCAAGGGGCGACACACACAATTTTACAAACAAAGCAAAGAATATAATGAAAACAATAATAACCTATAATGGAGAGGTAATTCAAATATTATGACTGCCTGAAAAACAGTCTGATTGGGATATATTAGAGCTCTCACAAATGTGGAGTCTCATTATCTTGTAGAAAAAGCCCGGACCCAAGGGCAATCCGGAACCCACACCCTCAGCACCCCTCTTGGGAACATGCTGTGCCAAGAGCAAGGTCCCCGACTCCCCCAGCCCCCGTCCCGATCCCATACTACCCTTACTGATGTGGGTAAGAAAGATATATTATTGTAAGGGTCACACAAGGAATACCCCCCCCCAAAAAAAAAAAAAAAACTATTTGAAAATAGAAACCATGCAACAATCGCTTATGTAGATTGTTAAAAATACAAAAACAAACAGGGATAGTAAGAGAGGCAAAGAAAGAAGGAAATGAGAGGAAGAAGAGGGGGACAGGGGTAAGGGGAGGAGGGGAAGCATAGTGCCAAAAATTCAGTCAAACGCCATTAGGTTCAGGGGCAAGGTGAATACCAACATATTCAGCCCAAGGAGCCCAAATCTCATGGAACATCACGGTGGTATTAGCCAGTATGCTGGATAATTTTTCTTGAGTCATGAGCCATGAGATTTTCTTTTTAACAACCGAAATGAGCGGCTTGGGCTGTTTCCAAGATTTGGCAATGGCAATTTTGGTGCCAAGTAAAATAAAGTTGATCAGCTTTTGTGTAGTTCTAGAAAGCTGTGGGATATGGGCATTCAATAAGGCTACATCGGGGGTCCTTGGGATCCGACATCCGGTCACTCCGTAAATCATGTTGAAGATGATTCTCCAGAAGGAGCGGATCCTGGGGCACTCCCACCAGATGTGGGCCATGGTGCCCTGAAGCTGGCAACCCCTTGTTTCCTGATCTGCATCAGGAAACATGGCGGCCAATCTGGAGGAAGTGAGATACCATCTGGTAATGACTTTAACGCTTGCCTCCTCGAAGGAGACTCTTTGAATGCCCCGGAATGATCTGGAGACGGCTTTGTGCCAAGTCTCCAAGCTAATGCTGCTCTGAAAGTCAGACTCCCAAGCCTCCATATAAGATGTTTTATCTGTGGGGTGAGTGAGGGCCGAGTAGACCACCGAAATGCCCCCTCCCCCTCCGCTCCATGGCTTGTCCGCACCAAATCTCATATGAAGTGAAATTAGGGGGTAGGGGTTTGGACTTCCAGATACTATGTAGAAATTGTGAAATTTGTCTAAAGTGGACCTTCTCGGAATCAGGAAGTTTCAAAGTGTGAATACAGTAGTCTAGGGAGATGGGACCACTGGAAGTAAAATATTGACCTATCCGAAACAGCCCCTTGTCTAGCCACCACTTAAACTCTGTGGTTCGTAAGCCTGGTGGAAAGTCGGGGTTATTAAAAATGTGGTGCGCGAGAGAGGACGAGCAGTAGATGTTAGGCAGGGATTGCGTCTGAGGTAGTCCCACATGGCAAAAGACTGAGACAACACTGGGGAAAGGATGGGTGGGCGGGACTTGGTGGGGGACCATAGGAGATAGTCTAGAGGAATAGTGGGGACAGCTTGCTTCTCAATATTGAGCCAATCCGATTTATTGAATCTGGAGTATAGGGTGGAATATTGCGCCAATCTAGCTGAGAGATATTATTTGTGAAGGTCGGGCAATCCCAGACCCCCCTTGCTTCTGTGGCGAAAAAGTGTTTCCTGCGGAATTCGATACCCCGATGTACCCCAAATAAACTTAAGTAATTTACAAAAAGATTTTAGATGATTTCTCCTGAGTGGGATTGGAAGGGAGAGAAATAAGTATAGCATTCTCGGGAGCAGGGTCATTTTAATTGAGTTGATCCTTCCCAGCCAAGGTTATATTTGGACCACATAATAAGATCAGCCTCCAGTTTTTTATAGATAGGGGGGGTAGTTAAGGTCGTATAGAGTCTCTGTCCTAGCTGATAGGGCGATACCCAGGGGGGGGATACTGGAGGGTGACACTCCAAGACAAGTTTAAAGGATGTTTAAGGGAATTTTCCGAACATCATTTGAGAGGGGATATTAGAGAGACGCATTTTTTTTAATTCCCCGCCTGTGCCTGCGGATTTTCGATGAGAGAAGTTGGACCGAGGCCTATCTGGTCCTGATATTTTAGCGAAATCGTCCAAAGACAAGAGTGCGGCAAACAGGTTGGGAAGGCCTGAGTGGAGATGGGAGGGGTTAAGAAAATAGCTGGATGTCGTCCGCGAAAGAGGGCATATTTGTGGTTCTGTTCCCCGCATTGGACCTACTTGGTCCTGATATATTAGGGTTCTGGTCGTATAGCAATTGCCTGAGTCTCGATTGCAATGGCGAAAGCGAGAAGAGGAACGAAAAATTAGTGGATGATTTTAAAGGGCATCCCTGTGAGGAGTGCCTCGTTTAATTTCAATAGGTGTTGAGTTAATGACCTGTAATCCTAATGTGCGCGCTCTAGGGTTCGAGTAAAGGGCCCGAATCCCCGCTCCTCCCCTATATAATCCCAACTTGGAACCCGGCCCCAAATCCCCAACGCTCTAGTATATGAAGAAATGATAGGGCCATAGAGGACACAGAGTCAAAGGTTCCTGGTCGGGTTCCTTCTAGGAGAGTCCAGTGAGAGAGTAGTTTGTAGAGATTGACAATAAGAATCTTTTCTGAGGGTTCCCCCCGTTTCTCCAATGGGTTTTTTGTTAAAATCGATACCAGGTCTATTGCTCGTCTAATTGGTTGGGGCCTTGTCCCTGTCGGGTATAAAGCCTAACTTGGTCTATTTAGTTGTACATATTGCCCGATTGAATAACCCTGCCATTCTATTGGCTAGAATTTATTGAATTTTAGTCGAGGGACCTTAAGATCCGTTGTTGATAAGCGGAAAAATCGAGGCAGCGGGGGCGGGCGTTAATTATTGGACATCTTCTGGATTTTTGTCTGGTTTGGGAATCACCGTGATAAAATAGGCTGTGTTGTTAATCTGGGAAATCGGAAAGTATAAGGGGGTCGCCTTTGGCTTTAGAATTGAAAGAAATATGGCCAGATGTGGCGTTAGTATGCCAAATAAGTTTTTTTGTAATAAGGAATAGGTAGTCCATCCGGCCCCGGGGGGCCGCCGACCCACTACGGAGACCTTTAACTACTTCGAAATCACTCCTTCATTCTCTGAGATGGGGAATCCATTATGTCTCTGTGGGCTGTTGACAGGGGAAGGGATAGATAAAAAGAAGTCACCTCTAGAAATCATGAGGTTAAGTCAGCAGTCAGGTAAGGGTGTTGTGGAACATATAGGCTAAGTAGTAGAAACCTTGAAAAGCTTCTAATATCCTGGTCGGGTTGGTCGTAGGAGGGTGCCCCCCTATTTTGATTTTGGGCATGGAAAGGAGCTTGGATTTAGGGGTGAGTTTAGACGCAAGGAGGGGGCCAAATTTGTCTGCCTGGGTGTGGAATTTGTGTTTACTCCACCTGATTGATTTCTCTGCCCGGGTTGTGAGAGCGAGGTTAAGAGCTAACCTGGCATTGTCAAGTTGGTTTGTGGGGCTTCCGGAAGGGTCCTTTTTATGCAAAGCCTTAAGGGAAATATATTCAGTTTCCAATTTGTCTATTTCAACTTTTCTTTCCCACTTTACTTGCGTGGAGATCTGAATGAGTCTACCCCTGACGAAGGCTTTGTGGGCAGCCCACAGCGTTTCAGCGGCAACTTCCCCTGTGTCATTAAGCGTAAAGTATTTCGTCAGGGCTTTTCCTATCTCCGTGACTCTAGCTGGGTCAGAGAGCAAAGACTCGTTCAATCTCCAAACCGTGCGTGTCCCTCCCGGAAGCCCCAACTTAAGAGATATGATCACTAAGGAATGGTCGGATAATGCAGAATCCCTGATAGAGGCGGAAAGGATTGCCGGGAGAATGGTAGAAGGGGTGAGGATGTGATCTATTTGAGCATATGTAAGGTGAGGATGAGAAAAATGAGTTTAATCTCTCTTAGAGGGGTTGAGTTCTTTCCACGTGTCAGCAAGGCCATATTCGTGAAGAATTTTTGCAATTTTAAGGCTCTCTCTTGTGGGACATATCAATCTAGACCCTGGCGGGTTTCGTTTTGTCCAAGCCCTGATCCAAAGCTGTATTAGAGTCTCCTCCGAAAACAATGGTGCCCTCTAATTCGGGAGATAGGGTGTTGAGCATTGAGTCGAAAAATTTAGCCTGTCCCCTGTTAGGTGCATAATATGAAACTAGAGAGAATAATTGGTCCCCCACCTTGCCTTTCACCATGATAAATCTCCCGTCAGGATCAATTATATCAGATATTTTGACAAAATTACATTTCCTGGAGAACAGCATTGCCACCCCTTTGGTTTTGTTTTCGGCACTGGCTAAATAGAACTGAGGGAAATATGAGTGGAGAAAGATAGGGCTATAACGGATAGGAAAATGTGTCTCTTGTAACATAATTATATCAAGATGAAGAGATTTGTAGTGGTCCATCACCTTTCTCCGTTTAATTGGAGAGTTGATGCCTTGTACATTATGGGAGGCAATGCGGAGTCTAATGTCAAGCGTGTCAGCCATGGAGCACAGAGTGAGCACCTCGGCCAAAGTAACCCCCACTCACCCGTCAAAGTCTCGGGTCCCGGAGGAATCTGGGTCCAGAAGCAGCTGAAGCCTCGAAGGCTGTACACCTGGGGATAAGGCGAAGGAGTAAAGAACCTGCAAGCATAACAGATGTTAGGCACATTTGTGAATAAATAGGGAGAACTGGGTAAGGTGAGGAGGGACAGGAAAGAAAAGAATCAAAAAGATCTCCCTAAAGTGAAAAAAGGAGCGCCGGGGGGAAGACTCCCCAAGTGCTCTGAAAATAGAGACCATAGTCAGCTCCTCCTAAACGGGAGCGAGCTGTCCAACCCTCGGAGACCATCAGGTGTCCAATCGCTGGATGGAGGCACAGTGGTTCCAGGCCGGAACCGGGCGCCCATAATCTTAAATATGTCAAGCTAATAATCAATTAAACGGTACACAGCAGTAAAATAGTTCTCTAGCGTTTTTCAATTAGCCCCAATCAATTGCTGCGGACGCCCATCACCCCACTAAATGAGGCGGGGGGAACCCGCAGGGACCACAGAAGGGTATCGGTGATGAAACAGCGTCACTCCTCCAGAGAAATACAGTAAATTATATAAAAAAAAAAAAACATGTGGTGATCAAAATAGGTAGCTGTAACGGCTACCCAAGTAGGGAGAGGGTATGAGCCGTTGGCGACGTCCTTTTCCCTGGCAAGTTGCTATGCAAGTAAGTCCAGTATAAGCCCATCCACGAGATCCAGAGGGAGAGTCAGGTCCAGTTGTAAGAAACAGAAGGAATATCCCCTCGCATTCCCTCCTAAGAACGAGACGGTGCTACGTTTGGAAGGGTCAAGTAACACACCTTTAATGGTAAATTTCTTAGTTTATATCTTAGTTACAAACTGGTGAGTGCTCAAGGAACAATGAAAGTCTCCGCCCCCCCTCCCTCCACAGGGGCCCCAAGTTAGACACACTGTCACCAGGCCAAAAGAAACCACATTCCTTTCTCAATAGACTTCAATCACAGATAACCCCATCAATAGATAAGCATTTCGGCACCGCAAAGCCTGACAAGTTCTTCTGAACACAAATGACATGCTAATTCAGTACACAGACAGGAGACTGGTAATTTGTAATACAATACACAAAAGAGAGAAGAGACATTTAGAATTCAACAGTGAAAGAGTCACTCTACAATTAACCTTCTAAATTCAGAACCAACAGATCCAAAACAGCCCTCCAGATATCTCAGAATATAATGTGGATAATCCATATCTCAGGTAGTCCCAGATATCATTCATCCTATTGTAACACGTCCTTCGGTTCCTTGTATGTCCCACTGCATGATTATTATAGATGGACAGGCAGAATACATAGTTCCGTTACACTGCTCCCCTTTTGTGGAACACTCCGGCAGACCCGGATTGATCCTTTTCGGGTCAACTTGGGGATGTCCGGTCTGCTGTTAGGGTAAAAGTTCAGTTTGCCTGGACAGTCCATCGGCATTTCCATTGAATCTGCCAGGGCGGTATTGGATAGAAAAATTGTAGGGGTAGGGCCAAGCTCCATCTTAGCAAGCGTCCATTATCCCCAGCTACCCGGTTCAGCCATACTAGTGGGTTATGGTCCGTGATCAGGGTGAATTCCTGCCCATACAGGTAGGGTGTGAGCTTCTTTAAAGCCCAAACCAGGGCTAAACATTCCTTTTCCACTGCCGCGTAGCTCACTTCTCTGGGTAATAATTTTCTACTCAGGTACGCGACAGGGTGTTCTCCTCCATCCTCCCCGATCTGGCTTAGAACTGCCCCCAGTCCGTACATGGACGCATCTGTATGAACGACAAATCTTTGGTTAGGGACGGGGGCAGATAGAACAGGTGCGTTGATCAATGCTTGCTTTAAGGTTTGGAATGCTGTTTCACAGGCGGGAGACCACAGGACTACTCTAGGCAAATTCTTTTTGGTCAAATCTGTCAACGGTTTAGCAATGGTACTATAGTCAGGGACAAACTTTCGGTAATACCCTGCTGTCCCTAAAAATGCCAGTACCTGGGTCTTAGTGTGAGGGGTTGGCCAATTGGCTACAGCCTCAACCTTAGCGGGTTCTGGTCGTTGTTTTCCACACCCGACTCTGTGTCCCAAGTATTGGACTTCTGCCATCCCGAAACTACATTTTTCTGGTTTCAGGGTTAGACCGGCGGCCCTAATTTGATCCAGTACAGCCTCAACATGTCTCAAGTGTTCCCCCCAAGTCTCACTATAGATCGCAATGTCGTCCAAGTACGCGCAAGCAAAATCCTGGAAGCCATCAAGGAGGCGGTCCACTAAGCGCTGGAATGTGGCTGGGGCATTCTTCATCCCAAATGGCATGACCTTGAACTGGTATAAGCCAAATGGGGTGACAAATGCCGACTTAGGGATAGCCTCCTTGGCCAGGGGAATCTGCCAATACCCTTTGCACAAATCGATCGTGGTCAGATAACGTCCCCTGGCGATCCGATCCAATAGCTCATCTACTCGGGGCATGGGGTAGGCATCTGTCACAGTTCTGTCATTGAGGCGTCGGTAATCGACACAGAATCGGGTTGTTCCGTCCTTTTTGGGGACTAGGACCACGGGCGAGGCCCAGGGGCTGTCAGATGGTTCTATAATCCCCAGCCTTAACATTTCTTGTATTTCCTTCCTCATCTCCTCTTTTACTGCCTCAGGGATTCTGTAGGGAGTCTGTCTGAGAGGGTTCTGTCCTGGGGTCTCTACGTGGTGAGTCGCTAAGAGAGTGTACCCGGGCTCCTGGGAAAATGTCAGCCCTTTCTCAGTTAGCAATTGTCGCATCTGTCCCTTTTCCGCGGGAGGTAACCGCTCCCCTAGCTGTATAGTATTGAGCAGAATTTTAGGTCCCGAGTCAGCTAATAGATCTGGGATGGGTAAGCTGTCAGGGTCTTCAGTGGCTGGGATACATATGGCTGCTACATCCTCTGGTCTTTCTTGATACTCTTTTAATAAGTTTACATGAAAGGATTTCTGGACCCTTTCGTCTTGGTTGCTGGCAATTACATATGTAGTATCGCAGACTTGTGCTACTACTTTGTAAGGGCCCTGCCATGAGGTCTGGAGCTTATTCCCTTTGACAGGTCTAAGCACCAGCACCTTCTGGCCCACTTGAAACGTTCTCTGACGGGCGCCCTGGTCGTACCAGTGTTTCTGCCGTCCCTGGGCCGCATGGAGATGGTCCCGTACCATCCGAGCCAACTGTTCCATGCGGTCCCGCATTTCCAGTACATATGGCACAATGGGGACACCTTCGTGCTCTGTCTCGCCCTCCCAGTGCTCCCGGATGAGGTCGAGGGGGCCTCGCACCCTCCGTCCATAGAGCAGCTCGAAGGGAGAGAACCCTGTGGATTCCTGCGGTACCTCCCGATAGGCAAACAAGAGGTGCGGCAAAAATCGTTCCCAGTCTCTGTATTCCGCTGTAAAGGTCCGCAGTAATTGCTTGAGGGTACCATTAAAACGTTCACAGAGACCGTTAGTCTGAGGGTGATACGGTGAACTAAGCAGAGTTTTGATACCGCAGACCTTCCATAGCTGTTGGGTGAGGTCTGCGGTAAACTGGGTCCCTCGGTCGGATAGGATTTCCTGAGGAAACCCCACTCTGGTGAATATCCCGACGAGAGCACTGGCAACAGTGTCTGCCTGGATATTCGTCAGAGCGACGGCCTCCGGGTAGCGAGTGGCGTAGTCCACTACGGTAAGAATATATTTCTTACCAGCGGGGCTGGGGTTAGGTAGGGGTCCCACTAGGTCGACTGCTACCCTGCTAAAGGGTTCCTCGATCACGGGCATAGGCAACAGTCGGGCTTTAGGGTGATCCCCTCTTTTCCCTACCCGTTGGCATGTGTCACAGGTGCTGCAGTAACGTCGCACATCCTTCGAGATTCCCGGCCAAAAGAAGGTCTGGGTGATCCTGTAGGTGGTGCGGTTACCCCCTAGGTGTCCTGCCAACGGAATGTCGTGGCCGATTCGGAGAAGTTCCAAACGGTACTTTTGGGTACTACCAGTTGGCGCTTCTGCGGCGAGACACCGCCTCTCTTTCTGCCCTCGGTCAATCTGTATAACCTGTCACCATCCCATATAAAACGTTCCCGCTCATCTCCTCTACTGTCGGCTAATTCTCGATACTTTTGGAGGGTGGGGTCCTCCCTAGTTTCCCTCCCAAATTCCTCTGGTGTGTCCCAAGCTATGGGTCCCTCTACTGTACTGGGGTTAAATGTCGGTTCCTGGCTTACCTGGGTCTCTCGGTCTGTTGTAGGATCATCTGTGATACGGGTCTGTGAGCGGGGTGGTCACGGGACAAGCGGCATCAAGGGTAGGTAAATAAGCCGAAGTCAGAGGGCCAATGTCGTTGCCCAGTAAAACCTCGGCAGGTAGGTTGTCCATGATCCCAACTGTGGTCTTTCCTGACCCGACTCCCCAGTCTAAGTGCACCCGGGCGGTGGGTAGGCGGAATACAGCACCCCCTGCGACCCGGACGGCCACTGTGCGAGTTGACATGTTCTCTGGCTTTACCAGATGTTTTTGAATCAGAGTGATAGTAGCCCCGGTATCTCTTAGGCCTTGGGCTACTTGTCCATTCACCCGTACCTCCTGACGGTGATGCTGACGGTTATCTGGGAGAGGCCGCTTGTATTGGGTCTGCTTCATACAAAATTCCCAGACATTCCTCAGGGCCCACCTCGGTCTCTAGGCAGTGGGCCACAGCGGGCCGTGATGGAGTGACCTCTGTGTTGGATGTTGGGCGTCTCCAGTTGTTATTTGTAGCTCTCAAAGGACAAAAACGAGCAATATGTCCCGTGTTGCTGCAGTGATGGCACGTCACCCTAGACGAATCCCGGGGGTAGTTGTTAGGCCCCTGAGGTCGTGGTGGTCCTGGTGGGACTGGAGCCCGAAATTCTGGGCGTGGGGTGCCGGTTGGAGTACGCGGTTCTACCTTATGAGCCAGCCGTGTAGTACCCTGGCTTACTTTCCTTGTTTCCGCGTACTCATCTGCTAGCCGCGCCGCCTCATTTAAGTTAGCGGGACGGCGATCTCGTACCCAGTCCTGTATGTCTGCGGCTAGGTCTTGGAAGAAATGTTCCATTAGGAATAGCTGCAATACTTCCTCCCCGGAGTTGGCCTTGCACCCTTGGACCCAATGGGATGCCACTCTTTGTAACTGGTTGGCCCATTCCATGTGGGAGTCCACAGCCTTCTTCTTGGATTCCCGAAAGCGACGGCGGTAGGTTTCTGGGGTTACGGCATATCGGGTTTTTAACAGCGCCTTTTCTCACTTGCTGATATTGTAAAATATCCTCTGGAGCAAGTGCCCGAAAAGCTCATTGGCTTTGCCCGACAATTTCCCAGACAAAATAGTGACCCATTGGTCTGGTGGTACCTGGTGCAGTGAGCACTGTCTCTCAAAATCCGCCAAATATCCATCTATTTCCTCCTCACTTTCTACAAAAGCTTTAAATGCAGGTGAACGGTATTTTCTTTCCTGTCGCAGCGGGTGGGGAAGTAGGAGCTGTGTGTGTAATGGGCTGTCTAGCTCTTACCAGTTCCAGTTCTTGTCCCCTCTTGGTTTGAATCTCCTCTCTTGCTTCCCGGAACAGCTGGTTTATTAGTTCCGTGGACGTTTCTGGATACAAGGATAATCTCCGCTGTACAATATCCGTAATTACATCTTCCTCGCTGACAGGTGCTAGGGGCTCCGTTCCTTCCATGGATCCATCCATTTGGTCCAGCTCCAGTAAATCTGCTATCAGCTCCCTCCGTGGCCTGTTACTGGCACTCCTACCCACGACTCTCCAATAAATCTTTTAGTGTGGTTCTTTTCAGCCTGGCGTACTGGGACTCCATTCAGAACTTGCTCCTTGGATAAAAGGACCATCCCACTGCTGCCAACCAATGTAACGGCTACCCAAGTAGGGAGAGGGTATGAGCCGTTGGCGACGTCCTTTTCCCTGGCAAGTTGCTATGCAAGTAAGTCCAGTATAAGCCCATCCACGAGATCCAGAGGGGAGTCAGGTCCAGTTGTAAGAAACAGAAGGAATATCCCCTCGCATTCCCTCCTAAGAACGAGACGGTGCTACGTTTGGAAGGGTCAAGTAACACACCTTTAATGGTAAATTTTCTTAGTTTATATCTTAGTTACAAACTGGTGAGTGCTCAAGGAACAATGAAAGTCTCCGCCCCCTCCCTCCACAGGGGGGGCCCCAAGTTAGACACACTGTCACCAGGCCAAAAGAAACCACATTCCTTTCTCAATAGACTTCAATCACAGATAACCCCATCAATAGATAAGCATTTCGGCACCGCAAAGCCTGACAAGTTCTTCTGAACACAAATGACATGCTAATTCAGTACACAGACAGGAGACTGGTAATTTGTAATACAATACACAAAAGAGAGAAGAGACATTTAGAATTCAACAGTGAAAGAGTCACTCTACAATTAACCTTCTAAATTCAGAACCAACAGATCCAAAACAGCCCTCCAGATATCTCAGAATATAATGTGGATAATCCATATCTCAGGTAGTCCCAGATATCATTCATCCTATTGTAACACGTCCTTCGGTTCCTTGTATGTCCCACTGCATGATTATTATAGATGGACAGGCAGAATACATAGTTCCGTTACAGTAGCCATGCATGATGCCCCCCCTCCCCCCCCCCAGGATCAGTAGGGAGAGCTCCGATACAGGGCCATAACAAGGTAGATAGGAAGAACCTGTTAAGTCTACGTTAGACCGAGAAAACATCACAGTCATCTGGGGTAGCCAGTTGAGGAAAAGCAAAAAGCTCATAAGACTCAGAACGATAAATGGGGAAAAACACCAAAAAGATGTAGTCAAATCATGGAGAGGATCAAAATGGTTTGTTCAGCCCATCCAGGACCAAACACTAAGGCAAGCGAGGATACGCTGGTAGAGCAGGAGAGTCAGATCTTCAGGTGGCTCTATTGTCTCTTGCTTCCTTAATCTTGCCCTTAGGCCACAGGGGAGATTGAGGACTGGTAGGGACAGCACGTTTGTTAGATCCCTGTCCAACATAGGAAGTATCCATGTCAGCTTCGTGTGCAATGAGCTTCAAGTGTAGGAGTAATTTCTCACCTTCAGAAAGGGTGGAAAAAGCATAAGGTTTACCATTGACAGCGAACTTGACCGCAAATGGGAAGGCCCACTTATATTTAATGGCTTTCTGGGTTAGGGCTTGAAGCAGCGGCTTTAGAGATCTCCGTCTTTGTATAGTGGATGGAGATAGGTCCGCAAAAAGTTGTACCTGGTGTCCCTGGCACATCACAGCCTGAGCAGACCTTGCTTGCCTCATGATTTCCTCCTTAACGGAGTAGTGGTGGGGTTTGAAAATGTCTCTCGGGGAGCCATCTTTCCTAGGGGGCCCCATAGCCCTATGAGCCCTGTCCAGTTCCAGTCGCCGAGGGGAGATGTTAGGAAGGAGATTTTTAATTAGATCTTGCACTGCCTCAGGCACATTAAGAATGGTCTCGGGGAGTCCACGAATTCTAATATTTGACCGCCTTGACCTGTTCTCAAGGTCATCTATGCGGGACATTGCCAAATCTAGTTGGTCCTGGAGTGTGTATGTATGTGCTTGTAGTTCTGCGATGTAGCGCCAATCGTTTCCTCCATCTTGTTTTCAATAGCTTCAATCCTAGAGCCCAGAGATTGAAAATCCGCTTTTAAATCGCCCGTGATTTTTAGCTGCAGTTTGAGAGATTCCTCTATCTAGTAAGGTTGAAAACTTGAGGAATAGGTCCTCCATTAGGATAGCAGGATCCAGTGAACATGCGTCATGGCTGAGGTAACTTTGCTGCAGTGATGCATTAACTCCCAGTGATGAGGGGGATAATTCAGTCACAAAATTCTTATTCATTAAATCAGTGGGAGCAGAGGACAGGGAGCATATTTGTGGGGGATTCCCCATTGTATCAGGGGTGATTTGTTGAGGGAAGAGGGATGGCTCTGACCTGTATTTCCTTTGGTTGTTTAGGCTGAGCGTTTGAGCCTGAGGCAGCTGTGTGGCGGCCATCTTGGATTTACCTCACGTTTCCTCAGCTTCATAAAACGGCTTCCAAACCTCGTCTAACAGCGGACCGGGAGGTGTAGAAATGTGCCCGCTAATGTGAGGAGTAAGCCTGCGGTCTTTCGCTGTCTTGGGGAAGCCGTGTACCGATCTGTGGTCGCCGCAGTGACAGCCTGTAGCGGAGCTCACGTATCAGACGTCCACATCCGTAGCCCGCCTTGGCTCCTCCCCGCCCAGCACAAATTTCATGAATCTGGTTTAAATCCACTTTAAGCTGTGTAGGTTTTTTTTTTCACTGCCAGGGCAGTAAGGATGTGGAACACCCTTCCACAATTTGTGGTGTTAGCGGGAAGTATTTATAGTTTTGAAAAAAACTATTAGATATCTTAGTGAACACAGTACACAGGGATATGGGAAGTGTGTTTTTTCTTTCACATGAACACAAACTCGCGCACACACACACACACACTCTCAACCGGAGTCTTTATTCAAATTAAGTTAAGCTTTGACAGCTGGAGACTGATTGGTTACAATGCACAGCTTCTCCAGAATAAGTTCACTTCAATAAATTTCTTGATCGTACATCACGGGACACAGAGCGCATAGCCATTACATATGGGTTATATGGAGTACCTTCAGGTGTGGACACTGGTGTAATCAACTTCACAGGAAGTTCCTCCCTATATAACCCCCTCCCACTGAGAGTGCTTTAGTTTTTCCGCCAGTGTCTTAGGTGTTGGTCACGTCTAGCTGTCCCTCGGAGGTCTCGGGACCCAGGATAGCTAGCCGGATCCGTCCGAAGTGCTTCAGAGCCAAGATGTACGGTACCCGGGCCCTGCTGGAGTGGGGTTTTGCCTATAATGCCTCTCCTTGGAGGGCTGGATTCTGGGCTCCAGTGCTTTAGTCTCTTCCAAGAACTAAAAGTTACTGATGCCAGGATGCTATATAGGTCCAGGGGTGTGTTTCCTTAACACAGGACCCCGGTCCCTGAAGGTCCAAGACAATACCCACGGAGATGGGGGAAGGCTGGGCCTCTTGCATTTTGCAATACCCTGCGGCGTGGAGCAGGTAAGAGGGAACCTGCGGGACTTGGTTCGACAGTAGGTATCCCCCTGGGGGTTCTGGGTTGGCTAATGGTATGCTTGTGCATCAGCCACTATCTCCACTATGTCTGTTGAGGCAGGATGGGATTCTAATGTTTACCCAGATAACATGTAGATATATGTATACTTGTGTAAGTTATATATTTGCTACTCACCCCAGGTCTGCCTGTTAACACTGATACTGCAACCCCACATGTTTTAAAGAGGAAATTGCTGGTTAAAACTCCTGTTTCTTAGGAAGCCCATGGGGACAGCTTCCTCGCTGTGTGTGCACTACAATAAGATTAGTGCTTACCTGGTGTCTGTTGGTGCTGCATAACGCTGGTCCATGTTGTTCCTCTGCTCTGCTTCCTCCATGTGGGTTCGGCGTGGTGCGCGCGATCGTGCGCGCGCGATCGTGCGCGCGATCATGCGCGCGTGTGTGCGCGCGCATACGCGCGCGTGCACGCCGCCTTTTATAGCGTCGGCGTGCGTCGGGGGGGGCGGCCAGCAGCGTCAGGGTCTGTATAAAGGAAAAACTTTTCTCTGGCTGGTCTTTCCCTCCTGGAGGCAGAGGAAGAAAGGATACAGAGCGTGCAGCTGGGTCTTTTGGCCACACAGGGACACCTAGTGGCGGTTTAGTGGATCTTCAGGTCTAGGACTTAGGTCCACTATAGACCAGAAAAAAAAAAAAAAAAAAAAAAAAAAAAAAAAAAAAAGGGTTTTTTTGCTTAAAGGGACTCAGCCTTAGATCCAGCAGTATCTGAGTCTACCTTGGACTCCGGCTAACGGGCATTGGTGTGCAATACTCACAGGCTTCCTCGGTATTGCCACCTCCCAGGCGGGTAAAAAAAGATTTTTTGAAAAAAAAAAAAAAAAAGAGAAATATAAAAGAAAAAGAGAGAAATTAGTTCTTTTTCATTTTCTCTCATACCTGCCCTCATATTGGTTATTCCTAGCTACAACAGTCAGGTGTTGGCTATAGGGGTGACCCAAGGTTGTACAATGGCTCCAAGGGATCTGGACCAGCCAAGGCTGCTAAAGGTACCAAAAAGCAAAAGGGGTCTCCATCGGGGTCAGAGGATTTGGGCCAGGCTTCTACGGCCCCACCCTCGCCAGTCAGGACACCGAGTGGCATAGTACAAGAGCCATTGGGGGTGCTGGGGGCAGAGGCGGCCCCCGATCCACCCATTCCCGTTTACGTGACGGAAGAAATGCTAGCAGCCACCATGTGTGGGCTAGAGAAAAGGTTAACTGCGTTGTTTTCCCTCCTCCTTGCCCAAGTAGCAAGCGGGCTAGATCCCCTCACCCAGTGTGGGGTTTTCAGATGCGGAGGTCTCCTCTTCAGAGGAACGGGACCCACAAGGGGATCAGGCAGACCCAAGTCCCGACGGTTCAGACAGGGAAAATTCCACTATAGATGAATATTTTTCGGCCTCTCAAGCGGAGGGCCTGTGGATCCAGTCTTTGACAGATATGGTTCGCACTGCCTTTAAACTTCCAGTGCCAGAACTAGTAGCCCCGGAGGTATCCTCATTGGGTTCTTTAAAGGCCCCATTAACTGGTGCATCCTTTCCAATGCACCCCCTTCTGCGGAACGTGATTTACCAAGATTGGGCTCGACCTGATAGAATCTTTGTCCCTCCTAAAAGATTCTCTATTCTCTACCCTATGAAGAGGAATATGTAAAGAAATGGGCTCTCCCTACAGTGGACGCAGCCATTTCCTGCGTGAATAAATCCCTGACTTGTCCGGTTGAAAATGTCCATATGTTCAAGGATCCGGTCGACAAGAAATTCGAGACCCTACTGAAAGCAGCTTTTACCTCAGTAGGTGCCATGGTTCAGCCAGCAGTAGCAGCCATTGGTGTTTGTCAGGCCTTGAAGGATCAGGCAAAGCATATATTGAAGGACATGCCGGCTCAGCATACTCATGAATTAGCAGAATTCCCTAGGGCTCTCTGCTTTGCAGTAGATGCTATTAAGGACTCCATCCAACAGGCATCCCGTTTATCTCTACTGATGGTTCACATGCGTCGTCTTTTGTGGCTAAAGAACTGGTCAGCAGAGGCACCCTGCAAAAAGCTTCTAGCAGGGTTTCCCTTTCATGGGGGAAGACTATTCGGGAAGACCTAGATAAATATATCCACACCATATCAAGTGGAAAAAGTACTTCCTTACCGGTCAAGAAAAGACCGCGTGGGCCCACGTTTAAACGACAGGCCATTGCAGGCTCGGCCCCTTCGACTTCCCGTCAGTATCGACGGCCTCCCGGGCGTTCAACAGTTAATAGCCGCCCACAGGGACAAGCCGCGGCAAACAAGAGGCCCTGGTCTCGCAAGCCGGCTAAACCAGTCATCAAATCAGATTCATGAAGGGGCGCCCCCACTCTCTTGGGTGGGGGGAAGACTTCAGTTTTTCTCCGAAGTCTGGAAGGCCAGAATTCCCGACTCTTGGGTTCGGTCCGTAGTAGCCTCAGGCTACAAACTAGAGTTTCGAGAAATCCCCCCTCCTCATTTTCAGGGGTCAAGTCTTCCAAGCGACCCGTTAAAGAGGGCCTCTCTCGTAAAGGCGTTGGATCGCCTCTTGCTCCAAGGAGTAATTGTAGAAGTACCAACCCAAGAAAGGGGTCTGGGGATTCTACTCCAACCTTTTTGTTATACCAAAACCCAATGGCGACGTTCAGGCCTATATTAGACCTCAAACGCCTAAATCGCTTTCTAAGGATTCAGACCTTCCGTATGGACTCCATACGTTCAGTGACAACCAGCCTGCATCAGGGCGACTTCCTAGCATCTATAGACATAAAGGATGCATATCTGCATGTGCCAATTTACCCAGCACATCACAAGTTTCTTCGTTTTACGATAAACCAAAGTCATTATCAGTTCGTAGCCCTCCCTTTCGGGTTGGCAACAGCTCCACGGGTATTCACAAAGGTGTTAGCCCCGGTACTAGCCGTCCTAAGGACAGAAGGCATCTTGGTCCTAGCATACCTGGACGATCTCCTGGTTATCGACAGTTCAGCTTCCAACCTCAATCATGCAGTAGTCCGCACAGTGCGGCATCTAGAAGAGTTCGGGTGGATTGTGAACCAAGAAAAATCAAGGTTACATCCCACAAGACAGTTGGAAATAGGCTTTCGGTTAGATACAGAATGCCAGAAGGTATTTTTACCTCAAGAGAAGATCAGGTCGTTGATTCAAACGATTCAAATAGTCTTAGGCAAAAAGAAGCCGACTATTCGCCTATGCATGCGACTGCTGGGGAAGATGGTGGCCGCCTTCGAAGCAGCGCCCTACGCCCAGATCCATACCAGAATTCTGCAAGCAGCTATTCTCTCTGCTTGGAACAAGTCCATACAGGCATTAGACCGTCCATTAGTTCTTTCTCCAGAAGTCAGGCACAGCCTGTACTGGTGGCTGATCCCTCAAAAATTATCAAAAGGGAAAACCTTTTGCCCCATCTCGTGGAAAATAGTAACCACAGATGCCAGCCCTAACAGGTTGGGGGGCAATCTTAGGAAAACGGACCCAGCAGGGACAGTGGTCAGAGGCAGAAAGTACTGCTTCCCATCAATGTCCTAGAGATCATAGCTGTTCGGTTGGCCCCTGGTCGCCTGGACTCTCCCCTGCAGGGTCTGCCAGTAAGGATACAGTCCGACAATGCCACGGCGGTGGCATACATAAACCACCAGGGGGGCACAAGAGCCTGGCGGCTCAAAGGGAAGTAAACCTAATTTTTGCATGGGCCGAAGCCCATGTACCCTGCATCTCAGCAGTGTTCATCCCAGGGATAGACAATTCTCAAGCAGATTTTTTGAGTCGTCAACAGTTGCTCCCGGAGAGTGGTCTCTTCACCCCCAGGTATTCCAAGAGATTTGCCAAAGATTCGGAGTTCCCGATGTGGACATCATGGCAACAAGATTCAACAAGAAATTGGACAAATTTTGTATCCCGAGCCAGGGGACCCCTCGGCCTACGGGACCGATGCGTTGGTTTGCCCCTGGCACCAGTTTTCTCTCCTGTATGCGTTTCCCTCCACTACAGATGATTCCCCGCCTTCTACGAAGGATCAGGGTGGAGCGCAGGCCGGTGATCCTGGTGGCCCCAGCCTGGCCCAGAAGGGCTTGGTACGCACTCATCGTGAGGATGTCAGTAAGGGCACCGTGGCCACTCCCCCTGCGCCCAGATCTGCTGTCTCAGGGCCCGATCTACCACCCCTGCTTCACAGCAGCTAAATTTGATGGCTTGGCGGCTGAATCTCTAATTCTTAGGGGCAAGGGCCTCTCGGCCCAAGTCATATCTACGTTAATTCAAGCTAGAAAGCCAGTCTCTAGAAATATCTATTACAGAGTCTGGAGAACCTATGTGGAGTGGTGCGAGTCTCAAGGAGGGCATCCTCGCAAGTTTTTTATTGACAGGATCTTGCGATTCCTCCAGGTTGGCGTTGACAAGGGTTGGCTCTTAGTACTCTAAAGGGGCAGGTGTCTGCCTTATCGATATGGTTTCAAAGGCCTTTGGCCACACATTCGCTTGTAAAAACCTTTTTGCAGGGGGTCTTGCATGTAAATCCCCCTATTAGAGCTCCCCTCTGCCCCTGGAATTTAAATCTGGTCTTGTCAGCTTTACAAAAGCAGCCGTTTGAACCTCTGACAGAAATCCCTCTTGTGCTGCTAACCCGAAAGTTGGTTTTCTTGGTGGCTATGGCTTCGGCCAGAAGGGTCTCCGAGCTGGCAGCCTTGTCTTGCAGGGAACCGTACCTTATTCTGCATAAGGACAGAGTGGTTCTGCGGCCTCAGCCTTCTTTCCTTCCTAAGGTCATATCCAGTTTTCACTTGAATCAGGACCTAGTCCTACCATCCTTCTTTCCTACTCCCCAGTCCAGAGAGGAAAGATTGCTTCATACTTTGGATGTGGTCCGAGCCATGAGGGTTTATATCTCAAGGCTACAGAAAAGATTAGGAAAACAGATGTGCTTTTCATTCTTCCGGATGGCCCCAAGAAGGGTCAGCCGGCTGCCAAGTCTTCCTTGGCTAGGTGGATTAAGCAGCTGATTTTTCAGGCCTATGGTCTGAAGCGCGTTCCACCTCCCTTATCAGTTAAAGCCCATTCTACGAGGGCCATGAGTGCCTCTTGGGCGGCACACCATCAGATCTCTATGGCACAGGTTTGCAAAGCGGCAACCTGGTCTTCCGTACATACGTTTACTAAATTTTATAAGTTGGACGTCACAAAGGCTGCGGACGCAGCATTTGGGCAGGCGGTCCTACGGGCAGCAGTATAGAATCCTCTGGCCCGGTTCACGCCCCCTTTTTCTGTTGGTGGAGCTATTTTACCTCCTGATATAGTTTCTGTTTGGCTATTTTTTGCCTTACGGTCTCCCTCCCTTCATAGAGCATTGCTTTGGGACATCCCATATGTAATGGCTATGCGCTCTGTGTCCCGTGATGTACGATCAAGAAAAAGGGATTTTTAATAACAGCTTACCTGTAAAATCCTTTTCTTGGAGTACATCACGGGACACAGAGCTCCCACCCCTCTTTGTGGGAACATTGTGTAACCTCAGAGAAATTGCTTGCTACAAAACTAAAGCACTCTCAGTGGGAGGGGGTTATATAGGGAGGAACTTCCTGTGAAGTTGATTACACCAGTGTCCACACCTGAAGGTACTCCATATAACCCATATGTAATGGCTATGCGCTCTGTGTCCCGTGATGTACTCCAAGAAAAGGATTTTACAGGTAAGCTGTTATTAAAAATCCCTTTTTCCCTCACTGGCTCTGCAAAATGGCAGCTGGAAATTTGCAGGTAAATGCACACAGGACAGTGGGGGAAAAACAGGTAGTACTACACATGCCCAAATATGAAGATGAAGATTTTATCAGGTTGTGTAGTATGCTTTAGGACCACAACTGGTTAAAGCCCAATTGTATCTTTTTTTTATTTCTTTTATTAAATCAGGCTAAATAAAAAGTAAAGAGTTGTTTTTTAAATGTTTAGGAAGTATGAGGTTTGTGTATTTAAATACCGTAGTAATTTCCAGCAAACTGCCAGGGAAGAAGTGTTTAGCAGAGGGCTGCAGCAATATCAAATACAAACAAACCCTAATGCCACATACACGTGATCAGTCCATCCGATGAGAACGGTCTGATGGACCGTTTTAATTGGTTATCCGATAAAGCTGACTGATGGTCTGTCGCGCCCACACACCATCGGTTAAAAAAAAAAACGATCGTGTCAGAACCTGGTGATGTAAAACACAACGACGTGCTGAAAAAATTAAGTCCAATGCTTCCAAGCATGCGTCGGCTTGATTCTGAGCATGCGTGGATTTTTAACCGATGGTTCGTGCCTACTAACGATCGGTTTTGACCTATCGGTTAGGAATTCATCGGTTAAATTTAAAGCAAGTTGGCTTTTTTTTAACTGATGATTAAATAACCTATGACGCCCACACACGATCGGTTTTGACCGATGAAAACGCTCCATCAGACCATTCTCATCGGTTTAACCGATCGTGTGTACATGGCCTAAGGCCCGGTTCACACTGATGCAAGTTCATAACGAATGTGATACGTCAAAAACATTCTAAATTCGCATGTCATCCATAAAGTCATTGTTTTCAATGACAGTCGTTCACATACATGTGTTGCAATTCCACTTCGAATGCGATGCGTTAAAAAAAGGACAAAAAAAAGTGCAGCAGTGTGAACCGAGCCTTAAACGTTTTATTTAGCCTGACTTCATAAAGCAAAAATAAAGGTACAATTGGACTTTGCTCTCAAGTGTCAATGTGGGGTCCTTTTTCTTCTTGTCTAGTATTGGTGGTGAGCAATTCTTACTGCTTACACAGAACAGTGTTTATGTAGTGACATGTGAGCAATGTTCTGTACAGAAGTTTATTTTATGCCCAGGCTGGCGTAATGATGCAACCCGAAGGCCGCGTACACACGATCGAATCTATCTTCTGGAAACGGTCCGACGGACCGTTTCAGCAGACAAATTTGATCTTGTGTATGAGCGGACAGACAGGTTTTTCCAGCAGACAAATTTTAAAGCATGTTTTAAAATCTGTCTGCTGGGAACCCATCCGTCCGACATATCTGCTGGTTAGTACACTAACCAGCAGACATATCTGTCCGCACATGCGTCGAATGGAATCGACGCATGCGCGGAAGTGTTTTTACTTCCTGGTGACGGTGATGTGGTGGCGTCAACGTCACCGCTACGTCACCGCGCTGTCTGCCGGCGGGGATTTTGGTTTGATCGTGTGTGCACGATCAAACCAATATATATCCCAGCAGACAAATCCGATCAAATCGGTCTGACAGAGCGATTTGATCGGATTTATTTGGTCGTGTGTACGCGGCCTTATAGTAGCTAATAGTAGTACTCATAATAGCCTGGGCTTACAAGAAGTTGACTGAATGCTACTGGGCATCATTTAACTCAAAGTACTGGATGAGAGAGTGGCATGTTTATGGGGGGCAGCGCCAAAGAGGAAATTACTGCAGCGCAGGGTGTAAATATTTAACTTTTAAACCTCTTGGGCAATTCATTTTTATATTTTTCAAAACATAGAGTTGAGCTTTAATAGAGGGATATAGCTGCTTAAAGGGGTAATTCCCCCAAAAACCTTTTTTTAACATTGATTGAGGCTCGTTATGTCAAGGGGAATCGGGTGTTTTTTTTTTTATAAACGAAGCAGTACTTACTGTTTTAGCGGGTATGATCGTCTGGTCTGGGCGTGCCTATTTGATTGACAGGCTTCCGACGGTCGCATACATCGCGTCACGAGTAGCCGAAAGAAGCCGGTGCGGCTCTATACTGCACCTGCGCACCGTCCGGCTACTTTCGGAAAATCGTGACGCGATGTATCCGACCGTCGGAAGCCTGTCAATCAAATAGGAACGCCCAGACCCGAAGACCATACCCGGAAGCGTCGGAGACGATGCATCTCTAAAACGGTAAGTACTGCTTCGTTTCTAAAAAAAAAACACCCGATTCCCCTTGACAAAACGAGCCTCAATCAATGTTAAAAAAAAGTTTTTTGGGGGAACTACCCCTTTAAGACCGCACTGGAGATGCTGCTCTTCACTCACAATGAAAATCTTGCCATGTCAGCATGGACATAGTATAAGAATGTTAATTCTGCACTGGATTTCCTAGTTCCAGGTGGGAACAAGAACCCTGTCACTTGCTTTCAATAAAGGGTGCCTCCCAAAGTAGGGTTAAAAATATAAATAAAAGTGATCTTGCGCTAAAGAAAACAACACTCTAATCATCAGATAAAATAGTGAACAGGTGAGCAATAAATGACCATATTTTATGTGCTAGTGCATAAATACATCAATGAAAATATAGAAGACGTGAATGAAAAATCCACTTAAAGTGAATATATATAGAGAACAGTCCCATGAAGTGGATTGCTATCTCAATGTGTAGGTGTCCCACTGTTGGTGCCCTTGTGGGTATTGCAATGGGAATGATGGATAAACAGGGTGAAGGATGATAGATAAAGAATCCTCCGACTAGTCTCTCAGAACTCTCACCTCTATTTAAGTAGTGATAAGCGTGTAATGGTGACCATATGAATCAACCTCGAATGTTGCTCTCTCCTCTTTCTTCTCCAATGGTAAACAAAGATGGAACTCTGACCATTACCTCCTTTCTCACCCGTGGGTTATCCGGTACCTCCGTTAATATAAAGGTTCCAAAAGGAGGGACATAAGGATGCGAGAAAGAGAAGGCAAAAAGAGGCCTCCAATAGTGCATTACCGTTAAATGTATACTTTTATTAATGGCTAAAAGTGGACTCTTACAAAAAAAAGAGAGATGTGCAAAACAATGAACAACGGCGTTCTGGATGCCTTCTCGCATGAATTCCGGCCACTTCCAGTTTGTGTCAGCTTCGCGTGCCCTACGTTCTTACGTCACGCACCTCGTGACTTCATTAGGCCAATGGGCCCTGGTGAAGTCACGAGGTGCGCGACAAAATGACGTAGGGCACGCAAGGCTGACACAAACCGGAAGTGGCCGGAATTCATGCAAAAAGGCATCCAGAGCGCCGCCGTTCATTGTTTTGCACATCTCGCTTACATAAAAAAAAAAAAAAAAAACTTTTTAACTATTAAAAAAAGTATACATTTAACGGTACTGCACTATTGGAGGCCTCTTTTTGCCTTCTATTTCTCGCAGCCTTATGTCCCTCCTTTTGGAACCTTTATGTTAACGGACGTACCGGATAACCCACGGGTGAGAAAGGAGGTAATGGTCAGAGTTTCATCTTTGTTTACCATTGGAGAAGAAAGAGGAGAGAAATGGGAGAGAGCAACATTCAAGGTTGATTCATATGGTCACCATTACATGCTTATCGCTACTTTAATAGAGGTGAGAGTTCTGAGAGACTAGTCAGAGGATTGTTTATCACCCTTCACCCTGTTTATCCATCATTTCCATTGAATACCCACAAGGGCACCAAGAGTGGGACACCTACACATTGAGATAGCCATTCACTACATGGGACTTTTCTCTATATATTTTCACTTTAAGTGGATCTTTCATTCACTTCTTATATATTTTCATTGATGTATTTATGCACTAGCACTTTATATATGGTCATTTATTGCTCACCTGTTCACTATTTTATGTGATGGTCACCATTTGTTTTTGATTCATTAGGGTGATTTTAGAGTGTTTTCTTTAGTGCAAGATCACTTTTATTTATATTTCCATTTCATTATTGGTGAACAGTGAACACTTCAATATATTACAGCTTTGGGACATTATCTCACTTGCACTTCATTGACCCTCCTTTTTACTCATAGTAGCAAGAAAGACACCTTCACTTATATTCCAAAGTAGGGTTGCCACCTTATTCTTTAAAACCCAAACACATAATAATTACACAGATTCTGAGCCTAATTGAATGCAGATAAGTCACCAAGTGAGTTTAATTACCACCTTAATCAGCCACAGAAGCAGTGTAATTAATATGTGTTCAGTTTTAAAATAATGAGGTGGCAAAACGACTCCACAATTATTAGTTACTGCATTATATGAATGGCTTTGTAGTCATTGGCGATCAGTTGTGGCATCTGGAAACAAGATTTCCAATGTTATCTGAAAGCCAGAAACAAAAATATGTGACATTGTTGACATACTGTTTTTTCATCTTGCCACTGTCCTTTTCCAAAAAAGATTTTTTTTTTTTTTTGGAAAACCTTATATATTCCTAATAACATGTACCACGCATAGAGAACATGCATGTGTCTGTGTACATTGAATTCAGATTAATACTATTTATTTCTACTTTTTCCTTATTTATTGCGTATATTTGTTGTGTGTATTGAGATACTTTAAGCATGCCCAATATAAGGATGCAGGCAATAAAGTGGATTGTTATAAAGTAGCTTTTCATGAGTATTTCAATGCACTCTCTTGATGGCAATATGTTCATTGAACACTTTTATAGATCCCTGGGTAACCTTATAGCGTTGTGGTTTATTGCTTTCTGGGAGGTATACTATTCTGTAAACCTAATTTCTGAGAAACCATTTTACCATTGTCTAAGTAAACTACTAGGCACTGCAGGATTGATCATGTGAAGTAGCCCAATGAGAAAATATTTTACAAAGCATTTTTTCTATTGTCTAATTAAACTGCTATGCCTGCAGAATTAATCATGTGAACAAGCCCAATGAGAATATATTTTACAAAGCAGTGTAAATTAGGAAAAGTCTGCTTTCCTAGAACCCTGGCCTCTTGCTTTCATGATATCAGGATCAGAGAGTCTGAGATTTTTACACATAAGGGACAAATGTGGAAAACATTTTTATAGCTTTTCCTTTCATATATTTGTGCCAAACATTTTCTTCCTTGAAAACCATTCCAATTTATGTATGGGCATACATCAGGCACCTGTAGCAAAGCCCTATTTCTGGGAGTGACACATCAATCAATTTGGTCCTTAGTAGGCTTGCCACACCATCCCTTTAATCCAGGACACACATTACACAGGTTCTGTGGCTGATTAAGGTGGTAATTAATCTTGGTGCCTTACCTGCATTAAATCAGCCTCAGAACCTCTGTAATTAATATGTGTCCTGGATTAAAGGGATGATGTGGCAACCCTAGTCCTTAGGGATTTCTGTTGAGATTTAGAAGAAAAATGCTTAAAGCGGAGCTCCACCCGAAATTAAACATAATCTCATAAATAGTGCTGCTGATAAACAATGCTTAAACCGGTATTTTCAATTAAAAATCATTTACTGTACCAGTTAAACTAGATGGGCTTCCGGTCTGCAGCCCTCGGGTTTCTGTCGGGTTTCTCTGTGTTTCCTGTCCCTCGTAGTGTCTTCTGGGAGCTTGTGTCATAGCTCCCTTGTTATCGTATTCTGCCCTGTTAGACTAAACATCGCGTGATTCCGTGGAAGAGGAAGTGACGCGCGAATCACGAAGGCAGGAGGGCGGGCTTTACAAAAATCTCCATTACAGGACAGATACTGCAAACGATCGGTGCTGATGCCACCGCTCCCGGGTGCGAGTGCACATGCGTGAGATCGAGCAGTGGATGCTGGGATTACAGCATCACCACATTCCAGGAAGTCTCTGCTGGTGGGATTCATAATGCCCACAGTGAAGATGGCAACCTCTGATGATAGAAAATCTAACTTATTATTACAGACAGCAACAGATAGGGACAGACGGTAAACACCAGAAACATGAGTTTATTTAAGCATTGCCATGTACTGTTTAACTACCCCCCCCAACAAAAAAAAACGTGCATATCCAACAAACAATATTGGTTAAACAGAAGTATATAGCCTTAATCATGGGTCCAGTATGCAGAATTGTATTTCTTTTGGTCTGCTCTACATGTTTCGCGTTTCGAACTGCTTCTTCAGGAGCATGATGGTCTGTTAAAACATATACCGTGCCTTGCGAAAGTATTCGGCACCCTTGAACTTTGCGACCTTTTGCCACATTTCAGGCTTCAAACATAAAGATATTACATTTAATTTTTTTCTGAAGAATCAACAAGTGGTACACAATCATGAAGTGGAATGAAATTTATTGGATATTTCAAACTGTTTTAACAAATAAAAAACTGAAAAATTGGGCGTGCAAAATTATTCAGCCCCTTTACTTTCAGTGCAGCAAACTCTCTCCGGAAGTTCAGTGAGGATCTCTGAATGATCCAATGTTGACCTAAATGACGATAAATAGAACCCCTGTTTTTAACGCATACTGTTAGACAGGTTAATTTGGCTGTTCTGCAGGCTGGTCGCTAAGGAGGCCTGTTTTTTTCCTGGGCATTCCCCAGGTTATGTTGTTATCTGTTTTAGCCTACCAATGCCACTTACTGTGATTGCCAGCAATAGATGGGGGAGGTGGACACGTTTTTGTTTCACCTGTGGTGTTTATATTGGTCCAGCAGTACACCAGCACCTATGCAGCCATTGTGCTATATGCTGGGTGGTTGGTGTGCTCCTGTACCTTTTAGGAGGGGTGGCTCCCCTTCAGTCCACCTGCCCTCATCTATCCATTAAAATGCATGTGCCTCTACTATGGGGACACTCACTGTTTAGTGTTAGAACCACAGATTACAGGGTGCCTTGGTGCGGCTCTGTGGCTTACGCATGCGTTTGCAAATGCGTGCGGACAAAACCCCTGTTTTTAACGCATACTGTTAGACAGGTTAATTTGGTTGTTCTGCAGGCTGGTCGGTAAGGAGGCCTGTTTTTTTCCTGGGCATTCCCCAGGTTATGTTGTTATCTGATAAATAGAACCCACCTGTGTGTAATCAAGTCTCCGTATCAATGCACCTGCACTGTGATAGTCTCAGAGGTCCGTTTAAAGCGCAGAGAGCATCATGAAGAACAAGGAACAGACCAGGCAGGTCCGAGATACTGTTGTGGAGAAGTTTAAAGCCGGATTTGGATACAAAAATATTTCCCAAGCTTTAAACATCCCAAGGAGCACTGTTCAAGCGATAATATTGAAATGGAAGGAGTATCAGACCACTGCAAATCTACGAAGACCTGGCCGTCCCTCTAAACTTTCAGCTCATACAAGGAGAAGACTGATCAGAAATGCAGCCAAGAGGCCCATGATCACTCTGGATGAACTACAGAGATCTACAGCTGAGGTGGGAGACTCTGTCCATAGGACAACAATCCGTTGTATACTGCACAAATCTGGCCTTTATGGAAGAGTGGCAAGAAGAAAGCCATTTCTTAAAGATATCCATAAAAAGTGTTGTTTAAAGTTTGCCACAAGCCACCTGGGAGACACACCAAACATGTGGAAGAAGGTGTTCTGGTCAGATGAAACCAAAATGGAACTTTTTGGCAACAATGCAAAACGTTATGTTTGGCGTAAAAGCAACACAGCTCATCACCCTGAACACACCATCCCCACTGTGAAACATGGTGGTGGCAGCATCATGGTTTGGGCCTGCTTTTCTTCAGCAGGGACAGGGAAGATGGTTAAAATTGATGGTAAGATGGATGGAGCCAAATACAGGACCATTCTGGAAGAAATCCTGATGGAGTCTGCAAAAGACCTGAGACTGGGACAGAGATTTGTCTTCCAACAAGACAATGATCCAAAACATAAAGCAAAATCTACAATGGAATGGTTCACAAATAAACATATCCAGGTGTTAGAATGGCCAAGTCAAAGTCCAGACCTGAATCCAATCGAGAATCCGTGGAAAGAACTGAAAACTGCTGTTCACAAACGCTCTCCTTCCAACCTCACTGAGCTCGAGCTGTTTTGCAAGGAGAAATGGGCAAAATTTCAGTCTCTCGATGTGCAAAACTGATAGAGACATACCCCAAGGGACTTACAGCTGTAATCGTAGCAAAAGGTGGCGCTACAAAGTATTAACTTAAGGGGGCTGAATAATTTTGCACGCCCAATTTTTCAGTTTTTTATTTGTTAAAAAAGTTTGAAATATCCAATAAATTTCGTTCCACTTCATGATTGTGTCCCACTTGTTGTTGATTCTTAACAAAAAATTACAGTTTTATATCTTTATGTTTGAAGCCTGAAATGTGGCAAAAGGTCGCAAAGTTCAAGGGGGCCGAATACTTTCGCAAGGCACTGTACATAAACAAAGGAACATCAAAAATACTAGTTAATCGCATAATTTTTATGCATAAAACAATAACATAAAACATCAAAGAATATGTTAAAAACACTGGCCCAGATTCACAGAGCGATTACGCCGGCGTTACAGGAGATGCGCGGCGTAAGTCTAAATTTGCGCATGCGTTTCGATGTGCCGCATCCCCAAAACGAGATACGCAAGAAATCTACTTTTTTTTGTCCGGTGTAATTTCGATAAACCGGCGCATTCGTCCGCGCAAAACTGCGCTAGACACACCATTGATTTGCTATTCAAATATGCTAAAGAGGGAGTTACGGGGATCCACAAAAGAACGTTGTTGCAGCGCAGGCTACGCGCTGTGCGCAACAGCTGCACGGCCTGTCCAAAATTAGACCATATAAAAGGTGGTATAAAATTAGACAATTTGTCAGAGAAAGCAACACTGTTAGTGAGGAGCTGAGCAGTCACATGTGTTGCACAACAATCTGTATGCCAACATGCCAGTGGCATCCATGCTCATAGCTATACTACTGACTTTAGATGAGCAAAAAAGGAGGAGGGCACGGAGGAGGGCACGGGAGAGGAATTTTTTTTTTTTACAAAATATTTTTCTTTGCTTTTATAAACATTTTTACAAAAAATATACATACATATATACATCAATACATAACATACATACAAATTACAAACACGGTCTCACTATCTTTCAATAGCCCTTTAAAACCTTGATGGATATAATAATCTAATCTGATACAAGCCCCTCACTCTTCACTTGATATATCACACACGCATAGATATCTTTGGCATGAGTGATTCTGAGGTGTCTCGCATCTTCAGATTCACCCTTCATGCCATCATGGAATTAACCACAACCCTGCAGGAGCCCAACACATGACACTACCCATGACACCCATGACAGCTACATATACAATTATAGCCCCATCCCCACAGATTTCAAACATAACATGTATGGGGACAGCTGGCTGGTTGGTGAGTGACATGGGTGGCAGGCATGACTGTCCCCCCCCCATGATGCTGAAATCACAAGGGGCACATGCACTACTAACATCCTCCTGTCTTATCCCTTCAGGGTGACTCTGCATATGCACTGGGACCCCATCTCATGACTCCTATACGGAACCCCGCTAACCAAGGCTACCCCGTCTTCTGAGGGAAGAGCAGCCAGGAGCCAGCTCACATTAGGCATCTTTGCACGTTAAACACACACATTAATCATGGCACAATGAGAATGCATGCATGCACACTACTGTGGTCCCTAGCACAGACACATCACATCCTCATCACATTGGATTGGCACAAGCCCACCATGCAGGACTTGTGAGCAGCAACGCCACGCCACGGCTACAATTATGTCACTGTACATTCATACACCATTCACACGGACCTGGGGATCACTTCTCCACCACAAATGAGGGTGACACCCCTTTTCCGGCAGGAATGTCACCCCCACATTCCAAAATCATACACAAACAGAACCAAAAAAAATAATTGACCAGCAAAAAAAAAAAATGCCCAGCAAAAATATAATTTAAACAAAATAACAACAAAGAAAACACATAAAAGACAAAAATCACTCTGCAAAACAGTCCCCAAATATCTCAGACACGTCACAAACAAACAAACAAACGCTAATAAACAACAGAACAAAAGCACCTTGCTGTATAGGGAGGGATACAAAGGGATGTACTTTTGCAAAGGAAGTGCGTTTGTGTCTGTCTATTTATGCTGTCTGCGTAGTTCACTAAGTTGCCCGGGTCCACTTCCAATTTCACTGATTGCGCCGTCCCCGAGTTGTGAGCATGCGCACAGAGGTGCTGACCATGGTCTGCTCCATGTGCGCATGCGCGAGCCGGCCGGCCCTTCATTTGCATGGAGTCACGGCTCATTTCAATGTAACACGCCCACGTCCTTCCCAATTTGAATTACTCCGCCTTGCGCCTCTGAAATTACGTTGCACTGGCGCTAATTTCTGCACAAATCAAACGAGAATACGGTGATTGTGCCGCTACATTGCGGCAGTCTAACGTAAAGGAGGTGCGCTACGCCAGTCAAAAAATGCGCCGATGTACGTGAATCTGGCCCACTGTGTTGCTGTCCATATATAACGCAAAATATGTGGAGCAGAGCAAAAGAAAAAAATTGGCATACTAGACACATGATTAAGGCTATATACTTCATATACACACTGTTCAACCATTATTGTTTATTGGATATGCACTTCTTGCAATTTACTTATATCATTGTAACCCTTTGGAAGTGATATTCTAGCATTACTCTGGGCCATTTATCGATGATTACTATACTGTTACCTATCAATGTACTTTTATATAGATTTCTATAATAAAAACCTTTAGATTTTTACATTAACTACCTGGTTTCCGTTTAAAGTTCAATCTCCTAGTTCAAATTAGTGTCCATTTCATTTCTGTTGAGATGTTTATTGATCCATTCTCTACATATAGGACCTTTTTTTTAAAGGGAAGTTACACCTTTAGGCCCCTTTTACACTGCTTCAACTTGAAAGTCGCATGATTTTGCTGCAATTTCAGGGGATGCCTGTGTAAACGTGAGGGCTATGGACCTCAACTTATCAAAGTCGGACCAAAGTAGTGCAGGGACTACTTTTAAGTGGGTGCGACTTAAAGTTGCACAGATATGAATGGGACTCATTGGAAATCATGGGGTTATGACTTGTCCCAAGTCACAGTACAAATCGCACAAGTGTGTAAGGGGCCTAACTAAAAAGCACCCCCCAAGATCACTTGTGTTGTAGTAAGTACAGGGGAGGAGAGAAACCCCCCTGAGTGTACCATCTGGTGCAGCTCTGCATAGAAAGGAATCAACTGACCGTTTTTTTGCAAGTTGTATGAGTCATCCCAAATGGACTGTAACTCGCCTGTAATGAACAAAAATAATTTTAAGTGCATTACATGTGTTGTGGTAATATGCAACACACTGCTTAAAGAGAAGCTTTCTCCAGTGGCAGTGCCCTCTAGCAGCACTCCTCTAACCATTCTAACTCACTGCCAAGAAGTCTACTTTGAGTAAGCTCTACTGTGAGATAGTGGAAAATGTCAATGGTCCACCAACACACATAATAGTGTTTGGCAGTCATCTGTTGACAGAGCACTATTATGTTATGCTAAATGGGGTAGGGGCATTCAGAGGCAAATCTACTTTGCCCTTAAAGTAGAACTATAGGCAAAGTTTTTTTTTTTTTTTTTTTTTTGGATAAAGCAAGGGTTAGAACTCCTGTTAGATTGGGACATGTGTTCCATTGCGGAAATTCCCCTTCACTTACTGTTACATAGCCAAACTGAAAATCCCTGGAAATTAAGGGAATTCCTTGAGGTGGATGATGCAGGGCGTGTGCTAATGAGATCAGCTGGTCAACTCCTTCCTGTGTCATAACCTATAGTCTGTGAGGATGTAAGACAGAAGCAATAGATGCATTTGGAATCATGGATGTAGGACAGTAAGCATTTGTAAGCCAGTTAGCTGAGAGTTCACTTCCAAGTTTTGAATCAAGTACATATTCTAAAAAACTTAAAGACTGCAGTGGGCCTCTTCAGCACTATGACATTTTAGTGAAGAATTGTGTTCTAAGGAAGGATGATCATCAACGAAGGGTAATGCAGAATTTGCAAAGTCTTCATGAAGAACTCCGGGGATACAATAAAGATTCTAAGGGACTTTTGGCAAAGTTTTTCTCACAAAAAAAACCTCCTAAAGGACTTTATGTCTTTGGAGATGTTGTTATGTCTCTGGCTGAATGCATTGTGATGAAGAGGAAAAACCTTAAGTCTGATTCTTCAAAACGATCGGTCACCTTTGATATTCACCTTTTCTGAGTCCTTGTGAGAACAGCGTCTAAACCTTAAGCTATAGTTGACCAATAGGTGTACACCTAATGTGGTCACTATTTATCTGGTAAGCCTCTCCAACTTATCCTATGGTGGTGGATTATTCTCACTCAAGTCACTGTATTGACCCCTGTGGACTTTATATTATTTCAAAGGACACTTCAAGTGCACCTATGGTGTTTTAACATACACTATTGCTTTTGTTTTTGTTTTTGTTTTGTTTTGTTTTCTTTTGGTTTATATATGTGTTAAGCGCTACATATTTTCTTTGTTTATATTGTGTTTTGCTAAATTGATCACTTAGTTATGTTGGCTGCTTTAGTGTTTTAGTAGCGCGGTGAGTGTATATACTCAGGTATTTACCAATTTTTTCTAAATTCCTTGGGGACCCCCAGGTTACCAGAACTAGTGTCCCTATGGGAAGATTACCCCTCTGTTACCTGTCTGGGGACAACCCAAAATGTTTTATTTTCCTGTAGCACTACCCCCTGCAGAGGCTGCAAGTGAAAGGTTTGCGCATTGCTGCACATCCATTCACACCGCATTTCCTTCTTTCCTCTGGACACAGAAATCAGTCTTTGCCTTGGTTTTATTGTTTTATTAGGGGATAACTTGGGTGGGGTAAGGATAATGGGATGCCCAGTGTGACAATAAATAACTTCAGGGACACTTCCTCCCTATTTACAGACTTCTCTTCAGCCTTCCACTTGCACAAATGTTGTTCCTCTTTTGCACAGCTTCTGCTGGTTTACTCCTGAGGCAACTGACAGGCTTATTGTCAGTTCAGTAACAGCCCATTACAGGCAAGAACTTTCAGTCCCCAGTGGCTACTAATTCCAGTTCCACTGCTTGCAGAAAATGCTAGCCCATCTAGCTGCCACCAGCCACACCTGGCTGTCTCCCTTTTCCCAGTCCTCCTGACTGACATGCACATGACGTTTCCCCAGGGCAAGGTTTGATGAAGGCTGCGGTGTGCCAAGTCTTTAAGAGAGCACTACTACAGCTGGCAGTCTTTCCCCTTGTCTGTACCTGCACTGTGCTGATCTACTTACTGTCTCTTCTTGCTCTCTTCACTGCCTATAGCAAAACTTTTTGTTTTGTAGAATTATTGGCTCCCATTTAATAAAAGAAATATAAAAAAAATGATATATATATATATATATATAGCTCATTTTTTTTATATTTCTTTTATTAAATGGGAGCCAATAATTCTACTTAGATGGACAAAGGGATGGCGTCTCTTTAATTGAAATGCATTGCCTATTTGTAATAGTGATACAAATGCAAAGCTTACAACAGACCAGCTTTTATTTTTCAAGCCATGTTGGCTTACATAGCTTTCATTATGTTCTTTTGAACTAGGCTTGAAGAGAATTACATTATGGAGATCAAAAAACATAAGAGCGAAGCTGAGGCACTAAGAGCACGGGTGTCTGAGATGGAAAAGGAAATTAATTACTTGAATACTGAACTTGAAGCCCAAAAAGAGGCAAACACCAGAGCTCCAACTGCAACAATGAAGAATCTTGTGGAACGCTTGAAGAACCAAGTATCCCACAAGGAAAAACAGCAGAAGGTATTTCTCTTGTTTTATTATACTAAATGTTCACTCCATCAAAACAAACTGTGATGCTGAAGAGCAATACAGTATTTGGAATAAAATACTATCTTTTTTATTTGTGGTTGAGTTAGCACAGCATGCACTTATTACTCTAGGGCTTGCTAATGCAGTTTTCTTTTATAATGTCCTGTGGTGATTGTCTTGAGTACATAACACCATGACTACTATCTCCAACTTTATATACTTCCCACATCCCAATATTTTTTTTTTTTTTAAAATAGTGCATTTGATATTATGCATTCCTAAAATATATGCAACTACATGGCAAATGGGGTTTAATGTAAAGTAATGCACTTGGGGGGTAACAACATAAACGCAAACAACTAGTGGGGGAGAACCTCTGGGGGAATCAAGGATGTAGAAAGATCTGGGGGTCTTAGTAGATGACAGACTGAGCAATAGCATGCAATGTCAAGCTGCAGCTACCAAAGCCGGCAGAATATTAGCATGCATAGAAAAGGAAATTTACTCCAGAGATAAAACTATAATCCTGCCACTCTATAAAACTCTGATTTCGGCCACATCTGGAGTATTCCGTCTAGTTTTGGTCATCAGTCCTCAGAAATGATGTGCTGGAGAGAGTCCAAAGAAGGGCAAAAAAATTAATAAGGGGACTGGAGGACTTCAATTATGAAGAACAACTACAAGCACTACATTTATTCTCCCGGGAGAAGAGACGCTTGAGAGGAGATACAACAGCGATATACAAATATCTTAATGGTGATCCCAGCAATAAAAAAAAAAAACTATTCAGTCTCGGAGTGTAAGAGGACACAGGGCCACACAATGAGATTGGAGGAGAAGCAGTTTAACCTTTAAGCTGCATAGGGGTTTTTTCTCTGTCGGGACGATAAGCATGTGGAACTCTCTTCCACAATTGGTGCTGTCAGCAGGGAGTATTGATATTTTTAAAAAGACTCTTGGATGTGCATCTTAGTAAACACAACATACAGGAATGTGTGTGTGTATGTATAATATATATATATATATATATATATATATATATATATATATATATATATATATATATATATATATATATATATATATATCCTATTCTATGACTGACTTTGTTCTTATTGAATGTAGCTGATCATTTTAGTTTTCCAGTGGTATCTATATGAAAAGAGGAGGGTGAATGGCAAATGTATTGTGTGTGAAGAGGAAAAGCTGCGCTTAGGACAATCTAATAGAGGGTAATAGGACTTACTAAAGATGTGTGACTGCAGCCCCCCCTAAATATAACTCCCCAACGGGGGTATATGGGAAATACAAAGAGAGGTGGTGGGGGTAATGGCGCTGTCACTATTAGTTGTTTCCTGGCCAGTAACCGACCCAGCTGGGTGATTATAGGCTATAATGGGACAACTAATCCCCAAAGGATACACATGCATGCAAATCACCGTGCAGGCAGGGGGATTTTAAGGTGGTATTGGATGTGTGTAGATATTGATGGTAATACTTGTGTGAACCACCAGGGGTGTGGTATTGTGATATGCGAGTATAACAGGTTGAGCGCACCGTGTTAGTGGCTAATAATAAGTATACAGTACATACACAAGATATCTATACACAACATCCTAAGTGTAATATATAATACAGGTTAAAATAAAAGTCCATATATTAGAAAACGTGTGACATAGGTGGTACAGGTGCTCCTATATGGATGGATGGAGGACAATAGAGCCAGTGACTTTCGCAGTGGGTCCGGTGCGCCCCCTTGTGGATCCCCACTCACCAGAAGCACTCACCCCTGCTGGGGTAAAATGCATAAAGTAGGTGCGTTCCTCCAAACTGCCGTGGATTCTTTCCTTGAGTTCCTCCAATCCTTGATAGGTCGCCTGGACTCCTGCAGTGTATCTTTAATGTATGTGCTTGATAGTATGAGGTTCAGTGGATATTTTGATTTCCTGGTGCACGCCGAGCGAGATCTCCCTCGGCGTGCACCAGGAAATCAAAATATCCACTGAACCTCATACTATCAAGCACATACATTAAAGATACACTGCAGGAGTCCAGGCGACCTATCAAGGATTGGAGGAACTCAAGGAAAGAATCCACGGCAGTTTGGAGGAACGCACCTACTTTATGCATTTTACCCCAGCAGGGGTGAGTGCTTCTGGTGAGTGGGGATCCACAAGGGGGCGCACCGGACCCACTGCGAAAGTCACTGGCTCTATTGTCCTCCATCCATCCATATAGGAGCACCTGTACCACCTATGTCACACGTTTTCTAATATATGGACTTTTATTTTAACCTGTATTATATATTACACTTAGGATGTTGTGTATAGATATCTTGTGTATGTACTGTATACTTATTATTAGCCACTAACACGGTGCGCTCAACCTGTTATACTCGCATATCACAATACCACACCCCTGGTGGTTCACACAAGTATTACCATCAATATCTACACACATCCAATACCACCTTAAAATCCCCCTGCCTGCACGGTGATTTGCATGCATGTGTATCCTTTGGGGATTAGTTGTCCCATTATAGCCTATAATCACCCAGCTGGGTCGGTTACTGGCCAGGAAACAACTAATAGTGACAGCGCCATTACCCCCACCACCTCTCTTTGTAATGGCAAATGTATGCTTGTGCCACATCCAGTAAATATGAGAAACGAAAAAAGGGGGTTCCCCTGGGTAGACTTCTAAGGCACTAATGATAATTCAAAATATACAGGATATTGAATATAAAAAAAGTTTTATTCACAATTGTACATATTCATCAAAAACATTTTTAAATATCAAATTAAAATACAGAGTTCCAATGATTGTCACCATATAGATAAATAGAAAAAGGAGGTTAAGAAGGTTCTTCTTGTATTTATCTATATGGTGACAATCATTGGAACTCTGTATTTTAATTTGATATTTAAAAATGTTTTTGATGAATATGTACAATTGTGAATAAAACCTTTTTTATATTCTATATCCTGTATATTTTGAAATAATATTAGTGCCTTAAAAGTCCACCCAGTGGAACCCCCTTTTTTCTTTTGTGGTATCTATATGGGTTGTATTTTTTTTTCTCGCCATTCTTACACCTAATACGCTTGCTTACCTTTTTATATTGCTCAGTAGCCAGCATTATTATATATCAAGCACTAAATATCTTGATCGTAATCTGGGTAACAGTTTCTATGGACAGCAGTGTTAAAAAATAATTCATTGCCACTGTACAGTGGAGTGGAACCCTCCAGTGACACCAGAAACTCTACACATCTCCCTTGGATCATAGAGGCAGATTGACAGCATATTTACATATGACCAAAATCACGTGTTGCTAAGTAGATCACCTACAAAAAGGAATTAAAGTATGATTATGTTTAAACCTTCCACGTTTTTATTTGTAGAATGTGCATTTAAATTTTGTATTTTTCCCAATCTTTATCTCTATTTGTTTTATTGCTTTTAAGCTGTGGCTAGTCACTCTCTCTGCCTTAAGGTTGCTGACCTATGGCTGTGACATGTCATAGCTGATGTACATCTACAAGCAATGACATAACTGTGGAATGGCAGGCCAAGGAGTTGAAAGGAGCAAGCGCTGCAGCAGGAGCATTCATCCTATGTTTAAAATGGTTGCTTCTGAATAGACACATATGGGGGACAAGCTTTTTCACTCTAGTAGAAAAAGCTTGTATGGGCATTGTTTGCCCTAGGAGCAAAGCTCCTATAAAGGTCCAAGGCATGATCACCAGATGTAAAAACTGGACAGAGGGGAGGGGCCATGAGCGCTGATGAGGGACTCAAAAAGTAGAGGTTTGTGGCCGCTCTGTGCAATTTCATTGCACAAAGCAGGTAAGTAAAGATATGGTTGTTATTAAAAAAAAAAAACACATTTACAATCACTTTTACAGTTCTTTTTCTCTCCCATTAATTACGGTATATATTGTATTTTATATATATATATATATATATATATATATATATATATATATATATATATATATATATATATATATATACAGTGCAGAAAATAAGTATTTGAACACCCTGCTATTTTGCAAGTTCTCCCACTTGAAAATCATGGAGGGGTCTGAAATTGTTATCGTAGGTCCACTGTGAGAGACATAATCAAAAAAAAAATCAAGAAATCACAATGTATGATTTTTTTAACTATTTATTTGTATGATACAGCTGCAAATAAGTATTTGAACACCTGAGAAAATCAATGTTAATATTTGGTACAGTAGCCTTTGTTTGCAATTACAGAGGTCAAACGTTTCTTGTAGTTTTTCACCAGGTTTGCACACACTGGAGGAGGGATTTTGGCCCACTCCTCCACACAGATCTTCTCTAGATCAGTCAGGTTTCTGGGCTGTCGCTGAGAAACACAGAGTTTGAGCTCCCTCCAAAGATTCTCTATTGGGTTTAGGTCTGGAGACTGGCTAGGCCACGCCAGAACCTTGATATGCTTCTTACAGAGCCACTCCTTGGTTATCCTGGCTGTGTGCTTCGGGTCATTGTCATGTTGGAAGACCCAGCCTCGACCCATCTTCAAAGCTCTAACTTAGGGAAGGAGGTTGTTGCCCAAAATCTTCCAATACATGGCCCCGGTCATCCTCTCCTTAATACAGTGCAGTCGCCCTGTCCCATGTGCAGAAAAACACCCCCAAAGCATGATGCTACCACCCCCATGCTTCACAGTAGGGATGGTGTTCCTGGGATGGTACTCATCATTCTTCTTCCTCCAAACACGGTTAGTGGAATTATGACCAAAAAGTTCTATTTTGGTCTCATCTGACCACATGACTTTCTCCCATGACTCCTCTGGATCATCCAAATGGTCATTGGCAAACTTAAGACGGGCCTTGACATGTGCTGGTTTAAGCAGGGGAACCTTCCGTGCCATGCATGATTTCAAACCATGACGTCTTAGTGTATTACCAACAGTAACCTTGAAAACGGTGGTCCCAGCTCTTTTCAGGTCATTGACCAGCTCCTCCCGTGTAGTCCTGGGCTGATTTCTCACCTTTCTTAGGATCATTGAGACCCCACGAGGTGAGATTTTGCATGGAGCCCCAGTCCGAGGGAGATTGACAGTCATGTTTAGCTTCTTCCATTTTCTAATGATTGCTCCAACAGTGGACCTTTTTTCACCAAGCTGCTTGGCAATTTCCCCGTAGCCCTTTCCAGCCTTGTGGAGGTGTACAATTTTGTCTCTAGTGTCTTTGGACAGCTCTTTGGTCTTGGCCATGTTAGTAGTTGGATTCTTACTGATTGTATGGGGTGGACAGGTGTCTTTATGCAGCTAATGACCTCAAACAGGTGCATCTAATTTAGGATAATAAATGGAGTGGAGGTGGACATTTTAAAGGCAGACTAACAGGTCTTTGAGGGTCAGAATTCTAGCTGATAGACAGGTGTTCAAATACTTCTTTGCAGCTGTATCATACAAATAAATAGTTAAAAAATCATAAATTGTGATTTCTGGAATTTTTTTTTTGGATTATGTCTCTCACAATGGATATGCACCTACGATGACAATTTCAGACCCCTCCATTATTTCCAAGTGGGAGAACTTGCAAAATAGCAGGGTGTTCAAATACTTATTTTCTGCACTGTATATATATTTGGCTACCTTGCTTCTTAAATTATCTCCTTTTAAATGTTAGAAGGTTTGGATTTATTAAGTGTATTGGACAGTTGTGCTACCATGTTGTATTATCTTTTTCCCAGGCTTTAAGCAAAGCTCTGCTTGCTCTTCGGGCAGAAATGACTGCTCATGCTGAACAGCAGATTATTTCCGCTGCAGCACAAAAGGAGGACAATTTAAACATTCAGCAGATTGTTGACAGACAGACCAAAGATTTAAAGGTGAGAATGGTGACATTTTATTTTACATATTTCCAGCTACACCATGCATGAATGGTCAGGGATATAGCCTGGAATGCTACTTCTGGATATTAATGCTAATGTACAAGTATGAATTGCATATTACTGCTGTATTTCTGGATATCTCAGAAACTGCATAAGGAACTTTATTTTATAATCTGTTTTGAGGTTCTGACACAAATAATATAGCCAGAGTCTATGAAGTGTCTAGTTATACTTGCAAAGAAAGTGTAACCTTTCCTTTAAATAGCTCATTCAGAATAGTGTGATTTATTTAAAGTTTATTTGCAGCCAAAACTTTTTGTGGTTTTAGATAGAATATGGAAGCCTCCATCAGGTTTTTGTGGCTCTCTTTATACCCACTGGGTAGATTCAGTGACCAATATTAACATGCATACACTTCGGGAAAAAAGATAATAATAAAAAAAAAAATTCACAACCTATGTTTTTTTTTTTCTGCACACCAGACAGCAAGATACCACTTTATCTGACCCTGCCATAAAAATAAAAAAAACTTCAGTAAAATAGTCAAAGAGTGCATAGTAGCCAGCAAAATAGAAACAATTCTTTGTGAAGATGTATATAGTGTATACAGAGCAAGCGTCAAACATGGTAAAGTACGAAATACGTCCTATAGTCAGTGGATGTGGGAGACAAATAAATCTTTGGTGTGTCTGGGAGAAAAATGCACCCTATAGTTGAAAGGGCTGCGCATCTTCACCGGTCTCACGATTCGATGCGATTACGATTATCAAGTCCACGGTTCGATTCCGCGATGCATCACGATTGCAGTGCAAGTGCGCATGGCTCTCTCCCCAAAATACTAAAGAAGATGATCAGAGACTGCAGACATAGTACAGGAGATGGTCAGAGACTGCGGACATATTACAGGAGATGGTCAGAGACTGCGGACATAGTACAGGAGATGGTCAGAGACTGCGGACATAGTACAGGAGATGGACAGAGACTGCGGACATAGTACAGGAGATGGTCAGAGACTGCGGACATAGTACAGGAGATGGTCAGAGACTGCGGACATAGTACAGGAGATGGTCAGAGACTGCGGACATAGTACAGGAGATGATCAGAGACTGCGGACATAGTACAGGAGATGATCAGAGACTGCGGACATAGTACAGGAGATGGTCAGAGACTGCGGACATAGTACAGGAGATGGTCAGAGACTGCGGACATAGTACAGGAGATGATCAGAGACTGCGGACATAGTACAGGAGATGATCAGAGACTGCGGACATAGTACAGGAGATGGTCAGAGACTGCGGACATAGTACAGGAGATGGTCAGAGACTGCGGACATAGTACAGGAGATGGTCAGAGACTGCGGACATAGTACAGGAGATGGTCAGAGACTGCGGACATAGTACAGGAGATGGTCAGAGACTGCGGACATAGTACAGGAGATGGTCAGAGACTGCGGACATAGTACAGGAGATGGTCAGAGACTGCGGACATAGTACAGGAGATGGTCAGAGACTGCGGACATAGTACAGGAGATGGTCAGAGACTGCGGACATAGTACAGGAGATGGTCAGAGACTGCGGACATAGTACAGGAGATGGTCAGAGACTGCGGACATAGTACAGGAGATGGTCAGAGACTGCGGACATACTACTGGAGATGGTCAGAGACTGCGGACATAGTACAGGTCTATATTTACCTGGAGGGATTGGCATTTAGGTGGTTAAAACAGGCAGGACATATCAACTCACTGCCTGTCAAATGCCTATAAAAAGTGACCTGAGCATGGATCACTTTTCAGAGGAGTGGCAGTGCCTGCTGCAAGTGAATACAAGCCTTTGGGCTCACACTGGTGTGCTGCAGTTTGGCTGCAGTGCTGGTGTACTGGTGGGTTTCCTTCGCTGCAGAACCTCAGACTTTTGGGTTGCACATTTTTGTTGCATTTTCTGAAAGATGTAGCATGCAGGACATTCTGTGCACATTCAGAACATGCAGTAAAAATGTGAAACCTCTATGGAGCCAGGAGCAACATGCAGGAAGACAGACATGCCAGTACACCAGCACTGCAGACAAACAGCAGCATGTCAGTGTGAGCCCACATCACAACACATAGGAGGGCATGGTAGTGACACAGGCTGCTAGAAAAACAAATCTTTAGCTGCAGAGAGAGGGAGGGAGGAGAAGTTCACTTACTTGGCCAGTCCCAGCCTCCAGGAGACTCGTTGGATTCAAGCAGACTGCTCAGATTGAACTTTCCCGCCCACACATCCTCTTCTCCAACAACACAGGCTGGCCGGAGTGTGGGCGGGGAAACAGAGAAGATCCAGCTTCTGCCAGCCATTCATGTGGAGGAAGGAGGGGATGGGCGGGGCTGTGCTGTGCTCTGTAACACAGACTGTCAGCTCAGCCCTGAGCCCTGTGGAGAAAACATCGCTGGCTCACTGGACGGAGCTCAGAGAAGGAAACCTATGAACGTGCGCTCTCTCGGGAGGGGCGGGGCTGGAGGCGGGGCTAAACATTGATTATGATGGTCTCCTGCATCGGTGCCGAATCGGGAACACCCGAATCGCGATGCACCGATGCAACAATTATATTTGACACCCCTAATAGTTGGTGTCAGTGGAAGGAAAAAAATGTGCCCGGTCATTGGTATCAGTAGGAGCAAAATTCTCCCCATCATTGGTGTCAGGTTTTTTCCTTTTAAAATAAAGGTTAAATAATGAAAAGTTGACAATTGTAAGCATGTTAAATGTTTTCTCTCAACCCTCCATTTGCCACTTATGCTTGGCCACTCTGTGTACATTCTTGGCACACATTGTTGCCAGAATAAATTAACTCCAGGTGCACACTAAGATCTTGAAACTGGAGGAAAACCACTGAGGAGGTCTGTGCCAGAGAGGGCCGGTAAATTTAATTCCATTTTAAAGGATAAGTTCACCTTTTGAAAAAATAAAATAAAAAATAAATGCACATTATTTGCAGGTATAAAAATGTGCATTTATAATCATTTTTCTAGGAAGCCTGCAGGGCATTGCACTCGCAATCAGCAGATCACAGGCACAATCTCATGCTCCTGCAGACTCTCGATAGCTTTTTGCCCATACATCATATGGACAGGCAGTTGCCTGAGAGCAGGAAGAGTTGATGAACTACCAGAGCGCTCACCAGCACCCTCGTAGTTCATTGAGAACTACAAGCTGTAATCTGCAATGGCTGGCGGTACTTGCAGTCTACCCATTCACAGGAAACTGCACAGCCACGTCTTCAAATTGTGACCGTAGCTGCAGGGAAAATATCCCCTGTGGTAACAAATGTAGGGATTGTACATAATCTTAACTTTCTTTCTCGTACATCACGGGACACAGAGCGGCATATTCATTACTATGTGGGTTATATGGAGTACCTTCAGGTGTGGACACTGGCAATCTTCAAACAGGAAGTCCCCTCCCTATATAACCCCCTCCCCTAGAGGGAGTCCCTCAGTTTTTTCGCCAGTGTCTTAGGTGTTGGTCACGGAATAGCTTTGCTCCACATCCTTTGGGATTAAGGGCGGGCTAACCGGATCTGTCCAAGGAGCCTCAGTGCCAAAGTGGACAGTACCCGGGCCCCAAACCGTGGGGTTTTGCCTATAATGCTCCTCTTTGGAGGGCTGGACCCTGGGCCCAGGACTTGGAGTTTGCAAAAACCATAAGGTTCCTGTTTTGCCAGGGTGCTATATAGGTCCAGGACAGTGGGTACCTTCATAGGACCCCAGGGCCTGAAGGTCTACTACGCTACCCACGGAGATGGGAGAAGACTGGATCAGTTTGCTGGTCAAACATCCTGCAGCATGGAGCAGGTAAGGGGGAGCCTGCGGGACTTGGTTCGACAGCAGGCTCCCCGGGGTAACCTAAAAGGGGGGATAGCCTGAGTATGCTCTGCATGGGCAACTGTGATCACTATGTCTTAGAGACAGGATGACACCCTTTCTCCCCCCATCACTAGGCCCCCCTGTCTAAAGTGTGTTGCTAGCTAACCTGCTGTTGCTTCCTAGAGGCTAGTAAAGGATCCTTAGGGGCCTTAAAAGAGTCCTACCTGGCCGGGAGTTTTGAATCTGCCGCCGTTTCTGCGCCATGGATCTCCAGCAGCGCGGCTCCTCCATGTTCTTCCTGTTTCCGGGTACGCGCGCGCGCGCGTGCACGCGCGCGTCTTATTGACGAATTTTCGCGCCATCCAGACAGGAGGGCGGGGGGGGGGCGGGCCTGCGGCGTCATACAGGGGCGCGCCCTTCTGCTGTTATAGACAGCAGGCCTTGTCAGGGCTCAGTCTGTGGCTGATTGTTTCAAGAGAGGACGCAGGGCGGCAGAACAGTGACTCCCGGTGGCGGAAAAGGGGTAGTACATGTGGACTTTGTCCCAATGTCTATTGTTAAGCCAAAGAATCCCCCTTATTTGACAGCAGGTTGGAGGCTGGCAAACTTAAGTTAGGGGCATTGTGTATGGTCATAGAAAATATATAATTATTTAAAAAAAAAAAAAAAAAAAAGACCAACATACGGGCCCATCAGTTTGTGGGGACACTAGTAATCTACTTTCCCCTAAACTCTGGAATTGTACTCCTGGCCACTACAGTCTGTTGTGTGGGCGGAGTCCCTCGATTTTGTATTATGGCTTCCAAGGGTTCGGGGTCAAAGGGTACAAAAAAGACCAAAAAACAAAAGGGTTCCCTTTCTGATTCTGATATGCCGATTCTTTCCCCGCAGCTTATTAATTTAAGAAGCGCCTTGGATGAGCCATTAGGGGGATCTGGTGCGGAGGCTGGCCCAGATCAGCCCAGCCCTGTGTTTATCACAGAGGAGATGCTAGCCGTATCCCTAGGGGGGCTAGAAGAGAGAATAGCAGCATTGATCGCTAGAGCTATTCCTGGTAAGAAACGGGTTAGATCCCCATCACCAGGGAGTGTATCCTCAGATGCTGAGATTCTCTCTCCGGAGGAATTAGAATCACAGGAGGATCAACTGGACCTGAACCAAGAGGGTTCAGGGATTGAGGGGTCTACCTCTGAGGAACCATTTTCAGACTCCCAGACGGAAAGACTGTGGGTACAGTCTTTGACGGACATGGTCCGCTCGGCATTTAGTTTGCCATTACCAGAACCTCAGGTTCCTCCGGTATCCTCTCTGGGCTCTTTGAGAGCCCCGTTAAGCAACGCAGTTTTTCCGGTCCATCCTCTCTTGGAGGAATTGATCTTTCGGGATTGGGTACGGCCGGACAGGGTTTTTCTGCCACCGAAAAGATTTGCGGTCATTTATCCCATGGAGGAAAAATTCTCCAAGAGATGGAAGCTCCCAGTAGTGGATGCAGCCATCTCATGTGTGAATAAATCACTAACTTGCCCGGTGGAAAATATACATATGTTTAGAGATCCGGTTGATAAAAGATTAGAAACACTTTTAAAAGCATCCTTTGCTACGGCAGGAGCAGTGGTGCAGCCAGCGGTAGCTGCAATTGGAGTTTGTCAGGCATTAAAAGACCAGACAAAAGAGATGTTAAAAGACATGCCTACCCAACAAGCAGAAGAGTTTGCTGACATTTCCAGAGTTCTGTGTTTTGCGGTAGATGCTATAAAAGATTCCATCCAGCAGGCTTCTCGTTTATCACTATGTTTGGTACACATGAGAAGGCTCTTATGGTTGAAGAACTGGGCGGCAGAACCCCCATGCAAAAAGCTTCTGGCAGGATTTCCCTTCCATGGAGGGCGACTCTTCGGAGAGGATCTGGATAAATATATTCAGACTATTTCAAAGGGCAAGAGTACCCTTTTACCGGTCAAAAAGACATTCCGGGCTCCTACATTTAAAGGCAGCTTTTTCCTGTCTCGGGGCCCTCTAATTCCAGGCAGTATCGACGGCCGCCTGCGCGATCCAACGGTAACAGTAGATCGCAGGGACAAACCCCTGGGGGTAAGAAGCCGTGGTATCGCAAGCCGTCAAAGGCAGCCCCTAAATCTGCCTTATGAAGGGGCGCCCCCACTCTCACGGGTGGGGGGAAGGCTTCGTCTCTTCTCAGAAGTTTGGGAAGCCAAGATCCCCGACAAATGGGTCCGGACATCTGTAACCACAGGTTACAGACTGGAATTTCTAAGGTATCCTCCGCCTCATTTTCAAGAATCAAGGCTACCAAGGGATCCAGCAAGGAAGGCCTCAATGCTGGCAGCCTTGGATCACCTGCTTTGCCAGGACGTAATTTTAGAAGTGCCAGCCCAAGAGCAAGGCCTAGGTTCTATTCCAATCTCTTTGTCATACCAAAGCCCAACGGCAATGTCAGGCCAATTTTGGACCTAAAGAGGTTAAACGGTTATCTAAGGGTGCGGTCCTTCCGGATGGAATCCATCCGGTCAGCAGCCGCCGCGCTTCAGAAGAACGATTTTCTGGCCTCCATAGACATAAAAGATGCTTACCTTCATGTACCAATCTGTCAGTCGCATCAAAGGTTTTTACGCTTCGCGGTCGGGCAGCGACACTTCCAATTCAGGGCGCTCCCTTTCGGGCTGGCCACGGCCCCCCGGGTATTCACGAAGATCCTAGCCCCAGTTCTGGCCAATTTAAGAATCCAAGGAGTCACAGTCCTAGCATACTTGGACGACCTTTTAATTATAGATCATTCACGGACGGGTCTGCAGAAGGCAGTAAACCTCACGGTTCGGTACCTCGAAGAATTCGGCTGGGTCCTAAACCAGGGAAAGTCAGCATTCCAGCCTACAAAGCAGTTGGAATACCTCGGCATGAGGTTAGACACGGAACGTCAAAAGGTGTTCCTGCCCCTTGTAAAGATCAAGGCGATCAAGGGGTTGGTTCAGTTGGTTATAAACAAGAGAAGACCAACTATTCGCCTGTGTATGCGATTACTAGGCAAGCTAGTGGCCACATTCGAGGCAGTACCATACGCTCAGATCCACACTCGCGTCCTACAGGCAGCCATTTTAGCAGCCTGGGGCAAGAGGGCACATGCCTTAGAGTCCCCTTTGACGCTATCATCAAGGGTCCGACAAAGCCTGGCCTGGTGGTTGAACCCTCAGAACCTTCTAAAGGGAAGATCCTTCAGCCCTGTTGTCTGGAAGGTAGTTACCACAGACGCCAGCCTGGCAGGCTGGGGGGCGGTCTTCGAGGGGTTCTCCCGCCAGGGAACTTGGGTGAAAGCAGAGAGGCAGCTCTCCATCAATATCTTGGAAATCAGAGCGGCTCGCCTAGCCCTGTTGGCGTGGACCTCCAGATTAAAGGGGTTCCCGGTGAGAATCCAGTCAGACAATGCCACGGCGGTGGCATACATAAACCACCAAGGGGGAACCAGGAGCCAGGCCGCTCAAAGGGAAGTGAACTTGATTTTTCAATGGGCAGAGGCTCATGTACCCTGCATTTCAGCGATATTCATTCCAGGAGTGGACAACCTGCAGGCAGACTTCTTAAGTCGCCAGAGTCTGTTGCCAGGGGAGTGGTCTCTGCATCCCCAGGTCTTTCAGACAATCTGCCAGAGGTGGGGAACGCCAGACGTAGATATAATGGCATCCAGGTTCAACAAGAAACTAGACAGGTTCGTGTCGCGAGCGAGGGATCCTATGGCCTGCGGAACCGATGCGTTGGTGTGCCCTTGGCATCAATTCAAACTTCTATATGCATTCCCTCCACTACAGTTACTCCCCCGCCTGTTGCGCAGGATCAGAGTGGAGCACAAGCCAGTCATTCTAATAGCTCCAGCTTGGCCCCGGAGGGCTTGGTACTCGCTAGTCCTGAATATGGCAGTGGGAGACCCTTGGACTCTTCCTCTACAACCAGACCTACTCTCACAAGGTCCGATCCTCCACCCTACATTACCCTGATTCTCAGGGGTAGGGGTCTGTCTAGGCAGGTAATCCCTACCCTGATTAAGGCTAGAAAGCCGGTCTCCAGGGTAATTTATTACAGGGTGTGGAGGAACTACATAGGCTGGTGTGATTCCAAAAGATGGAATTCCCGCAAATATACTATTGATAGGGTGTTAAGTTTTCTCCAGCTAGGAGTGGATAAAGGCCTGGCACTAAGCACAATCAAGGGACAGATCTCAGCTCTGTCAGTGTGGTTTCAGAGGCCGCTGGCCACCCACTCGCTGGTAAAGACCTTCTTACAGGGGGTCTTGCGTATTAATCCTCCTGTCAAGTCACCAGTTTGTCCTTGGGACTTAAATCTTGTCCTGTCCACTCTACAGAAACAGCCTTTTGAGCCTCTGGCTGAGATTCCTTTACTCTTACTGACAAGAAAATTGGTTTTCTTGGTCGCCATAGTTTCGGCCAGGAGAGTGTCAGAATTAGCAGCCTTATCGTGTAAGGAACCATATCTTGTTCTGCATAAGGACAGGGCAGTTCTCCGGCCCATCCTTCCTTTCTACCAAAGGTTATATCCAAATTTCACTTAAACCAGGATTTGGTACTTCCATCCTTCTTTCCAAAACCTACATCTAGAAAGGAGGGGTTGCTGCATACCTTGGATATTGTCCGGGCCATGATGGCCTATCTTAAAGCTACAGAAAAGATCCGGAAAACAGATGTGTTATTCGTTCTACCAGATGGCCCCAAGAAGGGGCAGGCAGCTGCAAAATCCACCATCTCAAGATGGATTAGACAATTAATCATTCAAGCCTACGGGTTGAAGAGGTTGCCTCCTCCGTTGTCGGTAAAGGCCCATTCTACCAGGGCCATGGGCGCCTCTTGGGCAGCACACCATCAGATCTCTAGGGCTCAGATATGCAAGGCAGCAACGTGGTCATCAGTCCACACGTTTACAAGGTTTTATCAACTAGACGTGAGAAGGAATGCGGATTCTGCCTTTGGACAGGCAGTACTACAGGCTGCAGTTTGAAATCCTCGGGATCAGAAAACACCCTTGGATATAAAAAAAAAAAAAAAAAAAGTTTTTTCTTGACTAAGTTGGAATTATTATGATTTGAGTTTATCTCTAAATTGAATCCTTCTTTGGAAGATGTCTCCCTCCCCTCATTAAAGCATTGCTTTCGGACATCCCACATAGTAATGAATATGCCGCTCTGTGTCCCGTGATGTACGAGAAAGAAAAAGGGATTTTTAAATACAGCTTACCTGTAAAATCCTTTTCTTGGAGTACATCACGGGACACAGAGCTCCCACCCCTCTTTTGGGTGACCATTTTGGGAGGCATACTGCTTGCTACAAAACTGAGGGACTCCCTCTAGGGGAGGGGGTTATATAGGGAGGGGACTTCCTGTTTGAAGATTGCCAGTGTCCACACCTGAAGGTACTCCATATAACCCACATAGTAATGAATATGCCGCTCTGTGTCCCGTGATGTACTCCAAGAAAAGGATTTTACAGGTAAGCTGTATTTAAAAATCCCTTTTTTTTTTTTTCTTCTTCTTCTTCTTTTCGTTAGATAATGAAAATGTATATGTCAATTGTGTGTTTTATTTGTTCAAGTGTATCACCTTTTATTTATATTCACTATTTGAATCAAAATCTAATGTTTGCCTGCGTAAATATGTTGAAAAGGTCAGCAATTTTAATGGAGTTTACCTAAAGGATAAGTCCACTGTGATGGAGGTGTGGGTGGAATGGAACACATGTTGAGATCAAGTGTGGTTTTAGGGCCCCTTGCCAAAGGGTTCTTTATTTGGAATGGGGCTGGAAAAAGCAGGGAGTCAGATAAGGGGAAGGCCACAGGGCAATAATCCAAACACTGTGAGGGACAGGCAGAAAAATAACAGGGTGGCAGTAGGGCACATTAAGGAATAAGTCTAGGGGCACAAGACAGCAATCTGGTATAGCAGGGCCTTAATCCAGACTCACAGGGCAACAATCCAGGCACAGTGCATAGCAGGCCCACAATTTGGTACAGCAGAGGTTAAGTTCAGGGTCACAGGGCAACATTCTAGGCCACAATCTTGTACAGCAGAGGTTAAGTTCAGGGTCACAGGGCAACAATCCAGGCACAGTGAGTAGCAATCTGGTACAGAAGTGGTTATGTCCAGGGCCACAATCCAGGCACAACAGGGATAGGCTGCAATCTGGTACAGCAAAAACTTAATCCAGGGTCAAAGGGCAACAATCCAGGCACAAGGAGTAACAGCACCTAAGGGTTAGGTCCAGGGCCACAATCCAAGTATAACATGGACAGGCTGCAATCTGGTACAGCAAAACCTTAAAGTGGAAGTAAACTTCCAGGTGGACTTTACGCTCCTCCACCTTCCATTTAAGGATGCCCCACAGATGCTCAATAGGGTTTAGGTCTGGAGACATGCTTGGCCAGTCCATCCCCTTTACCCTCGAATTCTTTAGAAATGCAGTTGTTGTATTGGAGGTGTGTTTGGGGTCGTTATGTTGAAATACTATCCTACGGCCCAGTCTCTGAAGTAAGGGGATCATGCTGGTCTTCAGTATGTTACTGTACTTTACAGTACAGTGTTATTATTCATGGTTCCCCCAATAAACTGTAGCTCCCCAGTGCCAGCAGCACTCATGCAGCCAAGGCCCATGACACTACCATTACCATGTTTGACTGTAGGTAAGACACTTGTCTTTGTACTCCTCACCTGGTTTCCGCCACACACTTGACACCATCTGAACCAAATAAGTTTATCTTGGTCTCATCAGACCACTGGACATGGTTCCAGTAATCCATGTCCTTAGTCTGCTTGTCTTCAGCAAACTGTTTGTGGGCTTTCTTGTGCATCATCTTTAGAATAGTCTGAGCACTGACAGGCTGACCCCCCCACCCCTTCAACCTCTGTAGCAATGCTGTCAGCACTCATATGTCTATTTTTTGAAGACAACCTCTGGATATGACGCTGAGCATGTGCACAGTTTAAGGGTCTTGGCAATCTTCTTATAGCCTATGCCATCTTTATGTAGAGCAACAATTTTTTTTTTAGAGAGTTCTTTATCATGAGGTGCCATGTTGAACTTCCAGTGAACAGTATGAGAAAGTGAGAGCGACAACACCAAATTTAACGCACCTGCTCCCCATTCACACCTGAGATCTTGTAACACTAACGAGTCGCATGACACCTTGGAGGAAAAATTGCTAATTGGGCCCAATTTGGACATTTTCACCTAGGGGTGTACTCACTTTTGTTTCCAGCGGTTTAGACATTAATGGCTGTATGTTCAGATATTTTGAGGGGACAGCAAATTTACACTTGTACATGCTGTACACTCACTAATTTTACATTGTAGCAAACTGTAATTTCTTCATTGTTGTCGCATGAAAAGATATATAGTAAAATATTTACAAAAATGTGAGGGGTGTACTCACTTTTGTGAGTTACTGTATCTCTTTACAGTCTTGCTGTTTAAAGCTGGAGGAAATGTGAATGGACTGATCAGCATGCTTATAGTCCATTGAGAACTACAAGCCGTGTACTGCGGTGACGGATGAGATTTGTTGTTTCCTTATTCACAGATCTTGCTGAATGATTGATGTGGCTGTGCAGATGGAGCCCCACACAATCGCCACCAATTTTAAATTTGACAGCAAATGCAGGGGAGAAAAACTCCTGCATTGTGCTGCATGGGGGACTTTTAGGGGTGAGTGGGGCTGCTGCATAGCAACATGTTACATGTTACACCCGAAATACAGGAATAAGGCCCCGTACACACGACCGAGTTTCTCGGCAGAATCCAGCGAGAAGCTCGCTGGGATCCATATTCTGCCGAGAAGCTCGATCGTGTGTACACTTTCGTCGAGCGTCCCGTCGGGAAGCTCGTCGAGCCAAAATAGAGAGCAGGTTCTCTATTTGCTCGACGGGCCATCGGGACTAATGGCTCGACGCCTTTTTCGACAGCCTGGTCGATGAACTCGATGGCCGGCCGAGTACCTCGTCGGGCGGAACGATGGGTTTAGCCCGACGAGGTTCTCGGTCGTGTGTACGCGGCCTCACATGTTTTTAAAGCTGTACCTATCTTTTTAATTTTTCATTTCCATTTCCTACAGAGACGGGAGAAATGAAAGTATGATGTGGTTAGACCAAAGCTGCTTTGCAATTACCACAGGGCTGTATTCAGCCTCAGAGCAGTGCTCAGCCAATTACTGTGGTGACCATATCGTGGCATACATTCATGGAAACATTTAAATCTTGAGAACAGACAGAGAAAAATCTCAGCCACCTCACACCATATGAACACAGGGTGTAGTAAGTGATGGCAGCTTCAGCCTAGCTCCATCCAGGCCACGCCCCTGACATGTTTCGCCACACCCAAGCAGCTTACTTTCATAATTAAGACCTGTGGGTGGGGCATAGGCGTGCGCACAGGGTGTGCCGAGTGTGCCCAGGCACACCCTAATCACCCCATGCACATTAGTGTTATCACTCTGTATTGCAGCAGGAACATGGGGAAGATCTCCCTCTTACCGTCTCTGCCATAAGAGAAGTATTTATGATCTTCTCTTTCACTGCCGGCAGGGGGATCAATGTGCCGGGGTCATATATATGTAGATAAATACACATGCATGTGTATTTGAGCTTAAGGGTGCACACCCTAATACTGTAGGCTGCGCACGCCTATGGGGTGGGGCAAAACATGTCCTGGATGGAGCTAGGCTGAGGTTGCTATCACTTCATGCTGGGCTTGTGTGGTGTGCGGTGGCTGATATTTTTCTCTGTTCTGTGGATTATATTGAGTCAGGGTGGACTCCTAGACTGACCTGCACCCTCAGTGGAACACACCAAATGGGGTCATTTGCTGGAGTGGGGACCCTTAAGTTGGTTTAGGTTCACAAGTGAAATCTTGGTTTTTATCTCATTGGATCACAAGAGATCCACTTTACAGAAAATCACTTGTGGACAACGGTCCAAGTGTCAATTATCATTGCTTGTTAAAATCGAAATATTTTAACCACTTCATTACTGGGCACATAAACCCCCTTCGTTCCCAGGCGAAATTTCAGCTTCCGGCACTGCGTCGCTTTAACTGACATTTGCGCGGTCCTGCGACGTGGCTCCCAAACAAAATTGGCGTCCTTTTTTCCCCACAAATAGAGCTTTATTTTGGTGGTATTTGATCACCTCTGCGGTTTTTATTTTTTGCGCTATAAACAAAAAAAGAGCGACAATTTCAAAAATATATATATATTTTTTACTTGTTGCTATAATAAATATCCCATTTTTTTTTAAAAAAAACTTTTTTTTTTTTCACAGTTAAGGCCGATACGTATTTTTCGACGTATTTTTGAAAAAAAAAAATTAAAAATCGCAATAAGCGACTGGTTTGCGCAAAAGTTTTAGCGCCTACAAAATGGGGAACAGAATTATGATTTTTTTTATTATTATTTTTTTTACTAGTAATGGCGGCGATCTGCGATTTTTATTGCGACTGCGATATTGCGGCGGACATATCGGACACTTTTGACACAAATCTGGGACCATTCACATTTATACAGCGATCAGTGATATAAAAATGCACTAATTACTGTATGAATGTGACTGGCAGGGAAGGGGTTAACACTAAGGGGTGAGGAAGGGGTTAAATGTATTGCCTGGGTGTGTTCTAACTGTGTGTGGGGAGGGGGGTGACTGGGGGAGGTGACCGATGCTGTGTCCCTATGTAAAGAGACACAGATCGTTCTCCTCTCCGCTGACAGCACGTGGAGCTCTGTGTTTACACACAGAGCTCCACGTCCCTGCTGACATCTGTTCGGTTTCCCGCCGATCGCATGTACCCGACGGACATCGCGGCCGCCAGGTACATGCATCGGATCCCCAGCGATGCGGCGGGACAGTGTTTACCCGCCGCGTGCCACCCAGTGGCGCGCGCGGGTAATGCACACAAATCACGTCCAAAGACGTCAAGTTGGCGCCTCAGATCCGCGCTGTTGACGTATTATGTCAATAGCGCGGGTCTGAAGTGGTTAACAGAATAGGATCACTAGAGCGCAAGTGTATGTGAGTGTTTGCTCGCCAGTATTCGAATAGGCCAACAGGCATTACAACAGATGAAACTGGTAATGTGTGCTGAGTCATATCACGGCTAGTTTTCCAAACATACCATCAGTCCACAAACTGATAGTTCAGCTTTCAAGGGTGATTACACTACAAAGAATCCAGTAGGTGATATTTACAGTCTAATAGTAAAACTGTAATATTCTTTTAGCTTGTTGTGCACTATTTACACACAGCCAGTTTCCTATTGGCATTTTTGGAAAAGATGCAATGATCCCAATTGGTATTTATATATTTTTTTGCCACTTGACATGGTATTGATCTTTAAATCAATAAGGTAGAGTGAGGTGAGCTAACATGGAAAGCATTAGAGTAACCTATGTAGTCTGGCTTGTTTTATTGATATTCGTTGTGTGGATACAAGAGTTAAATAATTCATTCGAAGCAAATTCTCTCATTAAGCATCTCCTTGCAAATGATGTCCCCTGGTGCTTGGGTTGGTTGCAAATGAAAATTGTTACATTATCCTTTCTTAACTTAAAAGCTGATTACAGAGTTTTAATCCGAAACCTAATTCCTTTGTGGTATTTTAAGTAGGCAAATTTAATTGTGAAGAGACATGATATTATCGTTACAGGCACGGATTGAAGATTTAAATGAGCTACAACTAAAGCTTAAAGAGGCCCTAAAAACTAGCAAGGCTAGAGAAAATAACCTCACAGAAGACCTTGAAAACCTAAACCAAGAGTTGCGAACAAAGCAGAAAACCCTTAATAAGCAACAGAAGGAAAAAGATGAAGTAGATAAGGAAAATGAGGAACTGAAAAAAAGGGTGAAACGTTTGATGAGCAGCGTACAGGTACATATCATACTGTTCCTTTTACATTGTCTGCTGGTTCAGCTGTGTCATGGCAAAAATAATTGGTGACAATACATAGAGCAAGTTCCTATCTGTATTATGAGAGAAAACTGAGCAGATAAAGATAGCCATATCCTGTTAGATCCCTCTCTTTAGCTCATGGGTAGGAGCTCTCTACTGGTGGCTATTGAATTCACCTGTAACTGCCTGAATACCTTCACAGAGACTGTGTCTCATAGGATGCACGTGTTCAGCCACAAATTTTCCACTCGGCAAAGTCTATCTTTAAAGGGGTTGTAAAGGTTCATCTTTTATTTTCTAAATGGGTTCCTTTAAGCTGGTACATTGTTGGTTCACTTACCTTTTCCTTCAATTTCCCTTCTAAATGTTTTTTTTCTTTGTTTGAATTTCTCACTTCCTGTTATTCCTCAGTAAGAAGAACAGTAAGTGAGAAATTCAGACAAAGAAAAACAACATTTAGAAGGGAAATGGAAGGAAAAGGTAAGTGAACCAACAATGCACTAGCTTAAAGGAACCTATTTAGAAAATAAAAAACAAACCTTTACAACCCCTTTAAATTTACTTTTGTCAAGTCAGGTGAAGCCAGCAAAGCCACCGACGGCTCAAATTTCAACCTTTTCTGCAGCTGGTGTGGCGCGGTTTATTGTTTCATTGCTTGCAAAGAATGTCCAGCATGTTAAACTGTGTGTGTTCAATTAAAGTGGAACTTCACTGTATCTGAGAACCACAAACCGAAAGTGCTAATTTATTTTTACTATCAAAAAGCAAACTCACCCATCTGCCATGCTTTATTTTGTTGAGAAATCACTTTGAAAAATATCCCCCTAGCATTTCTGGCTGTGGCCATCTTGAGTAAGGGCAGATGATTCCTGTAGCATTTACTTCCTGGAATCCATGTGCCCTTCGCTTAGGCATACAATCAGGAGGGTGTACTTGGCTGAGAAAACCCCTCCTCTCCTCCTGAGGGCTTCTGGGGTGTATGACATAATTTGCCTAGGCATCGAAACTAGGAAGTAACTAAAGGAATATAAAAAAAAATAAAAAAAAACTGTTAAAACAAGTAAATACAAAATGCTTTATTATCTATTTATCTATGCTTGCCCAATTAAGATAAAAATTTGTCAATGTTGACTGAGAGAGTGATGTTCCTCTTTAAGAATCATTTATTTTTCATAAAGGATAATTTACCCTGTGTCGAATATTTGCCCAAGTCAAGGCAGCAAATTGTGAAGTTGTGGCAGGTTTGCCAATTTGATATGCATGTTCTAGAAAAGTTAGGCTTCTGAATAGTATACAGATACTCCTCATTTAACGACTTATCTGTATAACGACCACTCAAACTTACGACCAGCTCTCCCCACCTGCACAACATGCTATATATCATTGTACACAGTGTACATGTAGTGGAGCTTTGGTTTTGGACCTTTTTTTTTCTCCACAGTACAGTAGTTAAGAATGCTTAAAATATATTCGTTGGAATGGAACCTGGTCGTTCAGTGAGGAGTACCTGTACTTTTAAAGGAGTTGTAAACTATTAAAAAAAAAAAAAGTAAAAAAAAAAAAAAACCTGTAAAAATGCTGTTTTTCACCTTAATGCATTAAGGTGAAAAATCTTCTATGCTGCAGCTGCCCCCATTTTTCTTACCTAACCCCGATCGTTCCAGCGACGGGGACGAGCACAGTAGCTCCAGCCGCTATCCCGGGTCCAAATTGGCTAGATTGATAGCAGCGGGAGCCATTGGCTGCTGTCAATCCAATCCAGTGACGCGGAAAGCGGGGCCGAGTCCTGCCGTCTGTGTCAATGGGCACATCAGCAGGACTCGGGAGTGTGCGCCCACACAAGTGCCCCCATGGAATCCGGCTCTCCGTGGGGGCACTTTATAAGAGGAGGAGCGCTTCTGGGGGAATCCCAGAAAAGGTGTATCAGGGCTGCTCTGTGTAAAACCCTTGCGCTGAGGAGGCAGGTTTAACATGTTTGTTGTTTATTAAAAAAAACTTGTGTGGAACAGCTAAGACCTCTGTGCCATCTGTTTTCCATATAGTGAGATTCTATTCTACTCTATATGTCCTTGAGACCACGAAAAACATTGAAAAGACAACGTTTTGCAATTGTTACTGTATCAGGAAAAAAGGGGAAATCTTCCATTAGGCCGCATACACACGATCGGTTAAACCGATGAGAATGGTCTGATGGACCATTTTCATCGGTCAAAACCGATCGCGTGTGGGCGCCATCGGTTAATAAACCATCGGTTAAAAAAAAAGCCAACTTGCTTTAAATTTAACTGATGGTTTCCTAACCAATAGGTCAAAACCGATCGTTAGTAGGCACGAACCATCGGTTAAAAATCCACGCATGCTCAAAATCAAGTCGAAGCATGCTTGGAAGCATTGAACTTCATTTTTTTCAGCACGTCGTGTTTTACGTCACCGCGTTCTGACATGATCGTTTTTTTAACCGATGGTGTGTGGGCGCGACGGACCATCAGTCAGCTTCATCGGTTAACTGATGAAAACAGTCCATCAGATCGTTCTCATCGGATGGACTGATCGTGTGTACGCGGCTTTAGAAATACCTGTTTTGTTGACAGCCATTTAAAGCATATCTAAAGCTGAAAACAAAAGTGTAATATATTGCAGCTTATCAGGCATTCAATGTAGGGGCTGCATTTGTTTTTATTTTTCATGTCATTTTCAAGCAAGTACAGAAAATACATGTTGATCTTTCAGGAAATTGCAGTATCTTTGCCACTTTCTGTGACCTTAAAAAAACAAAAAACTAACGTCTTTATCGTTTTTGTTTTTTTGTAAACTACTAGTCTCACAAACTCACTACACATTGGGAATGAACAAAGGCAGACATATTTGAAGTTCTGTGTGACAGCCATGACTCCCTCCATAGACACAATAAAGAAATGAGTGTAGACATGAAGGGGCAGGTAGTGTGTTATTTTCAGGAATAAATACAGGGAAATTGCCTGGGAAAAACAAATGCAGCCCCCACAAGTAGACTAGCAAGCAGATTATATATATATATATATATATATATATATATATATATATGTGTATATATATATAATATATTAGTTTAGATATGTTTCAAGAAGGGATTTTTGTTTGCTTTTAATGAAATCAATGTCATACTTTCTTTTATCCATGGTTTGCAAACATTACAAAAGTATTGTAAATTGATTAAATCATCCGTAAACCAGTTTTGCAAAAATAAAATATGTAATAAAAATGATGTTGTTATTCTTTTATAGCCCCCCACTGTGACTGTGGAGGCATACAATAGCTGTTCAAAGTATATATTAAATCACCAAGGAAATTGTTAAATTTAAGTTCAGAAGCATTTCAGAAATATCTCTGAAAATCCATCTAACAGTACATTTCATGGTTCTCTTTTGTGACTTGCTTTAATGAGTTCAGATTAACAGAGCTGGTGAAGCTTCAAGGACTGTCCACCCATAATCCATTTCGAACATGAAGCGTGAAGGGGACACCTGTGTTGGCAGCATGACTATATGGTCAGCCTTGCTTAAAATGATGTAGGAAACCAGCAAAATAAAGATAATCCTGAGCATATTTTACTATATTCTCTTCAGCAGAGGTAGCCGTTTTGAAACCCCTACAGTAATCCATGCTAAGCAATCAGAGTTGACTTTTTATCATTATGGCTACCACCAGCTTATAATAACTGAAATCTCTCTAGCTGGTGCGAGTAACTGTACATCACTTCTCTTATTACCAGGCTCTGTGAAGTGCAGAATGTTTACTGCAAAAATAGCTATGAAGCAATGCTCATCGAAAAAGGTTATGTTTACATGGTAATCTAAAATTCTCACTGTTGATTATAGAATCCCATTAAAAACATCCTTTAGCTCTCGCTACTTTATGTAAATGTTACTCTTTTAACAGGATTATAGCTAACATTTTAAATGTCCGTATATTTTCAGAGCAAGTCCGATCTGGACAGTAAACAGAGCATGATAGATGAGCTTCAGAAGAAAATTAAAAAGCTTGAACTGGAGTTGGAGAAGAAAAGTGAAGAAGCTGAAAGGAAACCTGCACGAGAAGATAAGGTGTGATTAGAGTGTCTATTATTTAGTGACTGCATCATTACTAGTTTATTCCTGCTTAATCCAAAAATAAAGCTGTATGTAATACTTCTCGAAGGATATCACTTGGTGCTTTTAATGGAAAAGTATATTTTTCCCTGTGATGAGTTGCCTGTTAGCCTCTGCAGCAAAAATATATACAATTATGGCTTTTGGATAAGGCCAGCCATCTACAGTTCTAATCTTGGCTGGTTCTTCTTTTTTTTTTATATATTTTTATTGATAGAAATAGACAGTACAATAAGAGTAAATCAACTCTTTAAACAAGCATCAATACAGAATAATGAATTGGGAAATATAACAAATGATGCATCATAGAGAGCACAAGCATTTCAATTGTCTATTAATAAAGAGAAAGAAAAGAGGCAAGAGGGCAGAAAAAAAAGATGGAGAAAAGGGTATTAAAGGGATAGAGGATGGAAAAGCAGGGAAGGGTAGGGAAGGGGGAAAGCCGGGACACATGGCAGTCGTATCAAGCATATCACTAAACTAACGTATTTAGTAAGATATCAGGAATAAGGGGGAACCATATCAGAGAGTGGGAGAAAGGGTCACAATTTGGTGAAAAACAGCCTCATGTGGTTTCAGGCCTGTAAGGGGGCGAGGAAATAATATTTAAATAGCACTGTGTAGAGATAAATGAAGACCAGGGCGCCCAGATTAAGGAGTGTTGTTCGCTGGTGTCTCTTGCAACGTGAGTGAGTTCTTCCATGAGGCTAACCTCAGAAATCTTTAGCAGCCATGTTTTAATGGAAGGAGTTTCAGGTTGACCCCAGAGACGAGGGATAATAGCTTTGGCTGCATTAAGAAGGTGTGGGATGATTGAACGTTTGCATTTGCCAATGGGTCTAGAGGTGGCGTGGAAAAGAACCGTCCACGGTTCAAGGGGGATTTGTACCTCAGTGATCTGGGATATCAAGTTTAAGACTTCTGTCCAGTAAGGGTGAATGAGGGGACAAGACCACCAAATGTGGGCATGGGTGGCAATTTGACCGCAGTTCCTCCAACAGAGTGGAGAATTACTAGGAAACATACGGTGAAGCTTGGCAGGAGTGTGGTGCCATCTAGTAAGGAGCTTGAAGTTAGATTCAGTCATGGAAGAAGCCAGGGAAGAGACATGCGTAAGCTTGAGCATCTTATCCTTTTGTTTATCAGTAATAGTAGTTCCCAAATCCTTCTCCCACCAGGATAGATATTCTGGATACAAAGGGCATTGTAAGTCTAAGAGGGCCTTGTAAAATTGGGAGATAGAGCGTGTAGGAGGGTCCCTAGGCAGGAGAATCTGTTCTATGCTGTTGAGATCTGGGATACCTCTTAAGGGACGTGGTAATGTATGGAAAAAACTACTCAATTGCTTGTATCTCTATTTATCCAAGAATGAGGGTGAATTATGACCCAGAATCTCAGACAGGGGCCTAAGACAATTGGAGGAAACAACATGGTACAATAGGAGAGGGCCACCCGGTGACCATTTCTGAAAGCCTGAGTCAAGGAGACCCGGGGCGAAGTATCTGTGAGACATTAAGGGAGTTAATGGGGAATTATAGGACCACGTAAATTTCTTATGTAGATCATCCCAAATTTGTAGGGAAGATAAGGTGAGAGGTGAGGTGGTAGGGGATAAATCTCTAAAAGAGGGTGGGATCCAAGGGGTCACAGAGAGATCAGAGCCACATAAAGAATGTTCCAATTGGACCCATAATTTGGAGGCGGAGGCATATTTCCAGTCCGCAATCCATGCTAATATAACTGCTTGATAGTAAGTTTTAAAATTAGGTAAAGCCAGTGCCCCTGAACATTTGGTTCTGAAAAGAGTCTCTCTAGAAACCCTGGGACGCCCACCCCTCCATATAACGCGAGAGACCATGGTTTGTAAAAGGGTAAAAAAAAACTATTGGGATCTTCAAGGGAATCATTTGTAACAAAAAAAGAATACGGGGGAGTACGTTCATCTTTATTATGCTGACCTTACCTAGCCAAGAATGAGAGAGGGAGGACCACTTCCGGAGATCATCCTTAATAGCATTTAGAAGAGGGATATAGTTATGCCTAAAGAGGGAATGGAGGTGGGGAGTCAAATAAATGCCAAGATATTTCATGCGCGATGAAACCCATCGAAAGGGAAATAGGGGTCTCAGCTGATCAGCTATTCGTTGGGGAACTGTTACATTTAAGATTTCGGATTTTGAAAGATTAATCTTAAAGTTGGAGAGACCTTGGAATGAGGAGAATTCAGACATCAGATTCGGCAGTGAAATACGTGGCTGTTGGATAAAGAATAAAATGTCATAGGCTGCGTATTTATGTATTCTAGTGCCGATCTGGATACCATGAATTCCCCTGTTATTCCTAACAGTAGCCAAAAAGGGCTCAAGGGAGATAGCAAATAACAAGGGGGATAAAGGACAACCTTGTCTGGTTCCGTTACGTAGCGTAAATGGATCACTTAAGGAACCATTAATACGTACTTGTGCGGTAGGGTTGGAGTAAAGGGAGAAGGTGCGGTAGGGTTGGAGTAAAGGGAGAAGATACGAGAAGACATCTTAGGACCAAGGCCAAAATGACAGAGAGTAGTTTTAAGGTATTCCCAGTACACCCTATCAAATGCTTTTTCAGCATCGGTGGAGAGGAGAAGGGTGGGCTGGGAACACTTCCGCACATAATGGATCAGTGATAGAGTACGGAGAGAATTATCTCTCGCCTCTCTATTCGGAATGAAACCGGTTTGATCAGCCGAGATCCACTTAGGTAAAAGGGGAAGCAATCTGTTCGCTATTACTTTGGCATAGAGTTTGGTGTCAACATTTAAAAGGGAGCTGGGTCTATAACTGCTACATAGGGTGGGGTCCTTGTCAGGTTTAGGGTAATCTTGGCTGGTTCGGCAGCAACCAGACAAGACAAGATTTGAACATTATTGGGCAGGCCGAATGTACCAAGTTGATTGATCAGCTTGGATACAAACAGCTAGCTGGATTCGCTTGCAATTCTCGCAAGTGGCTGCTATAGCTGCTAGCGATAATCATTGTTTTCTCCCGGTGGGGATGCCGTCTTCCACCCCCCTCCCCCTCTGGGAGAGGACAGTTACTTATTTCTAGACATGTGCATTCTTTTTCGTCCGAATGCATTTCCGTCCGTCCAAGCACAGAAAACGAAAAATGAAAGATCCGACATAAACAAATGCTTTATTTTCGTTTTCGTTGCGGTCGAATGTGCCTAACCTCAACTCTTTTAGTCCAATATTATTCGACATAGAGAAAAAAGATTCGACATAGAGAGACATGAAGATTCGACATAGAGAGACATGAAGATTCGACATAGAGAGACATGAAGATTCGACATAGAGAGACATGAAGATTCGACATAGAGAGACATGAAGATTCGACATAGAGAGACATGAAGATTCGACATAGAGAGACATGAAGATTCGACATAGAGAGACATGAAGATTCGACATAGAGAGACATGAAGATTCGACATAGAGACATGAAGAGTCAATTTTTTTTTTTTTTTTAAGACTCTGTCGAATCTTTTTTTTTTTTTTTTTCTTAGAACATTCGACCGACACCATAAGCCTTTAATGACAGATTCGACCTTTAATTTTGATTTTCGGACGAATACATTTCTTTAACGAAAACAAAATAAAAAAAACAAATTTCGGGAGTAACTAAATAAATTTATTTTTCAGACGAAAACAAAATTGCAAAACGAAATATTTCAGTGTGCACATGTCTACTTATTTCCCTGGGAGCACTGTCTGTGTTGATGGGGGAATCATGCAAATTTCTTTCCTACAACCATGGGAAAATGGGAAGAAATTTGCACCATGTTACCGCCTTTCTTGGCCTTATTACCATAACTGAAAATTCCAGTTTCTTCACTTTAGGTAAAGCACTAATCTTCTGTTTTAATGAGGACTAAGGGTGTAGTACACAACTGTCACTTATTTGAATTCTCTCTTTTGAAAGAAAATCTTTGTTCTTTTTGTCTTTAGTTGTCCTGCATTTTAGTTAATATACCCATGAGTTGCAATTTTTTTTTTTTTTTTATGTCAAGCCACCATTTTAAAGATTTCAATACATTTGCTGTTTAGTACTTTCTGTACTACTAAATTTGTTTTACGGTTATCTTTTTATCCAAGTGGTAAATCCAATGAAAATTCTTAGGAAAAGAATGTTACGTTTTCTAATCATTAGTGGGTCAAATTGAGATTAGTTTTCAATGGCAGTAATGAGAAAATGTGAAGGAGAAGGATAGAAAATGTTTATTGAACAAACACATATTTAACAGTTAAAAAGAAATGTACTTCTGCGCTACTAATATAAAGTAAGTGTTATATATTAAATGTAAGTGGTTGCTACTTAACACCAACTGTTATTAGCAGACCAGAGTAAAAAGAAAAGTATGCGAAGTGCTCCCTCTTTTCCAAATAAATATTGTGTGATGTAAATCTAAAATAAATTAGTGACCCCTAGTGGGAGTGTTGCATATGACACCAAAAATATATTGTATATCTCACAATGAAAGTTGCATGTGCAACCAGTGACCTCTAGTGGATACAACAATTATAACTCATATCTCACAATAACATTAATATGTACAACCAGTGACCTCTAATGGTTACAAAACTTCTAACGCATAAATATATCAGGCAAAGTCCATTAATCCAGTGATATTTCTGTGAACCAATGCTGTCCGCACACAATCCAACTGTGAATAATAACAAATGAGTGACTTAACACCACGTGGACCTTCCACCAGTCACACTATGCGCTCCTCTCCCAGAGCAGCCCTCAATTGGACCAAGTAGCACCTTCCCCTTTGGGGTCTCAATCCCGGACCTTTAAGCTCCCAATCGTAAAGGGTCACTAAAGGAAAAAAAAATGTATTAGCTAAATAGCTTCCTTTACCTTACTGCAGTGCTGTTTTCATGTCCTTATTGTTCGTTTTTGCTTTGATGTTGCTATAATTCTGCTCTAATCTCCACACTTCCTGGTTGTCTGTTTCCTTATAACCACAGTACTGGGAGCTTTCTCACTGTGGTCACTAATCAAGGAGGTGTGATTACTGTGTGTAAACTGAAACTGGGTTGGTGCTGAGGGGTCTTAGACAAACCATCACTGCCCTCTATTGGCTCTCTGGCTCTGTACATCAGAGAGACAGGAAATAACAGCAAAAATGAAACTAGAACTGTAGGTTGATTATATGATTGATTGATTTTTATCTATTTTAATCATTTTTAAAAGAAATCGGTTAACTACTATGTCTCTATACCCTGTAAACAGTCATTTCAGCCCAAGTTTTTTTTTCCTTTAGTGACCCTTTAAGCTCTCTCTGCAAGCGTGATCTCTCATATAGGATGGCAACATAAGGGTAAAAAAGGAACTAGCATAGTGTAATACTGTAAAACTAAATGTATTTAAAACACAAACAACTATTCCACTCACATTTAGGAATGCACTATCCCTGGTGCATAAAGGTGATGAACGTGAAAATATTCAGATCCATCCCTGGGGTCACAAATTCATCTGCAAGTCATCAGCCTGCTGCCCTCATGGGTGATCGTGTACTTCCTACAAACGATGCAATGATGTCACAAGCCCCACCCAAAGGGCAAGGTGCTACTTGGTCCAATTGGGGGCCGCTTTGGGAGGTGAGCGCATAGTGTGACTGGTGGAGGGTCCATGTGGTGTTAAGTCACTCATTTGTTATCATTCACGGTTGGATTTTGCGTGGACAGCAATGGTTCACAGAAGATATTAATGGACTTTGCTTGGACTTTGCTTGATATATTTGTGTTATACGTTTTGTAACCACTAGAGGTCACTGGTTGCACATACCACTTTCATTGTGATATATATAATATATGTTTGATGTCATATACAATACTCCCACTGGGGGTCACTAATTTATTTATTTTATATTTACATCATATAGTATTCTTTTGGAAAAGAGGGAGCACTTCACATATTTTTTCTTTTTACATATTTAACAGTGTATGTGGTTTTCGTTTAATAATGTCCATTCATTCCAAAAACAAATGTTAAAAGCATACAAAATCTTTCAAACAACATGCAAATGTTCTGAGAATTTTTAAATTTTCTTAAGACATTTTGTGCAAAATTCAATCCATCTATGGTCAGCTTAAAACTGTTATTATCATGCACCTGAAAACTAGGAAATCTACTTCTCGTAAGTTCTGCCATCACACATGGAGGCACATAAATTGCATCGCAGGACATACTTTGTGCATGCTAGCTTTTCTGAAATCTACTCTGGATCAATAATAAACTTGAGTACTATCAAGGGTCCGAGCTAGGCTGTAGCAGTTCTTTTCCAAAGACTGGTTGCATGTCATTCTGTGGTACCTTTGTACGGGGTTTATCACATAGTTCTGCCTATACATCCATCTTTGGGACTTCAGCCTGGTTCTGTAATTCTTTAGAAACCCTTAGAACTTACCAGGGCTATCCCTTACTCTGAGGCCACTCGCAAGGTGTCTTTTCTCGTTGCTGTCATCTTGGTGAGACCAGTGTACAAGCTGCCCTACAAGGAAACTTTTCTTGTGCTTCACAGAGACAAGGTTTTTTTGAGGCCTACATCTTCCTTTCTCCCTAAGGTGGTGTCTTTCACCTTATCTAGGACATTGTACTTCATTACCTCTGCCCTGTTTTTTGCTGTCCACACCTCAGTTGCACTGCTTTGAGATGTCCCAGCATTTCAAAATACCTTCTGACTGTTTTTGATTGAACAATTATTAAAACAGGATATTTTGCTTGCCTTAAAATCTTTTTTTCCTGGATTTCATTAAGGGTCACAGATCCCACCCAAAGCAGAATTTTGGTTTACTGTGGATGTATATCTGAGTGTCATCAACATAGAACTGATAATTGAGCCCATGTGATCTAAGCAGTTGGCCTAGGCCTAGTTGGCCTAGTGGAAACTAGTGTAAATGCTAAAAAGTAAGGGAGCCGAGATTGAGCCCAGAGGAACACTAAACATGACTGGACCAACTTCAGACTGGAATCCACTGAGAGAAACAAAGTGACAGCGATCAGTACAATATGACTTAAACCATTTCAGAGCCAATTCTGAGAGTCCAGAGGAAGGGAGTAAAATATTGTGGTCTACAGTATAAAAGGTAGAACTAAAATCTAGTAGTAAGAATAGTGAGTGAGCCAGAATTAAAAGCGAACAGAAGGTCGTTGGTGACTTTCACCAAGGCGGTTTTTGTGCTGTGCAGTTGCCGAAAAAACAGATTGGAGGGGGTCAAATAGGTTGGATGCCTGGAGTAGGTACGGAATCCTAGGGAAGACGTGGTGTTTGAGGACATAACACCGTCCCATCCAGGAAAAGCTGAAGGCAGACCATGCTGACAGCTCGATGCAGAACTGGAATAGCAAAGCAGAGAATTTAGGCATATGTTGGTTTGATAAGTTTCTGGACAAAAGAATATCTAAATATTGAAATGTAAGGAAGCCTCTTTAACCTCTTCGTGCCTGTGCTATAGACAAGACATCTACAGCGTGGCGCTTAATTGCCAGGAGGACATCCCTGGATGTCCTCCTGTTTACTAGTTCCCTGCGCGCCGCCATGGGCACGCATCGGGGGAAAATCCGTGGCAGCTGCGTCACGCGGGTGCCAATGCGCGTGCCTGGCGGCTTCAATGTCCGCCAGGTACCCGTGTATCGACATTTACCCTATTTTGTAGGCGCTATAACTTTTGCGCAAACCAATCACTATACGCTTATTCAAATCATGACGGTGCTGAAAGCTGACAATTGGTCTGGGCAGGAAGGGGGTGAAAATGCCTGGTATTGAAGTGATTACAATTTAAAGTGACCTGAAGGTTCTGGAGAATGTTTGCTGAGAGTGTCAAATTTAATGCTTCAGATTTTTGAAAATGTATGTGAAAGTTCGATTGCTATATATTAGTTTGCTATATATAGCTCGAAGTCTGCAAGTAAGTTGAGGATCGTGATAAATGGATTGTTAAGAAAAAACAGCCGGTCATCTCACAGGATACTATTTAACAGAAGTACATGTTACAAATAACACACATGAGGAATATGAAATGTTGGGGTAACATACTTTTTAAACATACTCTAGGCTAGCCACCATGAAGTTTTTTCTCTACTCATTTTGATTTGTAGGTGGCATCAACACAGTGGTTGTAAATGTTAGGTTTCTAATAAAAATAACAAACCTGTTATACTTCCCTGCTCTCTGCAGGTAAGTGCGGGTTAGTATCACAGAGCGAGTATTTCACAGAAAAGTCTCGATCCTCCCCTTTTGAGGTGCCCTGCCGGTGCTCCTGGCTCCTCCCCTTCATCAGGTCCCCCCACGGAAAGCCTGTGCGGGCACGTTCCTGAGTCCCGCTGCTGCATCCCTCAACACAGACAGCAGGATTCTCCCTTGTTACTGGATTTGATGGACAGCAGTGGGAGCCAATGGCTCCTGCTGCTATCAATCTGTCCAATAAGGAGGAAGACGGTGGCAGGAACTGCTGGACTTGTGCTCATCACTGGATCGGATCGGGCTTAGGTAAGAAAAAAGGGAGCAGCTGCAGCAAAGGTTTTTCGCCTTAATGCATATAATACATTAAGGCGAAAAACCTTAAGCCTTTACAATCACTTTAACAGCTGTTAATATGAAATGAGACATGGCTAGTATCACTCCTGTCTAGCATGATTTTCCAGAGTTTGCTGGTGTTCTGTAACTCAATCTTTACAACATAAAGAACTCATATATCTAACATAGGTATAATTCAGCAAGTGTAACTGTAATTATGTTTTACATTTGTAGAGCTCTAAAGATGAGATAATTAGGTGGGAAGAAGGCAAGAAGTGGCAAACTAAATTAGAAGGACTGCGCAGCAAACTACGTGATAAAGAAAAAGAAGCAGAGTCTCTGACAAAACAGCTGACAACCCTGAAAGAGCTTTATTCCAAGTGAGTTTTTCAGGCAGGACAAAAAAGCCTGTTTTGCTTTAGTATTATTAGTTGTGTCCAGTGTGTCACTTTGAAGTGTTCTGTGTGACCTCAATGTGTAGAAATAATTCTTACTGAGTAGTATAACCCCAAGGAGAAGAAAAGCAACTTGACATTATTTTATACACTTTGGGCCAGATTCAGGTAGATGAGAGTATCTTTCCTCTGGAGTAACGCTTCTCATTTACGTTACTCTGAAGACCCTTTCGGCGCAAGTACTGTTATTCACATAGCAGTTGCGCGTAAACTTGCGCCAGAGTAACGATAATGCGCTGGCGTAACCCGACGCAAGGGGAAGTGGGTGTGATCATATGTAAATGATGGGCGGAGCCCAGCGCAGAGGCTTACGTTCAGCGCATCAACCACGGAGCATGCGCAGTGAGTGAGGCTCCACTCGCCCCCTTTGTGCGCATGCTCACAACTTCCGTCGGCACCACTTCACGGGAAACGTCAGCGCAATGCCTTCCGTTGGGCGTTTAAATGCGCCCGTAGAAGCGCCATTCCGGCACTAAAGTATATCCTGCTCCCCCTCCCCGCAGTGATGTTACTTTTGTTCTGAGATGGCTGCTCCCGTTCCCCGCAAACACACAGGAGAAAGCTGAACTTTAATGGCCAGGAGCTGTCAGCCGTCATCTCGGCTATGGAGACCTATGATGTCTTCCTCCATGGATGTAAAATTTGACAGACAAGCATGGACAGAGGTGTTGTCCTGCAAGTGGGGGTGCTCAGCTAGCTCTTATCGTCGGTAACGCTGCTGTAGCTGCTCTCCTGCTGACCTGTGGCCATCTGGAGTAAAGATAAAGCAGCCTTTTGTAGAAATAACTTTGCGCCGGACGGACGAGATACGCGCGGCGCATGTAGCCAGCGTATGGTGCTAATCCGTTCCTGAATTGGGAAAAATCCCTCATTTGCATATTTGCAGGGGAAATCAATAGGCGCGACTGATGCGCCCAGCGAAATTAAGCGCTGACGATACTCTGGCGTCGGAACGTTCCGCCGGTCGCAAATGACCCGTTATTGGGCGCATCTAGTTTGGTGGGTACGGGCACATAGAAACGACGGCGCATCATCACAGTTACGCGGCGCATATCGAAATACTCCAGCGCAAGTGTTCCTGAATCTGGCCCTTTATATACTCGTCTATATGGCATCAATAGAAAAGCAGTACCGTAAAACATGCAGAAGGTTTAAAAATGTGGGAGTATATAGGAAGTTCAGAGAGGACTTCAAGTTAAACCTTAAATCCTCTAGTTCTTCACTCTATCTGGACCTAGAAAATGCTGAAAGTCCTGGTCTTATGATCTCCTCTGTGTTACTACTAAGAAGTGTACCCACAGTTTTTAACTAGGAATTGAAGATTTTGTTTTCACATGCAGCACCGTCTGCTAAATAGAGCTTCCAAAATGACCGTTGTGTTTCTTTATAATGATCACTTTAGTTGAGCATGTGTGCTTAGTTTATGTGCTGTTTACAGAAGTTCTGGGGGAATTTGGGGACCCCTCCATGTTTTTTGAAATGCAAAAGGTCATATTTTTATAAAAACGGTACATTAATACTGCTAAATGGACTTCCTTTTATGGGTCTGTCTCCATTCTCACAAACAAAACCTTGTACAAAGTGTGTACTAAGGTCAAAATCTCAATACAAATTGAAACCAGCAAATCACCTCAATTGTTGGAGTTGTTTTTATGTTATGTATGGGTATGATGGCTACAGTGTTTGTTTTTTTGGTTTTTTATTTGCTGGCTTACTTTTATATTGAGGTTTTGACACCAGTACATACTTTGTATGGGGTTTTGTTGTTAAGAATGAGAAACTGTCATATGCTTGAATAGCATGAGTTTTTTGTTGTTTTTTTATATTCATTTTGTTTGATATATTAATGTCCTGTGATGATACAATTGCATTTTTATTCTAGAACTGACCAGGAAAAATTAATACTGCAAAGGAAACTGAAATCTCGCGGGGTAACTGTGGATCAAGTAGTTGGGGCCCGAACAGTCGAATCTGAAAGAGAGATTGAAGAACTCAGAAAAAAGAATAGTGACTTGGAAAATGAGATTGCTTACATGAAGTATGTACCGTTGGATTACACCAAACCAGGAAAGTGTTCTGTCTTACCTCCCTTTGTCAGGAGCTACCGTATTTATCGGCATATAACACGTACAGGCGTATAACACGTACCTTTATTTTAAGAGGGACGTTTCAGGGAAAAAAAAACTTACATTTTAAATAAAGAACTTTGAAGCAAAATAAGGGTCAGTGCCCATCAATGCAGCCTGATCAATGCCCATCTGCAGCCTCAAAATTGCTCATCAATGCAGCTTGATCAATGCCCATCAATGCAGCTTAATCAATGCCCATTTGTAGCCTCACAATTGCCCATCAATGCAGCATGATTAATGCCCATCTGCAGCCTCCCCATTGCCATGAATGCAGCCTGATCAATGCCCATCTCAGGGAGGGGGTTGGGATAAGCGATGTCCGATTACATAAAGTGAGAATCTCCTGTTTACTCGGCAGCCTCTTTAATACAAAGTCCCGCCTCCTGGACTGGCTTCTATGATAGACAGAACACTGGTCCAATGCCAACCAAGGGGACGGGACTTTCTATTACAGAGGCCTCTGTGTAAACAGGAGATCCTTGCTGTATGTAATCTGACAGTGCTCGTCCCACCCACCTCCCCGTTCTCTCCGAGGCAGCCCAAATTGCAGTATCAGCATATAACATGCACACCCCATTTAAAACCAATTTGCAGGGTGGAAAAGTGAGTGTTATACGCCAATAAATACAGTAATTAATGTGTTCTATATTTTAAGAATATGTTAAACTCTGGGATTCGTACAAAATGTGAAAATAGACTTTCCTGTCAGGTATCAACTTTTGTTTATCCAGCATTGGATGTGTGAAATGCTGAAGTTTCAACCAATCAGAGAGAGTATTCTAAAGCTTTCAGTGACCCAATTGCTATAGTTACCCTTTCAAATTACCCATACCTGAAAAAGAACTGGAAATACTAATTTCTTTCTGCCTGCCACTGAATGCTGCTTTGATCCTGCGTAATCTTCTGTTGAAGTCTGCCGTGTCGCTATCTTGTGTCCCCTGCAGCGCTCGCTGATTCGTTCCTTTTGATCCCCACATCCCTGTGGTATCATTTGATGGGTGGAGGTCAGCAGGAGGAACCAATGAGAGTTGCAGGGCATTGCAAGAGATACACATTCACAGACATGTCAGTTTCCCTGCAGATTTCAAACATTTTTAGGGTATTTGACAGCGTGGCCACCAGGAAGGGTGAGTATTTTTACTGATCCTTTTAGAGTTAACAGCTTTATTAAACATGTTTACTATGACAACATAATCAAATTTTTTTAGATCTATAAAAGGAACTACACTGAAATCTAAGCTACATGGTATCAAATTAAATAAATGAGTTATTAATTATTATTATATTTATAAATTATTATTATATTGTTCATACAAGGCCAATTTCCTTTCAAACTTTATGCTACACACATTAGATTGTGAGCTTTCAGTTTTTAGCACAATCATACAACATTTCTTTCTACTCGATTAAGGGACCTTCAGATTATGCTGCAACCCACATAAGAATTGGACAATGGCAAAAAAAAAAGAAAAGGATAACCCCCTCCAGCATGCTTCAGTTTTTTTTCTAGGAGTGTGGATGCCTTTTTTATTGATCTGTTTTTTGTTTTAACTTGTTTTCTTCCTTGACTATGTTCTTCACTCAATATATCACTGCTACACTGCTACATCACTGTTGGAGCTTTGTAATGTCGATTGCATCTATCCAGCATGTTTATCTTCAGCCTGACTTTTAAAGTACCATGTCCAGACACGCAATTGAGAAGAAAACTGGTCGCACATTGCAGTTGTAATCCAATAAAACGTTCTTTATTCTTCAAACATGGCAATAGTGCAGGATAGGTTATAGTTGACATACAAAAGCAAACCGTCACTTCCAGCACTGCTAATCTAGCTCTGAAAAAGGGTGTGCGCCCCGAAAACACATCAGCAATACACCCTGTGTTGTATTATGGCACATCTATGTCCCTCCTGTTCAGCACTGTGTTTTTATGGCTCATGTCTATTTGACATCTTGTGAGTATCAATTTTTTATCAATTTTATTTATATATTTTTGGTAATGCACTACATGTGCATGCCTTCTATTTTTGTTTGTCTTTATAGTTGACATGTTTCATACATAGGAGTGCTTAGTCATAACCATGTCCAGACCACACTGCTGGCATAGTACATTGCTGGCATAGCCTGGAAGTGACCTTCAGGCATTGGGTCCCATGTGGGGTGCTTTTCAGTATCCGTTCTGTTAAAAGTTGTCAGTAAAGTGCTTTCCCTTTGGTAAGGGTTTTGTACAGAAGTGGCCCATTCCCAAAGGGCAAAAGCTAGCTGCAAAACATTTTCCCTTTTGGTGTAGATTTTGTATAGAATTAGCTCATTCCTATTCTTGATATGCTCATGCCCTGTAACGCTTACCCATACCAGTGTTGGCTGCACGTGTTTTCAAGGGCCCAACTGATAAGCATTTGGAAGCTCTTTCTAGTGCTTTGTTCTCTCTGGAGGGTCCTGTCTTTTACTCGATCCTGGTTTAGACTTTACTTTGTAAAATCATGTCTAATTGGTGGAATTCTTTTATAACGATTCTAGCCACTACCAGGGTTAACCCCTCACTTATTGAACATCTAAAGCAGATGGCTGTAACAAAAGGCCTCTGGTCTCTTTTTCTGCATGGGTCTCATGTTCACCCTGTTTACCATTTGCAAACTCAAAGGGGCTACTGTGCCATTTTGGATTCAAAAGCTCTGAATGTCTTCATTAAGATCCAGAAATTGCATAAGGAATCCACCGAATCTGTATTTGCCTCCCTTCACCTGGAAAACGTTATGGCTTCTGTGGACATTAAAGTTGATTCCTTAATGTCCCTATCTTTCCAGTGCGTCCATGATTTCTAAGCTTTGCTGTGAAGCCCCTGGCTGCCTTTGGCCTCTTCTTAGCACCACCGGTTCTCACCAAGGTACTGGTTTTAAAATCAGCACTGCTGCATTCTCATGGCTTCCCCATTTTGGGATACTTAGATGACCTTCTGCTGAGAGAACAATCATCACATGCACTGTTGGACAAAATGTCTGTAACTGTTCAGACATTACAAGAGTTTGGAAAGATTCTGAGCCTTCAGAAATTGTTGCTGGAACTGGTTAATTTTTTGGAGTATCTTGGTATATTCCTGGACCACAGAAGAAACTTTAGACTCTTTGGTCTCAGATTCCAGCTCTACAGTCCTTTTGATTCGTTTCCATTAATCCAGTTTTTCTCCGAACCTCTACAACTCAACTTTCTGTCGTCTTGGGACATGTCTATCTAGTGCCTGGAAAGACCAATTTGTTTGCCAGGCTGGGTTCACACTGGTACGACAAACGCTCCGACATTGGGAGCTTATGTCGCATGACATGCACAAATCAATAATTCCCTATGAGAGCCATAACTGGTCCAACATAAGTCGGTCCAACTTTGAAAATGCTCCCTGCACTACTTTGGTCTAACTTTGGTCCTACTGAATATCATTGAAGTTGGATCAAAGTCGGATCCTTTCCCTAACCATCTGACTTGTTACATCCGTCATGGTAATTACAGCAGCAGTAAAAGGAATTTGTCACTCTGGGATTGTTTTGATTGGTCAAAGGACAAGTTGTACTATCTCAAAGTCGGAGCAAAAATCTTTTCCTGATTCATTCAAGTCGGATGGAAGTAGGACCAATGTAGGACAGATGTAGCAGGGCAAAGTAGGATGATAGTCGTACAACAGTAATGTCGTATCGGTGTGAACCCAGCCTGAGTATCAGTTTGTCTCAGCCAGAACATTGTTCTTTTGTCCCTCTTCATGACTCAAGTTCATTCTGTGTCAGGCCATGCTTCCATCACTAATTCCCCCTTTGTCATCCCAGATTCTCCCTGAAAATAATAACGGGCTTCTCTAGGTGGCTTTGAGATACTCCCAGCCAAGCTTCTGGTCTCAAGAATCGGGATCCATCCTTTCTTTCCAAGGTGCATTTGAATGAATCTGTGACTGCTTGCTGGGATTTTTGGCATCAAGTAACTTTTTCACCAGATTTCCAAAGCTGCCCCTGGTCTTCTGTTAACACATTCGCTAAGTTCTACCAAAAGGACCAGCTTCTGACATACGATTATTTTAGGTGGTTCTTTTGAGCTTCAGGAAGTCCCCAGTTGTTTTGTTGATTTGCTTCTTGAACTGGTTACATATTATTTAATGTGTTACCCAACCCTCAGTTGGACTACTTTTGGACATCCTGAAGTTTGAAGGCTTCCTGTGTCCCTCAATAGAAAGGAATGAAATCATTTTCTAGGAGTTTGTTGTTTATTATGATCATGTTCTCATTGTTGCTTTGCTACAAATCTTGGGGTATGCTGGTAGTAGGAGGGTTTTTTCTAGGCAACCCCACAGTTTTTTGTTTGCCAGCGTCCAGTTTTTCTGTAGGTGGACGTATAATTGGAAGGTTAAAGACTTTCCTTGTCATCCAATAGACCCCAAGAAAATTATTTTGCATTAACATAATTTATTTGTTTTCTGGAATGATCAAACCACTGCACTGCATTATTTATTCCTGACTTCCGCTCTCTTTTTGTTACTTGCTCTTGACCTCTGCTCTTTTTGTTACTTGCTCTTGACCTCTGCTCTCTGAGTGTTACTCCTGACCACTGCTTTCTCTGTGTTACTTCTGACCTGTGCCCCCCTTGCCATACTGGCTTCTGGCTACTGCCTTGTGCGTTTACTTTCTTCTGACCCCTGAACTCAGAGTGTTACATATTACTGACCTTTGAACTCTATCTGACCTCTGTACTCTGTGCATTACTGCTGACCTGACCTATGCTGTCTCAATAATACTTACTCCTGATCTCTACTCTCCATGCATTACTTATGTCCGACTGCTGCAATCTGTGTTATTTACTCTGGACCCTTGCTCTCTCTGGATGACTTTCTTACCTCTGCACTCTCTGTATTACTGCTGACCTGACCTTTTGTTTTCTCTGCGTTACTGGATCCTGGCCTCTGTACTCTCTGTGTTAGTTACTCCTGACCCCTTTACCCCTGCACTCTGTGTATTTAAAACTGTGTTGCCTACTCCTAACCCTTGCAATCTGTGTGATACTACTGACCACAATTAGCTGCCATGCTCTACATACACTACATCATTCCTCTGGTCATGGTGCCCAATGCATTCTGTCTTACATTAAATGTTATGCCTCTTGTTCCAAAAGTCTGTGACCAATTGTTTGAGGGCGTGTTAAGAATGGGGGTGTAATTTTGTGGTGGAGTCTACAAATATGGGTGTGGTTGTGTGTGTGTGTGTAGGTGTGTGTTAAGTAGGGGTTTTTTCTGAATTCAATTTGAAAATCTGGTAGCCTTACATATTTTTTTTTTTTTTTTTTTTTTTAAGTTTAACATTTTGCATCATAGGATTTTAGGAAGCTGTAGAAAAAACTTCACACAAATAGAAAAATACAGTAAAACCTTGGTTTGAGAGTAACTTGTTTTGAGAGCATTTTGCAAGACCAGCAACATTTTTTAATAAATTTTGACTTGATATACAAGTGATGTCTTGATATAAGAGTAGCGCCATGTCACAACTGAGTATAAAATAGAAGAGGCGCGCCTCTAAGTGTAGCAATATGGTTACATTTAATGAAGGTACAGCATTTGGAAACTCACATGGTTGATGGTTAAAATGGGCACATTAAGGTATGCAGGCATCCAGGGTAAAGCTGTCCACATAGACCAACCTCCACGCCACCATTGATGTCGTCCCTTCCACAACCGATTCAAGCCTCGCTTTCAGATCGCTCTACTGTGGGTTAGTCTTCCCGATAACGATTGCAGACCGATAGTGATAAGAGCCAGCGGTGAGGAGGACAGTCTATGTGGATCGTTTAACCCTGGATCCCTGCATACTTGGTTGTGCCTCTTTTTTCTTTCAATACATTTTTATTGAGTTTATGGATAAGGTTACAGCAAGTACATAAGCGTAAGAAATTACAATAGCCCCAAGGGGCGACGCACACAATTTTACAAACAAAGCAAAGAATATTATGAAAACAATAATAACCTATAATGGAGAGGTTTTTCAAATATTATGACTGCCTGGAAAACAGTCTGATTGGGATATATTAGAGCTCTCACAAATGTGGAGCCTCATTACCTTGTAGAAAAAGCCCGGACCCAAGGGCAATCCGGAACCCACACCCTCAGCACCCCTCTTGGGAACATGCGCCAAGAGCAAGGTCCCCGACTCCCCCAGCCCCCGTCCCGATCCCATACTACCCTTACTGATGTGGGTAAGAAAGATATATTATTGTAAGGGTCACACAAAGAGTACCCCCCCCCCCCCCCCCAAAAAAAAAAAAACTATTTGAAAATAGAAACCATGCAACAATCGCTTATGTAGATTGTTAAAAATATAAAAACAAACAGGGATAGTAAGAGAGGCAAAGAAAGAAGGAAAGGAGAGGAAGAAGAGGGGGGACAGGGGTAAGGGGAGGAGGGGAAGCATAGTGCCTAACTCCAATCAAAAATTCAGTCAAACGCCATTAGGTTCAGGGGCAAGGTGAATACCAACATATTCAGCCCAAGGAGCCCAAATCTCATGGAACATCACAGTGGTATTAGCCAGTATGCTGGATAATTTTTCTTGAGTCATGATCCATGAGATTTTCTTTTTAACAACCGAAATGAGCGGCTTGGGCTGTTTCCAAGATTTGGCAATGGCAATTTTGGTGCCAAGTAAAATAAAGTGGATCAGCTTTTGTGTAGTTCTAGAAAGCTGTGGGATATGGGCATTCAATAAGGCTACATCGGGGGTCCTTGGGATCCGACATCCGGTCACTCCATAAATCATGTTGAAGATGATTCTCCAGAAGGAGCGGATCCTGGGGCACTCCCACCAGATGTGGGCCATGGTTCCCCCGAAGCTGGCAACCCCTAAAGCAAAGGGGATCTGCATCAGGAAACATGGCGGCCAGTCTGGAGGGAGTAAGATACCATCTGGTAATGACTTAAACGTTTGCCTCCACTAAGGAGACACTTTGAATGCCCCGGAATGATCTGGAGACGGCTTTGTGCCAAGTCTCCAAGCTAATGCTGCTCTGAAAGTCAGACTCCCAAGCCTCCATATAAGATGTTTTATCTGTGGGGTGAGTGAGGGCCGAGTATACCACCGAAATGCCCCCCCTCCGCTCCATGGCTTGTCCGCACCAAATTTCATATGAAGTGAAATTAGGGGGTAGGGGTTTGGACCTCCAGATACTATGTAGAAATTGTGAAATTTGTCTAAAGTGGACCTTCTCGGAATCGGGAAGTTTCAAAGTGTGAATACAGTAGTCTAGGGAGATGGGACCACTGGAAGTAAAATATTGACCTATCCGAAACAGCCCCTTGTCTAGCCACCACTTAAACTCTGTGGTTTGTAAGCCTGGTGGAAAGTCGGGGTTATTAAAAATGTGTGCGAGAGGACGAGCAGTAGATGTTAGGCAGGGATTGCGTCTGAGGTAGTCCCACATGGCAAAAGACTGAGACAACACTGGGGAAAGGATGGGTGGGTGGGACTTGGTGGGGGACCATAGGAGATAGTCTAGAGGAATAGTGGGGACAGCATGTTTCTCAATATTGACCCAATCCGGTTTATCGCATCTGGAGTATAGGGTGGAAAATTGCGCCAATCTAGCTGAGAGATAGTATTTGTGAAGGACGGGCAATCCCAGACCCCCCTTGCTTCTGTGGCGAAAAAGTGTTTCCTGCGGAATTCGATACCCCGATGTACCCCAAATAAACTTAAGTAATTTACAAAAAGATTTTAGATGATTTCTCCTGAGTGGGATTGGAAGGGAGTGAAATAAGTATAGCATTCTCGGGAGCAGGGTCATTTTAATTGAGTTGATCCTTCCCAGCCAAGAGAGGTTATATTTGGACCACATAATAAGATCAGCCTCCAGTTTTTTTATAGATAGGGACGTAGTTAAGGTCGTATAGAGTCTCTGTCCTAGCCGATAGGGCGATACCCAGGTACTGGATCGAGGTGTCACTCCAGACAAATTTAAAGGATTGTTTAAGGTCCGACATCATTTGAGGGGGTAGAGAGACATTAAGTGCCTGCGATTTGGAGAAGTTGACCGAAAGGCCTGATATTTTAGCGAAATCGTCAAGAGTGCGGCACAGGTTGGGAAGAGTGGAGATGGGGGAGGTCAAGAATAGCAGGATGTCGTCCGCGAAGAGGGCACATTTGTGGTTCTGTTCACCGCATTGGACTCCTGATATATTAGGGTTCTGTCGTATAGCAATTGCCAGAGTCTCGATTGCAATTGCGAAAATTAGTGGAGATAAAGGGCATCCCTGTCGAGTGCCTCATTTTAATTTCAATAGGTGTGGAGTAATGACCTTTAATCCTAATAAGCGCTCTAGGGTTCGAGTAAAGGGCCTGAATAATTCCCAAGAACCCGGCCTCAAATCCCCAACGCTCTAGTATATTGAAGATATAGGGCCAGTCAAAGGCCTTCTGGAGGTCCAGTGACAATAAGAATCCGATCTGAGGGTTCCCCCCCCGTCCAATTGGTTTGTAAAATCGATACCAGGTCTATTGCTTGTCTAATTTGGTCTGGGCCTTGTCTGCCGGGTATAAAGCCTACTTGGTCTTTATGTACATATTGCCCAATGAACCCTGCCATTCTATTGGCTAGAATTTTAGTGAGGACCTTAAGATCGTTGTTGATAAGGGAAATCGGGCGATAATTGACATCTTCTGGATTTTTGTCTGGTTTGGGAATCACCGTGATAAAGGCTGTGTTAATCTGGGAATCAAAGGGGTCGCCTTTGGCTTTAGAATTGAAAAATCTGGCTAGATATGGCTTTAGTATGTCCAAAAAAGTTTTGTAATAAAGAATAGGTAGTCCATCCGGCCCTGGGGCCGACCCACTACGGAGACCTTTGACTACTTCCATCACCTCATTCTCTGTGATTGGGGAATCCATTATGTCTCTGTGGGCTGTTGACAGGGAAGGGATAGGAAGTCCCTCTAGAAATCGTGAGGTTAAGTCAGCAGTCGGTAGGGTGGTGGAATCATATAGGCGCGAGTAGAAACCTTGAAAAGCTTCTAATATCCTGGTCGGGTTGGTCGTAGGAGGGTGCCCCCCTATTTTGATTTTGGGCATGGAAAGGAGCTTGGATTTAGGGGTGAGTTTAGATGCAAGGAGGGGGCCGAATTTGTCTGCCTGGGTGTGGAATTTGTGTTTACTCCATCTGATCGATTTCTCTGCCCGGGTCGTGAGAGCGAGGTTAAGAGCTAAACTGGCATTGTCAAGTTGGTTTGTGGGGATTCCGGAAGGGTCCTTTTTATGCTAAGCCTTAAGGGAAATATATTCAGTTTCCAATTTGTCTATTTCAACTCCTCCAGAGAAATACAGTAAATTATATAAAAAAAAAAAAAACGTGGTGATCAAAATAGGTGGCAATGCATGATGCCCCCCCCCAGGATCAGTAGGGAGAGCTCCGATACAGGGCCATAACAAGGTAGATAGGAAGAACCTGTTAAGTCTAGGTTAAACTGAGAAAACATCAGTCATCTGGGGTAGCCAGTTGAGGAAAAGCAAAAAGCTCATAAGACTCAGAACGATAAATGGGGAAAAACACCAAAAAGATGTAGTCAAATCATGGAGAGGATCAAAATGGTTTGTTCAGCCCATCCAGGACCAAACACTAAGGCCTTGTACACACGATCGGACATATCCGATGAAAACGGTCCGCGGACCGTTTCCATCGGATATGTCCGATCTGGAGTTTGGTCCGATGGCGTGTACACACCATCGGATCAAATTCCCCGCCGGTGGACGGCGCGGTGACGTGGCGGTGACGTTGACGCCGCCACGTCACCGCACCAGGAAGTAAAACACTTCCGCGCATGCGCCAAATCCATTCGGCGGCGGCGGTGCGGGACGACATGTCTGCTGGTAAGTGTACTAACCAGCAGACATGTCGGGCGGACACATTCCCACCCGATAGATTTCAAAGCATGCTTTGAAATCTGTCGGGTGGACAAATCTGTCCGCTAGCCCATACACACGATCGGAGATGTCTGCTGAAACGGTCCATCGGACCGTTTTCAGCGGACATATCCGCTCGTGTGTACGAGGCCTAAGGCAAGCGAGGATACGCTGGTAGAGCAGGAGAGTCAGATCTTCAGGTGGCTCTATTGTCTCGTGCTTTCTTAGTCTTGCCCTTAAGCCACAGGGGAGATTGAGGACTGGTAGGGACAGCACGTTTGTTAGATCCCTGTCCAACGTAGGAAGTATCCATGTCAGCTTCGTGTGCAATGAGCTTCAAGTGTAGGAGTAATTTCTCACCTTCAGAAAGGGTGGAAAAAGCATAAGGTTTACCATTGACAGCGAACTTGACCGCAAATGGGAAAGCCCACTTATATTTAATGGCTTTCTGGGTTAGGGCTTGAAGCAGCGGCTTTAGAGATCTCCGTCTTTGTATAGTGGATGGAGATAGGTCCGCAAAAAGTTGTACCTGATGTCCCTGGCACATCACAGCCTGAGCAGACCTTGCTTGCCTCATTATTTCCTCCTTAACATAGTGGATGTGCCTCTTTTAATCATCAACCATGTGAGTTGCTAAATGTTGTACCTTCACTAAATGTAACTATATTGCTACACTTAGAGGCGACTCTATTCTCTTTTATTTTGTAGCTCCTGCTGGATTTTGCTTCTAATCCCCTTTGGGAGGCTGTCATTTGTGGATGGACATGTTATGGTTGCACAACTTATCACATTGCTATAATGTTTTCATATGGACTATAGACTAAAGGACTTATAAATAAATGGTTGTGGAACGAATTATTTGACTTTCCATTATTTTTTATGGGAAAATTTGCTTTGATATGCAAGTGCTTTAGCTTACAAGCATGCTTCCAGAACGAATTATGCTCGCAAGCCAAGGTTTTACTGTAAAGGGTTGGAGACTTTCTGAATTAGTTTGGAAAAATACAGCTTTGGTTTAAATGGGTGATAAAGATTATGAAATCAAATATGAATTCTAAAAATATCAAATCAACCCATACTTGGTTGGTAAGAACAAGAGTAGCTGAAGATTGGTGGTAAGGAATTGTATCGGTATGAGAGTTATCTGTTTTATTTTGATACCGTCACTAAACCTATAACCCGTGCTGTTTTTGGGAATTTTTCTTTAAAATCTCTGTTTGGTAAAGCTAACAGCCCGTCATTAACTCTTTTGACATCTACAGCCTGGTTTCTTCTATTGTAAAAACTGTATATGTAGCTTAAAAAAAAAAAAAAGATAAAATCAGTTAATGTAATCTACCATAGCTAGCAGTATGTCACACAGTTCATTCTGATATTGTATAACCCTCCCATCAATCTGTCTTATAAAGTCACTGCACACGTTAGACACATTGTGAAAAATCAACCTTTCTTGCTATAATGGGCTTAAGAATAACAGCTTTAATGCATCAGTGGAATTAATTTGCCAGGTTAATGTCTGAAGAATAGAGGGTACCAACAATTCTTGAACTAATTAGAGGCATTACACTCGGATGCACAATGTAATAATTTGGTTGGGAAAATCTAACCTTTGCAAGCAGGCTGGGAACATTTATTATTATTAACCTCGTATCAAAGTAACATATACAAGGAGGAAAGAAAGTGCTTCTCTTCAGCACTTGCTTTGTCAAGCAGGCTTAGACCTTTCAAGGATTTTGTTAAAATGGGAAAGTTTAAAAGAGCATATAAACTTTAGTCTCTGCCTCTCTATTTTTGTTCACATTAGTTTTAACTGAATGCAGCTAGAAAAAGATTTTCAAACATTATTTTTTTTTTTTTTAACATGGTCACAGAACAAAGCAGGCTTTACCTCGTGATTCCATAGTAGATGAACTGCACTTAAAAAATCGATATCTGCAAGAGAAGCTTCAAACACTGGAACATCAGCTCTCGAGGGAAAATCTGTCCAGGCCCTCTGTAAGTATTATTTACTTTATTTCATTATTTTATATAATTTCCATGATATATCATTTACTTTTTTTATACCTTTTTAAACTTAAGGTTATTTTTTCAGTCCCCCGGGACTGATTTTTAATTTTCATGTAAGAAAACCTAACCACAAACTAGTCAAAATCTAACATCATGTGGGTCAGTGTATTCAGTCTGCTTAATCGGTTAATTACCTTGGCACCTCCTTTTGGAATTACTTTCACCTGAAAAATTCTCTGGTGGAGCCAGGACACATTTATATGCTCTCCAAATTATTTGGGGACAATCATGCTTGTATTGAATACCACCCATTTTCAATGTCATTTCTAGTATATGTTTGGGTTGGCAACTTAATATTTGCCTCTTTTATTACTGTATTGAAATTATACTAAAGTCACACATTTTCTGTTCCATACTTTTGTTGGTTTGCTTATTTTCTACAGAAACTCATTAACACATGGGTGTAGCAAACTACATAAAAAAACGCAATTACAGTAGGTGGTAGCAAGGCTTTCTGTTAATTTAGAGCCACGTTACTTGGACACTGTACTGCATTGTGTACTATACAATATACCTTAAGCACACCATAATTTCATTTGATTTGGAAATCATACAGTAGATTGCACCTGTAATTTGTACAGAAATATTTTCTACCATGTGAATGCAGCTTTTATGTATAACATCACTGAATATCTCCCAGTGTGAAACTCTCACAAAGGAATTGCACAAGCTTTTATCCTACTGTACAATTTTACCTGATACCTGTTTTCTTTGTATACAATGCTGCATGCACCAAACCAGTATGGTGCAGTGGACCCCGGACCTTTTTCTATTCTTTCATTTGAAGCTGATTATCGTGAACTACACAATCCAGTATTTCCTAATAAAAAGAGAAACCTTTTAAAAAGAACAAAGCAAATTAAAACAATATTTCTGGAAACAAATGATGGCATTGCAGATGATCTTATGAAGGTCATGCCAGAGCCTTCAACATGTGAAATAGAAAGTGGAAGAGGCCAAGGGGATATATCTCATGTGTTTCCAGAAGGCAATGGAAATGCAGCTCATATAGAAGAGCTTTATAACTCTACAACAGATAATGTGGCTCTAGTTACTCCATTGGCAAACACAACACCAGATGCAGTGAGTAGTGACATCTCGCCAAGATCATATGATGCATCAGAGCCCATCAGTGCAACACTGTCTCCAAAACCATGTGATACCTCACTTCCTGTTAGCACAACAGCCACCCCTGGACTCTGCGACACATCATGTGTTACAAGCACACAAGCTACAGATGAGCAAGAGTCTAATGATGACGATAAACAAATAATCTGTGGCACAACATCTTCCAATGTCAGCAGGACTACTACAATACATGAAGTAGAGGAAACCCACAATGTCCATGGTGGACATCAGAATAAAACTGGAGAAGACAGGATGACAGGGTTAAGTACTTTAAGTGGTATTGGTAACAAGTCAGATGTTGAACATGATTTTACTCTACAACCTGAATCTGTAGAGATTGGAAAGGAGTTTGAGCAGAACTGTGAAAAACTGGAATGGATTTCAGAACCTAACATTGCCTTACTACAGGTGTGAGATTTCCCATGACCTATACTACCCTCCATTGTCCTAGATTTTCGCTAATAGGGTACTTAGCTTATCTATTAGAAGTGTATAGTGGCTTAGCTAATTTAATGCCCTTCCTTCCATTCTTTTATCCCTAGGTTTAAAGTTAACAACGCAGTGCATGATGCCTTTCCAGTACTAGTAGTTTACTTTTTCCTTTTTTTTATTTTTTACTTTTACCAATCAGACATCCGGTGTAGGGTCAGAAGATCAATCCTCAAGAGAGCTGGAACTTCAGAAAGAGAACCTGAGATTATCTGCTGAAAATGTTGAGCTGCATTTCCAGCTGGAGCAAGCAAACAAAGACTTGCCACGTTTAAAGGTATAATAGAGGGTTTTTAATATTTGATAGATAAGTATGTATCATCATGTTATTTACAGGCAGAATTCCAGAATTACATATATATGCACTTCTACCTACAGGGGGGTGCGCACATGGGCCGCTTCTGGTGTGATAATTCACAGCAAAGCCAATCTGCTGGCTGGTGTTGGGCACTCAATGTTCTCTGGCAACTACCAATGATAAGTTAACTACACAGAACAGGGATCTGCCTATGTAAACAAGGCAGATTGCCGTTCTGACAAGTGGAAGGGATGGATTTTGTGTTCCTGCAAAGCAGAGACTCGAATCCATCTCTTTCCCTAGTAAAATTAGCACACATAGTAAACACACACACACACTGGCTAGGCACACAGTTATCCCTTTGATCTCCCTAAATGTTTAACCCCTTTCCAGCCAGTGTCATTAGTACAGTGACAGTGCATACTTTTAGCCCTGATCATTGTACTGGTGTCACTGGTTCCCGCAAAGTGCCAGTTAGTGTCCAATTGTCTGATGCAATATCACAGTCCCACTATAAGTTATGGATCAACACTATAATCAAAGCATGAAGCATTTGCGTTGCATCGCTGCACTTCAAAAATTAAGCTACATGTCGAGTTTGGAAGGCATTGTAGCATCTCACCTACTTCCGTTCAAATCTATAGTTATGCATCATAAAGGTTCCTAGAATGCATTTGTGGCACATTAGGTCTTGTTTACAAAAAAGTGTCGGCGGTGAGTTTATAAGTGCCTTTAACCACTTAACAACCGCCCACTGTAAAAATATGTCCTGTTTTTAAAGATAGATATCTCGGTAAAGGCAGCAGCTGCTGCCACAACATAGATATCCATCTCTTCAGTGGGCGGTTCTGTCAATGATAACGGTGGATTCGCCGCGAGATCGCCGTTATCGGTGGTGGGAGAGGGCCCCCCCCCTCCCGCCACTCTCCCGCGCCCTCCGCCGCTTACCGGAGCCGTCGGTAGCGGCGGAGGCGATCGGGTCCTTCGGCTGTCTGTGTGGGGATGTGAGTGAGGGCAAAATGGCCCCCACCCGTCCCCATAGCTTTGCTGGGCGGAAGCGACGTCAAAACGTCAGTCCCACCCATGCGTCTTAAAGAAAACATTTTATTTTTTTGTCATTTGAAAAAAAGACAGTTTCCATTTTTTTTTTTTTTTTTGCATTTAAGTCTAAATATGAGATCTGAGGTCCTTTTGACCTCAAATCTCATATTTAAGAGGACCTGTCATGCTTTTTTCTATTACAAGGGATGTTTACATTCCTTGTAATAGGAATAAAAGGATTTTTTTTTATTTTAGTGTAAAAAATTATAAAATAAATAAAAATAAATAAGAAAACAAAAAAAAATGTTTTAAAGCGCCCCGTCCTGACGAGTTCGTGCACAGAAGCGAACGCATACGCGAGTAGCGCCCGCATATGAAAACGGTGTTCAAACCACACAAGTGAGGTATCACCGCGATCGTTCAAGCGAGAGCAATAATTCTAGCCCTAGACCTCCTCTGTAACTCAAAAAATGCAACCTATAGATTTTTTTTAACGTCGCCTATCGAGATTTTTAAGGGTAAATGTTTGACGCCATGCCACGAGCGGGTGCAATTTTTAAGCGTGACATGTTGGGTATCATTTTACTCGGCGTAACATTATCTTTCACAATATATAAAAAAATTGGGCAAAATTTATTGTTGTCTTATTTTTTAATTAAAATAATTTCTTCCAAAAAAAAAGTGCGCTTGTAAGACCACTGCGCAAATACGGTGTGACAAAAAGTATTGCAATGACTGCCATTTTATTCTCTAGGGTGTTAGAAAAAAATATATATAATGTTTGGGGGTTTTAAGTAATTTTCTAGCAAAAAAAAACAGTTTTAGTCTCGTAAACACAGAATCTGAAAAACAGGCTCGGTGATTAAGTGGTTAATTTTGTGTCAAACACGCATAGGAAGTTTGAGACACGTTAAACGCACATCAAACAGGTCACATCATAGAAACGCAGTCAGGATGCGTTCCAGATGCTTTTCTGCATACATGTTTTTAATGGGTTCTAGTGCGGTTTTGGTGTGTTTTTGATGCAGTCCAGTGCATTTTTCTTCCCCTTTTTTATTTCTTAACTTTTAAATAAAAACAGGTGAGTGCCAGTGCATTTTTGGTGTGTTTTTGATGCTTTTTACAGCGTTCCAATGCAGGAAAAATGCAGCATATTTTACTTTTTTTTTCTGCAACTGGAATGCACTGGAGTGAACTATGCAGTTGAAGTCCATATAACCTACATTCCATGCATTTTGATGCATGTGGTGTGAACTGGCTCTCAGAGCTAATAATTACAGTAATGAATCTAGCAGGGTAGAGATGGCCAGTTCACACTATACTTGCGGTACAACTTTTAACAGATCTAACACACATTCAGGAAGCTCTACTATTGTAACTAGGAAACGCCAAACAATAAACAACTTCCTAGTACCTCTCAACAATAACCTTCAGAAAGAGAAGGAGACTGCGTACCTACAGACAACATATTAGGATATTAGAGGTTAGTCAACATTTTGTGAAACCTAGATTGCAAGGAGTACAACCTAAATCAAAGTTTTTTTTTTTTTGTTTTGTTTTACATTTTGACTAGACTTGGGAACGATTATAATCCCTGTTTTATTTTTATTGGTATCTGTGTTATCGTTGTGGATATTTTAAACATTTTATATTCTGTGACACCAGGATCAAGAAAGTTGGTAAATGGGGGGAGACAGGAACACCCAGAATGAGACTTGACTTTGGTTTCTAAAACTTTCCTACTTAAAAAGTGCAGTCTGTCTTTTCATTCAACAAATGACCTCTCTGCAACATGCTTCACTATTTTAGTTCTTGTCATAATCATTTAAAGCTTGGCTGAAAGGTTTGTGCACCTTTTCCCTGAAACGTAAAGTAGAATTAAACTCTCCCCTCCTTTACAGCTAAGGAAGATGCCATCTTAGCCTCTGTTTGCATTGCAGTTGCCATGATGTTGATCAAGTGACCAGTTGTGACACCAGTCATGATGGGTTGACATTTCAGTTGAGAGCACAAGCACTTGTGACCGTTCTCATTTATAGCATGCCTTGAATGTGGAGTTGCACTTTGAAGTAGGACTTTGCATACAAAGTAAAGTATATTTACGCAATGTAAAGTATGATTCTAGATAAAAAAATTACTTTAATTTGAAAATATTTCAGGTTCCAGTACACAAAGCAAACTAAAGACATTTTAGTTGGTGCATATTCTGTGGATCCCATCAATATAAAAACTTAAAACTAGTATTTGATTTTTTTTTTTCTTTTTAGGATCAGATTGCTAATTTCAAAGAAATGTGTGAAGTTCTCAAAAAAGATAAAATAGAAGCTGAACGTAAACTTGGAAATGTCAGAGGTGTAAGTAAGGTTTCTTTATTTCTTGGCATTATGTGCATAAGTAGATTACTTTCAATTTGTAGGAAATCTCTTCATTCGCAAATTTTAAATCAAGAAGTTCAGATGTTAGCAAACAACTTTAGTGTGGAAACAATTGTAAACAAACAAAAATGTTGGCAATGTGGGGAAAAAAGTCCTGTAAGCCACACATCTCTGCAAGACCCTGTGTGTAAATATGTAACAGCCGCAGCCTGGGCTCCAACCAGGCCACGCTCCACCAAGGAGCTTAGTCGTGGGGATCCCCATGAAAAGGATCTTGTGGAAGAGGACCTTTCGGAGCTGGGAGCAGCACCCTCGATTTTGGTATTGGTTTACAATGAAAAATGTTCATAGTTACATATTTTTTTGTTCAATAAATGTTTATTATAAAAAGAGCAAGAGCAGACAGACTACAAGTGGCACAAGCCAGAACACACAACACAGGATTTACATCAAAGGGGGTGACAACACAAAACAAATAGCGGTTCATACAAAAAACAAGAGTCTCCCCGAAATCCCCAGCACAGCAGGTACCCACTAGCAAGGGTGATGAAATGATGATCCACCCGAATCTATGCCTGAGATGGTCAGGAGCCGCGAGAGAACTGGGGGGGGTCAGAGCTTAGGTTATCATATGCGACAAGTGCCAACCCTAGGGTCCGGGCGATTCCGCCACGAATAATGGGTGTCTGTGACATATGCTTACCTGAGGGCCACACCATTCCTGTAATCTGTTGAAAAGAAAGCATAGACGGTCAGAGCAAAGCGAAAAGAGAGAGAAGAGGGAAAGGTATAGAAAAAAAAAAAAAAGGGGGGGGGAGGGGAACCGATCCGAACTATGAAAACAGGCATAAACACAACTTATAAAGGGACAAACACGAGTTACCATGGTTCAATGAGCATTGAGGGACATAAGGTCAGCATACTTAGATGTGAATTTAAAAGCGAACCAACAGGACCATATCTTGTTTGCCAAATCCGATTTGTTGCGCAGCGTAAGTGTACTAGTTTCCATATGGTAAAATAAATCCACCCTGAGCAGCCAGTCTCTAATTTTAGGAACCGACTGAGACTTCCACAGTTTCGGAATAAGAGACTTGGCCGCGTTTAAAAGGTGGGGGGTAATACTCTTCTTATATGATCCTATTGGTTCGCTAGTGCAATGAAGTAAGACAACCCACAGGTCGCGGTGGACTGCCACTCCCTGGATCTCATCAAGCTTAAGACCCCATCCCAGTATGGCTGTATAAGGGGGCAAGACCACCAAATGTGTGCCAGGTTGACGACACCCCCTCCAACACAGTTTTGAAACACCAGGAAACGATTTATGGAGGGCAGTGGGCGTGTAGTGCCACCTGGTCAACAGTTTGTAGTTGACTTCCGCAGTTGACGAAGAGATAGCCGACACGTGAGCCAGTTGGAGAATGGTGGAGCGTTGAGTATCAGATAATGAAGATTGTAAATCCTTTTCCCACTTAGAAATAAACGGTGAGTTGGCAGCAGGGGGAGGGATAAAAGGGCACTGTAAAAGCCAGAAATAGGTTTCATGGGCGGTTGGGAGCCCGCAAGCAAATGTTCCACCGGGTTCAGATCCGAGTCCGACCGAAGAGGCTGAGGTAGCGATTTAGTGAACAACAACAGCTGGTGATGTTTCCATAGGTCCATGAAAGAGACAGATGAGGGTGCTAATAAGTCCGAAAGAGGCCTGACCCCATTGGGGGAAGTCACGTGATGGAGTAAAAGAGGGGAGGGCGTAAGCCAATTGTCGAAGGAGCGGCCCAAATTACCTGGAGGAAAATAATCATGGCCTGTTAACTGCATAAGGGGGGAGTTATATTCCCATTTCTGGCATTTACACAGTGAGTCCCAGAAAGCAAGAGAAGATCTGGTAAGTGGGGATGTGGAAGGCGGAAGTTTCCGGAATTTACTTGGGATCCAAATGAGCGGAAACATATCAGAACCACACATCACTTTCAAGCTGTACCCATAGTTTAGAGGTCTTGTGGTATTTCCAGTCAGAGATGCGTGTCAACACAACAGCTGAGTAGTAACGTTTGACATCCGGAATTGCAAGACCCCCAGCACACTTGGGCAGATGACACCATATTAGGAGGGACGGAAATATTCCAGATTTCGGACTTGGACATATTAATCTTAAAGTTTGATAGGGCACCAAATTTTTTAAACGCTACCATAAGATTTGGGAGGGAGATAAGGGGGCGCTGTATGTAAAATAAAATGTCGTCCGCATATGCTGCATACTTATATTCTCTAGTACCCACAGTAATACCGCTAATATCGGGGTTATTACGAATCGTCGAAAGGAAAGGCTCCAGGGACAAGGCAAATAAAATGGGAGACAGGGGGCAACCCTGTCTGGTACCATTATGGAGGGTAAACGGTTCGCTTAGGATGCCGTTGATACGGAGCTGTGCAGTAGGAGAACTATAAAGAGCTGAGATATGAGCAAGCATATTGGGACCCAGGCCGAGATGCGATAGCGTACATAACAGGTACCCCCAGTCCACCCTATCAAAAGCTTTTTCCGCGTCCGTGGAAAGTAAGAGGGTGGGCTGGGGGGACCCCCTCACGTGGGAGATCAAAGAGAGTGTGCGCAAGGAGTTGTCCCTCGCCTCTCTCCCAGGGACAAAACCGGTCTGGTCCAGAGAGACCAAACTCGGAATAAAGGGTAGTAGTCTGATCGCGATCACCTTAGTGTATAATTTAGCGTCCAAGTTCAGTAAAGAAATTGGACGGTAGCTTCCACATAAACTCGGATCCTTCCCGAGCTTGGGGAGAACCGTTATATGAGCGTGAAGAGTTTCCTGCCGGAAGCCCGATACCTCGGAGGCCGAATTAGCGTAGGACGATAAAAATGGAAGTAAGGTATCAGCGAAGGTACGAAAATACGAAACAGACAGCCCATCCGGCCCCGGGGCCTTGCCCCCAGCCATGGACTTGAGGGCGAACGCAAACTCCGTAAATTTCGCCTCTAGGGAACCTATCGCCGCCGTGGACAAAGTAGGGAGTTTGGCTTGAGTCAGATATTCGCGAATAGAGGCAGTCCGGTCATGACCCGACGCATCCGGCCCATTAACGCAATAGAGACGCTGATAAAACTCCCGAAATACTTTGGCTATCTGGGTGGTTTTAAAAACGAGATTATCGGAAGAGGATTTAATTTTAGAAATAAAGGCGGCCGTTTTTTTTCTGTTGGAGCGAACGGGCCAGGATACGACTAGGTCTATCCCCCCATTCGTAGAAGCGTTGAGACACCAATCTCATCCGAGACGTGTGCTCGGCATGGAAGAGAGCCTTCAACTCTTCCCTTTTCTGCGTGAGGGAGTGGAAGATAGAGGGAGAGCTTGATACCTTATGCGATTTCTCAAGAACACCAATTTCCTCTATCAGACGGGATAGCTGAGCCAGCCTTTCCCTTTTCTTCCTGGAACCCAGTTCTGTGAGCTTCCCACGGATGTGGGCCTTGTGAGCCTCCCAAAGCACTCCCGGGGACACATCAGGGGATGCATTGTCGCTAAAGTAACTTGAAAGACTAACTCCAAGTTCCTTAACATCCAATTCATCCGAGAGTAGAGAATCATTCAGTTTCCAATTAGTGGATTTAATTGGTAGAGAGGGTACACGCAGCCGCAAGCTAAGCGGTGCATGATCAGAAATCGTAGAAACAGCAATACTAGTATCCAAAATAAGATCCAAATAATGGTGGCTAACTAAGAAATAATCTATTCTCGAATGAGACCGATGTAAATGTGAAAAATTGGTAAAATCCTTCTACTGCGGATGTAGCAACCGCCATGCATCTATCAACTGAACCTCTAGAAGCCGCTTACGCACAAATGCCAACCTCCTATAAGGAATGCAGGAAATACCCCGCAAAGTATCTAAGCGTGGGTCTAGAGGCACATTGAAGTCACCTGCTAACACAATGCATCCCTTCGCAAAATCTTGTAATTTATGAAGTGTGGTGGAGAGGAAGCTCGTCTGACCCTGGTTCGGGGCGTAGAAGTTAGCGAATGTACATGAGAGGTTGCCCAGACTGCCCTTTAAAAACAGAAATCTACCGCAAGGATCAACTAAACTGTCTTCTAGAACAAATGACGTGCTCCTCCTGAAACCAATGGCAACACCCTTCGCCTTAGCCACATCAGAGAGGGCGTAAAACCAAGTAGGGAAGAGGGGATCAAAAAGTTTAACCCCTGTAGTTTGCGTGAGGTGGGTTTCTTGTAAAAACACCACGTCTCCCCGTAGCCTCTTCAGTTCCCTAAACAAGGAATGACGCTTCCCCGGAGTATGGAGACCCCGGACATTCCAGGAAAGTAAATTAAGTGTGGCCATTGGTTTCAATTTCCCAAACAGCAAAATCACAAATGTCTTTTGGATCGGTTTGTGGGAAGGACAAGGGGGGAGGGAGAAGAGTGGGGAAGATGGGGGCAAGAAATAGAAGGAGCAGGTAAGCAAAAGGAGAAACAGATGGGCTAAGTAGAGAAAGAGACAGAAAGAGAAAAAGGAAGGAGAGGGAGAGAAAGCAAGAAAGTGCCAGAGGACAGAACAACAACCACCTATTGCACGCAAACTAATGCAGTGCCCAGCCTGGTGTACCACAGGGTCCGACCCCCCCCGGAGCAGACGAAACCCAAAGGATCGCCAACCTCAATACACCGGCCCCCGCGGCAACCCTGGACACAGGGGCGGGCCATCGCCGCCAGTCGCCCGTGTATGACCAAGCAAGGCATACCGCAGGCAACGAGCCCGACGACGGCACCAGAGCAAGAAATTAACATGGTATGACTATGCAGTCATCCCCAAGCCACCCACGCCAGGCTAAGTGCCTAAATCGTGAGCACAGGCCCGAGGACGACCGCATGCGATCCACCTTAAAACAGAAAACTTACAACATGGGCATTTCAGAACCAAATCAAAGTGACCAATATGGAAAACCTACATTAAAAATATAACTAAAACTAACCAGAGCATGTAGAGAACATTCAACCTAGAGCAGGAAGTGGGTAAACCAACAGTCATAGTAGTAATGGACAATAGTCCAACGAATACTTGCAGTGTAGCAGTAAGGGACACATCCCGCTCAGGTAGCGGGAAAGAGACCACGGGGGGGATATTCAATCCGCCTGAGATCCAGCACCCGTGGATGCCGAACGGCGTTTCTTAGAGACCTTCCGCCAAGACCCCTCAGGGGGAGCAGAGAGAGCTGGGATTCGATCCTGCCAGCCAGGCAATTCCGGAGGATTGATGTTGAGATCCGAGCAGAACGCAACCAACTCCTCTGGGAAACGGAGAACGGCAGTCTTCCCATCCCTGGTGGCGATGAGAGCTGATGGAAAGCCCCACCTATAAGTGATAGACGCCTCTCTAAGTTTTTCCGTGAGGGGTTTCAGTGCCCGACGGCGCTCTAGAGTTTCCCTGGCCAGGTCAGGAAAGAAAGGGAGGACCGCACCATCAAAATCAATTGAGGCCGCATCCCTCGCCCTTTTCATGATCAGCTCTTTTTCCTCGAAGTAGTGGACTCTACAAATGACGTCCCGAGGAACATCGGAGGATTGATTGCGGGGGCGCAGTGCGCGGTGAACTCTATCCAACAACAGGGGACGATCCGCCGGCTTACCGAGCAGGCCGTTGAATATACCGCGCACAGAGTGCACCAAGTCCTCGTCCCCAGTCGCTTCAGGGAGCCCCCTGATACGAATATTGTTCCGGCGGTTCCTGTTCTCCTGGTCTTCGAGCTTGTATAACGCCATCCTGTGTGCTTGTATAACGCCATCCTGTGTGCTATCGCCAGCTGCCGGGTAGTGATCTGCAGGTCTCTGATTGCAGCCGCGTGTCTGTCCAGGCGCAGCTCCTAGTCCTCCACCCGTTCTAGAACCTGCGCGAGGTCTGTGCGTACTCCAGACACCTCCTTCTTGATCGTACGCTCTAGACCCAGGAGCATAGACGCCGTAGTGGGTAGGTTTGAGCCGCTCAGCGGGGTCGGTTGTGCAGATGTACCTCTCCCGCCGTCCGAGCCGCCAGATGAAGCCGGGGATAGATCTCTTAGCACAGGCCGCAATCGGAGGGCGGAGCCACCCCCCGATCCACGAGGCGAGCGGCCTAGGCCATCTGAGTCGGGAATGTCCTCCGACTCCGCTGCCAGGAATCGCCGGATTGAAGTGTTAGAGGTCCCCTTCTTAGGTACAGCCTTTCCCGTCTTCCGTCCCATGCTTGCCATAGAGATGTGGACCGGGATATAGCAATAAAAAGCAAGTTAAACGGTGCCGTCGTCGGAGCTCACACGAGACACGTCCTCACCGTCTCATGTCCAAGCCACGCCGTTCATAGTTACATATGACTGTTAAAGGTGAAATATCTAAACCCAAGAACAAACATTTAGGGCTTGTTGACACCTTAATGTGGTGCGGGAAACCTGCATTCCATGTGCGTTTCCCGCACCGTGTTGTGCAATCTGCTGCAGGTGTCAATGTATTCCTAATGACACCTCACACGCAGATCACAAATGCAGTGTGTTTGCCTGCATCGGATCACACTGTAGTACAGTAACAGCTCTCATATATGCATTTTATCTTTATTTACCCATTTGCTGAACTTTAGTTTTAAAGCAGTATTAAACCCAAAACCAAAAGTGTAATATATTGCAGCTTACCAGTCCTTAGATGTGGCACCTGCATTTTTTTTATTTTTAGGCTTTCTTCCCCCTCTGTTTTCACCAGGTGATCTGACCAGTACCACACCGTCTGTCTTAGAGTGCCTCCACTCTGATAAATGAACACAGGGGACATTTTTGGACACTATTGTCCGTCTAGACTGCCCCCTTGAGGACTGGATCTCGTACTGGATCAGTCAGTCAGTCAGTTAGTCAGGCAGCGGATTAGCAGCAGGAGCCCCCATCGGCACTCGCTCCTAGGAGTAGGAGCGTGCTGCTTTAGCTCCAGGCAGGCGTAGGCAGCAGGCAGGCAGGGTCTCCCCTAGTCCATCCAGCCTCAGCTCCTACCGTATCTCCTACCTGCATCTGGATCCGGATCTCCTTCAGCCTCCCCAGGTAGGCCCTACCTTCCATCACCTCCCCTGGAACCGATTGGCGGCCGTCCTTATCAGGATAAGCCGCCAAATCGGCTGAACGCTGGGGTCTCCTTCCCTCTCCTTACCCCACATTACCACCCACCTGTCAATGTAACCTTCCCCTCGGAGCCTCCCCGCGATTCCCCGTCTTCTCCCCTGAACCGCGCCAGCCGTCACTGATTCGCGGCCGCCGCATCTTAGGAAAGGCCGCGGCTTCATCCGCGGCCTGGCGGCGCGCCGCATTTTCGGCCAAATCTCCGGTAGTAGCCCCCAGGAGCTCACCCCCAGCCCCTGTAGGTACTCATCCACCCCTGGCCTCAACAACCAGCCCCCCCCCTGGCTCACCAATCCACCCAGCTGGCTACACACCAGCCTGGGTCCCATGCCCTGCTCCTGGTCGGCGGCCATCTTGGTACACCCAGCAGCAGTGTCAGCAGTGTCAGCTTCCCCCCCCCCACCCCCCCTGTCACAACTTAATAGCACTTGATCCAGGGGTTCGCCCGATCGCCTTTCAGGGATCAGGAAGGAATTTCTTCCCCTACCAAATGCAAATTGGCATAGCATGGTTAGGGGTTTTTTGCCTTCCTCTGGACCAAGCCGGGAGGATTCACTGAATCCTCTCTTCATCGCCACCAAAAGGAACGACTTTTTCCCCGGTGAATGGCGACCATGGCTAATCTGCGGTACTCCGCAGAAACCATTTGGAATTTGAGGCGTTTCGCCGCAATACTGCCAGCCATCACCAAAAAGACCCTAAGAATTGAGCACCTTTTGAGGATCGATCGATGATCGACCGTCAAAAATTTTAGCCGTTTACCCCAACCTAAGCGCATTTCATGTGCTCTGATCAACACAAGATTGGCAGTAAAACACTGACTTGAAATCCATGATTTCATTCTACAACACGACCTAGACTGCCTCTTCATTACAGAGAGCTGGCTCACAGCCGACTGTAACACCATTCTAGGAGAATTGGTGCCAGAAAACTACCGTATTATAACGGAAAACAGAATAGGGCAAAGAGGAGGAGGACTGGCGGTGATCCATAAGACGCGTCTTGCGATCACAAAACCAAGCCTCCAAAACCCTCTTCCATTCATGGAAACCCTTACTCTTCAACTGCAAGTAAACGGCCAGGAGACCGTCCGGATTCTACTCTGCTATAGGCCACCTGGCCCCAAGTTGCAGCTGCTCCCATCTTTGACGGACTTTGTCTCCACTTATACCCTGAATAGCAAACACCTTTTGCTGCTCGGGGACTTCAACCTTTGGGCCAACTCCCCGCAAGACCCCATTGCCGACGCCTGCATCGACCACCTGGAAGGATTAGGGCTTCAGCAACTAGTATGTGGGCCCACACATGCTTCAGGTCATACGCTCGATCTTATTTTCAGACAAGATCTGGAAATAAAAATCTTGGAAAATGAACCATTGCCATGGACAGATCACCATGCAATTAAATTCATTATTTCCAAATTCCCCCCCTTAACAAAAACATCAAATCCAGTGACAACACACTGGACCAGATGTCAGAAGAAGCTCCACTCAGAACTCTTCAAAGCCACGTTAGGGGGAAAAATAAACACAATTCAGCCGCACCAAACAGCGGAAGAAACACTAGAGGCCATAAACACAGCACTATTGCAGTCAGCTTGATAGCGCCGAAACGAAAGACCCAGATCAGGAAAAATAACTCCGGCTGGTTCAACAACCAGCTGGCGTTACTGAAGCAAGAGCGTAGAAGGGCAGAAGCAGCCTGGAAAAGAAGCTCTTCAGATGAGAAACAAGGCAATAACCAGAAAATACTACAAGCAAATCTTCGAAGCCAAGAAAAACTATTTTTCTGAGGCTATCAACGGTGCCCTAAATCGCCTGGTCAAGCTGGTCACTCAGACCATGAATCCAGGATGTCTTGAAGCCCCCAACTTGGATACACAAGAATTTTGCGATGAGTTATCGGATTGCTTCATTAACAAAATTGAGGCAATCCGGCAAAGCATTCAGCAGAACAATTGCTTTCCCAGCCCCCCCCCGTAGTCATTTACACAGCACCGGCAACAATTCACCACAGTTTGGTGAGTTCACGCTGGAACCCATCTCCATTCAGACCACTAAAAATATCATCGGCACTCTGCGCAACAGCACTGCGCCAAATGATATTATCCCCACCAAACTGCTGAAGGAATGCGCCGACATCCTGGCACCTCCTGTCACGCAGCTTATTAACCAATCCTTCAGGGAGGGCAAAATGCCCTCCCAGCTGAAGGAGGGCTTCATTCAACCCATCTTGAAGAAAGCCACCCTGGATCCTAAGGATCCACTCAACTGGCGCCCCATAACAGGCCTAAATGTTCTCTCCAAGGTAATGGAGAAAGCAGTGGTACAGCAGCTGCAACAGCATCTAGATACCCACAACTTACTCGACCCATTGCAATCAGGATTCCGTCCCGGACACGGGACGGAAACCGCATTGCTTAAGATATGGGACGACGTTCTTGAGGCCGCAGACGAAGGAGAATCTTCTCTTCTGGTTCTGCTGGACCTAAGCGCAGCCTTTGATACAGTTGATCACAAGCTGTTATTGACTCGGCTGGCTAAAACAGCCAAAGTCGCAGAAAGCGATCTATCTAGGTTCTCCTCTTTTTTGGAAAACCGATCGCAAATAGTCAAGCTAGGACCATTCACTTCGGAACAACGCACATTATCGTGCGGGGTCCCTCAGGGATCTCCCCTGTCGCCGATGTTATTCAACATCTACCTGCGTCCTCTTTTTGAAATCATCAGCAGCCAAAAACTGCTATATCACTCTTACGCAGACGACACGCAACTGTACTTCCGCATTTGCAATAAAAAGGATCACCACCTCAATCTAGAGACATGCCTCTCTTTGATAGAGGACTGGATGACAAAGAGTTATCTCAAACTCAACGGAGCGAAAACAGAACTTCTTCTGTTTCACGCCAAGCGTAGGAATCAATCGATAACAACCTGGATCCCCCCGCCCATTCTGGGCAAAGTCATCACCCCTAGCGCCAAAGTCAAAAGTTTCGGGGTCATCTTTGACTCCGACATGACAATGAACGCACAAATAGGGGCAGTAGTCAGCGGATCTCACTATCTGCTGCGCCTACTACGCAGACTCACGCCTTTTATTCCCAAGAAAGACATAGCGGTCGTGGTGGGAGCGATTGTAAACTCCAGATTGGACTATGCAAATGCCCTTTACCTCGGACTCCCCAAGTACCAAATCGCTCGTCTTCAAGTCTTTCAAAATACGGCCGCCAGACTTGTGACTGGGAAAAAACCCTGGGAATCAATCTCACCTTCGTTGAGATCCCTTCACTGGCTACCAGTCAAAGACAGAATCACCTTTAAAGCACTCTGTCTAACGCATAGATGTATCCATGGGAATGCTCCCCATTATCTATGCGAAAAATTAAAAATTTACAATCCCAATCGTATTCTACGATCCAACAATCAAAATCGGCTTCAGATACCGAAAGCCAGATACAAGTCCAAAGGAGACAGGAGATTCGCTGTCCAAGGTCCCAGACTATGGAACGCCTTACCAGCCAGCATTAGACTGGAGGAGAACTACTTCGTCTTCAGGAGAAAGATTAAGACTCATCTCTTTTGATCTCAAAGGAGACAGGAACAACAAGCGCCCAGAGGCGATTTACTTCGCATGTGCTGCGCTATACAAGTTCTTCATTCATTCATTCAGTCTATAGGGAGGGGCATATTGGATACACTAGAGATTTAAATACATTTAAAAAATGTAAAACAAACTCCAGCAGACACGTTTCAGCAAAAAAAAAAAAAACCTTTAGGGATAAAGGTTTTAAATGAGCAAATAGAAGCTAATTATTGTAAGCATCCCTGTCAGAGGTAGATGGTTTGTTTCATTCCTGTAACTGATATATCTGAAAGGGAGCTTGTTCTTTTGAAAAACAGACTTACTGGCTGGATGAGCAGATGAAAATAGAAGAAAGAGAGCCTGGAAAACGAAAGCAAGAATAGGTAGGCTGCAGTATAATAAATGTTTGCTTTGGGTTTAATATGGCTTTAAAGCGCTAAAGCCCTGTTATTTTTTTTTTTTTTTTTTGACAAATCATGTTATACTTACCTTAGCAATACAGATCCTCCTCTTCTCGGGTGCTCCTGGCCCCTCTCTCCTGCCAAATGCCCCCACAGCAAGCAGCTTGCTATGGGGGCACCTAAGAAGAGCTGCTTCTCTGTGTGTCCATTTAGACGCAGAGCCGGGGCCTGACTCCACCCTTTCTCTCTTTTCATTGGCTCACTGACTTTAATTGCATCTAGATGAGGCTCAGGTAAGTATTAGAGGGGCACCTCAGGGCTGCTGTACACAGAAGGGTTTTATCTTAATGCTGGGGCACCAGTGGAGGGGGATAGCAAGAAGAGGGTCGACTTATTCCAGTTGATCCTGACACCTAAAAAAGAACCCATATTGGTTGATAATTCCCAGAGCTGCTTCCAGGGAAGCTGACGCATCAGGGAGAAAAAGGAGTGCGTCTGCGTACAGGAAGAGCTTCTCAGTCAGTGGGTCCACTGATATTCCTCTGACTGCCGAAGACGATCTAATTAATATGGCCAGGGGCTCTATAGCTAGGGTAAATGGTCCTGGCCCCTGCCTAGTCCCCCTCCCCGGGGAGAAGGAAGGGGAGATGATACCGTTTGTTCTGACTCTAGCAGAGGGATGTCTATACAACAGCTGTATCCAGGAGACAAACTTGGGACCAAAGTTGAATCGGTCAAGGACTCTCCAGAGAAACTCCCACCCCACAGAGTCGAAAGACTTCTCAACATCCAGAGAGGCCACGACTCCCTCAGACCACCTAATCTGTCACCCGCGACACATTCGTGTACAGACGGCAAAGGTTGATATCTGTACCTTTGCCCGGTATGAATCCTGTTTAATCGCCATGTATTCGAGAGAGAATGACCGAGTTAAGTCTATATGATTGGATTTTAGTGACTATCTTGGCTTCAACATTCAGAAGTGTTATGGGACGGTAAGAAGCACATAATTCAGGGTTTTTAATGGGTTTGGGTATTGCCACAATCACCACTTCAGACATTAGAGGGTGGGAGGCATCCCTCCTCCAACATTATTAGCAGCAGGCTGTGAAATTGGGGAACAAGGAGCTCGCTATTTGTTTTGTAAAATTCTGCCGGTAAACCATCAGGGCCTGGGGTTTGGAGTGTGGCCACGGCCATCTGCACCTCCTTAACGGTTATTGGGGCATCCAATCCAGAGGGGGTCAGACTGTAGCTCCCCATTGTCATTTTTAAGATTGACAATGTGTGATGTGGTAGAGTGTTCCCTAGAGAACAAAACCTTCATGGAGCAAGAACGGTTACTCCAACAACACCCCCCCCCACCCCCAGCAGCCCCCCCCCCCCAAACTTTGGTGCGCCTCCATCCCAGAAAAGAACATGGCAACTGCCAATTGGGGTCGTGAACAGCGGGACACCTAGGTGTCACAGTACATACAGAGAGTTCTCCCACAAACAGAAGGATTAACGTTCCCTGCAGATTTAGTAAGTCGCACAGAAGTAATCCGGGGATATAGTTCTTAAACCTTTACAGTTACAAACTGTGAACTTGTGCGGTTACCCCCTACCGCCAGAGGATGCCTAGCAACTGGTGTAATGCTCTGCAAGAGATATTCGCCCAGGTATTCAAAGTTTTAGGTACACTGCAGGCTCTGGCATTTTATCCTCCAGCACGCAGCAGAAAGAAAAGGGGGGGGGGGGCAGAAGGAGCATGGGGCAGCCATGCAAATAGAGGGAGACAGGGAAGTAGAAAATAACTAAGCAAAACACCTTACAGTTAGTGTCAGCCTCTGTATAGGGCATGGGTCTTCAAACTACGGCCCTCCAGTTGTTCAGAAACTACAATTCCCATCATGCCCAGTCATGTCTGTGAATGTCAGTGTGTTACAATGCCTCATGGAATGTGTAGTTCCACAACAGCTGGAGGGCCGTAGTTTGAGGATCCCTGGTATAGGGTCTCCAGCCATTGGGATGCATCCTCAGGGGGGTAAAAAAGTGTACCATCTCACCATCTTGTACTCTCACCCGGGTGGGGAACAGCATGCTGTACTTGATTTTCCTGTTGCGCAGGTTGAGGTTCACATGGTCAAAAGAGCGACAAAGCTTTTGTGTGTCCACCATATAATCAGGGAAGATCATGAGTCTTGCTCCCTCATGGCGCAGGACCTCCACCTTCCTGTCTTCACGTAGGATTAGGTCCCTGTCCCTGAAATTCAGTAACTTGAGGATGAAAGTGCATGGAGGAGCCCCTGGTTAGCAGGCATTCTATGTGCCCTCTCCACCACAAAGAAATTGGAGAATGGGGCCCGTAGGAGGAGAGTGCACAGTATGTGCTTGGTAAACAATGTCGGGTCGGACCCCTCGGGCCCCTCTGGTGACCCCATAATGCAGAGATTATTCCTCCTATTGTGGTTCTCGGCGTCCTCCTCACAGGCCTCTGGGGTCTTAATCTTGGTTTGTAGTTTGTGAAGGGAGGCAGTATGGTCGTGCAGCGTGTCCTCAACGTATTCAACATTACCCACGTGGCGCTCTGCCTCAGTGAGATAGGAACGGAAGCAGTCCATGTCCCCAATGGATCAGACTAATGTCTAGTTGCATAGTTTCAATCTTACCTGTGAGGGTCGAGTGACAGGTGTTAATCGCCTGCATCAGGGCAGTTGGACTGCTCCCTTAGCGCGGGATCCATGTCAGTGTCCTCCACCTGGGACGCCATGTTGGTCATAGCGGTGGGAAGAGGGCCCTCTTCAGTGGAAGATTTAGCTGCTTGACTAAGCACTGATACAGTGTGAAACGCGTCGTCTGTCCTTTCCTGTGGCTGTGCTTTGTCCTGCGTGCCCATTTTTACCAATAAAGACAACTTATTTGAAGTTTCCTTGGAGTGCGGCTATCCATCCCTTTTCCTACATTCGCCTTGTGCATTGCCAGCACCTTGGTTTCCTGAGAGTTTCCTTAATTGCCTACAAGACCCACCTGGAGTGGTGACTCCCTTCCTTGGGACGCCATGTTGGTCGTAGTAGTGGGAAGAGGTCCCTCTTCAGCGGAAGATTTAGCTGCTTTTTGGGACTTGCGGGTGGTCAGGGCACCTTTCCCCTTGGGCATTCTGGTCACTGCTAATGGGCCGATCGTTTGATGCAGGATGAGATAGCCAGTCTGCGGGGAAAAGGGGCTTGGAGCAAGAGGTTTGTAGAGAGCTCACTAGTGGCCATCTTGGACACACCCCCGACATGTTTGTTATTTAAAAAAAAAAAACTTTAATGTAACTTTAAGTTCCAGTGTAGTTTAATATAGTAAATTATTCTGTACAGAATGTGATTATCTTTGGCTGTAGAGATTACTTTATTTTCCAGTCCCCTGTTTTAATAACGGCATTAAATGTGTATATGACTATAGATAGGTATTACTGATAATGCAGCCTAAAATGATCTTGTATTGCAGGTTGAATTAAACATCCATGGAGAATTCAAATTATTGGCTGAACACATAAAAAAAAATTCTTATGCTGTTCACTCTGTTCAAGCATTTTCATAATTGCTACAAGAAAAGACTTTAAAATGCCCAAATAATGCCAACCTTTGGATTTTTTTCCCTTTTGGCTCACTTAAGTTATTGTGCAGTAGGATTCTGATGCAGGGGAATAATTACCCATAATGGATATTTTAATTCCTTGATTCAATAACTGTGTCAGAAGTTTAATAACACATTTGACATATATTCAGCTACATTCAAGCAATTTAGGTGATTACACAATTGTTATAGGAACAATAATGAAGTTGTCAGTCTTTCTACTACATTTTGCCAACTTTGACTAATTAACATGACATAAATATCCCTGCATGCAGCTATATAAAGCCTTCCTAATATATTATAAATGTTACTTGCTAAGGCTCTCAGGCACCTCAATCTGACCAGTAACTGGAATTGTTCATTGCTCTGATTTATCTTGGTAAATCATGGCTTTGCTACACATTATGGAAAGTAATTATTGTTCTCTTGGTGTATGGCTTTTCTCCTTTTTATTCATTATTTTATATAAGACATACTGAATGAAACCCGCTTGTAAATCTTGTGCTAGCAGAAGCATTTCACTCTTGTTTTCATGCAAATCATTTTATTAAACGTTTTACCTTTTTTCTGTGCATCATTTATGAATACCCGAAGTCTGGAAGAAGTGGAAAGACTATACCAGAGCTGGAGAAGACTATTGGTCTGATGAAACGAGTTGTGGAAAGAGTGCAGAAAGAGAATGAGGATCTAAAGAAGGCCCCAGGTGTTGTGACAAATGAAAAATTATCCAATCTAGAACTGGAAAACGAAAGACTAAAGGTATCAGCCTTTTTTCTTGTGGCTTTGGTCTCTTGTGTCTGCCAATCTGTTGTCCAGATACAATAATCAGCAGCTAGAAAATAAGACATTTGACCTAGCTGTCCAACATGCAGACATAAAGCTGCTAGTCTATTTTCTCATACTGATGAACAGTTCAAATATTTCACAGGGCCGTCAATAGATTTAAATGTAGAGGAAAGATGCCTTAATCTGTTTTGTCATTTTTTAGATTGACTTTTTTGGCCTCTACATAAAAGATGAGGCTATCTCAATTTATGTTGCATTTAGGGCTCATTCACAACGCTGCAATAACTACTTCACCTCCAGAAGATTGCCCAGGGCATTTTTTGCTATATGGCACTGCGTTACTTTAACTGACCATTGTTCGGTTGTGCGACACTTTACCCCAATAAAATGCATGTCCTTTTTTCCCCACAAATAGAGCTTCCCCCCCCCCACAAATAGCGCTTTCTTTTGGTGGTATTTTATCACCTCTGCATTTTTTATATTTTTTGCACTATAAACAAAAAATTACAATTTTGAAATAAAATAAAATATTTTTTACTTTCTGCTCTAAAACAAATCCAATAATTAAAAAATAAAACGTATTCATCAGTTTAGGCCAATATGTATTCTGCTACATATTTTTTGGTAAACAAAATCCCATAAGCGTATATTGATTGGTTTGTGCAAAAGCTATACCATCTACAAACTATGGGATATATTTAAGGAATATTTTATTTATTTTTTACTAGTAATGGCGGGGCCGTGATGATACGGCGGACAAATCAGACGCCTAACTTACACTTTTGATCGTTAGAATGATCAGTGCTAAAAAATATGCAGTGTCGCTGTACTAATGACACTGGTTGGGAAGGGGTTAACATCGGGTGATTAAAGGGTTAAATGTGGGCCTAGCTGGTGTTTCAGTATAGTGGGGAGGTGCCTGTACTAGTGGAAGGCATTGATCTGTGCACTCACGGCTGATATCAGGGAGTGCAGAATCGCATATATACAGTATCTCACAAAAGTGAGTACACCCCTCACATTTTTGTAAATATTCTATTATAGCTTTTCATGTGACAACACTGAAGAAATTACACTTTGCTGCAATGTAAAGTAGTGAGTGTACAGCTTGTATAACAGTGTAAATTTGGTCTCCCCTCAAAATAACTCAACACGCAGCCATTAAAGTCTAAACCGCTGGCAACAAAAGTGAGTACACCTCTGAGTGAAAATGTCCAAATTGAGCCCAATTAACCATTTTTCCTCCCCGGTGTCATGTGACTCGTTGGTGTTACAAGATGTCAGGTGTGAATGGGGAGAAGGTGTGTTATCGCCCAAACAGTGAAACTAGGAGTTTTTACCTTTCGGAGTCCCTCGAGGATCACCCTTGTCACCCGTGCTTTTCAACATCTACCTCCGCCCTCTCCTTAAACTCATCAGCGAACAGGATTTGTGCTACTACTCCAATGCGGATGACACTCAACTTTACTTTTGGATCATAGAAAAAATTATCGATATCACAGATTAGAAAAATGCCTGGCATTGATGGATGACTGAGAGCTCCCTCAAACTCAACAGATCCAAAACAGAACCTCTTCTCCTCCATGCAAACCAAAAGACTAAGGCTAGGACCTCATGGACACCCCCCACCATCCTTGGACAGATCATCACCCCAAGTACCAAGGTCAGAAGCCTCGGAGTAGCCTTTGACTTAGAGATGTCGATGGATGCGCAAATAGGATCAGTAGTCAGCGGATACCGTTACCTTCTCCGCCTACTGTGTAGACTCATCCCCTTCATCCCGAAAGAGGATACAGCGGCAGTAGTCGGAACAATCATCAATTCTCGATCCGATTACGCAAACTCCCTCTACTTAGGACTACCAAAATACCAAATTTCGCGCCTGCAAGTCGTCCAGAACACGGTAGCCAGGCTGGTAGCGGGAAATAAACCCTGGGAATCCATCACCCCATCCCTGAGGACCCTTCATTGGTTAACAGTAAAGGATCGGGTCGCATTCAAGACCCTCTGCCTCACCCACAAATGCACACAAGGAAAGGCTCCTCAATACTTATGCGAGAAAATAAAACACTACACCCCCCAATCGCACTCTCCGATTGTCTAAACAAAACCTCCTCTACATCCCCAAGTCCCACTACAAATCGAAGGGAGAACGAAGATTTGCACCGCATGGAAGAAACCTCAGACCCTTTCTTCAGGAAAAAACGTAAGACCTACCTCATTTGAAGGATAAGGATGACAACGGATGGAAAAAGCGCCTTGAGGCATCTCATGGCAAAGAACTCTCTGAGGATTTAAAAAAAAAAGAAATGTTGCTCGAAATTAAGATGGCCTAGGCTATAAGAAAATTGCCAAGACCCTGAAACTAAGCTGCAGCACGGTGGCAAAGACAATACAGCGGTTTAATAAGAGAGGTTCCACTCAGAACAGGACTCGTCGTGGTCAAATTTTGAGTGCACATGCTCAGCGTCATATATAGAGGTTGTCTTTGGGAAATAGACGTATAAGTGCTGCCAGCATTGCTGCAAAGGTTAAAGGGTTGGGGAGGGTCAGCCTGTCGGTGCCCAGGCCATACGTCGCACACTGCATCAAATTGGTCAGCATGGCTGTGGTCCCAGAAGGAAGCCTCTTCTAAAGATGATGCACAAGAAAGCCTGCAAACAGTTTGCTGAAGTCAAGCAGACAAGGACATGGATTACTGCAGGGGTCGGCAACCCACGGGGCCCAACCAGCCCGTCACCGCTAATTGTCCGGCCCTTCAGTGCCTGTGATTAATTCACGGGCACCTGGCCGATGGACATGTTCGCCAATGTCCTCTTCATTGGACAGCGGCGGGGGGGGGGCAGGTATAACAGGGCTGAATGGGGGCAGGAACTGCTGATAACTTTTTACATTAAACAGCAGGTGATTGGTTGCCAGGTGATCCTAGCAACCAATCACCAGCCTGTTGATGTAAAAAGCAGCAGTTCCCGCCCCCATCCAGCCCTGTGATACCAGCCGCTCTCTGCTGTGCTCTACACCTATGAAAGGTAGGAGAGTTCTACCTACAGTGTGTTTTTGTGTCTGTGGTGTGGGGGGCAGAGGACACTATGAGGGCAGACGACACTATAAGGGCAGAGGACAGATGACATTATGGGGGCAGAGGACAGATGACACTACAGTCGGAGGGTGCAGGGACAGAGGACACTGCTTTTGGGGGCACAGGAAACTTGCTATGGGGGGAGGGAGCCAGAGGACACTATGGAAGTGATGTGAAAGGTGGACAGAGGACACTGCAATGGGGGAGGACACTATTAGGGACTTCTACCCTGGGGACAGGGACTCAATATCCCCTGGGGACAGGGACTTGATATCCCCTGGGGACAGGGGATCCCTTCTCACTTAAAGACAGGGACCTTATCACCCCTGGGGATTAGGCCCCCATCCCCCCTGGGGACAGGCCCCCTATCTACCCTAGGGACGTGTGCCCCCATCTCCAGACCATGTTGGCTGGCATGCTGGAGTCAGCCACCCTTGAGTGCCAGGATGGGGAAGGGGGCTGTACATCCAAATTCCCAGCCACATGCTCCCTTGGGTAAACTGGCTTTGTATTAGTGAAGCACCTTAAAGTGAGGTAAACCTGTACTGTTATTATTACTATTTTGGGATTATTATTATTATCTTTCTATTAATAGCATGTGAATGCGGCCCTCCCTGCATTCACATGTATTGAATACGCCCTTAAGTGAAAAACGGTTACTGATCCCTGGATTACTGGAACCATGTCCTGTGGTCCAATGAGACCAAGATAAACGTATTTTGTTCAGATGGTGTCAAGCGTGTGTGGCAGCAACCAGGTGAGTAGTACAAAGACAAGTGTGCCTTGCCTACAGTCAAGCATGGTAGTGGGAATGTCGTGGTCTGGGGCTACATGAATGCTGCCGGCACTGGGGAGCTACAGTTCATTGAGGGGACTATGAAAGCCAACATACTGTGAAATACTGACGCAGAAAATTATACCTCCCTTCAGAGACTGGGCCACAGGGCAGTATTCAAACATAACGACCCCAAACACCTCTAAGACGACCCTTTACGAGGGTAAAGGTGATGGACTGCCCAAGCATGTCTCCAGACCTAAACCATATTGAGCATCTGTGGGGCATCCTTAAATGGAGGGTGAAAGAGCGCAAGGTCTCTAACATACACCAGCTCTGTGATGTCGTCATGGAGTAGTAGAAGAGGACTCCAGTGGCAACCTGTGAGGCTCTGGTGAACTCCATGCCCAAGAGGGTTAAGACAGTGCTGGAAAATAATGGTGGCCACACAAAATATTAACATTTTGGGCCCAATTTGGACATTTTCACTTAGGCGTGTACTCACTTTTGTTGCCAGTGGTTTAGACATTAATGGCTGTGTTGAGTTATTTTGAGGGGGCAGCACATTTACACTGTTATACAAGCTGCACACTCACTACTTTACATTGTAGCAAAGTGTAATTTCTTCAGTGTTGTCACATGAAAAGTTATAATAAAATAGGGCCGACTGCCCTATAGTAGCAGTAACTGTGCTACAGGGCAGTTGGCAAGCGGGTAAGGTATGCTTTGCCGCAGCAGTCTATTCATTTTGTGTGTTGCATTAAGGTATGCTATGTTATGACAGCCTATTCATTTTACTGGGGTGACAGGCACAGAGTGCAGGACTTAGGGGTGAACTATGCAGAATGCAGAGATTCTCTCTTTCACAGGCTGTCCACATCTCACTGCCACCCCTCCTACTCGGCTCTGCCCTCTGCACCATGCTCCCCATCCCTTACTTCTTACCACATCTCCCTCCGTAGCCCAGCGGCGGGTGAGAGCTGAAGGTGGGGGAACGGAGTTCTGAGATGTTACGACTGAAAAAGTCCTGGATGCGAGGGCCGCATTAAATGACCTGACTGGCCGGATTTGGCACATGTGATGTAAATGATCCTTTTAGTACCTAAAGCAGTACTCCTGCTTTAAATGACTGTAATGGCAGAGAACTGCACAAAATGTACATTGCACATTTCAGTGGTCAATAAAATGTTCATTTATCTTTCGCTCCAACATGATATGAGGAGAAATCACACCCGCCAAATATATACTGGTTTGCAAAGGACCATTGCATTATTATACTAGAACAATTACTGCAGTGGGGCAGTAAAAAGGGGAATATCTGAATTATTCCCAAGTAAATTGCAATATGTTCTTTCTTGAGAACTGTAAATCTGTAAACCCATCTACACATTTTTTTATTTTATTTGTTGTAAAGATTTGCAACAGACTGGCCACAAGAGGGAGTGATTTACAAAAGAAACCAGCTTTAGGCGAATACAGTATTTGTTGCATTGCATCTCGGCACTTGTTTTGCACTGTCAGTCCCACCCAAGATTAAGCACACATTTGGCAATGAATCATTCATTTGATTTGTAAAGAAAATCTGCCAGCACATTCACTTGTCAATGCCAAATAAATATTTTGTATTGGTTGCTGTATTTGCAAGTCTGAACTCATGAATTTCTGAAGAGAATCGAAAGGTTCTTTTGCCTACCTCACTTACTTTATTAGATTCATGTGTTGTATAAATCTCCTTTTTTCCAATATATCTAAAGCCATTTTAAAATGTAGATAGCATGGAGAATGATTACAGCCTGTTTAAGGGTTTATATTGGTATTATTTAATTTTTTTGCAATCTGGGTCTCATTTAAGAGCTTTCTCTTCACTCAGTTTTTATCGTTAGAAGATTTTCCCTCTATTTCCTGTTCAGGTGTATATTTAAAAGTATGTATTTTCCTCCCTTTTAGTACTGGTGGTGGTGGACTCCAGGACAAAAAAGAGGGTGAATCTCCCCAGAGGGCACACACAGCTACTATAATGCAACATGGTTTTATAATGCCTCATATCCAAAAAACAACCTTTTTCCAATCAATATACTTTCATTTAAATTTGCCCAGTGAACTCCGGCAAGGGAATTTTCCAGGATTTAACCATCCTTTTAAGAAGAGACCTTTTAGAACATCCTTATTGTTGTTGAGTAGATTCAATAGAGATGCGTATACAACCCAAATTCTAAGAAAATTGTGTAAAATCCACATAAAAACAAAATGCAATCATTTACAAACCTCATGAACTCATCGGCCCGGATTCACAAAGCACTTACGCCGACGTAACTCACCTTTTCCCGGCGTAGCATAAATATGCGCCCGGCGTATGTGTGCGCCACAGTCACAAACCAAGATACGCCTAAAAATAGGCCATCCTACCCCAACATATCTTACTTACGCCGGCGTGGTGTGGGCGCAAATATGGTCTGGACGTATGTTGCTTCTCCCATTGATTAGGCATTCAAATATGAAAATGAGGGAAATACGGCGATTCACGAACCTACTTGCGCCCGGCGCATGATATACGCGGTTTGCGTACGTTTTACGTCCGGCATAAAGTTATTCCCCATAGATGAGGCGCAACCCATGCAAAGGTATGGACCAGGGAACACAAGCCTACGTATTGTACGTTGGACGTCTGTGAATATGGACCGACGTGGGTCTGACTGGGCGTAGGTTATTGAAAAAGAAGAAACAATTGGGATTTTAAGTGAGGTCATGGCCAAAAAGGGAGCATGTGCCTCCGTCCCGGTCTGATGCATAAAATAAAGAATGTAAAGGAACAGGGAATTGGAATACTAGGAACAAGTTGGGACTTTATGTGGAGTGCGCAGTTTGGGGAAAAACAGCCATCAATATAATTGTACATATAAATATTTTAATTAGGTATAGGTAAACAGTAATTACATTAAATTAATAATGATTCATAGTATTAAGGACCATAAATATATAATAAGACAAAATTTGATGATGTTTGTAAAATTCCCATAAAGTAAAATTGATCAACACATACATATAATGTATTAGGGTACAGATATCACATAGACACGACTACACATTTGGACTTAGCCTCAAAACCTCCCTGGGTGGCAAGATAAGGTTAGAAAGGGGTCCTAGGGTGGTAGCACCTCAATCTAAGTGCCACCAGTAAAATTGCATGTCACATATGGGATTTAGGACACATAGATGCTGCCGCTGCTTATAGTTAGCTCTACGCGTTTCGTGGTTTTGATGTTACCACTCGTCAGGAGCAAGCGCGTGATGCATATCTAAAATGGAAACAAAAATTGTAAGAAATATAATAAATAGGGGTCCATAATACTAAACATATGGCAGAGGGATTGATATATATATCTCAAACAAGATGAAAAACCGATTCTATAGTAAAACTTACAGACAGGCGTGCTGTGTCTAGGAGCATGTCGTGGCCCATAGAGCCAGAGAGTCCACCGGTAGTGTCAGGCGAGGGAACTGAGGGGGCGTGTGCCATCAACGCGTACCCCCACAAGGCCCCCTGGGTGCATGAAAGCCTATCCATAATGGCTGGGGCCCCAAAATAGAACGAAATATGGCAACCGTAGTATAATGGGCTTCTATAAGAGATAATGGTAATAGTATAGGTAAAAATTGTAGTATGCAACTCCATAATCTACAGAATATAGTAAATTCATGTTAGAAATATAGAGATTCAGTAGTATAAAATAGTATGCTATACCATAACAAAAAGAAGCTCCAGTGACTGGGTATTGTAAACGTCCAAGTAGAGTGGCGTTACCTTGTGTAGAAACAAAGGTGTGGGCTGCCAAGGAATGTTTGTTCAGGGACTGTGAACCAAGCGTGGGGCTGGCACAGGGTAAACCTATATAGAGACGGTCCGAGCACAAACCCCCAACGTCACGCTGCGTGCAACGAGGTAGGCGGGCGTCCCCGCCTGAGCGTCATCAGACGTTCGGCGGTTGGCGCCAAGCCAGCCTAATGAGATGCACGCGGATCGAAAAACGCCGCCCACATAGTGGAGACCTGGGATGGCCTCCACACGTGTGGAGGAGTGGGCGTGACGTCGATGTGCAGCGTAAGGCACCCGCCCCGCCCAATGGGAGAGGGGAGGGGTTTTTTTTTTTACCAACGGTGCACATCGCAGTTCCCAAGACAAGCAAAAACCCGGATGGACATAGATCCGGACCACATTCTGCCCATAATTAGCACAGCACATAACAGTGGCCATATAGTCTGCAAGGCAGGACAGGTAAAAAACATAGAATATAAAATAGAATAACATAACACCTCAGTTCATGCCAGCAAAAGAAGGGAGTATGATTTGGGAAAGAAATTAAGTTAGACCAAATGTGTAGAGGTATCTTTACAGTAGGAAGTTGTGTCATTAGACATATTGCATGTGTTACTGATAGTTGCTATATAAGGATAACAGAACTGCGTGCTCCCATCCCTAGGTTATTGAAAAAGAAGAAACAATTGGGATTTTAAGTGAGGTCATGGCCAAAAAGGGAGCATGTGCCTAAGTCCAAATGTGTAGTCGTGTCTATGTGATATCTGTACCCTAATACTTTATATGTATGTGTTGATCAATTTTACTTTATGGGAATTTTACAAACATCATCAAATTTTGTCTTATTATATATTTATGGTCCTTAATACTATGAATCATTATTAATTTAATGTAATTACTGTTTACCTATACCTAATTAAAATATTTATATGTACAATTATATTGATGGCTGTTTTTCCCCAAACTGCGCACTCCACATAAAGTCCCAACTTGTTCCTAGTATTCCAATTCCCTGTTCCTTTACATTCTTTATTTTATGGGCGTAGGTTATGTTAACGGCGTACACAGTGATCCGGCGTATCTTAGGCAGTTGTTCCGACGTGGTTGTGCGCATGCGCACAGGGATACGTCCACGTCTTGACACATGCACAGTTTGTTTTAAAGTACTTGTCTGGCGCCCAGCCCATCATTTGAATGGGGTCACGCTTCATTAGCATGGATCAGGCCCACTTACGCCAGCTTACGCCTATGAAATATACGATACGCCGGCGCAGAGTTGGGACCATTTGTTTGTGAATTCCATGCTCGTCTCTCTATGGTGCGTCGGCGTAGCGTAAAAGAGATATGCTAGGGCGGCATAAATGTGCGCCGATGTATGTGAATCCGGGCCATCATGTATTCACAATAGAAAATAGAAAACATATCAAATGTTTCCACTGAGAAAATTTATCATTTTGAAATTAATGGCAGCAAAATGTCTCAAAAAAAGTTGGGACAAAGCATAAAAAGCTGGCAAAGGGGTACGAACAAGGAAAAGCTGGAAGCAATCAATTATTTTGGTTTATTGGCAACAGGCCAGTAACATGTTTGGGTATAAAAAGAGCATCTTGGAGAGTCAGAGTGTTTCAGAAGTAAAGATAAGCAAAGGATCACCAGTCTTAAAGTAAAACTCCTCCCCTGCCACATTTGGCTTTTTATTCTTATTTTTTTTACGTAGGAGCTGGTACCTAGTTTTGACAGATACTCGCTCCAAGTTCTGCTCGGATTGCCTAGGCGATCCAAACAGAAGGCCACACACACACACAGACACAGTATTCTGGCGTTAAATCCATGGACAGATACATGTCCCTTTTTTATTAAGTCAACAACTAAAAAAAAATTTTTTTTTTTTTTTTACAGAGTGGACCTTCTCTTTAAAACAGAACTAAACTTTCTTAAAGGAGAAGTTCAGCCTGGGCTTCTCCTATGGGTCACAGTAGGGCAATTCCTTTTGCATTTCTGGTACCCATTTTCAGCAGAGTGGGCTGAAGTCCGCTCTCTGCTAACTTTACCAAGATCAGTCCAGGCACCGCATCATCCCGACTCTGGGAAGTCTGGATCCGCCAGGTGCCTAGAGTGATGGCAGTCTCATCCTCTTAGCGAACCGCTGAGATGGCCGCTCCCCGTCCCTCCACAGCTTGGTGCTCCAGTGAGTGTGGAGGAGCACAGCAGGAGAGCTTCTGGATTCACGAGCAGCAGCTCTCTGCTTGGGGAGCTGTGAGAACCGAGCCATCAGCGGTGTTTGATGGCTTGGTTCTAAGTGCAGAGACGCCGGGGGACCGATGCAGCATCAGACCAATGCTGCACCCACCTAGGTAAGTATGATTAGGGAAAAAAGCCCAAACCTATACTTCTCCTTTAATCAATATTTATATTTAATCCTTATGCTTAGTAAATAGGATGATGTAAAGTACAGTATTTTATTTGCTTACATTATACATTTATTTTTACATTTCTTCAGTTGAGTCCTGATTTCTAGCCTAAGCCATATTATGTCATACATCCCATACATTTTTTTTCTTTTTTTATTCATCTGGAGGGGCTTTCTCAGCTAAAAGTACACTTTCCTGCCTGCATGCCTGAGCTAAGGGAAGATGTATTCCAGAACATAAACGCTATATGAATCATCTGTTCTTAATTTTGATGGTGGTGCCTAGAAATGCTTAGTGGTGTTTTTCAAGGCAATTTCTCATAAAAATAAAGGATGGGAACATGGATGGATGGTTGCAATTTTGCTTTGAATATTACAAACACATTTAATAGTGTTTTCAGTTTGTGATGCTAAGTTCCATTTTAAACTCCATTTTAACATTGCATGCAACATTTAGCTAATGCTAACCTATGCAATTCCAGTCTGGCAAGAGTAATAGCAATATGGGTCAGAACCTGACTGAAACAACCTAGGAGCTGGATGACCTACATCAATCATCCATTTATGTGTAGCCAAAAAAAAAAAATCCCTCCCTAACCTGACAATTGTTCAGCGTGTATACTGAACGGACTTTACAACTGATATAGACACATACATACTACTTGCTTGCTCACGAGAGAAGCGGCTATTCTTTGCATTGGACAATGGCTTGTTGTGTAAATAATACAGAATCCTTGGACATTGCTAGTGAGATGTTCTGCTGACACATCAGCATAAGATCCAGGCTGGGGGATAAAGCTTAATTTTTAATGCAGCGTTGAAATACCTCCAACTATGATTTATGTGCAGCCTTTATTTTACAGCTATCCTACAAGATTGCCATGAACACATGTAACACACATTGCACTGATACAGCTCTGTGCTTTAAGATCAATCACTACTGTGTTTTTGTATAAGATCAATCCCTATTGTGTTTTTGTCGCTTTTTTTTCCGCACCTAGTCTGAACTTGAAAAGCTGCAGCTGCATGTGGGTGGACAGCTAAGTATGAGATATGAAGCAAAGACGAAAGGCATTGAAAAAGTAATTGTGGAAAATGAGAGACTTCGTAAGGAACTGAAAACGGTAAGAATACAATATCCATGATCTGAACCCTTTTAAAATTGTATCAGTTATGTATGACTAAGTCATTTGGATAACTTCTAGTGTAAATAGTATGTAAGCTAATTGTGCAGGTGCTGTTTGGCTTTAATTAGACTTGCATACGTCACTTTACTACTGAATCACTAAAACAATTTTTCACCTATGTTGAAGGCAAATACTTAAATCATCTATTTTTTATATTTTTTTTGTTTATTTTTAGCTTAAAGGGTCACTAAAGGATTCTTTTGTATAGCTAAATGGCTTCCTTTACCTTACTGCAGTCCTGGTTGCATGTCCTCATTGTTCATTTTTGCTGTAATCCTTCTCAGTTCTGGACACTTCCTGGTTGTCTGTTTCCTGATGAAAAAAGTCATGGGAGCTTCTCTCTGTGGTCCCTGATCAAGGAGGTGTGCTTACTGTGTGTCTAAAACCCCTCAGAACCAATCAGTTTCATTTTAAAAACAAACACTGCACTGTATTGGCTCTGTGTCTCTGTCCTTCACAGAAGCATGAAACTAGATGAAAAACGAAACTGAAACTGCAGGCACATTATATGATTGATTTTTATCTATTTTTAATCATTTTTAAAAGGAATCAGTTAACTATTATGTCTCTATACCCTGAAAACAGTCATTTCAGCAAAAAAAATGTTTTTCCTTTACAACTCCTTTAACCGTTACCTGACTGTTCCTTCTAATGCTCCATGTTGCAGCTAGCATTCTTATTGCCCTATATTTGTGCCTTTATATTCTCCTGTCTCAAAAACATCTGATCGGTTGGCCCTATTTTTATAAGTAGAAAATAAAGTGTTTTTTTTGTTACTTCTATGACTTTATCACCAGGCTCTTAAAATTCCTACAGGGGAAACTTCTGGTTTACCTGCAAAATCCCCTCCTTAGAATAAGCAGAAGGCACAGAGATCTGTCCCTTTTTTTCTTTTTTTGTGTTCCTTATTGCTGGATAAGAAAAAAACTTTAGCTGAGCTGGGAAGGGGTTATGTCCCGGCAGGAATCCCTGCCTTTTTTTTCGACAGTGTCAACTCCCTTGATAGTGGCAGCATAATCCCAAGTAGTTATGTATATGGAAGCCGTTCCTTCAGGGCCTGTGCTGCTCCTGCGTGAGAGAGACGTCATCATGGCTCCGGCCAATCATAGCGCCAGAGCCCGCAACCTCAAATTGTTTTGGAAGTGTCTACAGTGAGCGGGCGGCACTGCAGGGCTTCGTTCTGAGGTAAGTATTTCATAATGAGCTAGTATGCAATGCATACTAGCTCATTATGCCTTTTACAACCTCTTTAACTTGTCATGTTGTCTGAACATCTTTTTGTAAAGGAAACCGAAACATCAGAGAAGCTGCGGATAACAAAAAGAAATTTAGAGGTGGTCAATGAAAAACTGACTACAAACCTAGAAGAATTGAAAAATAAATTGAGTTTGGCTGAAAGCAGAGGGCCTCAACTTGAAGGAGCAGATGGGAAGGCCTGGAAATCGGTTGTTGTAAGCAAGTATGTTTTTTTTTTTTTTTTTTTATAGAGTATGCTCCGTTTAAGAAATGTTTAAATATCAGATTTTGGGGGGCCTAAAATAAAATGGAAGCATTTGTTGTTGAGCGCTAGATAAAAAATAATTTGGATATATATACACAAATTATATGCATATACAAGAGCAATATCCAGTAAGCCCCAGTTTTCTGTGAATTTCCTCCTATAGCTTTATACATTGTAAACAAAAGGGACCTAAACAGAGTTAAAGATTATTTTAGCTTGTTGTATCTTATCTTGGAATAACAAATTCCTCTGTTGTGATACTAAATACTGTATACCAAAAAGTAAAGATTAAAGGGGTTGTAAAGGTTAGTGGTTTTTCACCTTAAAGCGGAGCTCCACCCGCAGTTTTTTTTTTTTTTTCAAAGTCGGCAGCTACTAACAGTGTAGCTGCTGACTTTGAATAAGGACACTTACCTGTCCTAGGCGCCCGCGCTGACAGCCCCCGCCGATGCCGATCCTTGATCCCGGCACCGCCATCCACAGTCAGGGAAACAGGCAGTGAAGCCGTGCGGCTTCACTGCCCGTTTCCTACTGCGCATGTGCGAGCGACGCGGCGCTTTGTGAATGGTCCGGCTGCTTTCTGGGATACACACAGTTCCCAGAATGCAGCGCGGCCCATTCACAAGAAGACACCGAGAAGAGGAGGAGGAAGAAAACAGCACCGCGGATCATGAGGGCAGATTCGGGACTTCCGCATAGCAACAGCCTATTTAGGGTGAGTATTTTTTATTAATTTTTTCCATTTCATTTTTTTTTTTTTTCAGATTTAAAAAAAAAAAAAAATATCAGGGTGGAGCTCCGCTTTAAACCTATGCTTTAAGGTAAAAAAAAAAAACATCTCGCTGTCACGCCCCCCCCCCCACCCCCGCTTTACTTACCTAAGCCCTTGCTCTGAGCGTCCCCCGGCGTCCTCTTCTCCATGGATTCTCGGCGTTGATTGGATAGATTGATAGCAGGGCAGCCTTTGGCTCCCACTGCTGTCAATCAAATCTAGTCATACCGCTGAGTGTATGACACAGAAACGCGCCCGCAAGGTAACCCCCTTTGGGAGAGAGCTTCCCAGAAGGGGTTAGCTATTGTGGTGAGGAGCCGCAAGAGCTGCCGTGGGACTCCAGAACAGGAGGAACAGGGCTACTCTGTGCAAAACTAACTGCACGTGGAGGTAAGTATAACATGTTTGTTATTTAAAAAAAATAAAACTTTACAACCCCTTTTAATATACAGGTCAATACATATTGGTGGATTCTTTAAATTACCGTATTTATCGGCGTATACCGCGCACTTTTTTCCCCGCTTCCCGCGCTGCGTTTGAACTGAGCCGCCGACATATACCGAGCACAGTACATTCGGCCAGGCTCGGCTCCCTTGCGGTCACGTCCTGTACGTCCTTTACGCGAGAGGAGCTGAGCGTGCCCGAGTGTACTGCGCTCGGTATATGTCGGCAGAGTGGTTCAATCACAGCGCGGGGTTTGGCTCAGACAGCACGGGAGGACACCACCGAGGCTGCAGACGGACGCCAGACCGTACCAGGCCGCCGATGGATTCCCGGGCAAGACACCGACGAAACCGTAAGTATTTTATTTATTTTTTCCTGAAATTTTTCTTCTAGGTTGGGGGTGCGCGCTATACGCGGGTGTGCGCAATACCCCGATAAATACGGTATCTCTAAATCGTAAGGGTTTCTTTAGTCTGGTTAGATAGAATAGATTAGATAGTGTGTTTTTTAAACTACAGGCTTCTTACAGCTACTACAGCAATCCAATGCTTCACATATGAAAAGGAGGCTAGAGGTCCACCTTCTGCATGGATAGAAAAGTGTAAAATGTAATTTTAATATGTAATATTTAATATTTACCCAGCTAAAAAAAAGCTTCTTGGTAAACCAGGTGACCGTTTGGCTTTTTTGCATAGAGGATTTATTTTGTGTCACCCTCTGGGGTGTCTCCTTCCTGTCATTTCTTGTACAAGCAGGGTTAAGTTTGCAAATTGCATGTCGCTTCTTCTGAATGCAGATGCCGTCAATGACTTCTTACCTCTTTCTGTATATAAAAAACCTCTTCATATTCTCAAGTTGCTCCATTGTATTCCTAGCTGCTGTAATTACATTTGATATGCAAATCAAGCTAAGATCATCAGATTTTATAAAATATATCACTGTTTATGAAGCAAAGGCAGAATTTTAAACAATGAATTACATAGTTACATAGTTACATAGTTACATAGTTAGTCAGGTTGAAAAAAGACACAAGTCCATCCAGTTCAACCATAAAAATAAATAAAAATAAAACAAAGTAAAACACAGTACATCCTCCCATACACCCAACTCCATACCCACAGTTGATCCAGAGGAAGGCAAAAAACCCCAGCAGAGCGATGATCCAATTTGCTACCGGAGGGGAAAAAATTCCTTCCTGATCCCCCGAAAGGCAATCGGATTTACCCCGGATCAACTTTACCTACAAAACTTAGTACTCAGTTATATTATGTGCATTTAGGAAAGAATCCAGGCCTCTCTTAAAGCAATCTACTGAGCTGGCCAGAACCACCTCTGGAGGGAGTCTGTTCCACATTTTCACAGCTCTTACTGTGAAGAAACCTTTCCGTATTTGGAGGTGAAATCTCTTTTCCTCCAGACGTAAAGAGTGCCCCCTTGTCCTCAGTGTTGACCTTAAAGTGAATAACTCAACACCAAGTTCACTATATGGACCTCTTATGTATTTGTACATGTTGATCATATCCCCCCTTATTCTCCTCTTCTCAAGAGTGAATAAATTCAGTTCCTCTAATCTTTCCTCATAGCTGAGCTCCTCCATGCCTCTTATCAGTTTGGTTGCCCTTCTCTGCACTTTCTCCAGTTCTCCGATATCCTTTTTGAGAACTGGTGCCCAAAACTGGACTGCATATTCCAGATGAGGTCTTACTAATGATTTGTACAGGGGCAAAATGATATCTCTATCTCTGGAGTCCATACCTCTCTTAATACAAGAAAGGACTTTGCTCGCTTTGGAAACCGCAGCTTGGCATTGCATGCCATTATTGAGCTTATGATCAACTAAAACCCCCAGATCCTTCTCCACTACAGATCCCCCCAGTTGTACTCCCCCTAGCATGTATGATGCATGAATATTCTTAGCCCCCAAGTGCATAACTTTACATTTATCAACATTAAACCTCATCTGCCACTTAGTCGCCCAATTAGACAGAGCATTGAGGTCGGCTTGTAAATTGGAGACATCCTGCAAGGACATTATTCCGCTGCATAGCTTGGTGTCATCTGCAAAAACAGAAATGTTACTTTTGATCTCAGACCCAATATCATTTATAAATATATTGAAAAGTAAGGGACCCAACACTGAACCTTGGGGTACACCGCTGATAACCTTGGACCATTCAGAGTAAGAATCATTAACCACAACTCTCTGAATTCTGTCTTTCAGCCAGTTTTCTATCCATTTGCAAACTGATATATCTAATCCTGTAGACCTTACCTTACACATGAGCCGTGTGTGGGGAACTGTATCGAACGCTTTTGCAAAATCCAAGTATACCACGTCCACTGCCACGCCTCTGTCCAGGGTTTTACTTACCTCTTCATAAAAGGAAATCAGGTTTGTCTGACAACTTCTGTCCTTCATGAATCCATGCTGTCTGCTGCTTAAATAGTTTGTTTCCAGCAAGAACTCATCCACGTGGTCTTTTATTAAACGTTCCAGTATCTTTCCAACTATAGAAGTTAAACTAACAGGTCTATAGTTACTAGGTAAAGACTTTGTTCCCTTTTTAAATATGGGCACCACATTGGCTTTATGCCAATCCAGTGGTACTATTCCTGTCATTAATGAGTCCCTAAATATTAGATACAGTGGCTTTGAAATTTCAGAGCTCAATTCTTTTAGGATCCGTGGATTGTGAGACTACAGCACATTTAATGTGCTTAGCTCCTTCAATATTTAATGTTAGCATGCTGAATGGCAGTAAATTCAATTATACACTGCATAAAGAGCATAAACACTTTTACAAAGCTGGGGTAAAAAGCATATACTGGCCAGTGCATTCAGCAAAGAGATGGTTTCAATTCAAATTAATGGAAAAACCTGTGCTTTAGCTAGGCTCTGAAAAGTTACAATGCCATTGCACATCAAGTACCATGCATTCTCGGATTATTCATTGCTAGTGCTGCCCAACGGCCTAATCCACCCTGGTAAAATCTATGCACAGGTAGGCATGTACAGGCTATTTGGCCTCCAACTTGCCAACATTGTTGGATAGTGGGGGATTTGGGGGTTGCCACGCTCAATGCGAAAAAAAAAACATACACACAGTCTGTACTCTATAGGGTTTTGTAGGGCTGCAGTAACAGATTGGGGTGATGTTCACAAAGTAGGAGCAGGTATACCTTTGTTAATTTAGAAAGTTTGCCTATGGTCTAGGTTTGTGTTTAGCATGTTTTGTACATGTTTTCTTTATTATAGTCTAGACTAAAAATATATTTAACTATTGTTTTCTAGGAAAATATTGATCATTTGCTTTCTTTTAGGGGACCCTTACTTGTCTGTTCATGTTTTGCTCTATTTGCTTTTTTGTCACAAAGCTAAAAAGAATCCAGTTGCTTACAGCACAGACAGCTCAGTATGAGTTTTCAATAAAAAAAAAATGGTGCCTTGGCTGTTTGGCTTTGTTAGCTAATCCAGTGCTTTGGGAATCATTTATTATGTGTTAATGTTCAATTATACACTGCTCAAAAAAATTCAAGAAACACTTTTTAATCAGAGTATAGGATCAAGTTAATTAAACTCCTGGGATATTGATCTGGTCAGTTAAGTAGCAGGGGTTGCTAATCAATTTCTTTGGTGTTAATGAAATAACAGGTATACTAGATGGGCAGCAATAAGACGACCTCCAAAACTGGAATGGTTTTACAGGTGGAGGCCACTGACATTTTTTTTTCTTTACTCATCTCTTCTGACTGTTTTTCACTAGTTTTGCATTTGGCTAGGATCATTGTCATTACTGGTAGCATGAGGCGATACTTGGACCCTATAGAGGTTGCACAGGCAGTCCAACTCCTCCAGGATGGCACATCAATATGTGTCATTACCAGAAGGTTTGCTGTGTCACCCAGCACAGTCTCAAGAGCATGGAGTAGATTCCAGGAGACAGGCAGTTACTCTAGGAGAGCTGGACAGGGTCGTAGAAAGTCCATAACCCATCAGAAGGACCAGTATCTGCTCATTTGTTCAAGGAGGAACAGGATGAGCACTGCCAGAGCCCAACAAACTGGTGTGAATATCTCTGACCAGACAATCATAAATCGATTTCATGAGAGTGGCCTGCCACTTGTCATAAAATTCTGTGCAAAAAAAGGCCCTAACCTGGAATATGCATGCAGATTGGGATATCTGACGTTATATGCATGTTTGTTTCAAGTCAGAAGTTCAGTCCTTATTGCCCCAGCCGGTCAGTATTCTATGCAGACATTTGGCATCTTCAGGAGATTGGCAGAGATGCCCCCATGTGTATCTCAGAAAAGGTAGGGTGTCCATAGTTCTGAGATTTATGCCCAGTTAGGCTGAAAATACATGGAGAGGAGGACTATCACCTGTCTGCAGACACATTGCATGTCTAGCTGAGGGCAGTTTAAACCAATTTATCATAACCAGTAGTGAATAGTGGCACTTGGTAAAATATATAATAATAATAATCCTTTGCTAAATAATTCTATTGCAATCTTAATGTTCTCACAGATTTGTACTTTGTGGGCAATGGAGGTTAACTCTGTTGTGGTCCAAGTTGCATATCAAAAGGTAAATTTCCATATATTAATCACCGGAGATTAAAAGTTGATTCGCACACGCTGGTAGAACTTTTTTTTATATATATATATATATATATATATATATATATATATATATATATATATATATACACAATTTTCTGCCTTTTTACATATGTCCCGTTTGCTGACATTTAAACTACTCTTAGCTAACAAAATTATCTATTCTGCCTTTTTAAGGATGTATGAAACCAAAATGAAGGAGATGGAAACTAAATTTATAAAGAAAAATGACAGCATTGTTGATCTGAAAAGGCTTTTGAAAGAAGCAACTGAGCGTGAACAAAAAAACGAACAAACCATTCAACACCTAAACGAAGTGGTAAGAAAATGAGGAAACAATAATTTTCTCCAAAGTACCAGTACAATGTGATCTGCAATTACACAGTTTAAAATCAGAAAGTTGTATGTTTAGCTGACGCAAAGTAGTTTTCTATGGTATCAACATCTTCTTTAAAGTATACCTGCTCCTTCACTAAACGTAATAAATTTGTACTTGTCCAGGCAGCCAATCTAAAAATGCCATTGTGATGTGGGCTGCTGGCAGGATTGCTGAAAACAGGAATTATGTCATATTGGCATTTCATCAGAGGCTGCTGGGAAGAGTATAAATGTAAAAAGTTTTAGAAAAAGTACTGTTCTACTTCAAGTTTGATTAAGGATCATTTTGTTGTTGTACTTTAGTGCTGAAAATGGATAGATTGTGGAGCATATGCAGTACAGTTAAGACTACTTGAAGCTTAAATGCTGTATTATCAATCCCTTTGTGACCCAGGAGTATTTTGTGCCTTTGTAATTCTGGTCTGATGTAATTCTGGTCACGAGGCTCCAGCCATTTTTTGGTAAATTATCACTGTCAAATGACAATGACTGCTAGTTGGAAGTCGATATGACCAGCTTCCCAGCCCCTTCACTGTGACCGTGGCTGTTGGTAACTGCCTGGATATAGTAAGTATACAGTGCCAATACACAGACATTTTTATATACATGTTGCCGTGTATACTACCACAGGTACGTCTCCTCTGTAGGACATTATTCACTCGCATAGATCTAAATACTTCTGCTTAAGGCCCATCACACTGTAATTTAGATCTGTTAGTAAAGGTTAATGGAATTAGAAATATACAACTAGGGTGTGGCTTGGCAGCCTATGCGAGCAGCCGCAGATCTCCATTCTCTTGCCGAAAATCCACATAAATATCACCAGACAGGCATTCTATCTCAACTTTGCTACCACCTAATTTTCCATGTGGCATTTATGAAGGGTGAGGAATACGTGGACACTTCCCAAACCTTGCCAATTAATTGACCAAGCGAAATAAGGACAAACAGGCTGTGCCAGATTGTGCTGCCCAAGATGACACCGGTTCTCTACCCATTATCTGCATCTCAAGGGGGAGAGGATGCCCGCTATGAGTTAGGCTTGGGTCAGCTCCCACTTCTATAAGAGACTGGTAACAACAGATGCTGCACTGCAGACCACACAGGGGAAAGTTGAGCGTACATTATTGCCCATGACTTGCCCTATAAGAGTCTGTAGAGAAGTATTACAAGCTTGTACTGCCAAAAGTTTTGGCAGTACAAGCTTGTAATACTTCTCTACAGACTCTTATAAGGCAAGTCATGGGCAATAAAGCGGATGTAGCATTAGTGTGCCAGGACCTGCAGAAGATCAGGGAATTATGGTGGCTCTTGAGTGCATAGTAAACACTATGGAGGATGATATGGCTCCTTTAAAAGAAGATGTACATATCACATCTTTTCTTAATGCATATGAAGGAAGAGGCTGGGTTTGGGCAGAGGACCCTGTTACTTTTATTGAACTCTGGATTAATGAGATCTTTGGCAGACATACAGTTTGGTTTATATCTATTTGGACACAGGCACAATTTTTTTTTCCAGGTATTTGCCAAAACATTATCAAGCTATAGTTATATCTCAGGTTTAATTTGAGGGTATGTACATCCAAATCGGAGGAAGGGTTTTGGAATTACAGCTCTTGAGAATAGCCCCCCCCCCTTTTCACAAGGGGCCCAAAGTAATTGGACAGATAATACTGCGATCACCTTTGGCCATGATTGGCTTAGCGTGGTATACTGTATGTAACCAAAGCTACTGTACATACAGTATTACTGCACATCCAGCGGGCTGACAGATTAGTGGGTGTAAAAATGGCTGGTACACAGGACCCCATCATGGCTCCAGCAAGAAGAAGGAAATATGAAGCCAGTTTCAAGCTGAACGTTGTTAACTTTGCCAAGGAACATAATAACTGTGCTGCTGCAAGACAATATGGAGTAACAGAAAAGATGGTCCGAGACTGGTAAACAAATGCATTAAAGAGTATGCCAAGGGGTAAGTAAGTGTGCATTAAGAAGAGGCAAACTCGAAAATCATGTAGGAAACATGGTGCATGAGCAACATCAAAATGGTTATGTAGTGACACGAAACATACATATGTTTGCACTTCAGTGGGTCAAATCTAACCCAGATCACAGCAAAGGTGTACTAGGTTCTTGTAAATGCATAATATGGTACTGAGGCAAACTACTAAAGTAGCGCCTCCTTTACTTTTAGTGCGGGCACTAGTCTAAATTTAGCAAGAATGGGAGAGTTACCTTGCTCCCATTCACACAATTGTTAAGATGGTGACCCCTGTTATTTCAGAAGTTATTTCAGAAGTGTCCTCTGGGTCAGTCTGTCGTCATCCCTGGTCAGCAGTTGACGGCAGCGGGGGTTCTGACAGAGCAAGCTTTCCCCAGCAGCCAATTGGAGGAGTTTTCCCTCGCGGTGCATGCTGGGGAGGGATATATCTGAGACAGGTGTCATGTGCTCAAGGCAGTTCTGCAGGGTCCCGGTTCCAGGTGCGGCATCCACCTTCAGGGTGCACGCATCCATGGACCCCGCCAGCGTGGCCCACCTGGCCAAATCCACAGGCTATTCTGGTGGTAAATGGGGACCCCAGTACTCTACTGGGTTCCCAGTTCTTTTGAGGAGATCCCAGGCTGGGTGCTGTACGATTGGGGAGTCTGATTGAGAACAGGTTGTCCAACAGGGCCTGAACGAACCAATCAGGGATCTGGTGACCGGGACGCTGACAGGTACACTTTGCTGTCACCCGGTAACCTATGCTAAAGGAGATTTACTGGGAGGATTCACTCCGTTCACCCATCCAACTTACTAAAGAAATTGGCCGGTTACAAGGGCCTTAAAGCCAGATCTGAGACAGAGAGATCTGTTCCTCCCAGCGATCTGAAGTGACACCTCGGCTGCCAGGTTAGTGTGGGGAACCTGTCCGTGGGCACTTTACACACTCCACTCGGGAGTGGAAACGAGTTCAACTATTGCTATTGTCGAGGGCAGGCCTGCCCTGTTCACATCCAGGCCTGGATACCACAAGGTTCTCTTATCCTTCCTTCATCAGCTTTCCTTTCCTTAAAATGAAGATGATGTTTGCCTTGTTGGCTGCTAAATAAAAAAGGCATTGAAGGAAACTTTATTGACGGTCTGGACATTCGCTCATTGCTCCGCCACTGGTATTTCACCCCTAGACATCACCAGGGTAACTTGGCGTGCCAATCCCAGTATTTAATCAGCGGCTCTTTCGAGGGTAGCGCTACACTAAAATTGCACAAAAATTACCTGCAGATCTCCATGGCAAAGTAAGTAATTTCCATCGATTATATAATACAACAGCGCAAAAAACGTGGTTATGCGTTAAGTCATATTCGAAATATGGATGAAACTCCCATGATTTTCAATATGGTTGGAAATAAGACTGCCAATTCAAAAGGTGCAAAAACAGTGTTAATTAAAACTGGACATGAGAAATCCAGTTTTACAGTGGATTTAACATGTACAGCTGATGGCACCAATGACCAGGCCATTGTTTGCGATACGACACTGCGTTGCTTTAACCGACAATTGCACGGCCGTGCGAAGTTGTACCCAAAAAAAATGTACGTCCTTTTTTTTTCACACAAATAGTCTTCTTTTGGTGGTATTTGATCATCTCTGCATTTTTTATTTTTTTGCGCTATAATCCAAAAAAAAAAAGAGCACCTATTTTGGAAAAAAAACACAACATTTTGTATTTTTTTTTTCCCTCAGTTTAGGCCGATATGTATTCTTATACATACTTTTGGTAATAAGCGTATATTGATTGGTTTGCGCAAAAGTTAGAGCGTTTACAAAATAGGGGATAGATTTTACTAGTAATGGCAGCGATCTGTGATTTTTAATTACAATCTTGGGCGCCGTGCAGGCCAGCCACTGCAATATTAACCAGTGATGATAAAGGAGGACATTGTGCATCTTCAAGACACCTTTGCTTACCCCTCCCCTATCTGTCAGCACTGAGGTCACATTAACAGAGGCAGAGAAACTGAGGGAGAAGAGAAACACTAGGTTACTATTCTGTACTAGTTTGCAAAGGTGGAGGAATAAATTTATATGTAATTTTAAAGGGTGCCTTGATGAGAAGCACTGTTCTAACACATATTCATCCCTGTCTCACAAAGATTTAACATTGAACACGATATTTACCCCTCCTCATATTATTTCTTCTGTTTATGGGCAAATGGGATTCTCAGACCACTCTGTAAGTGCTTCATTTATCTTGTAATTCCCCAACAGGATGAGATCACTGGAAGGTGAAACTGATAGCGAAGTTTAATTTACAAGGGAAGATAAGATCAGGGCTTTGATCTCTGAATTCTTTCAGTTTAATAAAGATGCAGAAAATTATTTAGTGACCTGGGATGCTCTGAAAGCCTACCTGTGAGGTATTTTAATAAAAACAAAACAAAAAAAACAATCTCTACTGTTAACAAAGAATTTGGAGAGTGGAAACATTTATTCATGGAGAAATTGTGTTCTGCTGCAGAAAATGATATAGCTGACCCCTCCTCCGATCGTCAAAACATTCATCAGATTTAGAAAACTGTTGCTTTAGCAAAGGTAGAAAATAGTTAATATATAATATAACGAGGAAGGTAAAAATACAAGCTATTTACAGGCTATAATAGCCTGCTCCCAGCAGGATTCAACCTATATAGAAGCTATTAGTGATGGTGGAGACAATATTGTACTCTGGATATTGCAGCCAGGTTTTAATCCCATCATGGTCACTTCTATAATTTAGGGGTCTCTTATTCCCCTTCTTCATTAGAACAATTTTGGGGTCAGTCAATAGAGGCAGATATAGATAAACTTGATGCCCATCACTGTACAAGAGTTCTCAACAATGGCAGCTAATAAAGGCAACAGGTTTAGATAGGCTTCTGTCAGAGATATATAAAAGACATGGCTCATTCTATTAAGTTGTTAAATGTCTTTTGAGAAAGCATTTGGGTAACCTACAAAATGATTGAAGCTGTCGTCATAGTCTTACTTCAACAAGGAAAGGGATTTTACCAGCATCTTATGCGTTGTTTTTTTATGTTTTTTTCAACTTGATCATTAAAACGGCCTTGCCTACACACGATCGTGAACAAAAAATGCTCTAGCAAAGCGCGGTGACGTACAACGGCACTATAAAGGGGAAGTTCCATGCGGATGACGCCACCCTTTGGGCTGCTTTAGCTGATTTTGTGTTGGTAAAAGACGATTTGCGCTTTTCTGTCTGTTACAGCGTGATGAATGTGCTTACTGCATTACGAACAGTAGTTTTACCAGAACGAGCGCTCCCATCTCATAACTTGCTTCTGAGCATGCGCAAATTTGTCACGTCGTTAAAGCCCACACACAACCATTTTTTACAACCCAAAAAACGACAACGTTAAAAACGTTGTTAAAAAATAGAGCATGTTTGAATTTTTTTTTTGCCCATTTTTTAGAACCTGAAAAATGCTCTGAAGCCCACACATGATCGTTTTTAACGACATTAAAAAAAAAGTCATTTTTTAGAACCCTAAAAATTATCGTGTATGCGGCATTACACATCCATCTCCCTCTTCTTATAACCTGACATCAAAATCCTGGCTAGAGCACTGGCAAAAACTATCTTGTCAGAATAAATTATAAATTGCCACACAGATCAATTAGGCTTTACTCCCTTTCCATCAACAGACAACATCAAGAGTTTATTACTGAATATCCAGATAATGTCTAAAACTAATTATAAAAAGAGTTATTTGGTCATTAGATGATGTGTTGGCATTTGATAGTGTTGAATGCTCTTATCTTTGGAAAATCCTGAGTGGTTTTGGCCTAGACCCAGAGTTTAAGGGCTTGTTTAGACTTGGGGTTTAAAAACACACGGTTGAGATAGGTACTTTGCATCCCCCAAGAGCCTCCCCTTAAGCTGCAAAGGCAGCGGAGGGTGGTGTTTACATGCCACAGCTGAGATGCTTTGCTCCTATGGCTAAAACAATCTCTTGTCACATTAGGACAGGCAGTAAGTGGGACCAGCTTAATGATTTGGGCCTCCTAATTGCTGTGTCCTACATAAGTTCGTCAATTTCGATCACACAAAATGGTATTCAAATCAACTGTGTTTTGCGATTTAATATAGAAGCAAATCAAATTATCCACCTTGCAAATACTCTATATAGGAGGCTAAATCTTATTTTCTAGCTTCACAATTATAATACCTAGCTGGTAGAAATGGTCTTCCTACTCAAGAGGTCCTATCATCTGTCTTTCCTAGAGTTTCCCTAATTTTTTCAATCGGCCATTTGCGCTGTCACTGTTATGACCCATCCTTTTTTTACTGAATCGGTTATGGGATGTTACAAAAAGCCTAATGTGATATGGAGGTTAAAATAAGTTTGCACCAATAAGGAATACAAAAAACCTACGGTAATAAGTTACCAGGATTTGATGGGTGATTTTTGGTTTATATAATAATTATATAACAATCTATTTAAAGTGTTTCTTATGTTACAAGTTGAATTTCAGCTCCTAAGTTTTTTTTTTCCTAGTACCTACAACTGTGATGTGTTCTGTGCTGTCAGACCCAAACTCAAACATATTTTGACAGATATGCCCCTTATTATCTAGCTCATGTGGGAAAACCTCATCTTTTATATGTAACCAAAAAAAATGGGTAATATATAGCATTTGTGTTCAAAATTTAATGTACCATATTTATCGGCGTATAACACGCACCCTAACTTTAAGAGGGACGTTTCAGGAAAAAACTTTCCACAGCCCCCTACGTATAACACGCATGCACAGTTTACCCTCTATTTTCAGGGTAAAAAAGTGATTGTTATACACCAATAAATACAGTATTTTTCACTGAAATTTTGCACTTCATAAATCATTTTGCTTCTATTGTGTGACAGAATAAATTGTAACTACCATTCTCCAGGGCCTCTTTCCAGAAAATGTATTATGTTTGGAGGTGGGGGGGGGGGGGGGGTTAAATGCTGCTTTATACTGCATTTTTCTCTGGACAAATTGGGCTTTCGTTTGGTGGTAAATGGCAATGGGTTACCCCTGATTTTTGTATTCATCTTTTTATTATCTGAGGAAAGCTGGGCCAAAATAGTTGAAAATAATTTTTTTTTATTTTATTTAGCTGTATATTTCTTGCTACTACCATAACCTTCCACCAAAGAACAACCAAAATTAATCTCCTGTTCCTGACAATCACAGCAATACCTCGTGTATAGTTGGTTTTTTTTGTACCCGTAGTACATACAGCCTAAAAACAATAGTTTACATGTGCTGCGCTATAGAAGTTTTCATTCATTCATTCAATAGTGCACATTTGTTTTTGTTTTGTTTTTTATCCTACCTAAAACACGCTGAAACTAATTTACACTGATACTTATAAAAAAGAAAAAATACTGACCCTGACCCAAACACTAACCCTGGCACTGACCTAGATAAAACATTGATCTAGGTATTTTTTTTATCATTTTCTCTGTAAGGAGAGGAATACAATGTATGAGAAAACATGGGGATGGGCTTTACAGTGACTGATCACTGTGACAGCCAATTAGAGGCTACCACAGTGATCAGGTGACCCAGAATTGGGAGTGCTGGGTCAGAATCATTAGTATGGGGCCCAGGGCTTCCACTGAGAGCCTGGTCTCTGTGCTGGCAGTGCTCTGTGTGGCATGCTCACAGCACAAAGGGAGATACGCAATTATGTGGCCCCACGGAAAAAAGCCCAGCCCAGTGGGGGCCTGCATATTTGCGTATGCTCAGCATGAAGGGGTTAAGCAATATTTATCAAATGTGTGCAAAAAAGTGCAAAGCAGCATTGCCAGGGAGAGGATTAAAGAAATGATGCATTTTTAATGTTTCATTTTAAGCATTACAAAAATTGCAGCTCACCGCCAAATATAATTTTTGCTTTTTGTTAATTCATTAATGCATGTTCACCAAACCTGCCCAGAACTGAAAATTATGTTTGGCTAATCACTAATTACTACTACACCCTTTGCTGTACCCTAGCCCATAAATATTTTAATGCTACTGTATGTGGAACACTATTTATTTGATCCCATTTATAGTATGGAACAGAGAAATGATAGTTGGATTTTGGTTGATTGTTTTTATAGGTTGTAAAATATAAAACCCATTTAAAAAAAAATCTGATTGAAAAAAAGTATGTTCATACGATGCATGGCAGGGGGTGGGCACAGATAAATAGGGTCTGATATATTTTACAGCAGTGTCACATACATTACACATTGCATATTTCAGGTAATATTGTGATATATTGGTGTGTGATGATACTCTGTGATTTTAAAGAAGAATACAATAGCTGTGCTGCCATGTTTTTCTATAGAATGAATAAACTTAATTAGGGAGCACAGAAGTGCGGGAATTTCTTTGAAATCCACTCTTCAGTTACTATAATGAATCTCAAGATTAATTCAATTATACCCATAGTGAAAGCAACAACAGAGTATTTAATGAAAAACTGACCGGGAATTTATTGAAAAAAGAACCATCACAAGACAAGGAAGACAGATATCACTGGAAATGTTTTAAAAAATATGTTATTAACTGCAAACTATAGTACAACAGCTTATAGACTTGATATTTTATATCATTATTTTATTATCTGTGTTAAAATTGATGCATTTGCATACATTGTATGTTTTTTTTTTAAATTCTATTCTAAGCCTTTTATCTAAACAAGTGAGAAAAGGTATAATTTTTTTTATTTCGGCCAAGTATCGTCGTAAAGGCACTGTACACTTTCAGATGTTTTTAGTTTAATGACATATTAGTGTAGTTACATTCCCTGTGCTGTTTGTTTGCCTTACCTTGTAATAATGGACTCACATGTCATGGCTGCAGTTTGTAGTGTCATTGCTGATCAGTTCACCAGAAGGACAGGCACCTTTTTTCCGGGTCACACCATTTCCTCTGTGTTTCATCCCAAATATGGGAGTAATAATGTGATGAAAATGCATCTCTTTCAGCATGGTGATCTTTGTTAAATGTTCTGCCCATGTCGGCTCTAATTACTGTGTAGTTCTAATCTACAGAGCACTAGACTGAGAGACCCAGGGATTGTGGGATGTGTAGTTTCTTCCCATGAAGTTAAGATTTTACACTATAGACAGAAGTCATGCATTAACCTGTGCAGTGCCATGCATCAGTCTTGTTTTGAACCCATAAACTTCTGAAACAGGAATGTTAAGATTTACTCCACTATACACTGTGCATACAATGCAACAAATGATACCATGAGTCTACAAGATCAGTGCATATCTTATTTATGTGAAAAATGCGATGCAGGTAGAAAGATTTTTAATGCCTTTAATTGTGTTATGCTTGAATATTACAGACATTATTTTACTGAGTTCCATACAATAACACCCAAGATGGCACAATTTCCTCTGTATTTTCAGATCTTTTTAATTCGCAATTTAACATGTTTTCATTATAGTTTATCTTGTAACACCAAATATCTTTTCTAAAACAAGGTTGAGCTTCTGAAGCACTTTCCTGAAGATGCAAAGACAGACCAAGGCATCACAAGAGAGTTTCAGATTCTCCGGTAAGTGTAAAATAATTTTGGTTTTCAAGTTACTTAAGTTTTGTATTTGGATGCGGTAACTATCGGGGCAGTGGACAATGGGTGTGCTACCACAAGCCCAGAAATGTAATAAAATTACATGGGGCTTCTGTGGCACTCCTGTCCTCCTTCCCTGCATTTGCTGTAAAGTTTCCTCCTTCAGTCAGGAGTTGCTTTGTAAGGGCTCATGCACATGGGCATTTGCAGGGCAGATGTCCTCTAGCATAACATTTCTGGAGCTTTCCTATGCCTGGGGAGTTGCACATGGTGTGTATGACATAGTTCTCAAATTCAGGACAGGCACTGTCGACTGTGGAAGTCTGTATGCCAATTGTCTATGCCTGGGGTGGACAAGGCAGGAGCATGAAATTCTGCCCAGGACAGGATCCAATCTACTGTTTTTACATGTGAATAACCACTATACTGGGTTTTTTTTTTTGTCAGCATTTCAAATAAGAGTAGAATGGTCAATTATTTATAATCTTTTTTCGAAAGTTGGAAAACTGATATTTAGATTTAGGTAAAATTAATTGTGGTTTTAGCCCCCTTTCACACTTGTACGACTTCAAAGTCGCGCGATTTTACGGCCGCGTTTTTGCCACGATTCATGGCCACGATTTCAATGAATGCCTGTGTAAGTGGCATCAAAATCTGACCAAAGTAGTGCAAGGACTACTTTGAAGTAGGCACAACCTAAAGTCGTGCCAGTATGAATGGTAGTCATTGAAAATAATGGAGAATGATTTGTCATACGATTTTGCAGTCCAAAATCATGGGACAAGTCGTATAAGTGTGATGGGGACTTAGGAAGACAATATTGGAGGATATTTTAAATGGTCAAATTTCTCTATATCTAAAAAATCAGTACATATATTGCTTTAATTTTTATTATATTCAGTTCAGTTTGTAAACGGTCAATATTTCTGTTTCAGATTAGCCAATAAACGCTTAGAAGATGAAAAATCCCAGCTGATTTACCAATTGGAAATGCACAAACAGAAAAACGGTATATCAGGTACATATAATTTGTTATATAAATTAGTTGCAGAAAGCAAACAATGCTTTTAACTATAGTTTTATGAATAAGGTATGTTTAAAAGCCATAGGCAATAGACATCGTTTTCCATCAAATGGGCTGGGAATAGTGTTCAGCCTTCACTCCTAGCCCTAGCACCTTTTTGAATTTAGTTCAGGGTTCTACAACTTAAAAAAAAAAAAGGGGGTCATACTGTGACCAGTATATTACGTCAGGGAAATATATTCCAGCACTGGTGCTTAATGGGAGTAGGAATAGTGGTTTATCATTTAAAATACCGTGTCCAGTTATGGAAACCTCACTTTCAAAAAGATATCGATTAGATAGAACAAGTCCAGAGACGGGTAACAAAAATGGTGAAAGATCTGATGGAAAAACATAGTTTAATAGTTGTTGCTTGGCATAAGTTCTAGCAGAGGTAATGAGTCAGTCAACAGTATGTGGATTCACTAATGCTTGGGACAAACTTACTTACTCTGACAAAAAAAGTAAAAAAACATACAATGAAAAAAAATGGGGAAGACCGTTCGGTCTCTTTTCTCCCATCACTCTTCTACTGTATATTTCTCTTTTGAATTTGGCACTCTTTTCACAGCCTACTTCTGTCTCTGTCCCATGAGCCCATCACTGTACCTGTGCAAGCTTCAGTTTCCCTGACCCTACTGCACATGCATGAGCCATTTTCTTCCTCTTATCGTGCTCTCTAGTCTGCAAATGCCACTTCTGGCTGCGATAGCACAGCAATCATTGAACACTTCCTTGGTTCCAGCAGCTTACAGACTTGCCCAACAGCTTGTGTGTGTGTGTGTGTTGGAAATTATAGTCTTGCCCCAAAGGGCCTTATTCTTCTCTGTTCTGACCTCAGTATGTCTGCCTTCTCTGGATCACACACCTCTTCCTACCTATCTGGAGAGTTCTCAGACACCATATCTGACCTTATGGGCAGAAGCTTGATTTTATTGGAGGCCATAGATCACAGGGGGTCACAATCAAGACCCTTCGCTTCTGAGGAATGAGATCAAGATAAGATGCCTTCTGCTAATAGCTCACCAAAAATACAAAATATCACTGCAGCCCTCAATAAAGAATATACCGCAACACAAAGAACTAAATATTATAAAAGAGAGATCATAAAAAGAGAACAAAGAATAAACACCAGTGTTTTAAGTGTGAAAATAGTGTCAGTTCATCATAACCCGTCCCAAACATATTATTTACATGATGTAAACCGACTTGTGTTCTACCTCCAATCCAATCTGCAAAAAAAAGATAAGTACATTGAGCTGTGTCCGTGTTCGCTCGGCGTATAGAAAGCAGACACATACCTGCTAATCCGCCCTTATCTGCTCATTGTGGCCCACGACCGGTTACCAGGTCGCTTAAGTGGCCCTCACTCTTCATATGGTTAGGCACCCCTGCCCTAGAGAATAAATTGGCTCTAAACAACTGTATCATGATGATGCCTGCAGCTATCATACTGGTACAACCACTTGAAGTCCAGTGATGTACCAGGTATGTGACTGGTTGGTAAGTGGATACTAGGGACTACCTAGTATGGTCCAGAGTCAGACCCATTGGCCTGCTTAGAGCCTAGACCATTGACAAAAAGATGGGTGCTGAAGGATGCAAACTAACCAAGGCTCCACCTGACCTGGGTTTACAATCTGCTTCCTGAAGTGGGGATGCCCCTTCCTGCAGAAGGCTTAGTTGGTCTCTTACCATGAGCCCTATGGCATTCCCTAATCACAATATCCAGTATAGGTCAAAGAAAACATCACTCAAAGATTAAGCAGGTCACATGTTCTATTAATGTAGCATTAGCTTCCTAGCATTGAAACCAAGGTGCTTTGTGCATCTGTATGGACTTTCAGACCTACAGTGCAGAAAATAAGTATTTGAACACCCTGCTATTTTGCAAGTTCTCCCACTTGGAAATCATGGAGGGGTCTGTAATTGTCATCATGGGTGCATGCCCACTGTGAGAGACATAATAAAAAAAAAAAAAAAAAAAACAGAAATCACAATTTATGAATTTTTAACTATTTATTTGTATGATACAGCTGCAAATAAGTATTTAAACACCTGTCTATCAGCTAGAATTCTGACCCTCAAAGACCTGTTAGTCTGCCTTTAAAATGTCCACCTCCACTCCATTTATTATCCTAAATTAGATGCACCTGTTTGAGGTCATTAGCTGCATAAAGACACCTGTCCACCCCATACAATCAGTAAGAATCCAACTACTAACATGGCCAAGACCAAAGAGCTGTCCAAAGACACTAGAGACAAAATTGTACACCTCCACAAGGCTGGAAAGGGCTACGGGGAAATTGCCAAGCAGCTTGGTGAAAAAAGGTCCACTGTTGGAGCAATCATTAGAAAATGGAAGAAGCTAAACATGACTGTCAATCTCCCTCGGACTGGGGCTCCATGCAAAATCTCACCTCGTGGGGTCTCAATGATCCTAAGAAAGGTGAAAAATCAGCCCAGGACTACACGGGAGGAGCTGGTCAATGACCTGAAAAGAGCTGGGACCACCGTTTCCAAGGTTACTGTTGGTAATACACTAAGACGTCATGGTTTGAAATCATGCATGGCACGGAAGGTTCCCCTGCTTAAACCAGCACATGTCAAGGCCCGTCTTAAGTTTGCCAATGACCATTTGGATGATCCAGAGGAGTCACGGGAGAAAGTCATGTGGTCAGATGAGACCAAAATAGAACTTTTTGGTCATAATTCCACTAACCGTGTTTGGAGGAAGAAGAATGATGAGTACCATCCCAAGAACACCATCCCTACTGTGAAGCATGGGGGTGGTAGCATCATGCTTTGGGGGTGTTTTTCTGCACATGGGACAGGGCGACTGCACTGTATTAAGGAGAGGATGACCGGGGCCATGTATTGCAAGATTTTGGGCAACAACCTCCTTCCCTCAGTTAGAGCTTTGAAGATGGGTCGAGGCTGGGTCTTCCAACATGACAATGACCCGAAGCACACAGCCAGGATAACCAAGGAGTGGCTCTGTAAGAAACATATCAATGTTCTGGCGTGGCCTAGCCAGTCTCCAGACCTAAACCCAATAGAGAATCTTTGGAGGGAGCTCAAACTCTGTGTTTCTCAGCGACAGCCCAGAAACCTGACTGATCTAGAGAAGATCTGTGTGGAGGAGTGGGCCAAAATCCCTCCTCCAGTGTGTGCAAACCTGGTGAAAAACTACAAGAAACGTTTGACCTCTGTAATTGCAAACAAAGGCTACTGTACCAAATATTAACATTGATTTTCTCAGGTGTTCAAATACTTATTTGCAGCTGTATCATACAAATAAATAGTTTAAAAAATCATACATTGTGATTTCTGGATTTTTTTTTTTGATTATGTCTCTCACAGTGGACATGCACCTACGATGACCATTTCAGACCCCTCCATGATTTCCAAGTGGGAGAACTTGCAAAATAGCAGGGTGTTCAAATACTTATTTTCCGCACTGTATGTGGGACACTTGTACCAAACCAACACAAAAGAAGCAAAGATTACTGCCATTTGTTCCACACACTTAATTAGACAGAGGTCTACCCAGCACTGGAGAGATATTTTTTAAGAGCCTTTCTTTCTGCTACAGTTTGACAGATTACTGCCAACACAGGCAAAGTCTGTCAGGGATATAGAGACCGATTCCAGCTGCCAGTCTGCAAGTGGGCAGTAGGAACAGCAGCAGGATGGTGTTTTCTCTACGCTGATTAGGGGGGGAAAGTGAATGACTTAAACACTCAGTACCTCAACATTAACCTTTTCTGTGGAAAACCCCACAAAAGCAGCAAATTTGAAAGGCGTCCAGGGATGCAAGTAGCACATTATGAGATTACCTTACAGGGAATTGTTTTTTTTTTTTTTTTTAACTGTGGTTTTAGCTTTAAGCAAATACATTTTTTTTTGCTCTTCAGAAGCCTCCCTGCAGTTTTATTTCCCGAGGAGAACATAATGTTAGATGCCTGCTTTATGTTGACCATAACCTTAGAATGACAGTAGGTTGTAATAGGTAGGCTCTGTGTTAAGGAATAGGAGAGAGAGGTGCCACAGTGTATGTGTGTATTTGTTAAGAAATTGCACATTATAACGAAAACCACCCTACAGGACCTTTTTAACCCAGACAACCAGCATGCATTCTCTAAAAGTAGTGTTAAAGTCAGATTACTATGTAATCCTTATGGCTGGGGCCATTGCCAGGGGATTTTTCTGGTACGCTAAGACGACAGGCTCTATTCAACATTTATTGGTAAATCCACATAAAAGGAAGTACTAGATTTCATCTGGATGTGAAGTATTAACACAGGCATTATTTTTCCCATCTGCTTTCTCTGTTGTATATTACACTAGACATGAGTGACTGGATGTAACTGCTCTTCCATGCTGTTCTCTAGGGTCTGATGAGGTACTTGAACGAGAGAGAACACACAACCTGATGGCAGAAGTAGTGGATCTGAAAACACACATAAAGACTTCAGATTTGGAGAAACAGCACTTGAAGGTAAAAAAAAAAAAAAAGCACTTGCATGATAGAAATGAAGGAAAATAAAGAGAGTTTAATCTAAATCTTAGTATTGAAAATGCCAGATATACAGACCTGATTATCCTTACCCTACTGATCCTCAGATGTATTCAGTTTTTATTATACAGGATTTATATAGCGCCAACAGTTGATGCAGCGCTTTACAAAAAAAAAGGGGGGGGGGGCGGTACAATTAAAATACAGTTCAATACAGAAGGAATAGGAGCATCCTATTCCAATGGTTGGGGTATTTTACATGATGAACAACCATCTCTGCCTACCCTCATTGAAACAGGTAAATTGGTGGGTTTAGTTCTGCTTTAAGAGCCGATTCAAACCTTCCTCACATCGGAATCGCGAAGGAACGTGCTGTTTGTTCCTGAGCTATTTAAACCACATCTCCATTTGCGATCTGCAGAGGGTGTCAATAAAAAGTTAACACCCCAAACGCAGAAAATGTAGTGTGTTTTTCCCCCTCACAGTACTTTTGTACCATTGCAATTTGGTTAATAGTGCATTTATAAAAGCAGCGCATGCACTACTTTTGATACGGCGCAATTTCAGCCCATTCAAAATGAATGGGCTGAAATCGCACAAAACTGCAAGTGAATCGCACAGACTCAGGTATGGTGTGAACTGGCCTTTATGGAAGCAAAGGCCTTCTTAGCAGCTACAGCAAGTTGGTTTAGTTTAAACCATGTGTCTTAAAACTAAGGCCCTCCAGTTGTTCAGGAACTACAACTCCCATCATGCCTAGTCATGTCTGTGAATGTCAGTGTGTTACAATGCCTCATGGAATGTGTAGTTCTACAACAGCTGGAGGGCCGTAGTTTGAGGATCCCTGGTTTAAACCAACAAACAATGTTCCAATAGACAATTATCATGGTCGCAGTGCGTGCTAATTCACAGGAGTATGGACTGCTATTCAGAATGAATGGCACAACTTTTCACCAATGCATTTAATGTGCTTTGGCATGCGCTACCATAAATAGATGGTGTGAAATGGCCCTTAAAAGGATAAATCTTTTTTCATCTACAGTGTCTTAAAAAAAAAAGTATTCATACACCCTTGAATTTTCCACATTTTGTCATGTTACAGGCAAAGATTTAAATGTATTTTATTAGAATTGTATGATAGACCAACACAAAGTGGCACATAATTGTGCAGTGGAAGGAAAATTATTTTCATTTTTTTTTAACATCTGAAACATATGAAAATACCCGAAGTGACACTCGGGTATTTTCAAAAGGCGCGACATGCCTTAGCAGCCAGTCAATCAACTCCTCTTGGCTTAGGAACACTCATTCCCCGCAGGATTCCCCGCTCGGAGCCAGATAACAATGGCTCATAAAGCTGGATCTAATGTCAGAAAGTTGATTTTTGGGTGAACCTCCGCTTTAAGTATGTATGTACTCTGTATCTGTTGTTACAAATAATAATATACATTTCAAAGTAGGTAATGCCTCTTATTCTCACAATACATTATGGGAGAGTAAAATTTATTGAGAAAAAAAAAAGTATTAAGGGAGGGGGGAAACAATTTAGGAAAGGAACACATGGCACAATGGCATTTGGGTACAGTTTTATTTGCATGCAAGACTATTACACACTCCACCAAAATTAAATGAATCTTGCGTGAAGCTCTTTACCAGGTACTATATTCTAGCAGCAATTATACAGTATTTCAAGAACTGTTCTTGTTTTGTTTCAGGAAGAGATCAAAAAATTGAAAAATGAGCTTGAACACTTTGACCCTTCGTTTTTTGAAGAGATTGAAGATCTAAAGTATAATTACAATGAAGAGGTTAAAAAGAATATACTGCTGGAGGAAAAGCTTAAAGCTCTTTCAGAGCAGTTTGGGGTTCATGTAGACATTCCAGCTAATGTGGATTGCTGAAGACAGCAACTTCCAGAAAGTTATGGGTTCAGCAGTATGACTTACACTAGCAGGAAGGTAACCTGCAATTATATCCACTGTAATGGTCTAGAAAACACCAACTTCCAAATGGTTAAAGAGCAATAAATTAGCTTTATCAAGCATGTTGTGTACATAAAAGACCTACAGAATCTTCTGTGGGTGGTGTGTGCTTTTGCCACCCTTGTTCTTGCAATCCTGGACAGCCGACTAGAACAGTTAGTCAATTTTTTTTTGTATATTTTATTACTTTACACCCATTTAAATTTATGTGGTTTGTTAACACAATACTATTGGTTGGAGGGGAACAATTCTCTCTTTGCACTTGTTTTGTATGCCCTAAAACTGGCCATAGATGAATAGAAAAATCAAGCAAATTTTTTTTGTTTGCTTTGGATGGAAATGGTGGTGGAAAAAAAAAAAAAACCCACAGAAACAGGTCTCAATAAAAGATGTCACATTGCTTAATTTATACTAGGTTGCAGTTTTATGCTGCATCTACTACTGTAATGAGCGCTTATTTTTTATTTATTTTTTTTACTGAAGAAAATCTCACTGTCAGGATTTGGGATAGTTTTAATTTATACATCTCTGTACATATAATATATTGTAGGTTTCTTTTTAGATGCATTTGTATAGAGAAGACTTTTTATATGCTTTTTGTACTTCAATGAAATAAAAATAAAAAAAATAAAATCACAGAAATTATATAATGCATTCTTTTCAATGTTTGCATCGTTTAGCACTACAAAGACTCAAGGTTTTATTTCACTTGTGTGGCCCTTAGAAAATCCTCCACTATGACCTACTTCATTAGAAATAAAGTACTCTGCTCCTGAACAGCTCTCTGTCAGAAAAGGCGTTTATTTATTAGATAAGTGAGTTAAATGAGCAAGGTAAAGAGATGGTTAGGAGCAGAATATTCTGTACTTTATAAAGTGGGTCAGAGCTAAAGCTCTGCATCAGTCACAAATGAACCCCAAGCAAAGACCTGATCTTATGCTGCATTACCATGTTGTTCAGGAAGTAGATGTCAGTTCTGGTAGGATTTCATATAAATTGGTCACCTGTAGGCGAGGATAACCAACAGCAATCCTCAGCGCAAAGATGCACAGCGTGTTCACTTCCATACCCCCGCTCGTCATATATGGAGTAGAGACCATCCTCTAAGTCTTTTTTCTTCTCTTCTCTGCTGTTGAGGGTCTAGTTCCTTAAGCAGGCAAACATGTCTGCATCTTTGAATTAGGTGTAATCATTCTGCTGTTAAGGATGCTACTCCCTGTATCTGGTGGTTTTAGAAGAAGATCTTCTGGTTCAGACCCAGTTGGGATATCACCTAGGCACCCCAAATGTTTTGGAACTACATTTCCCATGATGCTCATGCACTCTGCAGTGTAGTTGAGCATCATGGGAAATGTAGTTCCAAAACATCTGGGGTGCCGAGGTTTACCATCACTGACCTAGGTACTACGGAGATTAAATGGGAGCCCTTCCTGCACATTATATAACAATGATGATATGAGTTTTACAAGCACCAATACCTTTAAAGGAAATACACTGGTAACTGGTAGCCTCTGAACATGCAGGAGAGGTTCAAACAGCTAGACACCTGTCAGACCTTGCAGGCCCCACATCTTCCTGGATTGTCATCCCTTGTCACCACCCCTTGGTTTCAAACCAGCATCAATCCTTCTAGGTGCACACCGTTTTTGATGTTTGTTCTCCAAACATCATGGAGAAGTAACCACAGATCTTGGCTACATTTGTGAATGTAGACTGCCTCAAATACCTCTGTCTCTTCATGTACTCCCAGGTAGATTTGATGATGAGTTTAGGGCTCTGTTCTTTAAGCTGAAGATAGTGTTTAATAACATTGGCTGTCTGGTTGGGGTCATTGTTCTGCTGCAGAATAAATTTGAGGCGGGGGCGTGGCCTGGACATGGCTGAGTAAGGCTGCTTTTTCTATGAGCTCCCGGCCTGATCTCCCCAAAAACTGGCAAAATACACGGATATAACGGTATGCACTCAGCAAAAAGATACACTACTAGGTCATCAACTCGCAAGACGACATCTGGATCAAAAAAACGGGAGGAATCCACAAATATTTCCAAAGCATACAGGACAGATCCCCCGGAGCCAGAGCGACCGCTCCACGAGACCCTACACGTGGACCCCCACAGAGGCGTACAACATCAGCCAACACAGCAGACTTACCTGAACCCGCGGTCCACCTGGCCGAATCCCCTGAATCTGAGGGAGATACCATCCGAACCGACCCACCGGAGGATCAGCTGCTTCCCGATACGATGCAAGACCAGGAGATCAGAACCCTGCTGCTGGCCCTCCCGACATGAGCAGACATTGAGGCACTACCGACCCGGTCGGACATTGAGACCCTCATCCTCCGATTGGAGGAGACGCACAATCGGGACATTCAGGAGGTCTGGGGAGAGGTCTCCACACTAGCGGAGAGGGTAACATCAGGAGAGGCATCGGTGACATCCCTGGAGGCCAGAGTTGCGGCCTTGGAACACTCCAGAGACCTCCACCGCGATGCGGCTGTGGAGCTGCAGCTCCACCTAGAGGATGTCGAAGACCGCAGCCGCCGCCAAAATTTGCAGCTGCGGGGGATACCAGAGGGAGCGGAGGGTGAGAGCCTCGGGGATGCGGTGGTGGGCCTCTTTCGGACCATCCTGGAGGACCCGGGAGCGGAGATCATCATAGACCGCGCGCATAGAACTTCAGGCTCGAGATCGACAGACCCGGACAGGCCGCGTGACGTCATAAGCCGGCTACATCGATACACCCAGAAAGAGACCATCCTCAGACGGGCATAGTACCACGGGGACATGGAGGTGGCCGGCGCACAAGTGAGAATCCTCCCTGACCTGTCCAGGGCGACCCTGCGCCGAAGAGCTATGCTGCGCCCCCTCCTAGACCTGGCCAGGCAGAAAGGCCTGACGTACAGATGGGGGTACCCACTGTCGGTGACCTTTCCGGGGAGAATCGGACTCCTTTACCTTGCAGACCTCCCGGCGCTGTTCCGCTTCCTAGATGCAGATCCCCAATTGGCTGCAGCTACTCCCACGACCAGCTGGAAGATCGGGACCCGCGGCAAGACGCGCCCCCCTGCCGCCCCGCCAGCGGCGGGGCCAAAGGAGGAATCGGTCACCATCGCGGGAGGTACTGCGTGAGTAAGCCGTAGGCCATGACACCCTGTCTCTGTCCCCCCTGCCGCTCCTCCCGCTGACCGTTTTCCTGGCTTTACCCTCCCCCTGCTGTCCTGTCACTGCGTGCTCCTGGCCCCCATAAAACTAGTACTGAAAGGCAGCCAGTAGCCGGTGTCATGGTGTGTACGACCTGGCCCCCTCCTACCGATCCTCTCGCCCACCAGACACATCGATATAGGTGCTGACCACGGGGGGGGGGGCTGATGCTGCTGTTGGGGTTGTGGGGCCATGTAATGCCGAGACATACCCGGACAACTCACGTTGCCTTATGGAACAGACAGTTTGTTGCTGAACACTGGCCCAGCCTAAGCCCTGCTTGGGGGGGGAGGGGAGCTCGGGGAGATGCCACGTGGCAGGATTGTTCCTTTCTCATTATGGTCACAGGGGAACTCGCTCCCTCAGGCGTTTCCTGCCCAGGCCCAACAAATGCAGGACTATTACTCCTCTTGAGACTTGGGAGGCGGGTGGGATTGTGTGCTTGGGGGAGGGGGGGGACTGGTTAAGCACTATGCGTTTCGTGCTGCTATACATGGGTCGCTGGAATGGTCAGCACTTTTTTACTTGTTCTTGTATTTAGCTCCATTCCGCTGATCCGATTGTTTGCCTGCTTGTGATACGTTACATTGTCCGTTATAACTGTATTCTTATCCTTTAATACTTTGATTGCAATGCCGTTGTATGCTACACCACATGATACACTCACGCATGCGGGGGGGGGGGGGAGGGCCGGGTGGCTTGCACCTTGGCTCTGTTCACCCACAAACCCGTATAGGCCGGCGCTCTATCACCCGGGGCTCCCTTTGTGAGGGAACTCCGGTGAGTGCCATAGCCGCTAGGGCTACTTTAGGCTCTTCCTACTGCTGCACGACCTAGTGACAGCTCTTTGCTTTCTCTACACTTTCCTTTTCCAGGGGTCTGAACCTCCTCTCCCTACTCCCACCACTCCTATTTCCTGCCCTTACCCCACCTCCACATCCCCTGACTTGGGTGCAGACATGGACCCGCTCAACATAATATCCCTGAATGCAAAGGTGCTGAACACCCCCGAGAAACAGCGGATGTTGCTCCATGACATGCGCCGCTTAAAAGCGGATATTGTCATGATCCAGGAAACACACTTTAAGGACCTTAAACTACCACTACTCAAAAATAGATACTATCCACTGGCCTACCACTCGGCGTATACAGAAGCTAAATCCAGAGGGGTCTCCATCCTTATCTCTGCAAAAATACCATGGAAACTAGTAGACACCCAGACAGATACTGCAGGCCGTTTCCTGTTCCTGAAAGGTCTTATTGGCGACAGTAAGGTGACGCTGGCGAATCTATATGTCCCCAATGCCCACCAAGACTCCTTCCTTAAAACACACGTAGGCAAACTCATGCGGTACATGGAAGGTTAACTTATTCTGGGGGGAGACTTAAACATACCCCTCTCACCCCCAGAGGATACGTCCACAGGTAAATCCTCCACATCACGCGATGTACGCAATAGAATAGGGGCGACACTTCATTCGGCGCAGTTGATAGATACGTGGCGGCTATTTCACCCCGGAGAAAGGGACTACTCCTTTTACTCCAAACCACACCAGCTATACTCGCGCATTGACTATTTCCTCGTCCCCCACGACCAGCTTCACGCGATTAAAGACACCTCGATCACGTGGTCAGACCACGCCCCAGTAGGGATAAAATACGCCCTATCCGACACCCGCACGGGACAAAACCCAACCTGGAGACTGAATGAGAGCCTCCTGCAGGACCCTGAGGTCTTAGCGGATGTGACAGCGGAAGTAGATTGGTATTTTGACAAACACCACAACAGACAGTGATGCCGGGGTGGTATGGGAAGCCCACAAGGCCGTAATCAGAGGGGTACTCATAAAACACGGTACGAGAATAAAACGGGCCCGGACAGCACGACTAAACGCACTCCTTAACAAACTACAGGCTCTGGAGACGGCGCATAAGTCGACTCCGTCAGTGCGCCTGGGGGGGGGGGGGGGGGGGGAGTTAGATGTGGTTCGCGCGCAGATAGTCGACGTCTTACAGTATAAAGCCAAAACAGCAATGCAGGTGTGTCGGAGGAAGGTTTATGAGTCGGGCAATAAATGTGGCAGACTCTTAGCCCAGACCCTGCAAACGCAACGTCAGGCGTCTTATATCCCACATGTGGTCTCCACCACTGGAACGAAGATAGCTTTGCCCCCACCAAATTACGCAGGAATTTAGATCATATTACAACTCCCTGTACAACTTGCCAACTCCCACACAAGACCTAGTGATAGATTACCTGGACAGATCCCACATGACCTCACTGCCGACCGAGACTCGGGAATGCCTGGAAGAACCCATCACCCTACCTGAACTGCAACTCGCCCTTAGCAACACCAAAGTAGGGAAAGCCCCTGGCCCAGACGGCCTGACCACACACTACTATAAAACCCTGTTGCCATCCCTGGGTAGGTGGATGGTACGGTTATTTAATGACCTTGGTACCGGGAAACACTTCCATAATACCACACTGCAAGCCCAGATATCAGTTATCCTGAAGGAGGGCAAAGACCCGTCCCTTTGTGGAAGTTACCGCCCTATATCTCTCCTCAATGCAGACCTAAAGTTATTTACTAAGATCCTGGCTTCCAGATTACAGCAACACCTCCCACACCTGGTCCATTTAGACCAAGTGGGATTTGTCCCGACAAGAGACGCCAGGGACAACACCACCAAGGTACTTAACCTGCTTCATGTAGCGGTCAATAGCAAGACGCCGTGCGTCCTGGTAGGGACGGACGCGGAAAAGGCGTTTGACCGAGTGAACTGGAACTACATGTTTGCAACATTGAAACATGTGGGCATAGGAGACCGGATGATGCGGTGGGTAGAGGCCGTTTACTCGGGTCCTGCGGCCAGAGTTAGAGCGAACGGTGTGTTGTCGGAGCTCTTCCCGATATCTAACGGCACCAGACAAGGCTGTCCACTCTCGCCCCTGCTCTTCGCTCTCTCCCTGGAACCCTTCCTCTGCCATGTTAGACAAAACCCTGATATTTCCGGGGTGACGGTGGGTGGGGCACAGCATAAGGTCTCCGCCTACGCAGACGACCTGATGTTCACGCTAACAAACCCCTACACCTCACTGTCATGCCTCCTGAAGGAATTTGAGATCTACGGGAAGATCTCTAACCTGAAGATCAACCTCTCTAAATCGGAGGCTATGGGAGTGGGGATCCCGCAACACCGACTTCGCGAGCTTAGGGAGGGATTCGACCCGAGATGGACGGATAAGGCCCTGAAATACCTCGGTACCTACATACCGGTGTCATTCTCCCGCCTATTCCAACTTAATTTTCCACCGCTCCTAGGAGCGGTGAAAAAACTTCTGGACCAATGGAACGGCGGCCTACATTCATGGCTGGGCCGCTGTAACATTCTTAAAATGTCTATCCTGCCCAAATTCCTCTACCTCCTGCAGGCCCTCCCGGTACGGGTACCGGGAGACTTCTTTAAACGGGCACACACCACATTTACTAACTTCCTCTGGGCCGGGAAATGCCCGCGCCTGAGCAGGAAAACACTATCCCTCCCCAAAATACATGGAGGCTTGGCTATGCCAGACCTCCGCAAGTATTACCAAGCGATCCACCTCGAAAGACTTGTGGACTGGTGCCGGCACACCGACACCAAGTTGTGGACGCAGATAGAGCAGGGTCAGAGCCCCGTCCCCCTCCATAGGGCCCCATGGTGCTACACGGCACTATCGCCAGAACTTAAACGACACCCATTAATAGGGGCCACGACCAAAATTTGCTCGCAAATATGGACCAACACCTCACTTACCACACACAACTCCCTGCTGAGGCCGGTGTTAGGCCACCCGGGCTTTGAGCCAGGCCTATTTGACAAAATATTCCTCGAATTGCGTCACACTTTAGCAGCAGGGGAAAATGGAAAACCGCCGCGAAACTTGCAGACCCGGAGGGCCCATACAAGTTAGATCACATGAGGGCACTCCAACTTAGACACTTTCTGAGTAGCATGACACCCCCTGACGCCACGCAGCAGACACCTACGGCCCTGGAGGAGCTCTGTATGGGGACCGGCGTAGTACCCCATGCCCTGTCATTGCTGTATGGTATACTGCTTAAACGTCCCACTGACGACCCAATTCCAAGCTTACTTAAGTGGGAAAGGGACCTGAATCGTACATTTACCACCAGTATGAGGCAGCGTATCCTTGAACTTACTCATAAATCCTCCATATGCTCTAGAACTCAAGAAACAAATTATAAAATCCTCACTAGGTGGTACAGGACCCCGGCACTGCTACGCACTTTATTTCCGGAAACGTCAGATGTTTGCTGGCGCTGTCAGGAGAAAGGAACCCTCCTGCACATATTCTGGTCATGTGCCCAGTTGAGGGGGTTCTGGAGTGAGGTACGCCGAGTGACCCAGAAATTTACTGACCGAGAGATCCCAGAAGACCCAGCGTTCTTCTTGCTGCACGCGTCGGATATCCCGATAAAGGCGTACAAAAAAATCAGTAATACGCCTGCATCCCGCTTACATGGAAGACCCAAAACCCACCTACCCTGGCCCTGTGGCTCAACAAAGTAGACAACATCAACCGGTTAGAGGATCTTATCCTCACTAGCCAAAATAGGGAGGAAACATACAAGAATACCTGGCAAGAGCGGAACGTGTTTAAGTACTCCGCCGAGGGACAAAACCTCAGGGAGGAACAAACGGAAGAGGCTGCGTAGGCCGCACCTCTGGGTCTCTGTCTGCACCCTCAGGAACCCACCCACCCCCCCCCCTTTTTTATCTCTTTTCTCTCCTCACCTACTTTCTTTCTCATCTCTGCCCCCCGGCTCTTTCCGGGCCTAACTTTTCTCTCCTTCCACTGCTCTTAATTATTCTAGAAAACGGAAAGAAGGCTAGCTCCGTGCGGGACGGACGATCCGAGGGAACCCCCGGCTGGGGGAACCATGGGGCCAAGATGTTAAGAAGCAAGGGACTCCACGTAGGAGTACCATCCATATTAGTAGACTACATACTAGGAACTCCCCCATACTGCCCAATTTGTGTTATTTGAACGCCATAGCAGGGAAGTCATGGGAGATAGGCTACACTTGGCAACATCGGGTTGATGCTACCGTTAAGTTGTTACGTGTGCCATGCCTGTATTTCTGCACAAATGGATGTACACTGTAATGCTTTGGCCCGTGCGGGCTCGTCTCTGTTATAAATAAAAAAATTCAAAAAAAAAAAAAGAATTTGAGGCTAATCTCACGCTTCCCTGATGGATAAGCATCTGCCTGTATTTATCATCATTAAGGAACGTAGCTGCAATGGTTGGCCAAGGAAACAATGCATCAGATGACTGACACGTCATGCTTACTTCCCTTTAACAAGTGAAAGATGTCCAGCAATGCATCAGCACAGAACTGTCAGAAACCAGTGAGACCCAGGTTCAACCATCTACTGTCCAGAATCGGCATTAATAGAAGAACTGTGGCCAAAAATCCATACCCTCAAAATGGAATCAAGGCTAAGTGACTCAACTTTGCATGATAGGAACTGGGGGTGCAGAAAAATAGCAGCAGGTGCTCTGGTCTGAGTTAAAATGTGAACTATTTGGCTGTAGCAGGAGACAGTTTGTCTACATGCAACAGTGAAGCATGGCAGAGGTTCCTTACAAGTTAGGGCTGCATTTCTGCAAATCGAGTTGGAGATTAGTTAAGAACCAATGGTGTCCTTAATGCTGAGAAATACAGGCAGATACTTTATCCATTATGCCACCCCATCAGGGAGGCACCTTGATTCCAACATTATCAAGACTGTCTGTCTGGTTTTACATAAAGAAATAAAAAAGATTTGAGGCAGCCCACACCCACAGAAGATCTGTGGCTAGAGGAATTGATGCCGATTTGAAGGCAAAGGGTGGTCAAAACAAATATTTAATTAATTTGGATTGCTCTTCTGTTTATTTCTATCAATTAAGTTAATTTGGTTATTTCTGAAAGCATTTTTAACCTCATCCATCATTATACTGCGCCAGATCGGCTCTCCTGTGCAAACTGCTGTAGGTGTACGTTGGTCTATGCAAGGAGGACAGCGGGCACTCAATGTCCTTTAGCGACCCACGTTTTCTGTGTACAGAGGCAGAACAGGGAGCTGCCTTTGTCAACAAGGCGATTCCCCGTTCTACCTAATGACATGTCAGATCTTCTGTTCCCAGCAGTGATCAAGAACAGCGATCTGTGTCATGTCCCAGATGGTACCAACCTTCCCTGTTCTCTTTTGTGAACTACTTAACTCCCCCATATTTACAGAGATTAGGGGTGGAGGTGCTTGTAGTCTAAGTTATGAGAGTAGCCTAGTATGACAACACAGCTTCTATATAGATACAGTACATGGTCACTCAAAGACAGGACAGTGTTACTGGTAGGGATACCCAGGTGGGAAAAAAAAAAATTAAACAAATGCAGCCACTAAGGACTGGTAAGCTTTAATAGAGAACATACTTACACAGACATTTCCCTATAACATGCAGCTTTAAAAAAATAAATAAAAATCCCCAAAAGTGCTGGGCAATTGTCAAATTAGCTACATTTCTAGACGGATGCAGGCCTTAACCACTTAAGGACCGCCTACTGCACATTTACGTCGGCAGAATGGCACGGCTGGGCACATCAACGTGTATATATACGTTGATTTTAGTACCCAGCCGTGGGTCACGGGCGCGCTCCCGTGACCCGGTCCAAAGCTCCAGGAACGGGACCGCGGGATTCGCAGACCCGATCGCCGCTGCAGTGCGGCGATCCGTCCCTGGAGCTGAAGAACGGTGGAGAGCCGTGTGTAAACACGGCTTCCCCGTGCTTCACTGTGGCCCAGCATCGATCGCGTCATCCCTGTAATAGGGGGACGCGATCGATGACGTCACACCTACAGCCACACCCCCCTACAGTTGTAAACACACAGGGTACACTCAAATTCACAGCGCCCCCTGTGGTTAACTCCCAAACTGCAACTGTAATTTCCACAGTAAACAATGCAATTTAAATGCATTTTTTTGCTGTGAAAATGACAATTGTCCCAAAAATGTGTCAAAATTGTCTGAAGTGTCCGCCATATTGTCGCAGTCACGAAAAAAAAAAAAAAAAAAAAAAAAAAAAAAAAAAAAAAAATCGCTGATCGCCGCTATTAGTAGTAAAAAAATAAAAATGCAATAAAACTATCCCTAATTTTGTAAACGCTATAAATTTTGCGAAAACCAACCGATAAACGCTTATTGCGATTTTTTTATTTTTTACCAAAAATATGTAGAAGAATACGTATCGGCCTAAACTGAGGAAAAAAAATGTTTTTTTATATATTTTTGGGGGATATTTATTATAGCAAAAAGTAAAAAATATTGATTTTTTTTTAAATTGTCGCTCTATTTTTGTTTATAGCGCAAAAAATAAAAAACGCAGAGGTGATCAAATACCACCAAAAGAAAGCTCTATTTGTGGGGAAAAGACGCCAATTTTGTTTGGGAGCCACGTCGCACGACCGCGCAATTGTCAGTTAAAACGACGCAGTGCCGAATCACAAAAAGGGGCAAGGTCCTTTACCTGCATTTTGGTCCGGGTCTTAAGTGGTTAAACAACCAGAAAAAAAAAAAAATTCATTATGCTAACCATTAACACTTTACATGTTTTATTTAGTGTACCTCATATTTACCTCAAAAAGGCAGCTTTGTTAAGTGACAATATAGCATGCTCAAACTTTACATGTTTATCATACAACTCTGGTCCAACCTGATCACTCATCAGTATTTACTTTTCAGTCCAATAAAACATCTTTTAGGCTGTCGTATTGCAGAGCATCTATTTTTGAAAATCGTGTTAAACAGTGGGAAGCCTCTTCATAGTTACATAAATTCATTCGAATGAAAACTGGTTTTGAATTCAGGTATGTATCCTTAAGTGGCCAGGGTAATCCAAGATGATGGCGATGAAGCTAAAAAGATAAAAAGGGGGGACACTTGTCATAACTGCTAAATTGTAGCCGCCAAATCTCAAAAGAGACTACCTGTAAGGAAGCTTTTATCTTTCATAGAGGTATTTTTATATTCTGATTTATGCTCCAACCCCCACACCCATTAGCCAGTTTTATCTTCTGAACATCATACCTCCCTAATTCCATTGTCTGGGCAGAACTGGCTCTGCCGACTGCAACCACTGTGGGATGCCCCCCACTTCCAACACTGAACAGTAATCTGATTTATATAAAACCTGTACTGAGAAACTGCCAATGCCTCCTCCTCTTTCTAAAAATGCTAGTTACCTAGCTGACATAATGATGGAATTATACAATTCTGCAACAGACCTGGAAAAAGTCTGCAAATCAGAAGTTTTGACTTTACTCTCATTTTCTATTCTGCATGCTTGTTCTGGGTCAGTGACTCAAAGAATGGAAGCCAGAAGCATTTTCCTTTCTCATCCATTGAGAGACAAAAGTGGTCATATACCATCACCTACAGTAATACTGGACACGGACATATTGTGACCCCGCTCAAGATAACTCCCCTCATCGGCCCAGCATGCCTCAGGTTTTTGCTAATGTCTTTAGAGAATAGGTTTTATTTTTTGGATTTCTTCCATAGACTCAAAACCAAGACTCTTCACTACATTGCCACTGGGTTCTGCTTGCAGTGCTTTCCAGACATCAAGTACTGGTAAGTTAGCCACAGAGTCCGTTCTAGTCGCAGAGCTGTGGTATTGTCAATAAAGACTCACTGGGCTGAGCCTTGGGAGTTAGCATGTTATTTGCACTGGTGGAAATGCAAAACACTCCCAGCTACTGCACAAAAGGCTACCATAGTTCAGTGACTAAACATGAATGCCAAGGTCAACCACTGAGTGGAGATTTGTGTGCCCCATGCTCATTTTCCTGCAATTTAGTGTTGAAGTATAGTCCCACTGCTGCTCCGGTTTTTCAAAAGCAGCAAGGGGATTTGCTCTTGCCTGCTTAAAGTGACCCTGGTCAACCACCAGCCATCTGGGTTTGAGTACCTGAGGCCTTGCCTCATACCTTGAGCCTAGTCATATCCCCACCATGTTTTTGTATTTAGACACAGAGGGAACAGTCCTACAGCTGAAGATGACCCCCCCAGCTCACACTTTCCAGACCATTACTCTAATCAACTACTCTGGAATCTAGTGACCTTATAGTTAGGCCAAGTCCCTTACCCTGGCATGAAGGGCCTCTAGCCACAAAGTGTTGTATGACTGCAGTAAATTCACTTAACTCCCTTGCTTATACTGAACACAGAACAGACTTACTACCGCTTTAACAGGGAAACTGCTAGCCCTTTAGAAGATTTTTGACCCCCCATACCAATTCCTCAATTCATGTGTCCCTTAACCACTTAAGACCCGGACCAATATTCTGGCAAATGACCCAAGGGGTTTTTGCGATTCGGCACTGCGTCGCTTTAACAGACAATTGCGCGGTCGTGCAACGTGGCTCCCAAACAAAATTTGCGTCCTTTTTTTCCCACAAATAGAGCTTTCTTTTGGTGGTATTTGATCACCTCTGCGGTTTTTATTTTTTGCGCTATAAACAAAAATAGAGCGACAATTTAAAAAAAAATGCAATATTTTTTACTTTTTGCTATAATAAATATCCCCCAAAAATATATAAAAAAAATTTTTTTCCTCAGTTTAGGCCGATACGTATTCTTCTACATATTTTTGGTAAAAAAAATCGCAATAAGCGTTTATCGGTTGGTTTTCGCAAAATTTATAGCGTTTACAAAATAAGGGATATTTTTATTGCATTTTTATTAATTTTTTTTTTTTTACTACTAATAGCGGCGATCAGCGATTTTTTTCGTGACTGCGACAATATGGCGGACACTTCGGACAATTTTGACACATTTTTGGGACAATTGTCATTTTCACAGCAAAAAATGCATTTAAATTGCATTGTTTACTGTGGAAATGACAGTTGCAGTTTGGGAGTTAACCACAGGTGGCGCTGTAGGGAATGTGAGACAGTGTGTGTGTTTACAACTGTAGGGGGGTGTGGCTGTAGGTGTGACGTCATCGATCGCGTCCCCCTATTACAGGGATGACGCGATCGATGCTCCGGCCACAGAGAAGCACGGGGAAGCCGTGTGTACACACGGCTCTCCCTGTTCTTCCGCTCCAGGGACTGATCGCCGCACTGCAGCGGCGATCGGGTCCGCGAATCCCGCGGACCCGGAGCTTCGGACCGGGTCGCGGGGGCGCGCCCGCGACCCACGGCTGGGTACTAAAACCAACATATATATACGTTGATGTGCCCAGCCGTGCCATTCTGCCGACGTAAATGTGCAGTAGGCGGTCCTTAAGTGGTTAATGGGCGAGAATGAAAACAGTAGTTCTATACACACTAACATCCCTTTAGGGACGCAGGTCCTAACCTAAAAATGTCCTTGGCTGGTCTACACTTTTTTTTCCACAGCCATGGCCTCCCAGAAAAGGATTTTATGGTGAATATAAAAATCCTTTTCAGAAGGTGATCAGTAATGACATCCTCAGTCTCTCGTATTACAGGTTCCCTTTAAGCAGTCAAATTAAAAGCCAAATTCTAACTCACTGTGCCGTTTAAACGTTATTTTATTTTTTGCATTGATACAAGGCCCCCATACACTTTATGGCCAATGACATACAGTAGGGAGAACAAGTATTTAATTCACTGCCAATTTTGCAGGTTTTAGTACAAAAGCATGTGGAGGTCTGTCATTTTTATCACAGGTACTATTCAACTGAGACAAAATCTAAAACAAAAATCCAGAAAAATCACATTGTATGATTTTTTTAAAATAATTATTTGCATTTTATTACATGACATAAGTATTTGATCACCAGCCAACCAGTAAGAATTCCAGCTCTCACAGACCTGTTTTTTTTTTCTTTATAAAGCCCTCCTTTTTCACCACTCATTACCTGTATTAACTGCACCTGTTTGAACTCTATGTGTATAAAAGACACCTGTCCACAGACTCCAACCTCTACACCAGGGATCCTCAAACTACGGCCCTCCAGCTGTTGTGGAACTACACATCCCATGAGGCATTGTAAAACTCTGACATTCACAGACATGACTAGGCATGATGGGAATTGTAGTTCCTGAACAACTGGAGGGCCGTAGTTTAAAGACCCATGCTCTACACAATGGCCAAGACCAGAGAGCTGTGTTAGGACATCAGGGATAAAATTGTAGACCTGCACAAGGCTGAGATGGGCTACAGGACAATAGGCAAGCAGCTTGGTGAGAAAGCAACAACTGTTGGCGCAATTATTAGAAAATGGAAGAAGTTCAAGATGACGGTCAATCGCCCTCGGTCTGGGGCTCCATGCAAATGTGATTTTCTGGATTTTAGATCCCATCTCTCACAGTTGAAGAGTACCTATGATAACAATTACAGACCTATACATGCTTTGTAAGTAGGAAAACCTGCAAAAAATAGTCAGTGTATCAAATACGTTGTGTATATATAAGCCTTCAAAATAGGAACTTTTGAAGTTTCATGTTCGGGTCCCCGAGGGTTTGCGGCTCGGGTCCAAACTTTTTTTTCCTGTTTAGGAGTTCTGCTGTGAACCAAATGGGGGGTGTTCAGTTAATCACAGACAGTCGCGGCTTCTTGTCTATACCACTAGTATTTCAAAATATACTGAATTCTGATCTTTTCCATAAAGCAAACTGTTTAGTAGCCATTTAAGACAATACCATCATATTTACATAAAATAGTCGCAGATCAATTGACAGTCTGTTGTAGTCCATCAACAATTTAGCTGGGTATATATATATATATATATATATATATATATATATATATATATATATAACAATTTTCTTATTCAATTTCCTTTAGATTTACGTTGTAGTGCAAGGGCCTGCCTGATTGCATACAAATTGAAAACGTTAGTCTAACCTCATATCAGGGCCGGCGCTACCACTAGGCGAAATTAGGCAGCCGCCTGGGGGCGCACTGCCACCTAGAGCGCCCGGCCGCTGGTTTCCCTACTCCCTGTCTCCCACGGTCTCCGTGTTATGTAAGTGTTGGGTGCCATGCTGTATAATGCAGGGGATGCTGCCCGATGCCTCTGCAGTATGTTACATGTACTCAGGCAGGCAACCGTAGTATCATTAGAGGCGCAGCGCCGCACTGGAGGATATGTCCTGAGTCTTCCAACGGAAACAAAAGCGCCTCTATGATTAGATCAGTGACCTGACTGTGTCTCTGGTCTCTTCCAGTACTGCCAGCGCTCAGAGTGCTGCCCATACATGCATGATTCAGGGACTGAGAGTTTAATGACTCGTATACCGAGTCTAGTCATGTGACCCCTGAGCCCGCCTCCCTGTGACCGTCATTTATAGAGGCCAGCTCTCCCTCCCGGTATTCTGTCGTCTGTCCTGTGTGAACAGCGGCAGTGTCGCTCACATGTAGACATGCTAGTATAGCCAAATGGAGAAGTCAGTGCCTGGTGAAAGCTAGAGGCATCGAGGCAGGGTTTGTGCTGGACAGAGTCATTGGATGCAGTCAGCAGAGCAGAGCCCCAGTGAGTGACTGAACTTGAAGTACACTGTATTACTGTATAATGCAGGGATCCTCAAACTACGGCACTCCAGCTGTTGTGGAACTACACATCCCATGAGGCATTGCAAAACTCTGACATTCACAGACATGACTAAGCATGATGGGAATTGTAGTTCCTGAACAGCTGGAGGGCCGTAGTTTGAGGACCCCTGGTATAATGTGTATAGACTGATCGGTTCTCAGACTCCTGACATGTGTGATGTCATGATTGTACCAAGGACATTGCCTGAATGTAAGGGTCCCTCTCCCTCTCCTCTCCCTCCCCCCTCTCATCCTCCCCTTCTCCCCCCTCTCATCCTCCCCTTCTCCCCCCTCTCATCCTCCCCTTCTCCCCCCTCTCATCCTCCCCTTCTCCTCCTCTCCCACCTCCCCCTGCCCCCTCTCCTCTGCCTCCTCTCTCTCTCTCCTCCTCCCCCTCTCCTCTGCCCCCTCTCCCCTTCCACCTCTACTCTCTCCATCTCCTCCCTCTCCTATGCCCCCCCTCCCTCTCCCCTCTGCTTTCTTCTGTCCCCCCCTATGCTCTCCTCTCCCTCCCTCTCCTTTCTCTCTCTCTCCCCCCCCCCTATCCTTTCTCTTCTCTCCCCCCCCCCCTATCCTTTCTCTTCTCTCCCCCCCCCCCCATCATTTCTCTTCTCTCCCCCCCCCCCCATCATTTCTCTTCTCTCCCCCCCCCCCTATCCTTTCTCTTTCTCTCCCCCCCCCCTATCCTTTCTCTCCCCCCCCCCCTATCCTTTTCTCTCCCCCCCCCCTATCCTTTCTCTTCTCTCCCCCCCCCCCCATCCTTTCTCTTCTCTCCCCCCCCCCCCATCCTTTCTCTTCTCTCCCCCCCCCCCCATCCTTTCTCTTCTCTCCCCCCCCCCCCATCCTTTCTCTTCTCTCTCCCCCCCCCCCCATCCTTTCTCTTCTCTATCCCTCCCCCCCCCCTATCCTTTCTCCCTCTCTCCCCCCCCCCTCCTCTCTCCCCCCCCCCCCTATCCTTTCTCTTCTCTCCCCCCCCCCCTATCCTTCTCTATCTTCTCTCCCCCCCCCCCTATCCTTTCTCTTCTCTCCCCCCCCCCTATCCTTTCTCTTCTCTCCCCCCCCCCCTATCCTTTCTCTTCTCTCCCCCCCCCCTATCTCTCTCTCTCCCCCCCCCCCTATCCTTTCTCTTTCTCCCCCCCCCCCTATCCTTTCTCTTCTCTCCCCCCCCCCCTATCCTTTCTCTTCTTCCCCCCCCCCCCTATCCTTTCTCTTCTCTCCCCCCCCCCCCTATCCTCTCTCTCTCCCCCCCCCCTATCCTTTCTCTTCTCTCCCCCCCCCCCTATCCTTTCTCTTCTCTCCCCCCCCCCCCTATCCTTTCTCTTCTCTCCCCCCCCCCCCCTATCCTCTTCTCTTCTTTCTCCCCCCCCCCCCTATCCTTTCTCTTCTCTCCCCCCCCCCCCCCTATCCTTTCTCTTCTCTCCCCCCCCCCTATCCTTCTCTTCTCTCCCCCCCCCCCTATCCTTTCTCTTCTCTCCCCCCCCCCTATCCTTTCTCTTCTCTCTCCCCCCCCCCCTATCCTCTCTTCTCTCCCCCCCCCCCTATCCTCTCTTCTCTCCCCCCCCCCCTATCCTCTCTCTTCTATCTCTCTCTCCCCCCCCCCCCTATCCTCTCTTCTCTCCCCCCCCCCCTATCCTCTCTCTCTCCCCCCCCCTATCCTCTCTTCTCTCCCCCCCCCCCTATCCTCTCTTCTCTCCCCCCCCCCCCTATCCTCTCTTCTCTCCCCCCCCCCTATCCTCTCTTCTCTCTCCCCCCCCCCCTATCCTCTCCCCCCCCCCCCTATCCTCTCTTCCTCCCCCCCCCCTATCTCTCTTCTCTCCCCCCCCCCCTATCCTCTCTTCTCTCCCCCCCCCTATCCTCTCTTCTCTCCCCCCCCCCCCTATCCTCTCTTCTCTCCCCCCCCCCCTATCTCTCTCTCTCCCCCCCCCCTATCCTCTCTCTCTCCCCCCCTATCCTCTCTTCTCTCCCCCCCCCCCTATCCTCTCTTCTCTCTTTCTCTCCCCCCCCCCCCCCTCTATCCTCTCTCCCCCCCTATCCTCTCTTCTCTCCCCCCCCCCCTATCCTCTCTTCTCTCCCCCCCCCCCTATCCTCTCTTCTCTCCCCCCCCCCCTATCCTCTCCTCTCTCTCTCTCCCCCCCCCCTATCCTCTCTTCTCTCCCCCCCCCCCTATCCTCTCTTCTCTCCCCCCCCCCTATCCTCTCTTCTCTCCCCCCCCCCCTATCCTCTCTTCTCTCCCCCCCCCCCTATCCTCTCTTCTCTCCCCCCCCCTATCCTCTCTTCTCTCTCCCCCCCCCCTATCCTCTCTTCTCTCCCCCCCCCCCTATCCTCTCTTCTCTCCCCCCCCCCCCTATCCTCTCTCTCTCTCCCCCCCCCCTATCCTCTCTCTCTCTCCCCCCCCCCTATCCTCTCTTCTCTCCCCCCCCCCCCTATCCTCTCTTCTCCCCCCCCCCCTATCCTCTCTTCTCTCTCCCCCCCCATCCTCTCTCCCCCCCCCCTATCCTCTCTCCCCCCCATCCTCTCTCCCCCCCCATCCTCTCTTCTCCCCCCCCCCCTATCCTCTCTTCTCTCCCCCCCCCCTATCTCTCTCTCTCTCTCCCCCCCCCCTATCCTCTCTTCTCTCCCCCCCCCCTATCCTCTCTTCTCTCCCCCCCCCCTATCCTCTCTTCTCTCCCCCCCCCCTATCCTCTCTTCTCTCCCCCCCCCTATCCTCTCTTCTCTCCCCCCCCCCCCTATCCTCTCTTCTCTCCCCCCCCCCTATCCTCTCTTCTCTCCCCCCCCCCCTATCCTCTCTTCTCTCCCCCCCCCCTATCCTCTCCCTCTCTCCCCCCCCCTATCCTCTCTTCTCTCCCCCCCCCCCTATCCTCTCTTCTCTCCCCCCCCCCTATCCTCTCTCTTCTCTCCCCCCCCTATCCTCTCTTCTCTCCCCCCCCCCTATCCTCTCTTCTCTCCCCCTCTCCTCCCCTCTCCCCTGCCCCCTCTCCTCTCCCCCTCTCCTCCCCTCTCCCCTGCCCCCTCTCCTCTCCCCCCTCTCTTCTTCCCTCCCCTCCTCCTTCTCCTCCTTCTCCCCCTCTCCTCTCCTCCTTCTCCCCCCCTGCTGGGGTTGGGGGTGGAGCCAGGGGGCGTCAAAATTAGGTTTCGCCTAGGGTGTCAAAAATCCTTGCACCAGCCCTGCCTCATATTATATGGTTTTGGTAAATCTGGAATGAAAAATTGTGCAAGAAAATTGTTTAATGTATGGCCAGCCTTGGGATCACATTTTATAACCATCAGCTACTTCTCTCTAATATGGATCAAACACCACAGGGCACAGTTTGGAAATCCTAGAGCACAGTTTAGTAACATTAGTTCATAAAAGGATTACAGCTGAAGTCTTACTAACATTTGTAGCATCATCAAATGTTTTCATTTCTCAATAATTCACCAAGTGTACCTTTATTAAAGATCCATCTTTGCAGTGCCATACAATTCCTTCAACTTTTCCCTCCCGACAATGATTAAACCAGGATATAAGACTATTATGAGTTAGAGCTGGGAGATTCTTAATGAGAAATGTGCCATGGGGGACAAGGAAATGAATTGGATTCTTCTTATTGCCAATACCTAAATGAATGACATGCATGTTATAAGTCATCATTTGCACGTAAACTATATTTTATACTTCAACCATATGACGTTTTAGTACATAGGAATGTCCTATAAAAATAGTTTGGTCTACACAGAGCAAATATAAAGTAATTTTTCTAAGCCAGATTTCATGAACAGGAAAATAAGTATCAATGCCACATGCCTTTTACCCATCTAGCCGCTCAAGTTTCACAGTGTGTTGTAAAATACATAAGTGGAAAAACAAAAAAAGGGGGAACTTGACATAAATCTAACTACATAAAGCCAACTTAACCAAAGCACATATATCTGCATTTCCTGTACACCTGGGCAGAAAAAATCCATGACTTGAGCTTCATATTGCTGTTAAATGCCGAGGATGGCAGGACTGCAACGTGAGATGCAAACAGGGGCAGAAGGCCAACTTGGGCAAATTGTAAAAAGATAACTAATGTCCACAGATGTAAGAAGTTCTTTGTGCACACAGACATATTGCTCTCAATATGGTTACAGGTCCCCTTTGGTGCTTGCTATAAAAGGGGAAACATTAAGCCATTCATGATTACTAGAAGGCAGGGTTTTGGGGAACCCTAGGGTTCCTCCAGAGGTCTTTAGGGCTTCCTTGAGCAATGAGAAACTTCCAAAGAGATGGTTTAACTCACATTATTGATCCATTTAGCCATCTGTGAGGGGAGAATTCCTCCCAATGACCACAGGTTTAAGGAGCATTTTATGATGTATGAGGAGTTGTAGATATAGTAATTTCTTGAAGGGGGTTCACCGAGATTGAAAAGTTATATTAATGGTTCGTTTGTGTTGAGAAAGACTGCTATAAGAGATGCATTTAGCCTTATATTGTATGCTTCTTTTGGCAATTGCTTTAAAAGGGGTAGATTTAGCTTTATATCGCTATATACAGTATATGTGCCATGCTCACTTTAACAATGATAGCAAAGCCATCACTGTTTGAACAAAGTTGTTCTGGTTACCCAGATTTTAGTTTTACAGGAACATGGAAGGAAAAACGAATTGTGGGCTTAATAAGGTCTTCTTCCAGACACTTTGAGAAGGCCCACTAGGCAGCTATATTGTCTAGATCAGGGATCTCCCAACTTTGCTTCCTTCAGACTTTAAGAGAGCCAGACTGAGGCCAGTGATAAAAAAAAAAAATACCCCACTGTTTCAGTGAAAATAATTGTGCCCAACTATTGATGTATGTGGTAGGAACTGTGCCCCATCATTAACCAGGGTGGTTCTAAACAGAGCTTTTTTCTCAGAAAATAGGTGCAGGAAATCAACCATGACCCTGTTCAGATTTCACAAACAGTAGAAGGGTCTTAAAGGGGCATTAAATACCAGAATTGCATTACATACAGATTGCAGAGTTCAAGGGGTTACAAAACTGTCACTTGTAAACACAGAGACCAGACTTCTGTGTTTACAAGTGATTGTGGCGAGTAGGCACCAAAGGGTCTGAGCCAGAGGTGGTGGAACTGAGTTCCCCCAAGTTCCCCCTGAAAAAAAGCCCTGGTTCTAAATCTCCGGGCTGCTGTGTTTTCACGGCAGCCCCTTTCTTTGTTCCCAGCGCGCGCTCCAGAGCGCGCAGCGGGGAACTTGTGTACTGGCCGTGTCCCCGGACACAGCCAATCACAGATCGCCACGAACGGCCAATCAGAGTGGCCGTTTGCGATGCGATCTGTGCAGCGAATGAGAGATGATCTCATATGTAAACATATGAGATCATCTCTCATTGCCGGCTCTCACAATGACAGCGTCCTGTCAGGGAGAGAGCAGACCGATCTGTGTTCCTAGTACATAGGGACACAGATCGGTCACCCCCCCCCCCACAGTTAGAACACAATGCAGGATACACATTAACCCCTTCCTCACCCCCTAGTGTTAACCCCTTCCCTGCCAGTCACATTTATACAGTAATTAGTGCATATTTATAGCACTGATTGCAGTATAAATGTGAATGGTGCCAAAAGTGTCCGCCATGATGTTGCAGTCGCAATAAAAATCGCAGATCGCCGCCATTACTAGTAAAAAAAAAAAAATAAAAAAAAAAAATAATTCTGTCCCTTATTTTGTAGGCGCTATAACTTTTGCGCAAACCAGTCGCTTATTGCAATTTTTTTATTTTTTTTTACCAAAAATATGTAGAAGAATACGTATCGGCCTAAACTGAATTTTTTTTTTTAAATTGGGCTATTTTTTATAGCAACAAGTAAAAAATATTGCATTTTTTTTCAAAATTGGTGTCTTTTTGTTTATAGCGCAAAAAATAAAAACCGCAGAGGTGACCAAATACCACCAAAAGAAAGCTCTATTTGTGGGGGAAAAAGGACGCCAATTTTGTTTGGGAGCCATATCGCGCAATTGTCAGTTAAAGCGACGCAGTGCCGCACGCTGAAATTTCACCTGGTCAGGAAGGGGGTTTACATGCCCAGTAAAGAAGTGGTTAATGTAATTGAGAGGAATTGTTCCCGAACGTTGGTATCATTGGGCAGAAATGTCCCCCATTCATTGGTGTCATGGGTGAAACTATGTCCTATTGTTGGTATCAGTGGATGAAATAGTGCTCCAAGGGCCGGATAAAAGTAAGCAAAGGGCCACATCTGGTCCCCTGGGCCGTAGTTTGGAGACCACTGGTCTAGATCTTAACAGACATGGCAATACAAATTGGATTGATCTTTCACCTTTGCCATATTATGTTTGGGAAAATGTCAATAGGAAAATAATTTAAAAACAAACATTTATATGCTCGATGTACTACTCATACAAAAAACATTGCATTAGACTTTAACTAAAGTATGATTTTATTGCTTAAAATGTATGTGCATAATTAAAAAAAACACACATGAAAAAAAAATTCTAACACAATGGCAAGAACAGGTTGTGACAGTGAGGTCTAATAAACACCAAACTGTAGAGAGAATATTGAAGTTGTACTGAACACAGTACCACCTTCACTGTCCCCAAAATGCAGAAGTTGGCAAGAGTAACCAAGATTTCATTCTGACGTCTGTGGTGGGCACCCAGAGAAGGCATCACATTTTATTAGGTCACAGACCAACTTGAACCACCTTTGAACACAGATCCACTTAGAAGGAATGCAGCATAAACCTTCATAAGCAAAGTCCTCAAAAGACTCCTACTGCAGAGCTGTCGAAATTAGCCAGGTCAACAGTCTGGAGATTATTTTGCACATATACACATTCTGTGTCCATTTTTACGTTTTACCACCATACTGAATTCCTAGAAGAGAGTCGCTTTTATAAAAAGCGGTTACACCGATTTATGGGAAGATGCCAGTCAGACACAAAACACGCCTATCTGTCCACTCCAGGGACCAGAAATAATGGCTGCTTTTGCAACTCTGGATCTCTTGTTCACCATGTAAACTATGAAGGAGTAATTTATAAGAGCCAGTGCTTGGGGTAATTCCCAGTTAGACTTAATGGTAATGTTATTTCTGGAAATCTTTCAGGACAGCACACCTGAGAGATGACTGGCTCCTCCCTAATAGGAAACACAATAAAACAAGCAGTTTTACAGCTGGTTTGATTGGCTCCTCCTTAACAGGAAACGCCGTCTCTCAGGTGTGCTGTCCTGGAAGAGGACTTGAGAAATACCATATTATACTTCCTCTGCAACGACAAACAAAGGTCAGGTCAACTTTGCCAAATATTTTTTACTTTAAGTAAACATCACTATAAGATTTAAACTACAAACATCTTTATATAAAAATACTTGCCATATGGGTTTCCATTTATATTGGTTCCTACAAGTTCCAGAGTTTGTTCAAGAAGATCCGTCAAGTGAACAAGACAGATCTCCAAAGATTCTGGATCCTCCAACTGTGGTTTTAGTACTAAAGCAACACTTAATGTGTAATTTACAGCACTTGAATGCCAGCAGTACTGCTTATTGCCATTCTCCACAGGCACCCAACCTAAAAAAACAAAACAAAAAACACACAACAGTAAAAATTATAATTTAAGATAAAATGAGCTTTCATAGCTTATTTGCATGGGTGTTTTGCGAGAACCAGATACCAGGGCACATGTTCCGTATGTCTTGCCTGATGCCCCAACCATGGCCACTGCTGCGACTGACTGATGTTTGGGGCAGACTAAAGTTCTGTGTTGAAATGAGGAAAGCCACCTTAAGATAGGGCATATCCGAGAGCCCTTTCTACAGCTTCTCCTCAATCACAGCTCCCACACAGAAACGTGGACACAAAGAACTTAAGAGGCAGACAGGACAGACAGTCATGCCACTAGAAAGTTTGTTTATGGAGGGAGTTTTTGAAGTGTCTCATGTGGTACCATGGTGTTAAGAATTTAATCATTGGGGATTTTGTACTCTGAGTTGTTATATACTGCTTACCCCCTTCATTTTATACATTACAAACTCCAAACCTTTGCATTCAGTACATAACACACTTACTCCTGATCCCTGCACTTCACAGTTACTTTTACTCCTGGCCATTGAACTGCGCTGGTTTGTACACAATACTCTCAACCAGCATGTATGTCTCAACTTTTGCTGGTTGCCAAGTAGCCCTTGAATATTTTAAAGATGTTCTTCATGTATATAGTCTCAGACAATGTTGCCTCTCTGCCTTAATTTTTTATGCAGAAAATCATTTAAAAAAAAAAAAAAAAAAAAAAAAAAAAGAAGAAGGGATGGAATTTTTTTTTTTTATTATTAAATAATTTTTAAAGGTGTATGTAAAACACTTTTTTTTTTTACTTTAAACAGCTGCGAAGGATTAAGAAACACTTTGGTACATTTTGTTGGTGCCTGTAGGAGATTTCTCTTTACTTCCTGTAATTGAGACACAATTGAAAATGAGGAAATCTCTGCAAAGGGGTTGTAAAGAGAAAAATATTTTTCTCTTAAATTAGTCTGACAGTAGCTGATAAAGTAAAAAGTAATGTTTTGCATTATAACTAGTTTGATAGCTGTTGAAATCGAGGTGTTTTATTCACCTCCGTCACTCCATTCTCACCGACTTCCTGGTTTGCGGTGCGCATTCATTCTTGCTACATCACGGCCCAATGGGAACTACAGTTCCCATTAGGCTTAGCCTCCATGCCTGTGAGGGATAAGAGAGCATCTTCACGCAGGGCTGTAGACACAGGGAGGGGGGGGAGCACATTCTGCTTTCCACCATGCAAAACGGCTCAGATGCTGGTGGAAAGCAAGAAGAGGAGAGACAGAAAATGGCATTTTCAAACCTGGATTACTGTATTTTGGAGGTCAAAAGGAAAAACGAGGTAAGTGAAATTTAACTGCTCTAGCTTAACAGCATTCAATTGATCTAATAAAAAAACGAACCTTTAGTGTTCCTTTAACAGAATTCCCATCCTAGAAAGCGGTCATGTTCTTATGACAGCTTTCTAGGATGGGAATTCTGTTAACTTTGCAGAGATTTCCTCATTTTCAATTGTGTCTCAATTACAGGAAGTAAAGAGAAATCTCATACAGGCACCAACAAAATGTACCAAAGTGTTTGAGGGCCAATTCACACTAGCGCGTTGATCTTTATTTTAGTGCAGGTCAATGCAAGGACACCTAAAAAAAAAAAATTGTGTGTGTCCTATTCACACTACAATGCTGTGTTGACCTGCATTGTGTTAAAATGCAACATGTATGCAGCATGTGATGTCAAAGGAAATCCTGCAAAATGCAGTGCATTTCAATGCATGTCAAAACACATCTGCGCAAGTTAACACGCATAAAATGGGTAGAAATGTACATTCATTTTCTCTGCATTTTATTGCAAGTCAGTGTGGATTAAGCCTGAAAGATTTTCCTTTACAATGTGCTCTGATGACCACTTGATTGCACTGCATATAACATTTACAAATGGGGGGAGTCTGACAAATGACAAGATTTTCTCCTCAATTCACAAATTAAAATGTACATGCAGTGTAATCAACACATGGTTTCTGCTCAATAGAGGAAGAAGCCAGATGTTTGAATTTTGTGTTTGCTGCGGCTCCTATTAAAAAGGAGATGTACAGACAAAAGAGCAGTTTGTGCTGCACTCCTGTGACCTATTTTCAGCAGACAGCAGGTTGAAGCCGGCTGACGTCTCAGAGCCGGTCCAGACAAGGGCAAGAGTACAACCATATGGTCAAGATCTGCCCACATGCCTGGACCTGCACCCAGCTCAGCCTCTGAGCAACCCGCTGAGAGGTTGAGCCAGCAGCTCCCGTCCCCTCCACAGCCCAGCACTCCAGTGAGCATGGGGGTGCAGAGCAGAGACCTGCTGACTGACAATCATCAGGACTCTGCTCGGGGAACTGTGAAAACCGAGCAATTAGTAGTGTTTTATCACTTGGTTCTCAGTGTTAGAGCCGGCAAGGGACAAATGAAGCATTGGACCGATGCTGCATCCACCCAAGTCTGATAAAAAATAAAAAAAAAGTAGTATTCCCAACCTCCCTCAACATTTATGTTGAGCTGCAAAATGTGGGACGCACTTTAATACAGGTAAATAAAAATAAAAATTCTTGACTAAAATCTTAATAGCTCCTGTGGGATTGAAGAAACTTACAATACCTAAGATGGTCCATGGACAACCGTTTAAAAAACCTTCACAGCTCATCACTATAGAGCAGGGCTCAAAATTTCAAGTCCTGAGCTACTAGCCAGGCCTCAAGGCGTACTCGCCACCAGTTGCCCCGCCCAACCCCTTCCATGTCCCGCCCCCAGACACGCCCTCATAAATTAGCTCATGAAATGACACTTAATTGTTTTATGTAGAATTAAGTTATAAAAATAAATATTAACAACAACTTTATCTGTGCCCAAAAATGCAGCCTGCCCATGTCTACCAATGCAGCCATTGTCCCCAGTGCGAGGAGGAGAGGAGCCGGAGCCTTTAGTAAACCAACCCCTATTAGTTCAAACAATACTCGATTGACATGCTAGATTTAGATATATTTTACTTAAAATATTCCCAGAGGTACCTGGTATATGACCATTTTCATCAGGGTATGGCTTTCCATCCACCCTTTTCACACCTTTTGCTGGAATCCAGAAATCAGGAACAGGTCTGAAGTCCTCATCAACGTTCCAAACGAAGTCTGAAAACGATTACAAAACTTAAAACTCACAAAAGCACACTCATTTAAAGCCCCCGTCACTAAAAAAAAGGTTAGCTTATACCTTGCCTTTGCTTGGTGCTTCGACGATGCTTTGGTGGAGCTTCAATGAGCCTTTGCTGGCGCTTCAAGCAAGCTTTGCCATAGACTTCTACGGAGGCTTTGAAACGCCACTAAAACTACAAGGGGTATCATTTGTGAAGCAAAGCAAAAGGTGTAAACTGACTACACTGGATCAATAAATACATCTCAAACTCAACCATTTAATTACAAAGTGTGAGACATTAAAGGCCAAATTTACATTCTTTTTCTAAACTTCAGCTCCCCTATGTACCAATATACCATTAATGTACCTTGGTTGCCAAAAAATGAACGCTCTCTTATTTTGAGAACAAGGCCTTACCTTAGCTCTTGCTGTATTTCTTAGAAAGCTTTATCACTTGCTGGTATGTCGATTTGGGAAGGAGAGAAACCAGTAAAAACACAGGAAGGCATTTACTAGCTGACCTCATCAGCACATACCCCGCACCCATCAAGTATATTTCCGCAGCATCCCTCCATGTGTGCTTTTGCCTGGTTTCCCCAGCGTCCCTGCAGACAGGCCCAAAACGCATGCTAAACTCCTTGGGGCCTGAAAGTGAAATTGGTGCGTTTACACAAGAACAATGAGGCTCCTTTTCACAGCCATGCATTTCCAAATGCAGGGCAAACCGCACAGAAAATGCATGTCTTGCGGTGCACTTCAGAAACATGCTGAAAATGCACCAAAACAAAAACTGTAAAAACACTCCACCCTAAAAAAAAGTTTTGAAGCTTTTGTGGGGTGATTATTGTGCATAGGGCTGCCCATTCAAGTGAATGGGCTGCCCTATGCTTGGTGAGTGGAACGCGTTCCCGCTATATGAAGATGTGACTGGGGGCCTGACAGCCGAGTGTCTTCATCTACTCCCTCCTATGTACTTGTATAAAGAGGACCATACATTATGTAATCTGAGTGTACAATGTCCTATATATATTTACCAGAACTATGGAATAGCCTTGAACAATCAATTTGTATCAAATCAGACGACAGGCCCTTGCACTACATAGCTGATGGTAAATCTGAAAGAAGATTGTAATGTGTATGGTCACCCTTAGGGCAAGAAGTAGGTGGTGGTATAGTAATGAGGGAGGTGTGGTCCAGACTGGTAATACACCCTATCACACCCTTTTCTGTAATGCAAAAACACAGTGAGCGATTGGAGGTGACCTACAGGAAGTGATGCAAGCAGAAAAATTTTTTAAACTCAGACAGAAAAATGAAATTTCAAACTGAGGTGAGAGATAAGAACATTGGGATTGCCGGGTCAGAAATTATATTACAAAAAGGATTGTGAAGTGAAGTGAAATTCTGCCAGAAAATGTGAACTTTATTTTTGTTATCAATGTTCGATGAATTTTGACTTCCGCTTGGTTTTTATGCCTTTGTTCCAAGTTGTATATTTCTTTAATGATTTTTCCCATGGCGTTTTATTTTTTTTGGCCCGATGGCAATCAAATTACCCCTTATGACGACTGTGTGCTTCCCATATTAGTTGTTTTTGTCAATTCTGGCGTCTCATTCCTCCAAAAATATTGATCAATTTCTTCTATTACGATCTTTTCTACTTCAATTTCTTCTTTTAAATCTTCATGGTACTCTTCCCAGAGCTTCCCCTTTTAAATTGTATCTTCATTATCACAGGGGCATGGTCTGATATTGTAGTTATTCCAATTAGCGTTTCCATTAATACTTCCAGGGCTCTGTGCTCTATCAATATATAATCCAGCCTAGATTAAGTATCATGCCGAATGAAGTGTTATTTTTTTTTTGTACATGGATTCTCCAAACATCAACTAGTTGATGTTCGTGTATAAGAGAGATTATATATATATATATATATATATATATATATATATATATATATATATATGTTTTAGGAATAGCCTATCTGCATTACAATTACAGGTAAAGTAGATGAACAATAACTATTACCAGCTTACCACAGGAAGATAAGAACAGCTGCAATAAGGCTCATTTCCAGGCCCTAGAATTTGAAGTATAAATGATAGACTAAGCACATTGGGTGGTGATGGTGTCAAGAATCTGATAACGGTGATAAATACCTGTGGAGCTTCCTTTTGAAATAATGTGCTTTTTAAATTTCTTATCAGCTTGCTTTGTTGGCTTCCTATCAAAACGAGCCCACAAATATGGGCAACCTGCAAGAGAAAAAAAATATGAAAAGAATGAAATAAATAGATCTTCCAATTAAAGCGGAACTTCACTCCCATAATCAACATTAACTATTTTTAATCATTATGCTGCTAGCCTTAGAAAGAAGATAGGCAAGTATTTTATATTCGTTTTTTTTAAAAATGTTTTACTTTCTTCTGTTTCTAACCTAGGACAAAATTATCCCTGAAGTCTTTGTGGGGATTTTTTTTTCATTTGGAGGGGTTTTTCCCGCTAAGCGCACCCTCCTGCCTCCAGGAATCATCTGCACTTACTCAAGATGGCCACTGCTAGAAATTCTGGGGAGGGGGGGGGGGGGGTTTCAAAGTGATTTACCTACAAAATCAAGCATGGAGACAACAATTGACGGGCGAGTTTGCTTTACATATTAAAAATGAATTCAATTGATGGCATTTTCTCTTTGTGCTGCTCAGATATAGCTCAGTTCTGCGTTAGGTAAATGATGACAGTCGTAGTCCAAGTCCTGCAGTAATAAAGATCTGGGCTGCAGGACCTTTTATATAAGATGACCAGTGAAAACAAAGGTCTCACATGAACAGGCCATTTTTTGCGATACGGCACTGCGTTACTTTAACCGACAATTGCATGGTCATGCGTCACTATCAATTTTTTTTTTTTTTTTCGGATTGCTTCATAAATTTAGACCATTAAGTATTCTATTTTTAGTAAAAGAAAATACCAATAAACGTATATTGATTGGTTTACGTGTTTGTAATAACGGCTGCAAACTTTGGATTATTTTCTTTGTATTAAACTACTAATGGCAGCAATCATGGACGTCCAACAGGACGGTGATATTGTGGTGGACATTCTGACACTTTGCGGGAACCAGTGACACCAATACAGAAATTAGTGCCATGCACTGTGTGAAGAAAATAGACTTTATTCTGGATTTTCTCATAGGTTCTGTTTGTTTTTTAAGAAGCCATGGACTGATCTGGGTGAAATTTGGATATGTTGGTCCCCCAGATTGGGGATATGTAATGGCAGGGATACCTTGTGTGGAAAAGGGGTGTTCCAACTTTTGGGAAAATTGGGGTGCTCTCTGCCTGGAGATAATTGGTTTATTCCTTAAACTGATCTCAATATCTCAATGTGTCATGCAAATGAACTTTGGTCTGTCTCTCAAGAAGCGTTCATTGTGTGAATTTCTATTGTTTAGCAGGTGAGAAGTTCTTTCCTCTGAATCGCCTCGTCTGGGCAAATGACTAGTAATGAACTTATGTGGATTCTATCGGAGACAGCCGTCTGTCTCCTAAAAGCTGTCTATTGAAGGGGTGGCTCGTTAGTACACCATTGTATGTTGATGTGGGAGCAGGGCGTCATTGTCTGATTACGCCAAGTATCCCTTTTGCTGTATAAGTAACCTGCGTCTCAATAAAGCTATTCTATACCTGGACACCCTTCATGAAGTCTTGGCTAATGCTTGGGGGGGGGGGGGATCATCTTGGGAACTGCACTCACTTCCCATCCCCCTCTACCTTCTCTGGTAGCGATAATCTCTTATGCTCGGCGATTGAGGGATGGAAAGAAGGCCGCAGTACCATACCCACTGCAGGTCTTAACACACTGTCACTGTACTAATGACACTGGATGGAAAGGGGTTAAACATCTAGGGCGACCAAGGGGTTAAGCGACACTAGCCATTGCTTGTGTGAGGTGCTTTTACTAGGGGAAGAGATGGGTTTTATCCCTTGCTTTGCAGGAATACAAAATCCATTCCTTCCCGTCAGAACATTGTTTACAAAACTCAGTTGAGTGCGTTTTACCGACAATCAATAGGTGCCGGAGGACAGCCAGTGCCCAACACCCACAGATTGGCTTCTGCTGTGATTAATCACACACACACGTGATCCTGCACAGGAGAGCTGCCCTGTAGTAGTAAATCTGCTATGGGGCAGATGGCAAATGGTTAAACCAAAGGCCACAAAAAAGTCTGCACACAGCATACTATGCAGTTGTCTCATACAAACTGCTATCCCCAACACTATAAATCTAGTCTTAGAAGGCTACTCTACATACACAGAGTTAAAGGGGTTGTAAAGACAAAAATATTAAATTAAAGTCTGACAGTAGCTGATAAAGTAAAAAGTAATGTTTTGCATTATAACTAGTTTGATACCTGTTGAAATCGAGCTGTTTTATTCACCTCCGTCACTCCTGAATCATTATTCTCACTGACTTCCTGGTTTGCGATGCGCATTCATTCTTGCTACTTCACGACCTAATGGGAACTACAGTTCCCATTAGGCTTAGCCTCCATGCCTGTGAGTGATAAGAGAGCATCTTCACACAGGGCTGTAGTCATAGGGCGGGGGTGAGCACATTCTGCTTTCCACCATGCAGGTGCTGGTGGAAAGCAAGAAAAGGAGAGACAGGAAATGTCATTTTTAAACCTGGATTACTGTATTTTGGAGGTCAAAAGGAAAAACTAGGTAAGTGATATTTAAATGCTCTAGCTTACAGCAATCAATTGATCTGATAAAAAATGAACATTTAGTGTTCCTTTAATGAGCTCCCATATAATTCCTGTGCATCCAGACATCAGTCATCATTCCTGAGGTTGATGAATGTTTAATTTGTAATGTCAAGTCAAGAAAACATAGCAAGAAGGCACAAAGTTGAATAAAGGACAAAGCGGAATCTGTATAGTATTACCTTTGTGATCAGCAACGTAGCAGCATGTACCGTCTACTTTCTCGGTAGGCAGCGCATTGTGAATATCTGCATTCAGTGCCAAAGGATGGAGAGTCTCTGTAGCCACCACCTTAAACATCTAAAAAGGAGGAATATTTCAAATTTCAGTGGGTGTGCCAGGGATGGTGAGAATTTAATGCCAAAGAGTTTATAAGCACAAGGTAAGAAGTTTAAAGTGGTAGGAAACTCTGTACTAGTTCACCATTTAGAACAGGGGTGTCCAAACTTTTTTCATAGAGGGCCCCCACATATGCAGCCATGTCCCCCCAGCCATGTCCCCCACATATGCAGCCATGTCCCCCCAGCCATGTCCCCCACATATGCAGCCATGTCCCCCACATATGCAGCCATGTCCCCCACATATGCAGCCATGTCCCCCACATATGCAGCCATGTCCCCCATACCTAGCTGCCGAAAGCCGCCGCATGGAGAACATCACAGCATTCATTTGAATAGCTGTTTTGCCCACGCGTATAGACACTCCCCCTTGCTCGGGATTGGACAGATCACAATCACCCATCCAATCCCGAGCAAGGGGGAGTGTCTATACGCAGTGGGAACACTACAGCTATTCAAATGAAAGCTGTGATGTTCCTGCACGATGTTTAACCCATGCGGCAGCGGCGGGGGGAGTATTCTATTTAGGCATCAGGGGTATTTGCGGGGGTACGAGTACTCCCACAAATACTCGGTATCGGGACAACCCTAACCTCCGCTCCAATCTATTCCGCAACCTCTCGGGACACATTGCAGGTCCCAGGAGAGCGCGGGACCAGTCACTTGTCCCCCCAATATCTATGCGAAAAAATAAAAGCCCATAACCCAAATCGCATTCTGCGATCCACAAATCAAAACCTACTCCAAATACCCAAATCAAGATACAAGTCCAAAGGAGATCGGAGATTTGCTGTCCAAGGACCTCGACTGTGGAATGCACTACCAACCACCATCCGACTGGAGTCGGACCACTTGGCCTTCAGGAGAATGATTAAAACTCATCTCTTCTGAGGTCAAGTGGTTTTCCTTACCGTAGGAATGGAAACAGCGCCCAGAGGCGATTCAGTTCGCATGTGTTGCACTTTATACGTTTTTCACTCACTCAGCGTGGCTCACGCATGCACAATGAACAGACAGTTGTGAATCTGCAACAAGATCCAGTGTGTTGCCCACAGTTAAAATTCCAGGGGGGGCGCTACTCCTTCCTATGTGTAGAGAAGCTCTATACCCTCCTATGGGTATAGAATGTCCACACCCTCCTTTTGGTATGAAAAATCCACACCCTTTGGTCACAGGGGGAGGGGGGCTCCAAGCCCTCCTATGGGCATGGGGGGCGCTCCATTCCCTCCCATGGGTATAGAAGCTCTGCACCCTCCTACAGGCACAGGAGGGGCAGGGGCTCCACGCCCTTTTATTGGTATAGAAGCTCTGCACCCTCCTACAGGCACAGGAGGGGCAGGGGCTCCACACCCTTTTATTGGTATAGAATCTCTGTGCCCTATTATTGGTAAAGAGGTCCCATACCCTCTTTCTTATGGGCAGGGGAGGCTCCACACCCCCCTACAGTAAAGGGCGGGGTTCTGCACCTGCACCCACCTACAGACACAGGGGAGCTCTGCACCCTTGTATGAACACAGGGGGGGCTCCACGCCCTTCTGCCCCTACATACTATTACATTGTTAATGATCTCTCCTTACTGATAACAGGCGTTTACTTGCACATTCCCGTTCAGGCTGAACGTTTACCGTTTTCCCAACTTACAAACCCCCATAAAGCTCCATGTAGAAGACGTGTCCCCTCTGCTTGCCTCATGTAGATCATTCCTGACATTGGAAGGGCTGCGATCACAACCAGTCAGCCCCTAGCTTGCTAAAGACCATTCACAGACATCAATCCATCACCTGATGTTCCCGCTTAGAAGACGGCTCATCCTTCACCTCAGTCAGGAATACACATGGGATCTTCTGCTGTACAGATCCTGTCTGCTGCATCCCCGCTATGCACAGGTAAAGCGTGCACATACACCTGAACTGCAACACTTCCGCCTTTCTGTCCCGCCCCTTTCTCTAGCGCCCAATCAAAACACACGGACTAGCACGTCGTGGTGTGCGGAATGACGGGAAATGTAGTTCTCTGCAGTTATTGAGTATCAGTATTCCTATGCGATCAACGATGCTGGGGCCCCGGGGGTAGAACGGAGCAGAACTTTGAAATCAGTGAAATAAGATCTGGATTAGGATGAATATACTAATGTCAGTGATCCTTCCATTATGTACAGTGATATGATCATACTGTATTTACTATGCTGTGCCTTGTTTTCAGACCATAATAACGTTTTTATCTCTATGAATATGTGTTAATGTAAAACTAAAGGCAAAACTTCTTTATTGTTATTATTTATTCTGTAGAATAGAAGAGTGACACCAATGACACCAATGATGGGGCACCATTCCTCCCACTGATACCAATGATGGGGCACTATTCCTCCCACTGACACCAATGGTGGGACACTATTCCTCCCACTGACACCAATGATGGGGGACTATTTCTCCCACTGACACCAATGATGTGGCACTATTCCTCCCACTGATACCAATGGTGGGGCACTATTCCTCCCACTGACACCAATGATGGGGCACTATTCCTCCCACTGATACCAATGATGGGGCACTATTCCTCCCACTGACACCAATGGTGGGACACTATTCCTCCCACTGACACCAATGATGGGGCACTATTCCTCCCACTGACACCAATGGTGGGACACTATTCCTCCCACTGACACCAATGATGGGGGACTATTTCTCCCACTGACACCAATGATGGGGGACTATTTCTCCCACTGACACCAATGATGAGACACTATTCTTCCCACTGACACCAATGGTGGGACACTATTCCTCCCACTGACACCAATGGTGGGGCACTATTCCTCCCACTGACACCAATGGTGGGGCACTATTCCTCCCACTGACACCAATGGTGGGGCACTATTCCTCCCACTGACACCAATGGTGGGGCACTATTCCTCCCACTGACACCAATGGTGGGGCACTATTCCTCCACTGACACCAATTATGTGGCACTATTCCTCCCACTGACACCAATGATGGGACACTATTCCTCCCACTGACACCAATGATGGGACACTATTCCTCCCACTGACACCAATGGTGGGGCACTATTCCTCCCACTGACACCAATGGTGGGGCACTATTCCTCCCACTGACACCAATGATGGGACACTATTCCTCCCACTGACACCAATGATAGGGCACTATTCCTCCACTGACACCAATGATGGGGCACTGTTCTTCCCACTGACACCAATAATGGGACACTATTCCTCCCACTGACACCAATGATGGGGCACTATTCCTCCACTGACACCAATGATGGGGCACTGTTCTTCCCACTGACACCAATGATGGGGCACTATTCCTCCACTGACACCAATGATGGGGCACTGTTCTTCCCACTGACACCAACAACGGGGCACCATTCTTCCCAGTGATATCATCAATGATATACTATTTCTCCCACGGATACAAACACTGGAGCACTATTCCTCCCAAATGATGAGGCATTGTTTTTGCACTGATACCAATGATGGGGCGCTATTCCTCCTATTAATACCAATGATGGGCACTTCTCCTCCACTTGACATCCCCTCCTTCTGACATCAATGATGGGGCACTATTGCTCTCAGTGACACCAACAATTGAGCACTATTCCTCCCACTGATACAAATGATGGGGCACTATTCCTCTTAGTGACACCAACAATTGGGCACTATTCCTCAATCCTCCCACTGATACCAATGATGGGGCACTATTCCTGTCACTGATACCAAGCCTGACTAATGCTGGTGCATTTTCTACTCCCACTGTCCACAGTCTTGTCCCTATGTCTGAAGGATAAAAACAAAATGGCACTTTTTAGGGGCATGGTTTCATAGTGAGAACAATTGAGACAAAACGAAGGCAATAGTAAACATCTCACACTTTAATTGACAATTGCGCGGTTGTGCGACGTTGTACCCAAACAAATGTCCCCTTTTCCCCACAAATAGAGCTTTCTTTTGGTGGTATTTTTTTTTTTTGTCTATTTGATCACCTCTGCCTTTTTTTTTTTTTTTTTGCGCTATAAGCAAAAAAGAGTGACCATTTTGAAAAAAATAATAACAATATTTACTTTTATAATAATTTTTTTTTTTTTACTGTGCGGGGACCGCCATGTCTTTCTACCGCTCTCCCCTATGGGGGGATTGGATGAACACGGCCCGTATGTCCATGGTCACCCCATCTGTCCGCAGATGGATGGAAAAATAGGGTTTTCCTCCATCTGCAGAATCGGAGGAATGCAGATGAGATCGGGTGTCAGCAAATGTTCATCCGCTGACACCCGCAATCTCATAGGGACCAATGTATGTCCCTTTTTTATTCGTACACGGATAGATGAAAAAGCGGACATACGGTCCGCCCGTGTGAAAGGGCCCTAAGAGTATAATGATTGGTTTGCGCAAAAATGATCACATCTACAAAAAGGGGGATAGATTTATAGCATTTTTTTTAATAGTAATGGCCGTGATCCGCAGGAACTGCAATATTGCGGCGGACAGATCGGACAGTTTTGACACTATTTTGGGACCATTCACTTTTATACACGCTGATTATTGTGTAAATGTCACTGGTAGGGAAGGGGTTAACACTAGGGGCAGTCAAGGGGTTAAATGTGTTCCCTCTTGTGTGTTTCTAGCTGTGGGGGGATGTGACTAACTAGAGGAGGAGCCATATCGCTGTTCATAATTACTGCAAACAGCAGATCTGTCTTTCCTGTCAGAACAGAAATGTATGTGTTTACGGACACATTTGTGTTTCCCCATCCTGGCTCTCGTGCCGCCGGTCACGCTTGTTGGTTCCCCCAGTTTTTAGCAGAGAGCTATCATAAATCTGCTGCCTGCTGATGTCACTGGAATCAGTCCAAGCACTGCGTCATCAATGGGAGTCTGGACCCGTCAGGTGCCTGGACTGATGGCCGTCTCAGCCCCTTATGGCCTGTACACATGATCCGAATATCGGACAAAAAAGATCATCCGAGGAAAAATCGTACGATTTTCAGATCGAGTGTACACTACTTTCGAGAGCCAATCCCGACAGTTCATCCAATATTATTCGATTGGACAAGCACGAAAATTTTCCTCATACGTTTCCAGATCATGCGATTTTTCGTTTAGTCAGTACAGTTGTCATCCGAAAATACAAAACATTACAACACCTGACATCACTTCCGATTTTTTTTCTGTCGTACGAGAATTTTCGTGACTTTAATAACCTATTCAATTTCTACTTGCGACTATTAAGCGGAAAAAATCATACGATCTGTCATACGATATTCGGATCGTGTGTACGGGGCTTAAGGGTGCCTCTGAGATGGCTGCTCACTGCCCCTCCACAGCTCAGCGCTCCATTGAGCATGGAGGAGCAGAGCAGGAGAGCTGCCGATTCACAGTCAGCAGCTCTCTGCTCAAGGAGGTGAGTAGACATGTACAGGATGAAAAAATTTGTTTCGTTTCGATTCGTTATTTAACAAAATTTGTTTTGTTAAATTCGCTACATTAGTTTTCGGGATTTGTTTCGTATAAAAATTTGAAAACATTCGACTGAATTCAAAAAGAATCGTTCAAATTCGAAAAAATCAACCGCATTCAAAAAATATCTACCGAATTTAAAAAAAACATCAAATTCTAAAAAAAATCGTCCGTATTCGATAAATTCGACCGAATTCGAAAAAGTTAACTATAGGTGAGAGAACCTGCACCTGCCTGAGGCAGCCTGTGTTCTGGAGCTCATCTAACTGCACTACTTGTATAATTTCGGTCAAGGTGTTAAATATTTTTTTTTATGATAGATATGCAGGAGATACCATTCCTAACCTTCTAAAAATGCTCTTTACTGGCTGTAATGCTGACCCGTGGGTCTGAATTATTTCTAAGCCAGAGCCTGTATGCACATCAGAAAAGTTTAAGGAAAATTAAAAATTCTTATCTGCATACCTCCTCCGAGTTAATGAATATAAATATTGGAACAACAGAGCCATGGTGCTGGCATTTTCAGAAAGAAAAATCAGTAGTGGAAACCTCTGTAAACATAAAAACAGAAAAGACCTTGCTAATCAGACAATGGCAGCTTGATCCTTCTATTAAGCTCTGGGCCCCTTACAAATTTTATATATATATATATATATATATATATATATATATATATATATATATACAGAGCTTTTTTTCCCAGAAAAAAGGTGCAGGAACTCAAATACGACCCCGTTCAGATATCACAAACAGTAGAAGGGTCTTAAAGGGGCATTACATACCAGGATTGCATTACATACAGAGTGCAGAGTTTAGGGGGTTACACATAGAGTGCAGAGCTGTCACTTGTAAACACAGAAACCAGACTTCTGTGTTTACAAGTGATTGTGATGAGCGGGCAACAAAAGGGTCTGCGCCAGAGGTGGTGGAACTGAGTTCCCCCAAGTTCCCCCTGAAAAAAAGCCCTGTATATATATATATATATATAATTATATTAAAAAAAATCCTCCAGGCCCCTGGGGACCTCTGGGCCATTTAATAAAAAGAAAAGAAAGAAAATGTATGAAAAAAAAAAAAAGATTTACTTTTTACAAAAAAGGGGGGGTTGCCATCCGGGGGCCCTGGGAAGCTTTGGGCCTTTTAATAAAAAGAAAAAAAAAAGAAAGAAAAAAAATATATAAAAAAGAAAATTAAAAAAAAAATTGTATTAAAAAAAAAAGGGCGGGGGTTGTCTTCCAGGGCCCTGGGGACCTCTGAGCCCTTTAATAAAAACAAAAAAATATATATATATAAAAAAAGGGGACCTCCGGGCCACTTACAGAAAAAATTGAAAAAATTGAAAAAAATAAAAAGGGGGTTGCCCTCCAGGCCCCTTACAGGTGTACTACCTGTACCCCCCTGTTGGCGGCCCTGAGCCCTTACATCAGGTTTCTCAAACCTTTGCATGCCTGAACTTTATATGATAATGCCTAAGCCCCTCCCCTTCATGACATTGTCAAAAAGGGGTGGAGCATGGGTGACCTTAAAATAATGCCCTACCCCAAAAAAAGTTCTGCGGACGCCCATGGATTGGTATGCTGCAATATATGACATTTTTGGTTTTGGTTCTAATACCACTTTAACGTTTGTGCTACAACTTTGTCATTGTTCCTCCGTCTCCACAATTCAGTGTTACAGCCCCCTTAAAATCACATAGAATTGCAAACTTTACGATAGAAGTGGGCCAAATATCCAGCCCACTGATGTTTTTTTCCATACATATTTATAGTATCATGATTATGTATAGAAAATATTTTATGTTTACCCCCTAAACCTCCTAGGATCAGGAATAGATGCCCCCTTTACACCTCTGATGATTACACCCTCTATATCACTGTTAGAAAGTTGAAATTGTGTCAAATTCTAATATACTTCATCACAAGGCAATGTATAATTATTTTAATTAAGAGCGCTGGGTTTCCTTTAGGATTCGGTGCTAACAGTATCTTATTTTTAACTCCCTTTAACGCATATGATTCTTTTTACTTGATAAGCTGGCAAGGGAATACAACTAGATCCAGGCAATGTTAATGAGAAAAATATTAATGCACATTCGTTACCCCTACCAATTTCTGTTTATCTCATTTCCCTTGACAACCCATCCAGGAACTTTCAGATTTTATGTGCTTCTCTCATTATTACCTTTTATACAGTACATGCTATGTAATTTTATATATGTGTTTCCATCGACGTATTACATACTGCATACAGGGCCGTCTTACTGACCGGGCACCCCTGGGCACAGCCTGGGGGCCCCACATTCATCTGGGGCCCCATGACAGCCAGGCAAATACCGTAGGCATGTGCAAAAGTGAAAAATTTGTTTTGTTTCGTTTCGTTTCAATTCGTCATTTAATACATTTCGTTAAGTTAGGTTCGTTACATGTGTTGAATTCGTTTTCGGAATTCGTTCGTTTTCGACCGAATTTCGAAAAATCCGGTCGAAATCGAAAATATTTCGACCGTTTTTGGAATTCGTTCGTTTTCGACCGAATTTCGAAAAAAAACGGTCGAAATCGAAAATATTTCAACCAGATTAGAAAACAAATAGTCTCTTTTTGAATAGAATTTTTTTCGAATTAAATCCGAAAATATTTTTTTTTTTCGAATTCCGATCGAATTTAGTCCGCGGGTATTCGATTCGGAATTCGAAAAAAAAAAATATTTTCGAATTTAATTAGAAAAAAATTCTATTTGAAAAAAGACTGTTTTCTAATCTGGTTGAAATATTTTTTTTTTTCGAAATTCGGTCGAAAACTAACGAATTCCGAAAACGGTCGAAATATTTCGCTAATATAGCAATTCGGGAATTCGTATGCATCCGAATGTCCGAATAATGGAAAATTCGTCCGAATTTCGATTCGGAACGAAACGAAATGCACATGCCTAGCAAATAGCCGCCGCAAGAGTGTCAGTTGTATGTGCTCATAGGAAATTAGGACGCCGGGCAGGATGCTCCGTAGGAGGAAAGAAGTGAAGGAGCTTGGTAGGGTGCATTTCTTCCTGCACTTATTCCCGGGTGTGCTGCGGTCCGTGTTCCGCGAGTGGAGGAAGGTGTTTCTGCTGCTGTGGAGAGACTTAGTTAGCTGGTATCTTCGGTGGTGTACAGCTCCACATCACCGCCGAAGATACCAGCTAACTAAGTCTCTGTCTCTCCACAGCATCAGAAACACCTTCCTCTACTCGCAGAACACGGACCGCAGCACACCCGGGAATAAGTCCAGAATAACATAGCTTCTTCTCCTTTCCCCCCCCCTCGTTTCATTGCTGCTACTGAGCCGCTGAGCCGCTCCATCCTCACTGCTCAATGTGCAGTGACAAGCGGCTCGGGAGGTGTGGCTGTCCTCCTGGAAGGGATCCCTACGCTGCTCCGTCCTGTTCCCTCCAGCATGACAAACATCCCTTCTCCCGCCCCTCTCTCCCTGCATGTGTGCGGCTACTTCTGTGAGGGGGATGAGGGGGCTGGAAGGAAGATTAACCACTTAAGGACCTTGGGTGTTTTTCAGTTTTGGTGTTTGCAAGACTGAAACAGTTTTTTCTGCTAGAAAATCACGTAAAACCCCCAAACATTATATATTTTTTTTTTCTAACACCCTAGAGAATAAAATAGTGGTCATTGCAATACTTTTTGTCACACCGTATTTGCGCAGCGGTCTTACAAGCGCACTTTTTTTGGAAAAAATACACTTTTTTGAATTAAAAAATAAGACAACAATAAATTTGGTCCAATTTTTTTATATATTGTGAAAGATAATGTTACGCCGAGTAAAATGACACCCAACATGTCACGTTTAGAAATTGCGCCCGCTCGTAGCATGGCGTCAAACTTTTACCCTTAAAAATCTCCATAGGCGACGTTTAAAAAATTCTATAGGTTGCATTTTTTTAGATACAGAGGAGGTCTAGGGCTAGAATTATTGCTCTCGCTCTAACGATCGCGGCGATACCTCACTTGTGTGGTTTGAACACCGTTTTCATATGCGGGCGCTACTCGCGTATGCGTTCGCTTCTGCGCGCGAGCTCGTCGGGACGGGGCGCTTTAAAAAATTTTTTTTTTGTTTTCCTATTTATTTGTATTTAATTTAACATTTTTTACACTGAAAAAAAAAAAAAAATATAATAATTGATCACTTTTATTCCTATTACAAGAAATGTAAACATCCCTTGTAATAGAAAAAAGCATGACAGGTCCTCTTAAATATGAGATCTGGGGTCAAAAAGACCTCAGATCTCATATTTAGGCTTAAAAAGAAAAAAAAAAAAAAAAAAAGGAAAATGACATTTTTTAAATAGCCTTAAAAAGAAAATGTCTCTTTAAGACAGTGGGCGGAAATGACGTTTTGACGTCACTTCCGCCCAGCGCTGCTATGGGGAACGGGTGGGGGCGATTTTTCCCTCACTCGTATCCCAGCAGAGGAGCCGCACAGACCCGATCGCCTCCGCCGCTACCGACGGCAACGGTAAGCGGCGGAGAGCACGGGAAAGCGGCGGGAGGGGGGGGGGCACCTCTCCGGTCACCGATAACGGCGATCTCGCGGCGAATCCGCCGCGGAGACCGCCGTTATTGTACACAGGACCCTGCACTGAAGAGATGGATATCTCGGTTGTGGCAGCAGCTGCTGCCGTTACCGAGATATCCATCTTTAAAAAGAGGACGTATATATACAGTGCAGGGTCCTTAAGTGGTTAAGGAGCCAAAGATAACAATGAGAGAAATCACTGACCATTCAAGTAAGTGAGCACTGTGACCAGACCCCCCACTTCCCTCTCCTCTCCCCCCTTCTCTCCCCCTTCTCTCCCCCCTCCTCTCTCTCCCCCTTCCTTCCCCCCTCTCTCCCCCCTCCTCTCCCCTCTCCTCTCCCCCCTTCTCTCCCCCTTCCTTCTCGGTTTGGTTAGGGCGAATATAGAAAGTGTGCTGGTTATATTTACTGATTACACCTGCAGAAGTTGGTGGGTTGGTGATTACAGTACAATGCATTTATTTGAGACTGTTTGTCATGCACTCTGTGATTCCGTGGACTTATTACTTATTTGCTGAGAGAAAACTAAATACATACAGTATAATACCGTTGTAGCATGTGTATGTGTAAAACAAGTAGTGTACACCCAGAGCTGGAAGTATACACTTTTTTCTTCCTTAAATTATACCTCCCAACTGTCCTTGATTTGAAGGGATTCTCCCTCTTTTGGAACAATGTCCCTCTGTCTCTGTTTACTCCTCATTTGGTCTAATGTATATACTTGTTTTAAAATACATCAAAAAGTGTTTTACAGTGCTAACCCTTCATCTCATTTCTAAACGTTTGCTTTTGTAAATTTCAAAAGCCTGTATAAGGGAATAACAGGGATAAAAAATGCACTGTGACCAGACCCCCTACTCCCCCCCTCCCTTCCTTCCCCCTCCTTCTCCCCCTTCCTTTTCCCTTCCTTCCCCCCTCCTTCTCCCCCCTCCTATTGCCTCCTTTCTTCTCCCCCTCCTTCCCCCTTCTTTCTCTCCCTCCTTCTCTCACTCCTTTTCCCCCCTCCTTCTCTCCCCCTTCCTTCCTCCCCCTCCTTCTCTTTCCCACCTTCCTTCTCTTTCCCACCTTCCTTCTACCCCTCCTTCCTTCCTCCCCCCTCCTTCTCCCCCCTTCCTTCTCTACCCCCTTCCTTCACCCCCTTCCTTCTCCCCCTTCCTTCTCTACCCCCTTCTTTCTCCCCCTTCCTTCTCCCCTCCTTCCTTCTCTCCCCTCCTTCCTTCCCTCCCCTCCTTCCTTCTCTCCCCTCCTTCCTTCTCTCCTCTCCTTCCTTCTCTCCTCTCCTTCCTTCTCTCCCCTCCTTCCTTCTCTCCCCTCCTTCCTTCTCCCCCTCCTTCCTACTTTCTCTCCCCCCTTCCCTTTCCCCCCTTCCATCTCCCCCTCTCTCCTTCTCTCCCCCTCCCCCTTCTCCCTTCTTTCTCCCCCGCCTCCTCCTCTCCTCCTTCCTTCTCCCCCTTCCTTCTCTCCTCCTCCCCCCTTCCTTCTTTCTCCCCATCCTTATCCCCCCTTCACCCACCCCATTCCTTCTCCCCCATCTTCTCCTCCCCCTTCATTCTCCTCCTCTCCTTCCCATTGGCCAAAAAAAGGAGAACAAAGGAGGATCATGGGACATATCCCAAGGACTGGCAAGCTCCAGCAATCCAAAGAGAGAAATTGCAGCCCCCAGCATGCCCAGTTAAAGGCGAGGGAGGGAGAGAGAGACAGGATAAAGGTGGCAAGTGACACGCTAAATCTGGTGACAGGATGGGTGGCAAGTGACATGCTCAATCTGGTGACAGGTGACAATGGCAAGTGACACACTGAATTTGGTGCCAGGTGACGGTGGGAAATGACACGCTGAATCTGGTGACAGGGGACGGTGGTAAGTGACGCGCTGTAAAGTAGAAATATTGTACTTCCATTCTTGAGAGTAGGTGCGTAAATTGGGGCAACCTTGTAGGGGCCCCATAGCATTACTTTGCCCAGGGGCCCATGATGCTATTAACATGGCCCTGACTGCATATAGCAAAGTAATGTCTTTGGAACCAAACTGATAGTGGTAACTGCATCTTTTTACAGGAAATATGCATTATTGTTACACACACTGGGCCAGATTCACAGAGCCCTTACTCCGGTCTATCTCGCGTTAGACCGGAGTACTTTCAAATTACGCGCGTTGTTTCATTAGTCTGAATCCTCAAACCATGAAACAACGGCTTCGGGCTTCAATCCCACTGGCTTACGTGTTCGTACGCCTTCGGATCCAGGCTGCAATAATTTTGCGGCCGCTGGGTGGAGTTCCCGTCATTTTCCGCGTCGGGGTATGCAAATTAGCTTTTTCCGACGATCCACAAAGTTACGAGCGTCCTTCGCAATCTCTTATGGCATCTGTAGTAATTGTTTTGCTGGTCTATAGTTAGACGGCCCATGTTAAGTATGGCCGTCGTTCCCGTGTCAAATTTCAACGTTTTTTTTTATTTTTTACATAAGTCGTCCGGGAATAGGAATGTACGTAAACGACGCTACTCAAACAAAAAATTACGTAACGACGTTATTTCGCGCAATGCACGGCGGGAAATTTCTGAACGGAGCATGCGCAGTACGATCGCCGTGGGGACGTGCCTAATTTAAATGCTTCATGCCCCCTAATCGCGTATTTCGATTCCGCCGTGAGAAATACACTACGCCGCCATACCTTACGGGCCGAAATCTACCTGAATTCGTCATAGAGCCAGGTAAAATACGGCGGCGTAGTGTATCTCTGATACTCTGCGCCAATGTAATTGTACCTGAATCTGGCCCACTCTCTCTACTGTGTATATATTACATTATGTACATATATACTATATACCTAACGTTGCCCGTCCCTTTTAAAGGGGTTGTAAAGGTTCGTTTTTTTTTTCTAAATAGGTTCCTTTAAGCTAGTGCATTGTTGGTTCACTTACCTTTTCCTTCCATTTCCCTTCTAAATGTGTTTTTTTCTTTGTCTGAATTTCTCACTTCCTGTTTCTCCTGTTTAACTGATTGCCGACCGCCCGCTGTCATATTACTGCGTCAAAAGTGTCCGATTTGCCCGCCATAATATCGCAGTACCGAAAAAAAACACTGATCGCCGCCATTACTAGTAAAAAAAAAATATTAATAAAAATGCCATAAAACTACCCCTTTTTTTGTAAACCCTATACATTTTGCTCTAACCAATCAATAAACGCTAATTGCGATTTTTTTTTTACGAAAAATATGTAGAAGAATACGTATCGGCCTAAACTGAGGAAAAAAAAATGTTTTTTTATTTCTTTTTGGGGGATATTTATTATAGCAAAATGTAAAAAATATTGCATTTTTTTCAAAATAGTCGCTCTATTTTTGTTTATAGCGCAAAAAATAAAAACCGCAGAGATGATCAAATACCACCAAAAGAAAGCTCTATTTGTGGGAAAAAAAGGACGCCAATTTTGTTTGGGAGCCACGTCGCACCACCGCGCAATTGTCAGTTAAAGCGACGCAGTGCCGAATCACAAAAAGTGCTCTGGTCTTTGGACAGCAATATGGTCCGGGGCTAAAGTGGTTAAACTTGCTCCATCATCTGAACGGTGGAAAGTCAGCCAAAACGGCTTACTGAACAGCTTACTGAGGAGGAACAGGAAGTGAGAAATTCAGACAAAGAAAAAAAACACTTCGAAGGGAAATCGAAGGAAAAGGTAAGTGAACCAACAATGCACTAGCTTAAGGGAACCTATTTAGAAAAAAAAAAAAAAACCTTTACAACTCCATTAAATTGTAAGCCCTAGCGAGCAGGGCCCTCTGATTCCTCTCATATTCAATTGTATTGTAATTGTACTGTCAGCCCTCACTTTGTAAAGCACTGGGCAAACTGTTGGCACTACATAAATCCTGTAAAATAATAATAAATATAATGGGCCAGATTCAGATAGTATTTACGTCGGCGTATCTTTTTTTGCTATTCAGAAAAGAAGATACGCCTGTATTCTGCTAATATACGAGCGGCGTAAGTCTGTTACACCGTCGTATATTAGTTGCAGTTTTTACCCTGGCCGCTAGGTGGCGCTTCCGTCGTTTTACGTGTCGAATATGTAAATGAGGGATTTACAGGGATTCCCCGACGTACTTGCGGCCGGCCGTCGTAGTTTACGTCGTTTGCGTTAGTGTTATAGCGGTGTAAGGTTACCCCTGCTATAGGAGGCGTATCCAATGTTAAGTAAGGACGTTGGGACATCGTCGAATTGTACGTCGGTTACGTCGTTTGCGTAAATCGTTCAGGAATGGGCCTCGACGTTAGTTACGTTCACGTCGTTTACATTGACAAAAAGCGACGTGATTTCGCACATGCGCACTGGGAACGTCCACGGACGACGCATGCGCCGTTCAGAAAACACGTCACTAACGTGGGGTCATGATTCATTTACATGAATCACGCCCCCATCTTACACATTTGAATTGCGTGGCCGTGCGCCGCCACAGATACACTATGCCACCGTAACTTAAAGCGTAAGGAGTTTCTGAATAAGGAACCTGCCACTGAAAGTTACGGCGGCGTAGTGTATCTGAAATACGCTACGCCTGCCTATAGATAGGCAGAGATATCTGAATCTGGCCCAATATGTATACTGTATACATACTGTATATCCTACCTATCGTAACACAATGGGCCAGATTCAGGTAGATGGGCGAATCTTTATTCTGGCGTAACGTTGCTCATTTACGTTACTCCGCCAAAACTTTAGGAGAAAGTACTGTATTCACAAAGCACTTGATCCTAAAGTTGCAGCGGCGTAGCGAAAATGGGCCGGCGGAATTCAAATTGGGCGGGTAGGGGGCGTGTAGTATTTAAACTAGGCGCGATCCCGCGGCGAACGCACGGCGCATGCACCGGCCATCAATGTATCTTTACGCCGTGAAACCCCTTACAGAAACTTCGTAAAGTGACTGCGTCGGGCCCGCGTACGTTCGTGAATTGCCGTATCTCGCTGATTTACATATTATCGGCGTAAATCAACGGTAACGCCCCTAGCGGCCATTTTAAAATTGCAGATCCGATACGACGGCGAAATACAATTACATTACATGTCCCCTATTTTACCCAGATAAATGTATGATTGTATTGGGATAGTTGGAGATTTTTTGTTTGTGGACATTCTGATATATATACAGTATCTCACAAAAGTGAGTGTACAACTTGTATAACAGTGTACATCTGATTTCTCCTCAAAATAACTCAACACACAGCCATTAATGTCTAAACAATAGTGAGTACACCCTAAAGTGAAAATTTCAAAATTGGGCCCAAAGTGTCAATATTTTGTGTGGCCACAATTACTTTCCAGCACTGCCTTAACCCTCTTGGGCATGAAGTTCACCAGAGCTTCACAGGTTGCCACTAGATTCCTCTTCCACTCCTCCATGATGACATCACGAAGGTGGTGGATGTTAGAGACCTTGCGCTCCTCTACCTTCCATTTGAGGATGCCCCACAGATGCTCAATGGGGTTTAGGTCTGGAGACATGCTTGGCCAGTCCATCTCTTTTACCCTCAGCTTCTTTAGCAAGGCAGTGGTCACCCTGGAGGTGTGTTTGGGGTCGTTATCATTTTGGAATACTGCCCTGCGGCACAGTTTTTCTAACAGAGGAGATCATGCTCTGCTTCAGTATGTCACAGCACATGTTGGCATTCATGGTTCCCTCAATGAACTGTAGCTCCCCAGTGTCGGCAGCACTCATGCAGCCCCAGACCATGACACTCCCACCACCATGCTTAACTGTAGGTAAGACACACATGTATTTGTACTCCTTACCTGGTTACTGCCACACATGCTTGACACCATCTGAACCAAATAAGTTTATCTTGCTTACATAAGACCACAGGCTGGGATGGCAGCCACACAGACCAATTTGATGCAGTGTGCGGGGTATGGTCTGAACACTGATAGGCTGACCCCCCATCCCTTCAAACTCTGAAGCAATGCTGGCAGCGCTAATATGTCTATTTCCTAAAGACAACCTCTGGATATGATGCTGAGCATATGCACTCAACTACTTTGGTCAACCTTGGCAAGGCCTGTTCTGAGTGGAACCTGTCCTGTTAACCTGCTGTATGGTCTTTGCCACCCTGCTGCAGCTCAGTTTCAGGGTTTTGGCAACCTTCTTATAGCCTAGGCCATCTTTATGTAGAGCAACAATTCTTTTGGGGTGGTCACTTTTGTTGCCAGTGGTTTAGACATTAATGACTGTGTGTTGGGTATGTGTGTGTATGAATCATGTTGTGATTCCACCTGAAGATGGCACAGCTTGCTCACCCAGCACTTACTAATAGACCTTGAGGTATTTCAAATAATTTATTAAAATAACGGTTTTAGTACTGTAGAATATATGTGAAATATAGAATTCTTTCAAAATGTGAAAAACAAATATGACAGTAAAGCAATGATGAATGAAAACACAGTGTGATTAGTAAAAACACATCAAACAAGTCTACGTGTAAAACACGAAGTCCACTCAAAGTAAGTAAAAATTTGCAAGACCACCAACCAAACCCCCAAGGGTGTACGCTCAACTCACATATGGGCTATCATCACAGTGTTCATGGCTGTTTTCCCAGAAAAAAAGCCTCAAATGATGCACAAGAAGGCCCCAAACTGTTTGCTGAAGACAAACAGACAAAGACCATGGATTACTGGAACCGTGTCCTGTGGTCTGATGAGGCATAGATACATTTATTTGGTTCAGATGGTGTCAAGCGCATGTGGCGGCAACCAGACGAGGAGTACAAAGACAAGTGTGTCGTGCCTACAGTCAAGCATGGTGGTGGGAGTGTCGTGGTCTGGGGCTGCATGAGTGCTGCCGGCACTAGGGAGCTACAGTTCATTGAGGGAACCATGAATACCAACATGTACTGTGACATACTGAAGCAGAGCATGATCCCCTCCCTTTGGAGACTGGGCCGCAGGGCAGTATTCCAACATGATAACGACCCCAAACACACCTCCAAGATGACCACTGCATTGCTAAAGAAGCTGAGGGTTGAGGTGATGGACTGGCCAAACATATCTCCAGACATAAACCCTATTGAGCATCTGTGGGGCATCCTCAAGCGGAAGGTGGAGGAGCGCAAGGTCTCTAACATCCACCAGCTCTGTGAGTGGAAGAGAACCTGTGAAGCTCTCGTGAACTTCATGCCCAAGAGGGTTAAAGTCGATGTAAACCCAAAAAAAAAAATATATTTTTTTTGATGTCATGCCGCGTACACACGGTCGTTTTTTGCGATGAAAAAAAACGACGTTTTTTAAAACGTCATTTAAATTGATCGTGTGTGGGCAAAACGTCGTTTTTTGTCTTCAAAAAAACGACCAAAAAAAAATTCCAACATGTTTGAATTTTTTGTGTCGTTTTTCAAAACGTCGTTTTTTGTTTCACAACGTTTTTCAACCCGCGCATGCCCAGAAGCTAGTTATGAAGCGAGCTTCAATGGAAAAGAGTGGTGAACGTAACCTCGCTTTTTGTGAAAAAACGATGGTGTGTATGCAAAATTGTCTTTGAAAAGTGACGTTTCAAAAACGTCGTTTTTTACTTCACAGAAAACGTTGTTTTTTTCATCACAAAAAACGACCGTGTGTACGCGGCATCACAATGTAGAGTATAAGATTTCCTATCATCTGTGCCCAGTCTTGCCACACAGAGTTAATCCAGATCTGAGAAATCCTCTTTTATGTTCAGTGAAAATGAACAGCCTTCCAGATAAAACCCTGCCTAGATAAAAAGTCAGTTTTCTCTCTTCTTGCTTTGAGTGAGAGGTTATTTACATATCTAGCTAGGACATGTTTATCATATGTTATGTTTTGTTTATCATAACATGAGATGATATAACATCATAACACGTCTTAGTAATATACAATGAACTTTGGATCACCTCTTGTTATGATAAACATGTCCAAGCTAGATATGTAAATAACCTGTTACTGAAAGCAATAACAGAGAAACGGACTTTATAATTTGGCAAGTTTTTATCTGGAATTCTGTTAATTTGCACTAAACTTTAAAAGAGGATTACTCAGCGCTGGATTAACTCTGTGTGGCAAGACTGGGCACAGATGATAGGAAATCTTATACTCTACATTGTGACATCAAAAAAATAAAATAATGGTGGCCACACAAAATATTGACACTTTGGACCCAAGTTGGACATTTTCACATTCTTCACTTTTAAAGCGTACTCACTTTTGTTGCCAGAGTTTTACACATTAATGGCTGTGTGTTGAGTTATTTTGAGGGGGCAGCATGTACACTGTTATACAAGCTGTACACTCACTTTTGTGAGATACTGTATATACACTGCTCCAAAAAATAAAGGAACACTTTTGAATCAGAACTCCTGGGATATTGATCTGGTGAATTAAGTAGCAGAGGGGGAGGGGTGTATACAGAGGGGGTTGTTAATCAGTTTCAGCTGCTTTGCTGTTAATTGAAATTAACAACAGGTGCACTAGATGAGATGACCTCCAAAACAGAAATGGATTTTCAGGTAGAGGTGTCTGACATTTTTTTCCCCTACTCATCTTTTCTGAGTGTTTTTCACTAGTTTTGCATTTGACTAGGGTCAGTGTCACTACTGGTAGCACGAGGCAATACTTGGACCCTAAAAAGGTTGCACAGCCAGTCCAACTCCTCCAGGATGGCACATAATACGTGTCATTTCCAGAAGGTTTGCCGTGCCTCCCAGCACAGTCTCTTTTTCTTTACTAGTAATGGCAACAATCGGCGACTCTCTGCCCATCGCCGCCCACCTCACAGCCTCTCAAGTCTTACTGTTCGGACTCTGGCTACTACTGGATGGGGAATGGAGGAAGATCACTCCGCCAGGGAAGGCAAGGAGATAGGCAGATTGCTGGCCAGGATTTGAGCCAAGGCAGAAGTTCATGCGAGCGGAGCTGAATGGGCATGCACCTGAAACTGAAGAAATATTCCCTCCGCTCCAACCAGCACATGGTCATCAGAAAGGGACACCGATAATGGGAAAAATACAACCCCCCTATGCTAGTAGGCACGGCGGAGCAGGGGGGGGGGGTGTAATTCTATTTATTTATTTTTTCATTTTAATTCTGCACTGATTGTCTTTGAAATAGCCCCTGCCCCCTATTAAATCCAATCTGGGGACAAAACCAGGGACAGACTTGGTCCGGGGACAGTGTCCTCAATCAGGGGACTGTCCCCTGAAACTGGGGATGTCTGGTCACCCTACTCTAGGAGAGCTGGACAGAGCCATAGAAGCTCCTTAACCCATCAGCAGGACTGGTATCTGCTCCTTTGTCCAAGGAGGAACAGGATGAGCACTGCCAGAACCCTACAACATGACCTCCAGCAGGCCACTGGTGTGAATGTTTATGACCAAACAATCAGAAACAGACTTCATGGGGGTGGCCTGAGGGCCCAGACATCCTCTAGTGTGCTCTGTGCTCACTGCCGGACACCGTGGAGCTTGAGTGGCATTTTCCATTGAACACCAGAATTGGCAGGTCTGCCACTGGTGCCCAATGCTTTTCACAGATGAGAGCAGGTTCACCCTGAGCATATATGACAAGGGTCTGGAGAAGCCGCGGAGAACTTTATGCTGCCTGTAACATCGTTCAGCCTGACTGGTTTGGTGGTGGGTCAGTGATGGTCTGGGGAGGCATATCCATGGAGGAACGCAGAGACCTCTACAGGCTACACAATGGCACCCTGACTGCCATTAGTTATCGGGATGAAATCCTTTGACCCATTGACAGACCCTACGCTGGTGCAGTGGGTCCTGGGTTCCTCCTGGTGCACGACAATGCCCGGCCTCATGTGGCGAGAGCATGCAGCCAGTTCCTGGAGGATGAAGAAATTGATACCATCGAATGGCCCCCACGTTCACCTGACCTAAATCCAAAAGAACACCTCTGGGACATTATGTTTCGGTCCATCTGGTGCTGCCAGGTTGCACCTCAGTCTGTTCAGGAGCTCAGTGATTCTCTGGCCCAGATCTGGGAGGAAATACCCCAGGACACCATCCGTCGTCTCATTAGGAGCATGCCCTGATGTTGTCAGGCATGCATACAAGCTCTTGGACTAGCTTGCTGCAACATTTTTTTCACTTTGATTTTCAGGGTGTCTTTGAATTCAGCCCTCTGTAGGTGGATGATGAGCCATCCTTTCATTTCTAACACATTACCCAGTCCATATCAGTAGAGATATCCAGCATGAGATTTTTTCCCGGTGAGATCTGATATGTTTTCGAAGAGTTCCTTTAATTTGTTTGAGCAGTGTATATCAAAATGTCCACAAACAAAAAATCTCCAACTAGCCCAATACAATCATACATACAATACATTTATCTGGGTAAAAAACAAGTGATATACTTTAATATACTGGATACTCATGCCTCTATATCTAGATTGATATACCATTGCTTCATAGCATTTATTTTCAGTTCTGCAAAGTTCAGTTAGTTTGTAAAGATTTTTGTTTGATTGTTGTTCTGCTTTTTTTTTTGCTGAAAATTGTATTGTTTGTCTAGAAGACAGATTTTGCAATTTTAACAAAATTAGATACCGAAGCTGAGAAAAATATGTGTATCCAATGACATACTACAGTATATACCTCTAGAGATAATGCTTCTTTTCAAAATATATCATTACCTTTCTAACTCAACCAAGATTCTCAAGTTTGAAGTAAAAAGTTCTCACAAGTACCTAACAAATAGTTTCATCTCTGGGTAAAAAAGGACTTTTGTTTTTTAAAACAGCTTCAGGACTCAAATAATTGGTATACAATGTTATCCAGGCGCACTTTTTAATTAAAAATTGAAATCCTGACCAGTAGGTAGGTAAGGCAGAATATACAGTATGGCAGGGTTATATTACTTTACGTTGGAATGAAAGTGTAAAGGCTCTTCAAAACAAAACGTATCTGCCTATATAAAATAAAACTAATGTGACAAAATTAAAAATTTACATGTGTAGCTCAGGGTACATTCTTGACATAATGCTGTGGTTCCAGGATGAGTTTAGCCTTGCATGTATATGGGATTTTTGTCATCCCAAAGCTGGCAATCAAGATTGCTAAGGGCCAGGCACTTCAAAATAGCCAGGAGGAGAGAATGTCAACGGACATGAGATTGCTGGAGTGCAGGTAAGTATTTGCACAGTTTAGTTCCACTTTAACCACTTAAGACCCGGACCAATATGCAGGCTAAGGACCAGAGGTGTTTTTACAATTTGGCACTGCGCTGCTTTAACTGGTAATTGCGCGGTCATGCAATGTTGTACCGAAACAAAATTTGTGTCCTTTTTTCCCCACAAATAGAGCTTTCTTTTGATGGTATTTGATTGCCTCTGCAGTTTTTATTTTTTGCGATATAAACGGAAAAAGACCGAAAATTTTAGAACAAACAAGTAACAAAAAGTAATAAACTAAATTTTAGTCAAACATTTAGGCCAAAATGTATTCAGCCACATGTCTTTAGTAAAAAAAATCGCAATAAGCGTATATTTATTGGTTTTCACAAAAGTTATAGCGTCTACAAACTAGGGTACATTTTCTGGAATTTACACAGCTTTTATTTTATGACTGCTTATCTCAATTCTTGAGGTGCTAAAATGGCAGGGCAGTACAAACCCCCCCAAATGACCCCATTTTGGAAAGTAGACACCCCAAGGAAATTGCTGAGAGGCATGTTGAGTTTTTTTTGGTCCCAAGTGATTGAATAATGACAAAAAAAAATTACAAAAAGTTGTCAATTATATATTGCTCACACATGCCATGGTTATATGTGGAATTGCACCCAAAATACATTCTGCTGCTTCTCCTGAGTACGGGGATACCACATGTTTGGGACTTTTTGGGAGCCTAGCCGCGTACGGGGCCCCAAAAACCAAGCACCGCCTTCAGCATTTCTAAGGGCGCAAATTTTTGATTTCACTCCACTACCTATCACAGTTTCGAAGGCCATAAAATGCCAAAATAGCACAAAACCCCCCAAAATGACCCCATTTTGGAAAGTAGACACCCCAAGCTATTTGCTGAGAGGCATGTTGAGTCCATGGAATATTAATTTTTTTTGCGCCAAATGATTGAATAATGACCAAAAAAATAAAAATAAAAAAAATGTACAAAACATTGTCACTAAATGATATATTTCTCACACATGCCATGGTTATATGTGGAATTGCACCTCAAAATATATTCTGCTGCCTCTCCTGAGTACGGGGATACCACATGTGTGGGACTTTTTGGGAGCCGTGTACGGGACCCCAAAATCCAATCACCGCCTTCAGGCTTTCTAAAGGTGTAACTTTTTGATTTCACTCCTCACTACCTATTACAGTTTCGAAGGCCATAAAATGCCAAAATAGCACAAAACCCCCCCAAATGACCCCATTTTGGAAAGTAGATACCCCAAGCTATTTGCTGAGAGGCATGTTGAGTCCATGGAATATACATTTTTTTGCCCCAAGTCATTGAATAATGACCAAAAAAAAAAATTACAAAACTTTGTCACTAAATGATATATTTCTCACACATGCCATGGGCATATGTGGAATTGCACCCCAAAATACATTCTGCTGCTTCTCCTGAGTACGGGGATACCACATGTGTGGGACTTTTTGGGAGCCTAGCCGCGTACGGGGCCCTGAAAACCAAGCACTGCCTTCAAGATTTGTGTGAGTGAAATCAAAAATGTATGTCCTTAGAAATCTTGAAGGCGGTGCTTGGTTTTCAGGGTCCCGTACGTGGCTAGGCTCCCAAAAAGTCCCAAACATGTGGTATCCCCGTACTCAGGAGAAGCAGCAGAATGTATTTTGGGGTGCAATTCCACATATAACCATGGCATGTGTGAGAAATATATCATTTAGTGACAATGTTTTGTACATTTTTTTTATTTTAATTTTTTTGGTCATTATTCAATCACTTGGGGCAAAAAAATTAAATATTCCATGGACTCAACATGCCTCTCAGCAAATAGCTTGGGGTGTCTACTTTCCAAAATGGGGTCATTTGGGGGGGTTTTGTGCTATTTTGGCATTTTATGGCCTTCGAAACTGTGATATGTAGTGAGGAGTGAAATCAAAAATTTGCGCCCTTAGAAATGCTGAAGGCGGTGCTTGGTTTTCGGGGTCCCGTATGCGGCTAGGCTCCCAAAAAGTCCCAAACATGTGGTATCCCCGTACTCAGGAGAAGCAGCAGAATGTATTTTAGGGTGCAACTCCACATATAACCATGGCATGTGTGAGCAATATATCCTTTAGTGACAACTTTTTGAATTTTAATTTTTTTTTGTCATTATTCAATCACTTTGGACAAAAAAAAAAAAATCAATGGACTCAACATGCCTCTCAGCAGTTTCCTTAGGGCAGGGGTGTCAAACTGGCGGCCCTCCAGCTGTTCCGAAACTACAAGTCCCATCATGCCTCTGCCTGTGGGAATCATGCTTGTAACTGTTAGCCTTGCAATGCCTCATGGGACTTGTAGTTTTGCAACAGCTGGAGGGCCGCCAGTTTGACACCCCTGCCTTAGGGTGTCTACTTTCCAAAATGGGGTCATTTGGTTTTTTTTTGTGCTATTTTGACATTTTATGGCCTTCGAAACTGTGATATGTAGTGAGGAGTGAAATCAAAAATGTACACCCTTAGAAAGCCTGAAGGCGGTGATTGTTTTTTGGGGTCCCGTACGCGGCTAGGCTCCCAAAAAGTCTCACACATGTGGTATCCTCGTTCTCAGGAGAAGCAGCAGAATGTATTTTGGGGTGGAATTCCACATATAGATTGATCGGTGGGTATGCCCACCATTAGAATACCTCCCTTCATCCACCCAGTTCTAATGATGGGCATACATGCACCATTTATATATGCCGAAGCATGGGGGCATCCTCCCGCAAAAAAAGTTATGCCGCATACACATGGTAAGACTTTTCTATGCCGCGTACACACGGTCGGACTTTTCTAAGCCTCCGTAGGAATGTCAACCGTATGTACGCGGCATTTGGAGCAAAATCGCTCCTCCGTCCCTAATGCCCCCATGCTTCGGCATATATGCTCTTTTTTGAACTGTGGTGGTGAAATCACTTACAGCATTGAAGTCGCGGCTTTATATATATCGTGGGAGCAAACGCTGTTGCTGTCACGCTAAATAAATCTGTGCTGCAACTGAATGGCGTACCTGCTAAGCAAATGATGGTTAACATTAAAACAAAGTAACATTACAGTATAACAGTAAGATCATACCATACCTGCAAAGCAAATACCAATAAAAAAAAATAGTAAAAAATAAAACATTTTTTAACGCAACCTGTGCCTAAAATATATATATATATATATATATATATATATATATATATATATATATGCCTATGCCTAATATATATATGCCGAAGCATGGGGGCATCCTCCCGCAAAAAAGTTATGCCGCGTACACACGGTTGGACTTTTCTATGCCGTGTACACATGGTCAGACTTTTCTATGCCGTGTACACATGGTCAGACTTTTCCACGGGAAAGCCTCTGTAGGAATGTCAACGTATGTACGCGGCATTAGGAGCAAAATCGCTCCTCCTCCCCAATGCCCCCATGCTTCGGCATATATGCTCGTTTTTTAACTGTGGTGCTGAAATCACCTCCTACAGCACTGGAGTCACGGCTTTATATATCGTGAAACAAGCGCTGTTGCTGTCGTGATAAATAAGTCTGCGCAACAGCTGAATGGCGTACCTGAAAACAGTAAAGTAAATTACATACCTGAAAAGCAAGCATGAAAAAACATAACAATAAAACTTTGCAGAATAAAATAGAGTAAAAAAGAGCAGAACAATAGAGAGAGAATAGAGAGGGAGAGAACAATAAAACAACAACTATTTTTTTTTTTTTTTTTTTTGTGTTTTTTTTACTTTTTACTTTTTTTTTTTTTAACACTTTTTTTTGTAACTGTAACAGTTCAACTTTTCGGTTCCAGGTTTGGGTCTCTCAAAATGCGATGGCATCTTGGGAGACCCTGTGTACGTGTGCCTAGCCTGTGAAATGTTTTACCCTACGCTAATACTTCACTAGTGTGTGGAAGTGTTCAAAACATTTACCAATACAAAGACCAGGATCGTCAGGACATTGGGGACAAAAATAACGGGTGTCACACCTAAATCCGCGCTTGCTACAGACACGACATCTTCTTTGGGGGGCTCGTTGGGTAGGGGTACTCTCGAGGGCATATATAAAATGCCTCTCATGCAGTCGGCTTACTGCATTTGGTAGGGGATGGTGAGGTGCAGAACCGCCTGGATACAGGAGTTCTGTGATGATATCCTTCTGGAATTGAAGGAAGGATCCATTCTGTCCTGAAGCTTTGTATAAGACAAAAGCATTCAGTAGAGTCAACTGAAATAAATGTAGAGACACTTTTTTGTACCAGCGTCTCGTCTTACGGGCAATATGATACGGCGCCATCAACTGGTCGTTGAGGTCCACCCCTCCCATATTTTGGTTATATTCGTGGAGGGGTTTCTCCACAACACCAGTCGCCGTACGAATTTTTACTGTTGTGTCTGCGTGAAGGGTGGTAAGAACGAAAACATTCTTATTGTCCCCTCACTTCACAGCGAGCAAATTATTACATCTGCAGCAGGCTCTCGCCCCCAGCCTAATATGGGCATCTACAAGCCGCTGGGGAAAGATTAGGTCGCACGGTGCCACATGCTCCAATCTGACGATCAAACAAGTGACTAAAAAGTGTCACGCTGCTGTAATAATTGTCCACATACAAGTGGTACCCCTTTCCGAATAAGGGTGACACCAAGTCCCAAACGATCTTGCCAGCGCTCCCCATGTAATCTGGGCATCCTTTCAGACTATCTTTGCCCTCATAAACCCTAAAGCTCCATGTGTAGCCTGTTGCCCTGTCACAGAGCTTATAGAGCTTGACCCCGTATCTGGCACGCTTGCTGGGAAGGTACTGCTTGAAAGACAAGCGGCCATAAAATTTAATTAGGGACTCATCAACGCAGACAACTTGCTGGGGATTAAACAAGGCTGCAAAACGTTTGTTGAAATGGTTTATGAGGGGCCGAATTTTGTAGAGCCGGTCAAATTCAGGGTCTCCAAGTGGACGACAAAGTGCATTGTCGCTGAAATGCAGGAACCGCAGGATCGTCTCATATCGTTTCCTGGCCATGTGAGCAGAGAATATGGGCATTTGGTCAATTGGCTCTGTTGACCAATACATGCGCAATTGAGAAAATTTGTGTATGCCCATATTGAGGGTAAGGCCCAGAAAGATCTTAAATTCGGAAACCTCAAGAGGTTTCCATTCTTTGGCAAGGAGGGTCTGGGGATTAGCGGCGATGTAGGTACCAGCATATACATTAGTCTGGTCCACAATAGATCTATAGAGATCTTCCGTGAAATACAGCGAATAAAAATCAAGTGGCATACAATTCGCTGTATCCACCTGAATACCGGGTTGGCCAGTGAATGGGGGAAGTACGGGTGCTGCAGAAGTGGTGGGGACCCAATCAGGATAGGCGAATTCTGCAGGAAGGGCACTATTGTTGTTAAAATAGTCTGACCAAGTGTATGGGGCTTAACAATACTATTGTTAAGCCCCATACACTTGGTCAGACTGTTTTAACAACAAACATAAAAACGATCGTTTTCCGATCGTTCTCAGAAAATTTGTTCGTTTTTAAACTGCATCAGAAAACCATTTTTGGGTTCAAAAGTCTGGCCAACTGATCTCCCTTCAGATGAAAATCCACAGAAAAGTTTATTAGGCTTTACTGTACAAGTGTACTCACTATTCTGCACAAAAGAGAAGCTGCTTTCAGTCACTGAGGCTGGCCATACATGTTCAATTTTCTTGTACAATTTTCTTTTAGATTTACCAAAAACCATATAATATGAGGTCAAACTAAACAACACTTTCAATTGTATGCAATCAGGCAGGCCATTGCACTACATAGTTGAAGGTAAATCTAAAGAAAATTGCACAGAAAATTGTATCATGTATGGCCAGCCTAATGCCGCGTACACACGGTCGTTTTTTGCGATGAAAAAAAACGAAGTTTTTTAAAATGTCATTTAAATTGATCGTGTGTGGGCAAAAAAAATTCCAACATGTTTGAATTTTTTGTGTCGTTTTTCAAAACGTCGTTTTTTGTTTCACAAAAAGTCACCGTGTGTAGCAAAAACGTCGTTCAAAACGACGTTTTTCAACCCGCGCATGCCCAGAAGCTAGTTATGAAGCAAGCTTCAATGGAAAAGAGTGGTGAACGTAACCTTGCTTTTTGTGAAAAAACTATGGTGTGTATGCAAAATTGTCTTTGAAAAGTGACGTTTCAAAAACGTTGTTTTTTACTTCACAGGAAACGTCGTTTTTTTTTTCATCGCAAAAAACGACCGTGTGTACGCGGCATAACTCTCTGGCCATTAAAAAAACCATAAACAAAAGATTTGCATTTGAACCCGTTTCTTTTGTTATTTTCGTATGTTGATATGACACCTATAACAAAAGATTTGCCTTCAGTATTTTGAATACACAGAAAACAGAAAAAGGAATTCATTCAATATACATAATGAAATTCTTTTGTTATAGATGTCATTGAACAATGAACATACAACTGAAAACGAACACAAAACGGATTCAAACAAAATACACAATGCAAACCTCTTGATACAGATTTCATTTTCGTTATTTTGCCGTTTTCGTTTTGTCGTTTTTTCCCGTCGGATCGTTCGTTCGTATTTGCGGTCGTTCGTTATGCGACTCATCCGTTATCCCGTAGTTTTCGTATTTTGGTGCTTTACCGTTTTCGTATGTACACAGTATCCCGCGGGTACGAAAATTAACATTTTCGTACGAAAATAACATTCGTACGAACGGGAATGCACATATCTAGTGCCCTGATGCTATAAACAGCAAACTAACTACCCAGCGTCAACCGTAACACTTATATGGTGATCACTGGTGAAAGGGTTAACTAGGGGGCAATCAGGGGGTTAAAACCTTTATTAGGTAATATATTGGGGTACCTGACGCTTTCTAAAAACCTAAATAACTAACTGGCTAACCTGCGTCACCAGTGACACTTATATGGTGATCACTGGTGAAAGGGTTAACTCTAGGGGCAATCAGGGGTTAAAAACTTTATTTATGGGGGTACCTAATGCTATAGAACCTGGCGGCGAACCTCAAAAAAAACTAACTGCCTAGCGGCAACATTGACACTAATACAGCGATCAGAAAATCGATCGCTTAGTGACACTGGTAATAGGGGGTGAAAGGGTTAACTAGGGCGGTGATCAAGGGGTTAAACCTTTATTAGGCGGGGTAGGGGGCTACCCTGGACCTAAAGGGGGCTAAGACTAACTGCCCTGACACTTTGTACTGTGACACTGACACTAAATGCAGTTATCAGAAATAAATGATCACTGCATTCAGTGACACACTGTGACACTGAACTGGGGGGGGGGGGTGATCGGCGGTGACAGGAAGGGGTTAAGTGTGCCTATGTGTACCTGTGTCAGTGTACTGTTAGGTGCAACTTACTGTGTGATGTCTTCTCTCCTCAGCGTCGGACGAAAAGACCGACACGAGGAGGAACACATCACTTCCCTCTTCCTGTGTTTACAGTTAGCACAGGAAGAGGCGGGGGAGGGGCGCGCATTGGCTGGGAGCGATCGCGAGGGGGTGGCTGAAAACTAATAGCCGCCCCCTCATTCCGGATCGCTCACGCTCACGCTCCAGCAGGATAGGTACACCTCCGACCCCCGTCTAGGCAGCAACGTATATATACGTTGATTTTCCCCGTCGGTGCCATTCTGCCGACGTAAATGTACATGCGGCGGTCCTTAAGTGGTTAAAACTGCTAATATGTTTAATATTTAATTTGTTGTTGCTGTTAGGAACCACTACAGTGAACCCTCCTGTTTCCGATTCCAACTTTTAGTGTTGCTGCACTAGTTTAAACCTTCTTCACTTTGTTCCAATATTTTCTTGTTTATGAATTGATTATGCAATTAAAATGAGAGGCAGGCTGTGCAACAGTGACACATAAACCTGATACAACATGAGTTTAGAGTATGGAAACGATGAGACCACTACATAGAAATCATACTTAAAGTTGTCCATAGCCAGAGGGGCCCTTGAAAATGTCGAAAAGACAGTATTTAGTTCAGGGGTCAGGCTTGAAGACCAATTGCTATAGCAGTAGCGGGACTACCACCGACCAGCAGGATAGGTACACAGGCAGTCACCCTGGCAGAAGACACAGGCTCACCTGGGGTGCAGAGTCTAAATACTAACCCATGTTTACCAGAGCTCCTGATGGTGGAGATGGATTTTGCTGCATGTTATTACCAGGTCGCAGTCCTCGGGATCACCCCACCAGGAGGTGAGCAAGCTGGGGTCCAGTAAGGGTCAAACAGAAGTTTGGGATCAGGCAGAAGCGTAGACAAGGAACAAGCCAAGGTTTTGATAACGAGTGCTAGCACAATATGAACAAAGGCGAGATACTGGCTGAAGAGAGCTAAATATTCTGGCAAACAGGAAGTGCAGATACATGGCTTAAATCAGGAAGTTCATAGAAATAGCAAAGAATTCAAGATTCAAGACAAACAAGGTTCAAGGCAGAATTATCTAAAGAATTGTTCAGGGAACTTTACAGCATCCTGCTTGGCTTAACAAGAAGAGTTACCACCAGAGGCAAACAGATGTTCTAGGTTCTAAACCCAGTCCCTGAGGCCCTGTACACACGAGGAGACATGTCCGATGAAAATGGTCCGCGGACCGTTTTCATCGGACATGTCTCCTGGGATATTTTGGTCTGATGTGTGTACACACCATCAGACCAAAATCCCCGCGGACAGAGAACGCGGTGACTTGACGGTGACGTGGCGGGGCGACGTGCTCAAACACGGAAGTTCAATGCTTCCATGCATGCGTCGAATCAATTTGACGCATGCGGGGGATTTCTGTCCGATGGTTGGGCGTACTAACCATCGGACATGTCCGACGGACAGGTTTCCAGCGGACAAGTTTCTAAGCATGCTTAGAAAATTTTATCTGCTGGAAACCTGTCCGCTAGGCCATACAAACGATCGAACATGTCCGCGGAAACTGGTCTGCGGATCAGTTTCAGCGGACATGTCTCCTCGTGTGTACGCAGCCTGATAGTTGGGCTGTGAAGGCTTTTTATTTATAATTTTAAATGGTTTTATATGGATTTATTTAAATGAATTAATATATGGATAACGCTTTGTTCAGTGTCTCTTCTATGAAATTCCAGGAACTTGGATGAGAACAGTGGGAAAAAAAGCAGGAGAACCTTGGAGACTGTGTATAAGTGAAGTTGGATAGGTTTTTTGGATAATACGATAAAGCCGGTACATGGAGAGGCTGAATTAGATTTGATCTACCTTAGGCTGGGTTCACAGCTACCGTGTTTCCCCGAAAATAAGACCTACCCCAAAAATAAGACCTAGCACTATTTTCCCCGGAGAGCTCCAATATAAGCCCTACCCTGAAAATAAGCCCTAGTTTAAAATGCTTGTTAAATCCTATAATTCACTCTATTACAGTAGTATATAATGTACAATGTGTGTGTTTCTGTAATATAATTGTGGGAAAAAGATCCGGCGGGTCATAGAAAGCGCAAAGCGGTGCTATAACGTAGGTATTTGGCACAATTATATTACAGAAATACACACATTGTACATTATATAATACTATAATAGAGTGGATTATAGGATTTTACAAGCATTCACACTGGGGATTCCTGTCAGGCAGGGAGAGAGGGGAAGAGAAGAAGACATCACATTACATAAGACCTACCCCAAAAATAAGCCCTATTTTGTTGCCAAAATTAATATAAGACCCGGGCTTATTTTCGGGGAAACACGGTATGCAAATTGAACGCGGATTTCCCTGCATCAAATTCGCATAGCAGGAGAATGTGAAGGGCTCTCTATGGAGCCGGTACACATATCTCCGGGGTGACTGCAGAGCGCACTGCACAGAAACGCTGTGCGTCTTTTGCTCCATTTCAGGGCCGAATTCAGGCAAAGATTCTGCTCTAATTCGTCCCTGAAATGGAGAACAGGGATGCACAGCATTGCTGTGCTATCCACGGCTGGTTTAGGTGTGAGTCGAGCCTCAACCTAGTCAAACAGTTCTTGTTAATCATAACTAACATGGGAGTCCAGTAAGGAGATCACTTAGGCCGCGTACACACAATCAGACATGTCCAACGGACCGTTTTCATCGGACCAGGCTGAAGTGGTCTGATGTGCGTACACACCATCGGACAAAAATCCCATCGGACCAGAACGCAGTGACGTAGAACACAACGACGTGATGAAAAAACAAAGTTCAATGCTTCCAAGCATGCGTCGACTTGATTCTGAGCATGCGCAGGATTTTGGTCCGATGATTTTGTGTACTAACCATCGAACCTGTCCGACGAACAGGTTTCCAGTGGACAGGTTTTAAAGCATATTTTGAAACTTTGGTCCGCTGGAAAACGGTCCGATAGGCCGTACACACGATTGAACATATCCGCTGAAACTGTGTGTACGCGGCCTTAGAGTGGAAGAAAACAGCTAGTGGAAGAGATTGGTGTAATATCACACCAATGCATCACTGCATTAGTAGGCAGCAGCCAAAGTATTAAGCAGGCCAATGATAACTGAAAAATGTCTTCACTACTCTACCCCTCAATTTAGATACACCAGTGATTGGCATCCTTGAATTGTCTGTCCATGGCAATATCCCTGGCACTGTTTTGATAAGTGGCTTGCTGTTATCATTCTTGGACGCAGTCAGAGGCTTGTCTTTTCATAAAATGTTGAAATCTGAACTAAACCCAGGACCGACATGAGCAATATAATATTTATAACGATAACATAAAATAATCAATAGCATTAACCGACAATTCTTATTCTCTTCAGGTAAACCTGTTTGCTGGTATACCTTTAGCTCTTAAAAACATAATTGTTTTAGTTTCTTATTATTAGAAAATTGTGCCCAGTTGGTCTTAATTGATGTATTATACAATAGTGTTTCACTATTTCTTTTATTTCACTGAAAAACAATTATAAAGAAGATCAATTGATGCTTCTTCTGAAACATTTCAGAGCAGTATCAGAACACAGTGCTTTGCAGGGGACTCTACCATGTAATTACATATGATTTGATAATGTGGGTAATAGCGCAGAATACAGAAAGCTATTTTCCAACAATTATATGCATTGGAAGGGATGCTGATCAAGACAGCACATAGCAAATTGATTTACATTGAACTACACATCATTTGTTTTGTTCTTATCACAATTTGTCTACCAGATTTGAGTTCTAGTAATGACAGAATGCAAGAAAAAAACAATTAGGGGGCCGTGTTAGGATAAAATTATGTCTGCCATTGCTTTCTTGTTTTTTAAAGGAACAAGCTTCAGCGCTTTCAATATCATTGCTCATTCTTGCTTCATTAGTTACACTGGCCCAGATTCACAGAGAGTGGTACGCCACGCCGACGCAGCGCGGAGAGGCAAGCACTGCATTCAGAAAGCTATTGCTCCCAACGCTGCGTCAGCGTGGCATATTTTTCGAAGGCGCAGGCCGGCGTAGGTGGAAGTGGGCGTGACCCCATGCAAATGATGGTCCAAGCATGGTGCAGTGTTTTACGCCCGGCGTATCACGAACTGTGCATGTGTCGTGACGTGGATGCATGAAACAACACCCTTATGCGTATGCTCACAACCACACCGGCACAACTGCCTAAGATCACCACGTACGCCGTGAACTTAACGTACGTCCAGCCAGACACACGTCCAACGTAATACGCCGGCTTGTGTTCTCTTCTTTGCATGTCTGCTGCCAGGTTGCACCTCATCTATGGGGAATAACTTTACGCCGGAAGTACAACTTACGCGCACCTCGCGTAGCATGCGTCGGGCGCACGTACGTACATGAATCGCCGTATTTCCCTAATTTGCATGATTGAATGCCTAATCAATGGGAGCAGCAACATGCGTCCAGACGAAAAGTGCGCCCACGCTTCACCGGGGTATGTAAGCTACGTCGGCGTAGGGTGGCCAGTTTTTAGGCGTATGTTGGTTTGTGGGTCTGGTGCACAGATACGCCAGCGCAAATTTGCACTTACCGGTGCACAGTCATTTGCACTTACGTTGGCATAAGTGCTTTGTGAATCTGGGCCTAAGTCACCAGGTGAAAGGTTGCAAAAGGAGCTGATAGATTTCAGACATTTGTGAACACCAGAACTGCACAGGTACCAGCGATTACACATTTTCTGGACAAAAAAATGTTGATTCATGTAATGCTGACTTTATACCTCTCTACGCTATTTAAAACAAAAAAAAGTTTTGCATATTAGCTCATTTTTAAATATTTACCTTAAAACAAAGCTGTTGCAGCACACCGCTGTCCAGGGGCGGACTGACAACTCATGGGGCCCTCAGGGCAATAGGAGATTATGGGGCCCCCCGGGCAATAGGAGATTATGGGGCCCCCGAGCAATAGGAGATTATGGGGCCCCCAGTCAGTAGGAAATTATGGGGCCCCCATTCAATAGGAGATTATGGGGCCACACAGTACTGTATACACACATACAGTATACATACACAGTATACACACACAGACACAAAATATACACACACAGTATACATACAGTATCTTCACAGTATACAAATACACATAATACACATACAGAGAAACCGAGTAAACACAAGCAGTATATATACACGACACTAAGAAGGTACTGGAGAGGCGGATGGTCAGTCCGCCCCTGCCACTGTCACAGCCGACATCTTTCCCAGAGCTGCTTCCTTTGATTGACCGGAGCTGTAATGACATGACTCCCGTGCATGTACGGTAGCTGTCGTTCACGGCACAGGCTCAGAGGGAATGGCATCTGTGGGCCGTTCCTTCAGAGTGCATGCACCAGTGATGTCACTGCCTGCATGCACTGGAAATATCTCCTAAACTGTACAGGTTTAGGAGATATTTTCAATACCTATAGGTAAGCCTTATTATAGGCTTACCTATAGGTAAACGTTTGCAGAGGAAGTTTACTTCATAGACATATAGAGCTCTTTCATTCAGCCTATTGGCAGAATGAAAGAAATCTAACAAAATCCTCCGTCCATGCAGATGGACAAATCGCTCCTGATGGCTATTGTGTCCTGACTACTAGTTAGTAGTTATGAGTTATGACCACTATTTATGACCACTATTCAATTGACTCATTTAAAAAACACACTTCAAATGTAGTTGACAATTTGAGGCTGATTTACTAATGACGTTTAGTTCTCTTACCGCTCCAGCGCTGTCCTGGCTTCACCCTTATTCATATCACTTTCTGTTTTCACAGGAGAGGGCAGTGGGAGCCATAGGCTTCTGCTCCTGTCAGTCAAACTCCCGTGAGGAGAGAGCATGGCTTACCATTTCTGTGTGTATCTATAGACGCACATAGCCTGGCTCAGAGCATGCACACACAGATGCCTCCTTAGCATCCAGCTTGCCAAGGAGGCAACTGGAGGGAAGAGAAGTAGACAGCACTGGCAGGGGACTGGCAGACGAGGTGGTAAGGGCCCAATATTGTTGCAAAGAGCAAGTAAGTATACCCTTCTTTTTATTTTAACAAAAAAAAAGCAGCCTACACTGCTGAACACTGCCTCAATGAAGAAAAATCAACAGCTAAAGTTTCTTTCACGAACCATCAATTCGAGGAGTGTCACTCTCCTGACCCTTTGCTGAGCTCAGTGATTCCTCCCACTAACCCTAACATCACTATAGGGCACATTGGGTTTGACAATATGGGAGGCAGGTTAGGTGAGTATTTACTATCTTCTTTACAGCTTTACAAGTTCTAAAGATTTTCTACCTTAAAGCGGAGTTCCACCTATTTAAATGTCAGCAGTTACAAAATGTGTAGCTGCTGACTTTTAATAATCAGACACTCACCTGTCCCACGATCCAGCAATGTGGGCATACAAAGCCCCACTCCTCTCCCTCTCCTCTCTGCGGTGTCAGCATTCTAACTGTGAGCGCGGCTTGGCTTCACAGCCGGACAAGCACTGTGCACACGCGAGCCGCGCTGCGTGCTGTGAATGGGCGGGCAATTTTACGGGACCTGTGACGTGTCCCAGAAGATTGCAGGGAGGGATGGAGTGAGGTGAACTCCCTTCTGGCGTAAGGGGATAAAGTGGGAGCTGGGTGTCTGTAAAAACAGGGTACCCATATCTCCCCCCAAAAAATTACATGCACAGAGCAGGTAAGTATAGAGATGTTTGTTTTTTAATTACCTTTACAATATCTTTAAAGGGGTTGTAAAGGTTTGTTTTTTATTTTCTAACTAGGTTTCTTTAAGCTAATGCATTGTTGGTTCACTTAACTTTTCCTTTGATTTCCCTTCTAAATGTTTTTTTTCTTTGTCTGAATTTCTCACTTCCTGTTCCTCCTCAGTAAGCTTGCCCCCATCACCCGAGCCGTTTTGGCTGGGGGTTAGTCAGCGTGCTCGCCCCCTTCCTTGGGACTACATCCCTGCGGGGAGACGATGTGAACATTCGAAAAAACATTTAGAAGGGAAATGGAAGGAAAAGGTAAGTGAACTAACAATGCAATAGCTTAAAGGAACCTATTTAGAAAATAAAAAACAAACCTTTACAACCCCATTAAAGATATTGTAAAGGTAATTAAAAAACAAACAAACATCTCTATACTTACCTGCTCTGTGCATGGATTTTTTTTTGGGGGAGATATGGGTACTGTGGCAGGAAGTCAGGAAAATCTTTGGGTGTTGTCACAGACGGGAGATACATTTCTGCCTTGTTTAGACAATACACCAATTACTACCAGGTGTCGGCTGCAGAAATTGTTTCTCTGCTGTATGACCAGCAGTGTCTGTCCAGTAGTAGGCTGTGCCAGACTCCATAGGTAGGTTCCTGTGTGGTGAAGGTAGACGCCCCAAGTGGCCAGGGTTTATTTTATGTTTTGTTTTGTTTATGCTGTTTGGATGCTTGCACATGTTTCCAGCAATATGGAAGAATAAACCAAACTCTTTGTTTTCAACCGTCTTCGACTGCCTCTCTGTATAGTTCAGTGTGTAGTGAACCCATGCAGGGGGTGACCCGCTACCAAGCTAACCCCTTACAGTACCTTTACAACTCCTTTAAGTTTGGTGACAGGGTTGCTTTAGGGTAAGCACTGTTTAATAAACTAATAAAATATGTTCTTAATGAAAATCCAATATAATTTATTTTTAATGTCCAAAATACTCAAGCTTGACAAATTCTTTAATAGTTCCAGCTATTATTCAAAGGCACTAATTAGCTAATTAGAATGTTTTTCTTTTCAGTATTAACCTTTTTTCACCTTTTAAATATTTTTTTTCCACTTCTTTGTAATATGTATTTTCCAACCTGCAATTCATGGAGACAGAGACATGTATGAACATTTAGTAACTATAATAAAAAATACAACAGGCAGACAGCATGTTAAATGGTCTCCTGCATAGCTTCTGAAGGTCTGTATAGAAGGTAACAGAAAAATATTTGACAGTATCCTTGAGACTTGCTTTAATGAGCAGTTGTCTGAAGCTTTTATTAAATATAATTATGCATCAGGCAGGATCCGAGCGGGCCACCCATTGACTTCTATGGACAGGCAGATGTCAGCGGAGATATGTCTGGTGACACCGCCTGCCATCCATTCTGACAAGATCCGCTCAAAACAGACAGATAATGATATGTGCGCTATCTGTCCAGCGGATCAGATGAGATTGGATGAAAAGGGACAGGCTGTCCATTTTCATCTGATCTCCCCATAGAGGGGCTCTAACAGGTCTTCACAGTAAGCAGAGACAGACCAGTCATCCGCCTCCTCAGCGGGGATCAACAGAGCGATCCAATGCTGAGCTAGCGGAGTCCGTCCAGCAAGTCCACCCCTTGTGAAAGGAACCTAATGCCGCGTACACACGGTCGGAAATTTCCGACATCAAATGTTCGATGTGAGCTTTTGGTCGGATATTCCGACCGTGTGTATGCACCATCGAACCTTTTCCATTTCGGAATTTCCAACAACAAATATTTGAGAGCTGGTTCTAAATTTTTCCGACAACAAATGTTCTTGTCAGAAATTCTGATTGTCTGTATGCAATTCCGATGCACAAAAATTCTATGCATACCCGGAATCAATTTGACGCATGCTCGGAATCATTGAACTTAATTTTTCTCGGCTCATCGTAGTATTGTACGTGACCGCGTACTTCACGTTCGGAAATTTCCGACAACATTCGTGTGACCGTGTGTATGCAAGACAAGTTTGAGCGAACAATCCGTCGGAAAACAATCCACGGTTTTGTTGTCGGAATGTCCGATCGTGTGTACGCGGCATCAGAGGATAGTATGATGGATAAGATTATGTCAGTCTGTAGTAAAAAGTTGATTACATGTATGTATGGTACAAACTGCAACAACTACTGTATATTTAAGCAGGAAAATTTCTTAAGAAGTAAAGAAAAGATTAATTTTTCTTTATCACTGGTAAAAATGTAAATTTATATATTCATTTCTGCATTATATTTTAATTATTTTTAGCCTACCTATTAATCTGAATGAATGAATGAATGAATGAATGAAAACTTGTATAGCGCGGCACATGCGAACTGAATCGCCTCTGGGCGCTTGTTGTTCCTGTCTCCTTTGATATCAAAAGAGAAAAGTCTTGACCTAAATGCTAGGTGGTTCTCCTCCAACCGAATGCTGGTTGGTAAAGCGTTCCATAGTCTGGGACCTTGGATCGCGAATCTTCTTTCTCCTTTGGACTTGAAGTTTGCTTTCGGAACCTGGAGTAGGTTCTGATTCGTGGATCGCAAAACGCGATTGGGATTATGCGCTTTTATTATTTCGCATAAATAAAGGGGGGCATTCCCATGGACACATCTATGCATGAGACAGAGAGCTTTAAAAGCAATTCTGTCTTTAACTGGCAGCCAATGAAGGGCTCTCAGTGAAGGTGAGATGAATTCCCAGGGTTTTTTCCCAGTCACAAGTCTGGCGGCCGTATTCTGAACGACTTGCAGACGAGCGATTTGGTACTTGGGAAGGCCGAGGTAAAGGGCATTTGCATAATCCAGCCTGGAGTTTACAATTGTTCCCACCACGACCGCTAAATCTTCTTTAGGGATGAACGGAGTGAGTCTGCGTAGTAGGCGCAGTAGATGGTGAGATCCGCTGACTACTGACCCTATTTGTGCGTCCATTGTCATAAAGGAGTCAAAAATGACCCCTAGGCTTTTGACTTTGGCGCTAGGGGTGATGAGCTTGCCCAAAATAGGCGGGGGGGTCCACGCTGTTGAAAGTTGATTCCTGCGCTTGGCGTGAAACAGGAGAAGTTCTGTTTTCGCTCCATTGAGTTTAAGATAACTCTTTGTCATCCAGTCCTCTATCAAAGAGAGGCATGTGTCTAGATTGAGGTGGTGATCCTGTCTATTGCAGATGCGGAAATACAGTTGCGTATCATCTGCATATGAGTGGTAGAGCAGTTTTTGGCTGCTGATAATCTCAAAAAGAGGACGAAGATATATGTTAAACAGCACTGGTGACAGAGGCGATCCTTGAGGGACTCCGCATGTTACTGTGCGTTTTTCAGACGTAAAAGGTCCTAACTTCACTGTTTGCGATCGGTTTTCCAGAAAAGAGGAGAACCAAGATAAATCGCCTTCTGCGACTCTGGCTACTTCAGCAAGCCGAGTCAGTAACAGATTGTGGTCTACAGTGTCGAAGGCTGCACTTAGGTCCAACAGAACTAGGAGACAAGATTCTCCTTCATCTGCGGCCTTGAGAACATCGCCCCATACTTTCAGCAATGCTGTTTCCGTCCCGTGTCCGGGACGGAAGCCTGATTGCAATGGGTCAAGTAGCTTGTAGGTATCTAGATGCTGTTGCAGCTGTTGCACCACTACTTTTTCCATTATCTTTGAGAGTACGTTGAGGCTTGTTATGGGACGGCGGTGGAGTGGGTCCTTGGGGTCCAGGGAGGGGTTCTTCATGATGGGTAGGATTATACCCTCTTTCAACTGTGAGGGCACTATGCCCTCCAAGAAAGACTGGTTGATAAGCTGCGTGATGGGAGGAGCCAGGATGTAGGCGCATTCCTTCAGCAGTTTTGTGGGGATAATGTCATTTGGCGCTGTGCCATTACGCAGAGTACAAATGACATTCTTAGTGGTCTCGGTGGAGATGGGTTCCAGGGTAAACTTACCTGATATAGGAGAATTCCTATGGGTGCTGTGTGAGAGGCTGCAGGGGGGGCTGAGGGGAGAATTGTTTTGCTAAATGCTTTCACGGATTGCCTCGATTTTATTAATGAAATAATCCGATAGTTCATTGCAAAATTCTTGTGTGTCCGAACTGGGGGCTTCAATGCAACTTGGTTTCATGGTCTGGGTGACCATCTTGAAGAGTTCGCGGGGGCGGTTTAGGGCACCGTTGATAGCCTCCGAAAAATACTTTTTCTTGGCTTAGAAAATACCTTTGTGGTATTTTCTTGTAGTCGCCTTGTAGATGGATAGGTTTAGCTCTGAAGAACATCTTTTCCAGGCAGATTCTGCCCTTCTGCGTTCTTGCTTCAGTAACGACAGCTGGTTGTTAAACCATCTGCGGTTGTTTTTCCGAATGCGGGTTCTTAGTTTCGGCGCTACCAAGTCGGCTGACTGTAGCATGGCCGAGTTTATGGCTTCCAATGTTTCAACGGCCGTTTGATGCGGCTGAGTTGTTTCTATTTTTTTCCTTAAAGTAGTTTTGAAGAGTTCCGAGTGGAGCTTCTTCTGACATCTAGTCCAGTGTGTTGTCACTGGATTTGATGTTTTTGTTGCAGGGGGGATGGTGGAAATACTGAATATAATTGCATGGTGGTCTGTCCATGGCAATTTTTCATTTTCCCAAATTTTTATTTCCAGAGCTTGTCTGAAAATAAGATCAAGTGTGTGACCTGAAGCATGTGAGGGCCCACATACTAGTTGCTGCAATCCTAATCCTTCCAGGTGGTCAATACAGGCGTCGGCAATGGGGTCTTGTGAGGAGTTGGCCCAGAGATTGAAATCCCAGAGCAGCAAAAGATGTTTGCTGTTGAGGGTGTAAGTGGAGAAGAAATCCGTCCATGATGATAGCAGCTGCGATTTTGGGCCGGGCGGCCTATAGCAGAGCAGAATGTGGACGGTCTCCTTTGAATTTGCTTGCAGTTGCAGAGTAAGGGTTTCCATGAATGGAAGAGGGTTTTGGCGGACTGGTTTGGTGATCGTAAGATGAGTCTTGTGGATCACCGCCAGGCCGCCTCCTCTTTGCCCTATTCTGTTTTCCGTTATGATACGGTAATTTTCTGGCACCAGTTCTCCTAGAATGGTGTTACAGTCGGCTGTGAATGATCTTGAAGTCTGTAAACTTTGTGAAGATCCCCATACATTCATTTCCCTGATTTTTGTGACATGTACTCCCTATGCCGGGTTGATGTGGGCACTAAGGATGAGCTCCGGCATATCCGCAAAGTCCACGTGCAGAGCCAGCCAGGAAGTTGTCATTGTGCTGCGCTAATCACAGGCAGTGAGACATTTCCCAATTTCTGCAACCGTGCATCAGGACAATGTCTCACTGCCTGTGATTAGCACAGCACAGTGCCGACTTCCTGGTGGGCTCTGCACGTGGACTTTGCGAACACGCCGGAGCTCATCCTTAGTGGGCACTGATGTATCACAGAATTAGCAGATTGTGCCTTCTGAACTACAGAGATGAGAGGAGTTTCAGGATGTAAAGTGATTGCAGGAATCACTGTTTGCAGATAGTAATGTACCATGGGATATGTAGTCCTTAGAGATTGAATGTAAATAGCAGAGGAGAAGCTCCAAAACATGCAGGGAATCCAGAAGGTTGTGGAGATGGCAAGCCAACAGGCAGCACTAATATCATTAAAAAAGCATTTTTATCAAGAATCCTATATTGGATTGTCAAAAATAACTATTGTTTGTATTGCAATTACAATGCAAATTGAAAGTGGATGAAACAACCATGGAAATACTTTACCTTTGTAGAAAAAAAATAGATACTGTAGCTTTGTGATGTTGTTTTCTTATTTTATTGTCTTTTTTTTATGCAGGAAAAATATTGGTACATTTATTGGTACAGAGTTGATATACATAGTTCATATACACAGAAATACATGCCATACACATGGTGCTGCAGTGCCATCTTAATAGCATCATGTGCCCCTGGGCAAAGTAATGCATTGGTGTCCCTACCAGCCTGCATCGGGTGTCCCCATCACAGCGCCCCTATACATCAGGTATCCCCAATCATCAGGTTCTCCTATAACAGTGTTCCCATACATCATGTGTCCCCAAACATCAGGATTGCCCATCACAGTGTCCCAATATATCAGATTCCCCATCACAGCATCCCCATATGTCAGGTTCCCCCATCACAGTATCCCCTTACATCACGTGTCCCCATTACAGTGTCCCCTTATATCAGATGTCCCCATACATCAGGTGTACCTATCACAGTGTCCTCTTACATCAGGTGTCCTCATCACAGTGTCCCCATACATCGGGATCCCCATCACAGTGTCCCCTTACATCAGGTGTCCCCATTACAGTGTCCCCTTATATCAGATGTCCCCATACATCAGGTGTACCTATCACAATGTCCCCTTACATCAGGTGTCCCCATCACAGTGTCCCCATACATCGGGATCCCCATCACAGTGTCCCCTTGCGTTAGAGTTGCCCCCTCCCCTTTGTACTCACAGACCACAAATGTTGTTCCCACCTGCAATTTTTTTTAGAAATGTTTATAGTGGGGACTTGTTAGAATTTTTATCAACTGTACATTTTAACTATGTCTTGTTGGGCATATTTCCCTGCACTTTTTGTTCTGATGACCAGGAATGAGTGGATTGATTTTGAGAATTTTGAAAATTGAGTAATTTGTAAAACTACAGAATACCCTTGTTACAATTACAGCAAAATCAGTAGCTTTGTGGCACACTTCACCGAGGACCTAAACCTTCCATATTTTAAAAGGAATAAAACGTTATTGGTTAGAGTTTGGCTTTGGTCCTTACTTAGCCTAAAATTGTGGCATTAGTGGAATAAGAGAGGAGAGTTCCATTCATGTTAAATGACTTTGCAGGTGTGTACAGTTCAAAGTAAGGCTGAGAGAGCCTCACTCATGACTTTCTTATAAACGTCTTTCATTGATGCAGAAAGATAAATATAATCCGGTGCTAGCTGCAGTTAAAATGTCACTTCTTTAGTCTTCTAAGACATGCAGGTACAAAGAGATCTTAGTGGCTGAAAACACTTTTCTGCACTACGCACACTTTTGAAAGCAACAATCTATACACCAGCTAATGAAATACGCTATTTAAGGAAACGTCACGTGTAGTGTTTTTTTTGTTTTTTTTTTGGTATCGTTTTTTTTTGCCTTTATATATGTTCACAACTATATATAATACAATGGTCAAATTAATATTTTTCTTTTTTGACAAGAAAGTATAAAATATTGAATATTTGATATTTATTTTTACAGCTAATTAGTGGTATTACTTCAATGCATATAGAACGCAGTGAATGGTTATGGTTTGTGTATCTCACTTCAGACATACTATAGAGGTAAAGCTGTGAAAATACTTAAAGTGGTTGTAAAGGAATTTTTTTTCCCCTAAATAGCTTCCTTTACCTTAGTGCGGTCTTCCTTCACTTACCTCACCCTTCCATTTCGCTTTTACATGTCCTTATTTCTTCTGGGAAATCCTCACTTCCTGTTCTTCTGTCTGTAACTACACACTGTAATGCAAGGCTTCCTTCCTGGTGTGCAGAAAGCCTCTTGAGGGGGAGGGGGCGAGCAGGAGTGTCAGGACACCCATTAACACACAGCTCCTTTATCTATCTGCAAAGTAGAGACTGTCTTGACTTGCCTGCTCGCCCCCTCCCTACTCAAGAGGCTTTCTCCACACCAGAGAGAAAGCCTTGCATTACTGTGTGTAGTTACAGACAGAAGAACGGGAAGTGAGGATTTCTCAGAAGAAATAAGAACGTTTGAAAGCAAAATGGAAGGATGAGGTAAGTGAAGCAGGAATGCACTAAGGTAAAGGAAGCTATTTAGGGAAAAACATTTTTTCCTTCACAACCCCTTAAAAGTGGATGCAAATCATGCCATACAGTTTAAAACTGTAATACAAGGCCCTACCACTGTAGGAGTTGCAGAAGTTAGGGTTCCCCTCTACTGCACAGTCAGCCACACATTCACATTCACTCAATGCAGAAAACAGTTCTTGGCTTGTTTTGTTAGGGGATCATAACTTGGATGGGGTAGGGAATTATGGAATTCCTAGTGTAACAACAAACAGAACTTCAGGGAAAACGTCTTCCCTATTTACGAATTCTGCTTCTCACTTCCTCCTTCACGCATTGTTCCTCTATGTACAGCTTCTGCTGGCTCACTTCTGAGAAAACTAACAGTATATACTCAGCAAAGACCCATTACAGACAGGGAATCACAGTCCCTTTGATAAAGTAGCACAATTGGAGTACACAGCATAATGCATTTCCTTTGGCCTTTCTGTGGTCACTGATGCCAGTTCCATGCCAGTTCCACTTTGCTTGCAGAATGCTAGCCCACCTGGCTGCCACCAGTCACACATGGCTTTGTTCCTTCCTAGTCCTCCTGACTGGTTCTCCGCCCCAGTCTTGCCCAAATGACACATACACATGGAGATTCCCCAGGGCAAGGTTGGATGAAGACTTGCCACACCACTGTCTTCAAGAGAGATCTTCTACATATGACAGTCTTTCCCCTTGTCTATTGCTGCAAAGTGCATATCATCTCACTGTCTCTCCTTGCTCTCTCCACTGCCTCTCTGGCTTGAATCCCTCCAACTGCCTCCTGTGGTGGGATCTTTACCAGCCTCCCAAGCTCTAGCCCGAGGCACCCCCCCCCCCCATTGGTAAGAGCTCCCTCAAGGGCCACCAACAGCCTCTCTTCAGCACTGCTTCTCCATCTTCCATCTGACTTCCCTGCTGGCAAGGCCCATGTCTATACCATGGGTTACCCAGTTCCATGCCAGGCCCACTCCTGGGAGCCCACGCAGATCCTCTTTATGGAGAGATGCGGGGTCAATAAGATCCCACATCTCTCCTCCAGGCTGGAAACCATGAGATCGGTGAAAAAAATTCACTGATCTCATGAATACTGTGGCTTACAGCCGCAATCGCGGCTTTGTTTACTTACGGGACCCTCATCACATCGCGCCCGGGTCCTCCGACGGTCATAGAGATGACTGGTGACCATCTGGTCACCAGTCATCTCTATACTTCCTGCAAGCGCCGGATGATTCTTTCTCCGGGCCCCTGACGGCACGGGAGAGCCCGGAGAAGCACCGGATGGCGGCGGGAGGGGGGATATCCCCTCCCGCCCCCTGTAAGAACGTTCTAGCGGCAGAATCGCCGATATGATTGTTCTTACGTTGTGCAGAATCGCCGGCACAAGAGATAGATATCTGGATGATGCCTCTCGCTGCAAGCATCTTTCAGATATCTCCCTTCAAAGTCTAGGACATCATATGATGTCCACTCTGGATGGGAGAGACACTTTGTGGACGTCATATGACGGTGGCTGGTATTGAAGGGGTTAAAAACACCTGAACATAATCAAAAATAAGGGGGTTTGCTCACACTATATGGTCATATAGTGCTAAGCCCACTTACTGCGACAAAGTACCCCGAATTAGTGGGTCCTAACCTGTTAATAGAACATGGCCAAGGGTACAGGCACACCACTCCTATGCATGTCATACTGTCGCTCCCAAGTAGAAGGCATAGGTGCAAACTGACCATGCTAGAATGAATGTGCTTCTGTGCCTGGTGTGGCCAATTTAAGCAGTAGAACTGGCAAGATCACCAGGTATTTTCATAGCCAAGTAAGCAATACAAAGAGAACAGGTTATATTTTTCATACAATTACACAATACTACATACATATCTGAAATATTAAAATGTAGGGTAACGTACTTTAAAGTATAATTTAAAGCAAACCTTTTTTTTTTAGTTCTAGAGTGTAGAGGGAATAGAACACCTGTAAGGATTTCATTGCTCCATGTGTCCCGGATAGAGAGATTGATAATCTATTCGTAATCTATAATTGTCATGTTATGCCAAACTTCCAGAACAGTAAGGAGAAATCTTCTAATGGAAAAACTAGTTCTGGTGACAACCAAGGAAAAGAATTGAAGGAAAATCTGCCCAGTGGCACTCACTTTATCCAAAAAGAAAAAAAAATGCCTTTAGTTCTATTTTAAGAATCAAGTATTGCATTATAAATGTTCAATGAAAACCTAAAATGGGAGAATGTCACCCTACAAATAATCTATTGAGAAAGGTGAGTAGGTGCCTACCTACATTAGCTTTTTCATAGACATCTTTATTGTTGCGCCTGTCATCTGGTAGTTGTCTTGTGTACTAAAAGGATGCCCTTCAACCTGTCAACTTGTGTTCTGCAATGAGAGTTTTAAGCCCTGTACACACGGCCGAGAATCCTGTCGTAAAAAAAAAAATATGTTTTTCTCGTCAGGATTCTTGTCAAGCCTTCTTTGCATACACACTGTCAAGCCAAAATCTTGTCGTTCTCAAACGTGGTGACGTACAACACATAGGACGGCACTATAAAGGGGAAGTTCGATTCCACTGGCGCCACCCTTGGAGCTGCTTTTGCTACTCTCGTGTTACCGCGTGTTAGTAAAAGTTTGGTGATAGACGATTCGCGCTTTTCAGTCTGTTACAGCGTGACAAATGTGCTATCTCCATTACGAATGCTTGTTTTACCGAAGGTGCGCTCCCGTCTCATACTTGATTCTGACCATGCGCAGGTTTTTAATACTCGAAGAAGCATACACTCAAACGCTTTTCTCGTCGTGAACCAGACCGAAGAGAATCACGACGAGCAAATTGAGACTCCCGACGAGAAAATAGAGAGTAGGTTCTCTTTTTTTCTCGTCAAGATTCACGACAGTTTTCTCGACGAGAAACATACACACGCACGGTTTTCTCGGCAAAAAGCTCTGCCAGCAGTTTTTTTGCTGTGAAAAACAAGTGTGGCCGCGTACACACGTACGAGAACCTCGTCGGGTTAAACCCATCGTTCCGCCCGACGAGGTTCCCGATGAGCGGTCGGAAAAGCTCGTCGAGCCAAAATCCTTATTGAACAAGGAGGAAAAAGAAAGCGTGCTCTCTTTTTTGGCTTGACGAGCTTCCCGACGGGACGCTCGTCGGAAGTGTACACACGATCGAGCTTCTCACCAGAATATGTCTCCCAGCGAGCTTCTCGCTGGATTCTGCCGAGAAGCTCGGTCGTGGGTACGGGGCCTCAGTGTATGAGGCTTTAAAGGATGTTAAAGGTCTTAGGCCCCATACACACGATCGGACATATCCGATGAAAACGGTCCGCGGACCATTTCCATCGGATATGTCCGATCGGGAGTTTGATCCGATGGCGTGTACACACCATCGGATCAAATTCCCCGCCGCCGGACGGCGCGGTGACGTGGCGGTGACGCGGCGGTGACGTTGACGCCGCCGCGTCACCGCCACGTCACCGCACCAGGAAGTAAAACACTTCCGCGCATGCGCCGAATCCATTCGGCAGCGGCGCGGCGGCGGTGGGGGCCGACATGTCTGCTGGTAAGTGTACTAACCAGCAGACATGTCAGGCGGACAGATTCCCACCGGATAGATTTCAAAGCTTGCTTTGAAATCTGTCGGGTGGAGAAATCTGTCCGCTAGCCCATACACACGAGCGGAGATGTCTGCTGAAACGGTCCATCGGACCGTTTTCAGCGGACATATCCCCTCGTGTGTACGCGGCCTTAGGGTGTTGGCAACAATGTCCTGACACTAGGTTACGTAAAAGCTTTTGCCAATAAATGATGCTGAAATTGCACTTTGCATGCTTTTGTAAACAAAAAAAATATATATTTGTATTACTCTTAAAGTTGATTACATGTTTTAGAATCTTTTGAACTTTTCCAAGAGTGCTTTTCATATGGTATTGCAATTTTATATAATTTCATAAAATGTGTGTAGCTGCTAGTGTTTCAGTTGTTTTTATATATTTTTTTAGCCCAGTTTATTTTGATATTTATTAGTATATAAAATTGTCTCAGGACTTCAATGAAAAAGCCCCAGTCTTGGTGTGTTTTGAAGTGAGAGTCTGAAAACAGATCCAGTGAGCATATAAAGGTTGCCTCTCATGTACGAGTTTATCCTTTGACACCAGGCTACAATATTTTAAGTAATCTTATTTTTTAAATTGCCTTTTGCCAACAGAGGAGTCATTGTGAATGCTTTATTGTGGTGAATGAGAATTTAATTTTCATAATACATGCTATTTAATGAAAGGGTTTTTATTTCTTTGAAAAAAAAAAAGTTGTATTTGATGCTTTGCTGTGATGCTATTGCATGCTGGAAACGTTTATTTTTTTACAATGCTTTGCTATGGTGCACCCTGTTAGATTTTTGTACTTCCACACCCTGGAATGTTCTTTCATCATTGTGAATCATTGGGCCAGATTCACATAGAATCTGCGGCGGCGTAGCGTAAGCCATTTACACTACGCCGCCGCAACTTAATGGAGCAAGTGCCGTATTCCCAAAGCACTTGCTCCGTAGTTTGCGGCAGCGTAGTGTAAATCGCCCTGCGTATCCCCGCGTAATTCAAAGGGGGCGGCTTGTATTTAAATTAAGCGCGCCCCCGCGTCGATCGAACTGCGCATGCGCCGGCTGGGAAAAAGCCCAGTGTGAATGCTCCAGCTCACGTCGGAAAGCGTTGTTGAAACCGACGTCAAAACGACGTGATCGTCACTTACGCAATGCCCTATTCGCGAACGACTTAGTAAAACGACGTAACCGACGGAAAAAGACAAAGCTGACCCGACGCCATACTTAACATGGCAACGACAGAACTTCGTAAACATACCCCTCATATAGCAGGGGTAGGTTTACGCTTACGGAAACTAGGTAAACGACGACGGGGCGGCGTAAAAACGTTCGGGAATCGGCGTATTAGACTCATTTGCATAGGCAAATGAGAAAACAACGTAAAGGTGTAATGCCGTCAGCGTTACTTGCTGTGACGGGTGCAGCTGCCTCCGCTATCATAGCTGCGCTCCTTTCACAGTACTGTCATCCCATTCTGTGAATGGCATGACGTCACTTCCACGCGCCCCACGGTGGAACGCGGAAGTACGCCACCGCCGCTCAGCACGGCCTATTTAAACTGGCCAGGCTGACAGTGCGGCATTGCTCTATTGCATGGGGACGCCCCACTGTCAGCTGGCTCCTCCAGCCCCACCGGCCTGCTATCCCTGGGACCTGACCAGCATCGCCCTGCAGCTCCAACCAGGACTCCACAATCCTACTCAGTGGAACTACAAGTCCCAGCAGCCCGCATCCTGGACTCTGCCAGCCAGTACCTCAGTATCGCAAGTACCCTGTGGTAAAAAACAAGGGAAGAGGCGCCTCTAAGTGTAGATGTTTTTAAAAACAATTTTAATAGATAAAGGAGTACAGGCAACTCACATTTTACGAGTTAAAATCTGGCTTTGTACATATTCTTTTAGAAGTGGTCATCACTTGTGGTCCTTCGGCTGCTGGACACTGCACTGTAGAGCTGTCTTTCACCGCTATGAGATGATAAAGCCGGCGGCGGTGATGAAGATGGCTTGTAAACCAGGCAGGTGGAGTAGGTGTTTTTCTGCAGCAGGATGGCACCAGTGAATTTGCGATATTTTTGCGACGCGTTTCCCAAGCGTTCGAGCTGCGATGATAAGGCAGTCGCGCTCCTTTTTCAAGGAGCTTGAAAAAGGAGCGCGACTGCCTTATCATCGCAGCTCGAACGCTTGGGAAACGCGTCGCAAAAATATCGCAAATTCACTGGTGCCATCCTGCTGCAGAAAAACACCTACTCCACCTGCCTGGTTTACAAGCCATCTTCATCACCGCCGCCGGCTTTATCATCTCATAGCGGTGAAAGACAGCTCTACAGTGCAGTGTCCAGCAGCCGAAGGACCACAAGTGATGACCACTTCTAAAAGAATATGTACAAAGCCAGATTTTAACTCGTAAAATGTGAGTTGCCTGTACTCCTTTATCTATTAAAATTGTTTTTAAAAACATCTACACTTAGAGGCGCCTCTTCCCTTGTTTTTTACCACAGTTTTGAACCCGGTTTCTGTTCTACTACGATGGCAGCCCTGAAGATATAGATGTGACCCCCACATAAACTTTTATCCCTTACCCTGGGTTTTTCTGCCCCCCTCCCCCCCTTCCCTTTCTTTGTTGGACATTAAACCCGCTATGTGATTTTTACATATATATATTATATTTTTTTCAATTTTCTATTTTTTTCAATTTTTTTCAATCTCTATATACAATATATATTTGATTCTAACAATTAAGATATATGTATGTACGTATTTATTTAACTATAACCACCATCACATTCATGTTTGCCTAGCGAATAATATCAAGGTACTACTGTATTTAGATTTTGCGCATTTCTCTCCTTGTGCATCGCAAGTACCCTGACCTATGCAATGTGTACTGCCCTGTGAATTGTGCTACTATGTATGCTATGCTATGTCAGGACCTGCTGCAGCTATAACCTCTCTGTGTTTATGCCTCTATGAGACTTTTCCATGTTTCCTGCAATCCTGGATATAACCAAGTATAACTGGAAGTTCTTTTATGTTCACGTATCTTCTTCTCAAATGCTTGGGTGCATACTGCTATTTACCTGAGGACTTGTCATACAGTGTAATTCACATACCATGCATGCTCGGCCTCCTGCATTATCAGAGTCTGGTCCATAATGTCTGGAGACCTTCCATAACGTTCCAGTTCGCCATTCCCTCAATACTGCTGCGCTGTGGCAGCCTATCTCTATTGAGGCATATGGCGTTAACTCTATTTACCTTGCTATGAAATATTGTATTTTATGTCTAGTACTCTAGTGGACATATCCCCTTCCGGGATCACACCAACTATTGTATCTAGAGTAACCTAAACTTGCTTTGGACCTAGCGTCCGGTATCTTCCCTTAAATCGCACAGGCGCCTATGAAGGAATATGCGCCATACTGCGTGACTGAGACTGTGATGCTAGGATACCAAACTCTCTGCACAAAAGAGAGTGAAACCTGGGTCCGAACCTGAGAAGTCTCCGCAGTTGAGATCCGTATTCCTAAACCTATCGGGCGTAACCTTACAGAAGGCCACCTAGCAGCCAGAAAAGTAATTACATCTACGATCCGACGGTGTAAGTGTTTTACACCTGTCGGATCTTCACTGTATCTATGCGTAAGTGATTCTAGGAATCACACGCATAGATACCCAGGGACAAAAACAGAGATACGACGGTGTTTCCTGCGATACACCGTCGTATCTCTTTTGAGAATCTGGCCCATTGTGTTTTTTTGGGATATATTGTAAATGAAAATGGTGTTTTCCTTTACAGGGTGAAGCTTTACAGGGTTCTCACTTGCAAGAACACGGTGCAATTCCTTTCTGAATCACATGCAGTTTCCTGCACCGCTCTTGTGTGAACCCAGGCTTGCCATAGGGAGTTATTTACAAAAGGAAAAACCACTTTGCACTTCAAGTGCAACCTAAAAGTGCAAAGTGCACTTATAATTGTACGGAAAGTGCATTTGAAAGTGCAGCCACTGTAAATCTGAGAGGTAGATCTGAAATGAGGGGAAGCTCTGCTGATTTTATTATCCAATTATATGCAAGAAAAAATGCTGTTTTTTTATTTTCCTTGCATGTCCCCCTCGGATCTACAGTGACGGCATTTCCAAGTGCACTTTCAGTGCAATTTCAAGTTGCACTTGTAGTTTGCACTTGTAGTACAAAGTGGATTTGCTTTTCAGAAATAACCCCCATAGTGACTTCAGCCTGGGTTCACACAGGAGCAGTGCAGAAAACAACGTGTGATTTTGGCAGGAATCACACTGCATTCCTGTTCAAATCACATACGATTCTATGCAGTGCGATATGAACCCATTGAATTTGAATGGGCTCACCTCACGCCACCAAAAAAAAAAAAATAGGTATCTGAAATTGTTATCATCCTGTGCTTGAGGAAAAGTATCGGAACTCGTACTCGCTCTGAAAAAACTGACAGTGCATCCTTATTACAAATTTACTGGATGTGTTTAGACACCAAAACGTAATAAAAATTGAATATTGGACATTTGTAAATACTGGATTTTTTGTAATCGCACTGGAAGAATAGTTCAATCCTTAATTCACTGTTTATTCATGAAAATATTAAATGCCACACAGAAAAGTCCATAAACTTGTGCCCATTACTTGTTTCTGAAGAGAAAGAATTGGATGGAAACCACTGCAATAAATAGTGTGCCTTAGGATAGTATTTAACTTAATCCATGACTCATATCTTGTGTCAACGCGTTTTCCAGAAAGGTCGCTTCTGCAGGTAATTACTGTATGTTGCTCCAGCTTTGTACGTGACATTAAGATACATGATACATCATTATAAATATGTCATGTCAAAATATATAAACATAAAAAAACCTAGGGCACTGACGTAATTTCTCACCAAATGCTATATTTAAAGTGCAATTCCACTTTTGCAGTCAAATTTGAGAAAACCCCATACCTAATTTTTTATAAATTACTTTTTTGGTGTTTCTGAGGAGAAGGTGTCATGGCTGACTGCAAGCATTTCTTGATTAGCTCAATGTAGTCTGTCCCAATGGCCTGGGCTGTGGACTGGCCGAGTCCAGTTCTCATTAACCTACAATGGAGAAGCCCAGCTCCTAAATTATTATCCTTTTTGTCAAGTTTTGTTCAGACTGAGAGTGTTCAAATCTAGTACATCTGATGATATATCGGCTCCCAGACAAGGTTAAATATGGTAAATACCGCTACCCGACCCCCCTCATGGCAAAAAAAAGTAGAATTTTTGTCTTGCTGGAAGTTTCAGAAAAGAGCATCTAAAAAAATAAGCTGCAATTTTTAAGTATTAGTTATGCTATGTGAATGGGGACTTGTAACAAATCTATAAAGGCTATTATCCCAATTTGTCTGCAAAAGTGGAAATACCCTTTAACCCCTTCCCGATCAGCCGCCAAAGTTTTACTGCAGCAGGCTGGCTCCCCTTGATGAAAAATGATGTTGTCTTACGTCGCTTCACCTTTTGGCCACTAGGGGGCACATGCAATCCGCCGGAGGCACATGCGCACACCCGCACTGCAATGAGCCACGAGAGAGCGAAAACCGTGATCTGTGTGTGTAAACACACAGATCACGGTTCTCTCAGGGATGAGAAGATCAATTGTGTGTTCATGCTAAGTATGAACACTGATCTCTCTCTCCCCCTAGGCAGTCCCACCCCCCCCCCCCCCACAGTTAGAACACACCTAGGGAACACAGTTAACCCTTTGATCACTCGCCTAGTGTTAACCCGTCCCCTGCCAGTGACATTTATACAGCGATCAGTGCATTTTTATAGCACTGATCGCTGTATAATTGTCACTGGTCCCAAAAATGTGTCAAAAGTGTCCGATCTGTCCGTTGCAATATTGCAGTGCCTCCTTCTCTTCTTCCTCCTCTCTACCCTACTGAGCCAGCCTGTCACATCTCACGCTAACACTGCAGACATGATGTGACGTCACTCACTACACTCCACACACGGCGCGGCTGCGCGCTGTGTGTGACGCTGCCCTCCTCTCCTTTCCAGTGTCCAGCTACCACCCGCGCCCAGATTCGGAACAGCCGACAGGTGTGTGAGTACAGACAGTACAGGCGGGAGGGAAGGGTGACATTGAGCTTACGAGGGGGGGAGGGGTTGGTTGCCATGGTACCGAGACGCCACCAATGAGCTGTGTGGGATGACTCTCAGTGTCTGGCGCCCTGACCCTGTGCTGTGCAAGTGTGATAAGGAAAGGGGGGTACAGCTATAGATAATATATATATATGTCCAGGTGCCCCCCTCCCCTCCCCCACCAGACCAGCTCACTCAGCTACTGAAGTCTACACCCTGCACCCACCTGCACTCTGCACCCATTCGTAACCTGTACCCACCTGCACTCTGCACCCTGTACCCACCTGCACTCTGCACCCTGTACCCACCTGCACTCTGCACCCTGTACTCACCTGCACCCTGTACCCACCTGCACTCTGCACCCTGTACCCACCTGCACTCTGCACCCTGTACCCACCTGCACTTTTCACCCTGTACCCACCTGCACTTTGTACCCTGTACCCACCTTCACTCTGCATCCACCTGCACTCTGCACCCTATATCCACCTTCACCCTGTACCCACCTGCACTCTGCTCCCTGTACCCACCTGAGCTCTGCACCCTGTACCCACCTGAACGCTGCACCCTGCACCAACCTGAACTCTGCACTCTGTATGTAGCACCCTCATTTAATAACCCTTTAGGACCCTCCCACACCCAGTTGCTGTGGCACGCTGAAAGGTGTGGAGCATGGTTGAGTTCCTGCACCTTTTCCCTGAGAAGACTGCCCTGGGTGACACTATCAATTAGCACTGCGGCAGGCTGGGGGGATGGAGACGTGAGAGGTGTGTAATGCCCTACTGCCTGTCCTGATGGGGGGGGGGGGGTGACACAATTTTTTACCGCACCGGGTGACACCAATCCTAGTGATGCAACTGATTAGCTGTACCTATCAGCAAAGCAGATTTTAAATGTAATTGTACCCTAACCTCGTATAATAATATACAGTTTAGTCAACGAAAGGGGAATTGAAAGCAATATAGAAAGAGCAAGTATTATTTAAGTAACAGCTGGACACATGGACACATTGTCAGCACAGCTTTACCATAAAATATCAATTATATTTTCAGTTTTTACAACAGTAGAACCTCTAATAACATTTTATTAATGCTTAAATGCACTGGAAAATATTTAAAACTATAACCTTGTATAACATGATTCCCTTATAGGAAATCTATAGTTGTTCTGCCTCCAGCAGGATAATAATTAAGCTGTTTTCCTGCAATATCAGATTTGACCACAAGATGGTGCCGGTGGTAAATGTACTGTTTTTGCAGAAACTAGAAACTGTTCACCTTTAACAAAAGTTCCCATCATTCCTCATTGTAAGGAAACAGGTGCATCCCAAGAACTCAAACTGCATCTTAGAGATTGAAAGAAGAAACCAGCATCACTGGTGAGAGATACTCATTGCCATCTACATCCTAGCTTATTTATTGTGTTTCTGTATAGTTCATATACTAATTATATATCTTAATTTTTTTTTTTTTCTTATTAGTTTTACCTCACCCTGTTTTGCTAATAAAGCTTCAAGATTACACTCAGTCTGACTTATTGCAGAATATTGCAGAATAGGAGGATTTAACTGCATGTCGAGTTACACACAGGGAAACGTGAAGTAAGGAGAGAACAGTAGTTATAGTAAAGTGTTTTTTATGTGAATATGGTCTACCTAAATAGATCTGTGGAAAAACACACTTGTATTACATATATATGAGCAGTATATTTACTCAAATGCTTGTTATTCTTCTCAGCCACTCTTGTTTTTTACGCTTGCCTGCACAGTTTGCTATAAATTATATACAGTCTGGTGGATGACCCCACTTATACCTTGACAAATAACAAGCTCTTATAATTCCCTATATGGTAAAGGCTGTTAATTCATCTGTCTTCTGTAGCACGTTCTTATATATAATCACACACTAGTGTTGCTGCTCATTTGTTCAGCCAGCTCTCATACATAGACCCACACTGAGAAAATGTTATGGAGGCACGAGGCAGGGTCCAAAAGTAATAGGCACATTGGACGTCTTTGGGTGTTTTTGCAGCTGCTGTTTTTGGCTTCAGACGTTTTTTTTTTTTTTTCTACAGTCAATAAACTCACCAGCATGTTATCCTATGTGTCCATGCACACACAGGCTGTTATCAACTGTTTTTGGCCGGAGATTTTTTTGTCTGAACCCCCTCCCCCCCAAAAAAAAAAAACAATGGGTTTTGAGAGGTGTTTTTCAGTCAAAAAATGCAGGTAAACATTAGCTCATTCCCCACAGTTACAACCTTTTATACCTCCTGCCCCCCCCCATTATATTGTAAGCTCTTCTGAGCAGGGCCCTCTTAATCCTCTTGTATTTTATTGTATTATAACTGTATTATCTCCCTTTTATATTGTAAAGCGCTGTGTAAACGGTTGGCCCTATATAAATCCTGTATAATAAAATAATAATAAATGCTCAAAAATGTGTTTTTTAACATTTTTTATCCACTGAAAAAAATAATCATAATAGAATGTTAAAAACGCTAATGCTGAAAAACGCAAAAAAAAAACGCTATTGCAAGAAGGTTGAAAAACTCACTGCAAAGCTACTGGCGCTTTTAAAACATAAATATAATGCCTAGTGTGCATAAAGGCCATATGAGCATACGTTAGTGCCAGATAGGAGGAGCCATGGTCAGTGACAGCACTGTATATGCATATAGTCCTAACTGGTATGCCTACTTGAGTACTACAGTTAGGCACTTTAGCACATTGGAGGTGAATTTATATAATGTGGAACTGCGGATCTGGGCAGGGGTCCACTCAATGTCCCCTGTCTGTAGATCCACTACTGCACTTATAAAACACAATATACAAGATGTATATAAATTCAGGGTGTGGAAGATAAGAGGAGAAAAAACGGGGATGCACATAGTGTAAAACTGTATAAAAAATTTACTTGACAGCAAAAAGTTAAAAGTTTACACTCACATTTCAGCAGTAGTGTTGAGCAGAATATGCCATATTCGATTTCGCGATATATCTCGAATATATAGTCGAATATTCGAGATATATTCGCTAAATACGAATATTCGTGATATTTTTTGGAAATGAAATGATTGCGAAATTTCGCTATTGCGAATTGCGAATGCGAATGCGAAATTTCGAGAAATGCGGAATGGAGCACTCTGATTGGCTCAGAATATTTGTGATATTTTACAATACAAAATAATTGCGAATATTCGAGAAATGCGGAAGGAGCACTCTGATTGGCTCAGAATATTCGTGATATATTACAATACACAATAATTGCGAATATTCGGCAAATGCGGAAGGAGCACTCTGATTGGCTCAGAATATTCGTGATATATTACAATATAAAATAATTGCGAATTTTCGAGAAATGCGGAATGGAGCACTCTGATTGGCTCATAATATTCGTGATATATTACAATATAAAATAATTGCGAATATTCGAGAAATGCGGAATGGAGCACTCTGATTGGCTCAGAATATTCGTGATATATTACAATATAAAATAATTGCGAATATTCGAGAAATGCGGAATGGAGCACTCTGATTGGCTCAGAATATTTGTGATATATTACAATACAAAATAATTGCGAATATTCGAGAAATGCGGAATGGAGCACTCTGATTGGCTCAGAATATTCGTGATATATTACAATACAAAATAATTGCGAAATTTCGAGAAATGCGGAATGGAGCACTCTGATTGGCTCAGAATATTCGTGATATATTACAATACAAAATAATTGCGAAATTTCGAGAAATGCGGAATGGAGCACTCTGATTGGCTCAGAATATTCGTGATATATTACAATACAAAATAATCGCGCGATATCGCTATTGCCGAATAATCGCATTGCGATTTTTCGGCAATATAAAATGAGCGCTGCAGCTACTCGGCCCAAGGTCTCTAATCATACCAGCAATGCTTTTAGACGTCGATGGGGATCTCTAGGATGTGATCTGTTCTAAAAAAAAAAATTGAAAAAATACGAATATTCGAAATAGCGAATATTCGCCGCGATATTCGTGTTATTCGCGAATACTCGAATATGCAATATTCGTAGCGAATATTCGCAATGCGAATATTCGTGAGCAACACTATTCAGCAGATGAATCAAGCATATAAAACATAAGCAGTGGGGTCAGCGGGTCCCGTTTTACACTATGTGCATCCCCGTTTTTTCTCCTCTTATCTTCCACACCCTGAACCTCTGGATCTGCTGATTTTGAGCCTTATTTTTGTATTATCACTGGCTATTGTCTATTATTGGCTAAACGTCCCCACGGTTATATCATATACTACACTACATTGGAAACCATCCTCCTGTCTGCCATTCAAGTCATCCTGAAGCCAGGACATCGTTACCATTTAAGCCTACATGACCTAATAAGTGTATATTTATTTTGGTCCATATTATCTGGTAAGCCTCCAATTTACCTTGGTGGTGGATCTACTATCAAATTCTATTTCACCTTTTTTCAGCATTGAGTCACATTTTTGTTGGAGCAACTGATGTGGAACTTTACTAGTGAACATTATTCTCACTTTTACTCAATTATAGTCACTTTGATTGATTCTTTTTGGACTTTAGAACACTTATGTCGTTATTTTATGCATGAGCTTCTCACCTGTTTTACAGTCTTCCTTCACTTATAATTAGCGCTACAATTTTTTGTTTTTCCTTGTAGATCCACTACTGCACTTATAACCAGCTATTGTACACACTTGTGTGTAGTAGTAGTAAAAATAACAATACGTGAACGGTAGAGCTGCACGATTCTGGCTTAAATGAGAATCAAGATTTTTTGCTTTAAATATAGATCAAAATTCTCTCACGATTCTCGTGGCGTAATATCATCTTTTATAAAATACAAAAAAATTGGGCTAACTTTACTGTTTAGTTATTTTTTTATTCATTAACAACTTCCCGCCCGGTCATAAGAAAATTGACGTCCAGGAAGTGGTTCTGTAATCTTGACTGGACGCACAGCATGGCGATCGGTTGTGCGGGGTGTCAGTCTGACACCCTGCGTCTCCGATCTTGGTAAAGAGCCTCCGGCAGAGGCTCTTTATCACGTGATCAGCCATGTCCAATTACGGCTGATCACGATGTAAACAGGAAGAGCCGTTGATCGGCTCTCCCTCACTCATGTCTAACAGATGAGAGGAGAGCCGATCGGCAGCTCTCCTGACGGGGGGGGGGGTATACACTGATTGTTTAGTGAAGGGGGCAACGTGGATGGCCAGGTATGTACCACCTGGCCATCCACATGTTAATTTTTTTTGCAATAGATGCCAATCAGTGCCCACAAATGGGCACTGACTGGCAACATGGGCACAACATAGAAAACATTTAAAAAAGTGCCCAGCAATGCCACCATCTGTGTCACCCCTCAGTGTCCATCAGTGCCACCCCTCAGTGACCATCCATGTCCACCTATCAGTGCCTATCTGTGCCACCTATCAGTGCCACCCATAAGTACCAATCAATGCCACCCATAAGTACTCATCAGTGCTGCCTATGAGTGCCCATCAGTGCCGCCTATGATTGCCCATCAGAGCCGCATACCAGCGCCGCCTATCAGTGCCCATCAGTGCTGCCTATCAGTGCCGCCTATCAGTGACCATCATCAGTGCCCATCAGTGTCACCTATATCAATGCCAAAAATTTACAGAAAAAAATAAAAACTTTTATTTTTATTTTATAACATTTTCGGTCTTTTTTTATTTTTTTCGCAAAAAATAAAAATCGCAGAGGTGATCAAATACCACCAAAAGAAAGCTCTATTTGTGGGAATAAAATGATAAAAAAAATTGTTTGGGTACAGTGTAGCATGACCGCGCAATTGTCATTCAAATTGGGACAACGCTGAATGCTGAAAATTGGCTTGGGCAGGAAGGTGCGTAAGTGCCTGGTATGGAAGAGGTTAAAGTGTATTTTTTTCCACAAAAATTGCATGTGAAAGATCGCTGCACAAATATAGTGTGACATAAAATATTTCAACAAACACCATTGTATTCTCTAGGGTCTCTGCTAAAAAAAAATATATAGGGCCAGATTCTCGTAGATGCGCGGCTAATTATGCAGGCGTTGCGCATCTCAGATGCACTACGCCGACGTAACACGGAGTGGCAAGTACCGTATTCCCTAAGTAAATGCGCTCCAAGATGCGCCTGCGTCGCGTAAAATCATGGGCGTAATCCGGCGCAACTCCAAAGTAGGAGGGAAGTGGGCGTGTTGCATTATAATGAAGCGTGACCCCATGCAAATGCAGGCCGGGACGAACGGAGCATGCGCCGTGACATGGATGACCCGCGCCATGACGTGGTTGACCCGCGCCGTGACGTGGATGCCTTCTGCGCATGCGCAAAGCCTCCCTACGATGCGCCGGCGCAGGGTATATAATGCGCCCACACATGCGCCCGTGCAGCGCAAACGTCTCCCATTTTTTAGAGAGTGACGGCGAAAGTTTGTGCTGGACAAGATGGCAACTGCTGTTAAGGAGAGGAGGAAGAAGAATTTCTCCCCAGAGGAGAGGGCCATTGTCATACGGGCCATGGAGAAGTATGACTCGCGGCTCCATGGTGCTGACAGTGCCCGGACCAGCAAGTCCCGGAGGGATCAGATATTAATGAGGGTGGCGTGCCAGGTCAATGCCCTCTCTCATGAGGTCCGGACACCGCAGGACATTCAAAAGAAAATGAATGACCTGCGGCGTCATGTGAAGGGCAAGCTGGCTGCCATAGCTCGGCATGCCAGGGGCACTGGAGGGGGCCCACCCTGCCCTGTCCGCCTGACTGAGGAGGAGAAGGTGGTTGCCCGCTGCCTGCAGATGGAGCAGGTAGAGGGAGTTGGGGGCTATGAGTCCCAGAAGCCAGCCGTGAGGACAGGTAAGTGTGTTTTCTATTCTATCTGTTGTGTACATGTATGGGGGTGGAAGGGAACATGTGCCAAGTGTGTGGGTCCACCAACATGGGCATCTTTTGTGTCATCCACAGATGTGCGGAATGGAGCACTCTGATTGGCTCAGAATATTCGTGATATATTACAATACAAAATAATTGCGAAATTTCGAGAAATGCGGAATGGAGCACTCTGATTGGCTCAGAATATTCGTGATATATTACAATACAAAATAATTGCGAAATTTCGAGAAATGCGGAATGGAGCACTCTGATTGGCTCAGAATATTCGTGATATATTACAATACAAAATAATTGCGAAATTTCGAGAAATGCGGAATGGAGCACTCTGATTGGCTCAGAATATTCGTGATATATTACAATACAAAATAATCGCGCGATATCGCTATTGCCGAATAATCGCATTGCGATTTTTCGGCAATATAAAATGAGCGCTGCAGCTACTCGGCCCAAGGTCTCTAATCATACCAGCAATGCTTTTAGACGTCGATGGGGATCTCTAGGATGTGATCTGTTCTAAAAAAAAAAATTGAAAAAATACGAATATTCGAAATAGCGAATATTCGCCGCGATATTCGTGTTATTCGCGAATACTCGAATATGCAATATTCGTAGCGAATATTCGCAATGCGAATATTCGTGAGCAACACTATTCAGCAGATGAATCAAGCATATAAAACATAAGCAGTGGGGTCAGCGGGTCCCGTTTTACACTATGTGCATCCCCGTTTTTTCTCCTCTTATCTTCCACACCCTGAACCTCTGGATCTGCTGATTTTGAGCCTTATTTTTGTATTATCACTGGCTATTGTCTATTATTGGCTAAACGTCCCCACGGTTATATCATATACTACACTACATTGGAAACCATCCTCCTGTCTGCCATTCAAGTCATCCTGAAGCCAGGACATCGTTACCATTTAAGCCTACATGACCTAATAAGTGTATATTTATTTTGGTCCATATTATCTGGTAAGCCTCCAATTTACCTTGGTGGTGGATCTACTATCAAATTCTATTTCACCTTTTTTCAGCATTGAGTCACATTTTTGTTGGAGCAACTGATGTGGAACTTTACTAGTGAACATTATTCTCACTTTTACTCAATTATAGTCACTTTGATTGATTCTTTTTGGACTTTAGAACACTTATGTCGTTATTTTATGCATGAGCTTCTCACCTGTTTTACAGTCTTCCTTCACTTATAATTAGCGCTACAATTTTTTGTTTTTCCTTGTAGATCCACTACTGCACTTATAACCAGCTATTGTACACACTTGTGTGTAGTAGTAGTAAAAATAACAATACGTGAACGGTAGAGCTGCACGATTCTGGCTTAAATGAGAATCAAGATTTTTTGCTTTAAATATAGATCAAAATTCTCTCACGATTCTCGTGGCGTAATATCATCTTTTATAAAATACAAAAAAATTGGGCTAACTTTACTGTTTAGTTATTTTTTTATTCATTAACAACTTCCCGCCCGGTCATAAGAAAATTGACGTCCAGGAAGTGGTTCTGTAATCTTGACTGGACGCACAGCATGGCGATCGGTTGTGCGGGGTGTCAGTCTGACACCCTGCGTCTCCGATCTTGGTAAAGAGCCTCCGGCAGAGGCTCTTTATCACGTGATCAGCCATGTCCAATTACGGCTGATCACGATGTAAACAGGAAGAGCCGTTGATCGGCTCTCCCTCACTCATGTCTAACAGATGAGAGGAGAGCCGATCGGCAGCTCTCCTGACGGGGGGGGGGGGGTATACACTGATTGTTTAGTGAAGGGGGCAACGTGGATGGCCAGGTATGTACCACCTGGCCATCCACATGTTAATTTTTTTTGCAATAGATGCCAATCAGTGCCCACAAATGGGCACTGACTGGCAACATGGGCACAACATAGAAAACATTTAAAAAAGTGCCCAGCAATGCCACCATCTGTGTCACCCCTCAGTGTCCATCAGTGCCACCCCTCAGTGACCATCCATGTCCACCTATCAGTGCCTATCTGTGCCACCTATCAGTGCCACCCATAAGTACCAATCAATGCCACCCATAAGTACCCATCAGTGCTGCCTATGAGTGCCCATCAGTGCCGCCTATGATTGCCCATCAGAGCCGCATACCAGCGCCGCCTATCAGTGCCCATCAGTGCTGCCTATCAGTGCCGCCTATCAGTGACCATCATCAGTGCCCATCAGTGTCACCTATATCAATGCCAAAAATTTACAGAAAAAAATAAAAACTTTTATTTTTATTTTATAACATTTTCGGTCTTTTTTTATTTTTTTCGCAAAAAATAAAAATCGCAGAGGTGATCAAATACCACCAAAAGAAAGCTCTATTTGTGGGAATAAAATGATAAAAAAAATTGTTTGGGTACAGTGTAGCATGACCGCGCAATTGTCATTCAAATTGGGACAACGCTGAATGCTGAAAATTGGCTTGGGCAGGAAGGTGCGTAAGTGCCTGGTATGGAAGAGGTTAAAGTGTATTTTTTTCCACAAAAATTGCATGTGAAAGATCGCTGCACAAATATAGTGTGACATAAAATATTTCAACAAACACCATTGTATTCTCTAGGGTCTCTGCTAAAAAAAAATATATAGGGCCAGATTCTCGTAGATGCGCGGCTAATTATGCAGGCGTTGCGCATCTCAGATGCACTACGCCGACGTAACACGGAGTGGCAAGTACCGTATTCCCTAAGTAAATGCGCTCCAAGATGCGCCTGCGTCGCGTAAAATCATGGGCGTAATCCGGCGCAACTCCAAAGTAGGAGGGAAGTGGGCGTGTTGCATTATAATGAAGCGTGACCCCATGCAAATGCAGGCCGGGACGAACGGAGCATGCGCCGTGACATGGATGACCCGCGCCATGACGTGGTTGACCCGCGCCGTGACGTGGATGCCTTCTGCGCATGCGCAAAGCCTCCCTACGATGCGCCGGCGCAGGGTATATAATGCGCCCACACATGCGCCCGTGCAGCGCAAACGTCTCCCATTTTTTAGAGAGTGACGGCGAAAGTTTGTGCTGGACAAGATGGCAACTGCTGTTAAGGAGAGGAGGAAGAAGAATTTCTCCCCAGAGGAGAGGGCCATTGTCATACGGGCCATGGAGAAGTATGACTCGCGGCTCCATGGTGCTGACAGTGCCCGGACCAGCAAGTCCCGGAGGGATCAGATATTAATGAGGGTGGCGTGCCAGGTCAATGCCCTCTCTCATGAGGTCCGGACACCGCAGGACATTCAAAAGAAAATGAATGACCTGCGGCGTCATGTGAAGGGCAAGCTGGCTGCCATAGCTCGGCATGCCAGGGGCACTGGAGGGGGCCCACCCTGCCCTGTCCGCCTGACTGAGGAGGAGAAGGTGGTTGCCCGCTGCCTGCAGACGGAGCAGGTAGAGGGAGTTGGGGGCTATGAGTCCCAGAAGCCAGCCGTGAGGACAGGTAAGTGTGTTTTCTATTCTATCTGTTGTGTACATGTATGGGGGTGGAAGGGAACATGTGCCAAGTGTGTGGGTCCACCAACATGGGCATCTTTTGTGTCATCCACAGATGTGCAGGAGGGAGCGGGGCCATCTGTTGATGCCAGGGCCCATCAGGATCCATCCCCTGAAGATACAGTCCCTCTGGCTGCCCCCCTGGAACAGGACTTGGAGGGAAGTGGGCACACCTCAACGGAGGAGGTGGTTGAGGAGGGTGTGGTAGTCCAGGACCAGGCCCTCTATGTTGTTGTGGAGGAGGATAGTGGGTTGGCCGGACCAGCCCAGGCTATTCCTCTACCTGTAGCAAACCCCTCAGTGTCCCCCTCCAACCTCTCCAGTCCCTCTCTTTCCCCCCCCCTCATCTCCGGCCCCTCAACATCCTCCCCTTATGCCCGGTCCCCTGCCACTCCCCGCAAGGCGACGTCAAAGACCAGGGGTGTATCCCAGGTCCTGCCGGAACAGCTGGTCAGACAGCAGGACCAGCAAAATAAACACCTGGCCGAGGTCGTGGAGGAGATGAGGCGCCTGGCCGACAGCCTGGCATCCTCAGACAATATAACAGATGCCATCCAGGATGTTGCTGTTAACAGCGCAGCAACGCTGACCAGCTTGGGGGAGCTGCAGGAAAACACCTCCGAACTTGTGGGGGAGGTTCAGGCCCTGCGCCTTGCTATCGAGGCGCAGACTGCTGTGCAGACCCGCATAGCGGTTGCCCTGGAGGGCATGCAGGCAGCCAGGGAGGGACGTGGGGATGTTCCTCCTCAACCTGCTCCCCCCCCCCCATCTAGGGCTGCCCCCAGGCAAGTGAGGGGCAGGACCCGTGGCACCAGGCAGAGCCCCCGCCAGGCCCATTAATTTGAGTTTTCTTTAGTATTATGCTCTGGATAAGAGCTTATTTATTTTTGGTTATGCTCTGGATAAGAGCTTATTTATTTTTGGTTATGCTCTGGATAAGAGCTTATTTATTTTTGGTTATGCTCTGGATAAGAGCTTATTTATTTTTGGTTATGCTCTGGATAAGAGCTTATTTATTTTTGGTTATGCTCTGGATAAGAGCTTTTTTTATATATTTTTGTATACTGCACACGGTGCAGTGTGAATGGTGTGTGAATGTGAGAGGGTGGCACTCCTGAAAGTAAGGGGTGTCACCCTCGGCCGTGGTGGTGAAGTTAACCCCACGGCTGTATGAATGATGTGTGAAAGGTGTATGAATGGACAGCAACATCATTGGGGCCTTGACGTGGCGTTGCTGCTCCCAAGTCCTACATGCTGGACTTGGGCTAATCCAATGCGATGTGCATGTGGTGTGTGTGATCTAGGGACATCAGTGGTGTACACGCGTGCATTGTCTGTGTGCCATGCTGTATGTGTGTGTTTAAAGGTCAAAGATTCGTAACACGAGGACACTCCTGACTGCTCTTCCATCAGCTGACGGGGTCTCCTCTGGCGGGGGGGGGCTGTGTGGTTGGGGGGTCAGGTCATCACGTAGGGCAATATGCAGGCCCTTTCGCATGGCAAAGTTGTGCAGAATACAACATGCACCAATGATCTGACCCACAAAGTTGGGGGAATACAATAGGGCCCCCCCAGACTTATCCAGGCAGCGGAAACGGGACTTCAGGAGGCCAAATGTGCGCTCCACCACTGCACGGGTTTTGATGTGTGCTTCATTGTATCTTCTCTCTCCTCTGGTTTGGGGGTTCCGGAAAGGAGTCATGAGATGGGGTCCCAGTGTATATGCAGAGTCACCTGTAAGGGAAAAGACAGGAGGATGTTAGTCATGCATGTGCCACTTTTGTTGTGCATCATGGGAGGGGATAGTCATGGCTGCCACCCATGTCACTCACCAACCAGCCAGCTGTCCCCATACATGTCCTGCTCAAAATCTTCGGGGATGTTGCTTTGACGGTAGATGTAGCTGTCATGGCTGGACCCGGGGTCTTTGGCACGGACGTGCCATATGAGGTATTTGGCATCGGCTATCACCTGTACGTTGATGGAATGCCAATGCTTACGATTGCGGTATATGTGCTCTGTGGCACTGGGGGGCTGGAGTGCCACATGTGTGCAATCAATGGCCCCGATGGTGCGTGGGAATCCGTCAATTCTGTAGAAATCTGTCATTGCCTTCTGCCGCAGGTGCACAGTGGTGGGTCTGATGAACTGGTTGGACATGCGTCTGAGGATCGCGGGGACAACCTGGTGCACACATCTGCTTATGCTGGTTTGTGACATCCCAGCCACCACTCCACTTGTACGCTGGAATGATCCACTGGCCAGGAAATGGAGTGTTGCCAGGACCTTCACCAGTGGCTGCAGTGCACGTGAGCGGTATGTCTGGCTGGTGATGTCATCCTGCAGGGCTGTGGTTATTTCCAGGATGGCAGCAGGGGTGAATCTGAAGATGCGATACACCTCCTCATCACCCATGCCAAAGAGGCTCATGCGCGCTCGGTAGATCCTCTCACGTGCCCCCGTCCTCCTCCTCCTCCTTCTATGCTCCTCTTCCTCTGCATACCTTAGTATTGATAAGACCATGGCTGGCCCTGGCATCATTGGCATATGAATGTCTTGTCCAGTAAGTGTGATTGCTCAGCTAGTCCGTTACGGTGCTGCTGTAGTTGCTCTCCAGCTGACTTGCACACGGCCTTGAGCAAAGTTACCCGTGCTTTTATGAGGGGTATGTTTACTCAAGGCTTTCGAGTTACGCGCACCACGAGTAGCCAACGCCGGACGCGCGTACTTTCGGGAATACGCGCATCTCCCTCATTTGCATATTTGCATGCTAATTCAATGGGAACTGAATATTTTTGATGCGTAACTATGCGCCTACGCCGCGCTAGCTTAATGCATTTTCGCCGCCCAGACGGAAAAAAATATCGCGCGTATGTGGTTCTGTGTTTACCGCGCATCGATACGCAGGCGCACATTTACTATTACGCCGCGCATATACATTTACGCAGGCGTAGCGCCGCTGAGAATCTGGCCCATAATGTTTGGGGTTTTTAAGTAATTTTCTAGCAAAAAACAATGATTTAACTTGAAACCAACCAAGTGTCAGAAAAAGGTTTAGCCTTTAAGTGGTTAAACTTCCTTCATTTACACACCAAAGTTCATTCCTCTGATCTAAATAACAAAAAGTTAGGCTCCTTACACACGGAGCGGTCCGTTTTTCGGTCCGCTCCGTGTGTCCGTCAGCTCAGCGGGGGGTCTCCGCTGAGCTGTCGGGCGGACAGGGCGGTCCCCGCACACTGTGCAGGGACCGCCCCGTCTCTCCTCCGCTCTCCCCTATGGGGAGTCGGATGGAAAAGGACCATCTGTCCGTTTGCATCCGATCCGTTTGGCCGGACGGAAGAAAAATAGGACATTCTTCCGTCCGCAAAAACGGATGCGGATCGAGCGGACGTTAGCGGATGCATCATCCGCTAACGGATCCGCTCCCATAGGGAAGCATTACAAGTCCGTTAACGGACTTGTAATTAGCGGACCGTTCGTCTGCTAGTGTGAAAGGGCCCTTACAATGTTTATACACTGAGCAAAATTATAAATGTAACACTTTTGTGTTTGCCCCTATTTATCATGAGCTGAACTCTTATGCCGCGTACACACGATCACTTTATGTGATGAAAAAAAAACAACGTTTTCTGTGAAGTAAAAAACGACGTTTTTGAAACTTCAATTTTCAAAGACGATGTCGCCTACACACCATCGTTTTTTTCACAATGCTCTAGCAAAGCGAGGTTACGTTCACCACTCTTTTCCATTGAAGCTCGCTTCATAACTAGCTTCTGGGCATGCGCGGGTTGAAAAACGTTGTTTTAAACAAAGTTTTTTGCTACACACAGTGATTTTTTGTGAAACAAAAAACGACGTTTTGAAAAACGACACAAAAAATTGAAGCATGCTTCAATTTTTTTTTGTCGTTTTTCACAAGACATAAAACAACGTTTTCCCCCACACACGGTCATTTAAATTGGAGTTTTTAAAAACGTCGTTTTTTTTCATCACATAAAGTGATCGTGTGTACGCAGCATTAGAGCCGGTTCACACACAGGCGACACGACTTTGGGGGCGACTCGGCAAGGCGATCTCAAGGCGACTTGAGAGGCAACTTGCAAAATGACTTCTGTATTGAAGTCAATGCATGTCACCCCGAGTCGCCCCTAAAGTCGTACAGGAACCTTTTTCTAAGTCGGAGCGACTTGTGTCGCTCCTATTAGTATGGTTCCATTGACTACTGCGGACCACGACTTGTCAGGCGGCTGACAGGTCGCCCCTGTGTGAACCGGCTCTTAGGCCCCATGTACACTGCTGCTGCTAAACGGACGTTCAGAGGCAGTTGGACACTTTTTCCAACTTCCCCTGAACTCATTCATCGTTATCTTATGTGTACATGTACACTGTAGATTTTAGGCAGTTGGGTTTATAGGCCTTTTTTTGTAGGCAAAAAAATTTGTTCAGATGCCAAAGTTTTCGACGTTTCAGATGCTAAACGCGGTAACCCGCAAACCTAAACGTAAACGCGGCAAAACGCTGCTAAAGGCGATATGTAAATGCGGCAAAACTGGGTTGCTATCTGTCAAGTTAAATCGTTTGGAAGAGGTTGTAAAAACGTCCCGTGTACATGAAGCCAAAGATCAATTACTTTTTCTATGTACACAAAACGCCTATTTCTCTCAAATATTATTCACAAATCTGTCTAAATCTGTGTTAGTGAGCACTTCTCCTTTGTCTAGATTATCCATCCAGCTCACAGGTGTAGCATATCAAAATGCTGATCAGACAGCATGATTATTGCATAGGTGTGCCTTAGGCTGGCACAATAAAAGGCCACTCTAAAATGTGCATTTGATGGGTACAATGGCTGTGTTTGATGACACAGTGGCTGCAATTTATGGGCACAGTGGCTGCAATTGATGGGCACAGTGACAGCATTTGATAGGCACAGTGGCTGCTTTTAAAGGGGACAGTGGCTGCAATTGATGGGCACAGTGGCGACATTTGATGGGCACAGTGGCTACAATTGATGGGCACAGTGAGGCAGCAATTGATGTGTTTTTTTTTTTTTAAATGTCAGTTCGTTTTAGGCCCCCCCCCCCCCAAAAGAAAAAAAATTGAGTACCAACCGTCACAGCCAGTAATATGCTTTTAAACATGTTTAAAGACAGAAACAATGAATGCCACAAATAAATAAAGTTCCTTTAAAACCATTGAAATGAAGCATTACAGTAATAAACAAAAACATGTTTTTTTTTTTTGTATTGACTATAATAATATGTTATTAGATGTAAGTTGTCAAAGCAATTGTAAAGCAAAAAATAAAGCTGTGTTTATGGTAATCATACATGGATACTAAACAATTCTTCACGCATGATTGTCAAGAACTAGAATAACACACTGCTTACTGGAATCTGCATTACACTTTTGCAATTCATGGGAAAGCTTTTTCTTTGATCCAAAGTTTGTTGTAGTTTTCCAGGGAAAAAAGGCTTATGCTTAAAACACACAATGGGAAAATCAGATGAGAAATACCGCTTTCGTATCGATCGTACGATAATCTGATCATTAGTACACAGCTGTCGGGAGCCAATCATGTCAGTTCATGCAAAATTATCCAAAGGGACATGCACAAAAAAAATATTATTTTATGATAACAGAACGAATGATTTAATGAGTACAGTATTCCACACAAAAAAAAACAGAAAACCAAGACCATCCTCGCTCAGAAACTGAAGAATACATTACAATACAATACAACACAATACATCACTTCCAAAGTTGTATTCTGTCGTACAAGAATTGTTGTAAACCTAATAACCTATTGGTTTTCGATATGAACATTTAACTGGTAGTGGCAGAGGTAAACCATGCCTGAGAAGGGGCACCAAGGAACACTTTAATTCAGCAAGACAGTAAACAAACACTCTCAAAAGCCTCTAGGCCCCAGGAAGTGGATCAGAACTTATACAGATCTTAGAAAAAGGCATAGCAGGCACAAACACTGGAGTTCCTCACAATGTTTAGGTGAGAAATCTCACACTGTCTACAATCTGACAGCCTACTACACATTTGGCCCTCCCACACATTTTGAAATCTTGCAGGGTCTTTGCGACCCTTGCATTGTTCCCTTTGTTCCAAACAATCCACTGCAGTGGGGAATTGTCTGCCAAAAAGGTAATACCCTAATGACTCTAGTGCCCACATATTGGCACTCCCTTCCAGCTGTTAGTTTCAGGCAGAGTTATGCCACTGAAAATACCACAGAGAAATCTTCAAAGCAAAGAAAAACTATTTTTCTAAGGCTATCAACAGCGCCCTTAATTGCCCACGCAAACTCTTCAAGCTGGTCACTCAGACCATGAATCCAGGATGTCTTGAAGCCCCCAATTCGGACTCACAAGAATTTTGCAATGAATTGTCGGATTACTTCATTAATAAAATCGAGAGGATCCGACAAAGCATTCGGCAAAATAATTCCCCCCTCAACCCTTTCCTGTAATTATTTATACAACACCTTCAGTAATTCAGCTCAACCAGGTAAGTTCACGCTGGAACCTATCTCTATCAATGACACTAATAATATCATCGGTACTTTGCGTAACAGCACCGCGCCGAATGATATCATCCCCACTAAACTGCTGAAGGAATGCGCCGACATCCTGGCACCTTCTATCACGCAGCTTATCAACCAATCTTTTAGGGAAGGCATGGTGCCCTCCCAATTGAAGGAGGGTATAATTCGACCCATTTTGAAGAAACCCAACCTGGACCCCAAGGACCCACTCCACCGTCGTCCAACAACAGGCCTAAATGTACTCTCAAAGGTAATGGAAAAAGTAGTGGTACAACAGCTGCAACAGCATCTAGGTACCCACAACTTACTTGATCCATTTCAATCGGGATTCCGGCCTGGACACGGGACGGAAACCGCATTGCTCAAAATATGGGACGACGCTCTCGAGGCCGCAGACGAAGGAGAATCTTGTCTTCTGGTTCTGTTGGACCTAAGCGCAGCCTTCGACACAGTAGACCACAAGCTATTATTGACTCGGCTAGCTGAAGTAGCCAGAGTCTCAGAAGGCGATTTATCTTGGTTCTCCTCTTTTTTGGAAAACCGATCATAAATTGTGAAGTTAGAACCTTTCACTTCTGAGAAACGCACATTATCGTGTGGAGTCCCTCAAGGATCCCCCCTGTCGCCGGTGTTATTCAACATCTATCTTCGCCCTCTTTTTGAGGTTATTAGCAGCCAAAAACTGCTTTACCACTCATATGCAGACGACACGCAACTGTATTTTCGCATTTGCAATAAAAAGGATCACCATCTCAATCTAGAGACATGCCTCTTTTTGATAGAGGACTGGATGACAAAGAGTTATCTTAAACTCAACGGAGCGAAAACAGAACTTCTCATGTTTCACGCCAAGCGTATGATTCAACCTGCAACAACCTGGACCCCCCCGCCCATTCTGGGCAAAATCATCACCCCTAGCGACAAAGTCAAAAGTCTTGGGGTCATCTTCGACTCCTACATGACAATGGACGCACAAATAAGGTCAGTAGTCAGCAGTTCTCATCATCTGCTGCGCCTACTACGCAGACTTACTCCTTTTATTCCCAAGGAAGACATAGCGGTCGTGGTGGGAGCAATTGTAAACTCAAGATTGGACTATGCAAATGCCCTTTACCTGGGACTCCCCAAGTACCAAATCGCTCGTCTACAAGTCGTTCAAAATACGGCCGCTAGACTTGTGACTGGAAAAAAACCTTGGGGAATCCATCTCACCTTCGCTGAGATCCCTTCACTGGTTACCAGTAGGGATGAGCCGAACACCCCCCTGTTCGGTTCGCACCAGAACGTTCGAACAGACCGCGGGTTCGCACAAATATTTCGAACCCCATTGAAGTCTATGGGACCCGAACGTTCGAATTCAAAAACGGTCATTTTAAAGACCAAAATTCAATTAAATGTTGGAAAACGTCGTTCAGAACCCGGGTCTTGCCCCAGGGAACATGTATCAATGGAATTTTTTTTTTTAAACGGCCGTTTTTTGCGGAGCAGCCAGTAATTAATGCTACTTTCGCAAGTTCTGTGTGGCAACATTATGTCGAATATTTTAGCGGTGGTGGGGGGCCATTATTGTTGTGTGAAAGAAAATTTTTAGAAAAAAGGGCACCCCTCAAAGATACTGTAATTGGAGCGCAACAAGGAGCCACGTGCAAAGTATTGCATCAAAATTTTTTATTAGGCGCCCCTGTTAAACAGGGGCAGAAAAATTGTGCATTGGGCACAACACAACACTTACAACCCCTCCCAATAACTCCAATTGGAGCGCAACAAGGAGCCACGTGCAAATTATTGCATCAAAAATTGTTATTAGGCGCCCCTGTTAAACAGGGGCTGGAAAATTGTGCCTTGGGCACAATACAACCCTTGTAACCCCTCCCAATAACTCCAATTGGAGCGCAACAAGGAGCCACGTACAAATTATTGCAAATTATTGCAATATAGCAGCACACGTACAGTGGCACTATCTGTGCTCAGGTGGTATATAGGAGCACACGTACAGTGGCACTATCTGTGCTCAGGTGGTATATACCAGCACACGTACAGTGGCACTATCTGTGCTCAGGTGGTATATACCAGCACACGTACAGTGGCACTATCTGTGCTCAGGTGGTATATACCAGCACACGTACAGTGGCACTATCTGTGCTCAGGTGGTACTGTATATACCAGCACACGTACAGTGGCACTATCTGTGCTCAGGTGGTATATACCAGCACACGTACAGTGGCACTATCTGTGCTCAGGTGGTACTGTATATACCAGCACACGTACAGTGGCACTATCTGTGCTCAGGTGGTATATACCAGCACACGTGCGGTGACCCCAAATGCGCTCAGGTGGTATGTAACAGCACACGTGCGGTGACCCCAAATGCGCTCAGGTGGTATTAAACAGCACACTCACAGTCAGAGCGACTGCGTTTCTGTGCAATTCAATAGCCCACTTGCATTAACAGCAACTGCCTTTCTGTGCAAATAAATAGCACACGTGCAGTAACAGTTAATGCGTCTATGTGCAATGAACTAACACGTGTACACTAACACGTTAGAGCATCAAGCACAATCTCCTGCCTGAGGCCGCGTACACACGGCAGAGAACCTCGACGGGCAGAACACATCGTTCCGCCCGTCGAGGTTCTCTGCCGGCCGTCGAAATCGGCGACCCGCCCGTCGGGAATGGCAACCAGCCATTCATCCAGGCGGGCCGTCAAGCAAATAGAGAGCGTGCTCTCTATTTCTGCTCGACGGGATTCCCGACGGGATGCTCGCCGAGAGCGTACACACGGCCGAGGTCCTCGCTGGAATGCAGCTTCCAGCGAGGTTCTCGCTGGTTTCCAGCGAGAACCTCGGTCGTGTGTACGCCGCCTGACAGATACTAATAGCAGAACTAGCTAAGCTATACAGTTTATAAATATATTGACAACTCCTAGGGATGTCAATATATTCTCTACAAACTGTACATTTAACTATACTAACTAGTAGCCTCCCTGATCTATCTATCTATCTATCTATCTATCTGAAAAGACACTGTGTCTCTATCTATCTATCTCTCTCTCTCTCTCTGTCTGTCTGACTTCTCTCTCTGAAAGCAAGCCGGAACACACTACACGAGGCCGCCCGGGAGGCGGCCTTTTATAGTGTGGGGCGTGTGCTAAAGCCCTGAGCCCTAATTGGCCAAAGCACCCATGCTTTGGCCAATTAGGTCTCTTCGTTTTTTGGGCGCTGTGATTGGCCAAGCATGCGGGGTCATGGTGCATGCTTGGCCAATCATCAGCGCGCAACGCCGCAGTGAATTATGGGCCGTTGCGCGTCATTCGAATTTGGCGCGAACGACCCGATTTGTTCGTTTTCGACAAACGATCGAACAGCCGATGTTCGATGCGAACATGTGTTCGCATCGAACGCGAAGCTCATCCCTAGTTACCAGTAAAAGACAGAATCACTTTTAAAGCACTCTGTCTAACGCATAGATGTATTCATGGGAATGCACGCCATTATCTATGCGAAAAAATAAAATCTCATAATCCCAATCACGTTTTGCGATTCACCAATCAAAATCTCCTCCAGATACCGAATACCAAGTACAAGTCCAAAGGAGAAAGGAGATTCGCGGTCCAAGGTCCCAGACTATGGAACGCTTTAAAAACCAGCATTCGGTTGGAGGAGAACCACTTAGCGTTCAGGAGAAAGATTAAGACTCATCTCTTTTGATACCAAAGGAGACAGGAACAACAAGCGCCCAGAGGCGATTAAGTTTGCATGTGCTGCGCTATATACGTTTTCATTCATTCGTAAGTTTTTCATTCATTCATTAAATCTCAAGGAGAATACTGGCCAACAGAAGAGACATTTGCCCATCTCTGCCTCTTCATTCCATTTCGCCATGGTGGGATTGCTCCCCTTGGTGAGATCAGTGAATGGAGCTGCTATTATAGCAAAGTTAGACACATAGGCCCGGATTCACATACCTGGGCGCATCTTTCTGTCGGCGTAGGGTATCTTCTTTACGCTACGCCGGCGCAACGTTGAGAGGCAAGCATGGTATTCACAAAGCAAATGCTCTCAACATTGTGCCGGTGTAGCGTATAGTTGTCGGTGTAAGCCGACGTAAGTCAAAGTAGGTGGAAGTGGGCGTGATATATTTAAATGAAGCACGCCTGACCCCATGCAAATGATGGGCTGAGCTTTAAAAAACGAACTGCGCATGCATCTTATCTTGGACGCATCCCAGTGCGCATGCTCACAGTTACGACGAGATAACTTCCTAAGATACGTCAAAACACTGCCTACGACGTGAACGTAACCTACGCACAGCCCTATTCACGTACTACGTAAACGACGGCGTCGTTCCCGGGTCCCTACCTTTGAGTGGGTTGCGCCTCCTATATGAGGAATAACTTTACATCGGATGTAACCCTTACGCAAATTGCTTAAAACATGCGCCGGGAGCAAGTACGTTTGTGAATCGGCATATCTTACTCATTTGCATATTTCAAATGGGTACGCCGAATGCGTCCAGCGTAACTATGCGCCCACGATACACCGGCGTAGGCAACTGACGCCGGGGCGGCTGAAGCCTATTTTTCTGACGTATCTAGCTTGGGGAATTGGCGCAGAGATACGACGGCACACATTTGTACTTGCGAGGGCGTATCTATAGGTACGTCAGCGTAACTCCTACGTAAATCTGGGCCATATAGACTATATTGTCAAAGCTATTGGGATGCACATTCTTGGTCCGTAGGGTTCAATATTGAGTCCCCCCCCCTTTGCAGCTATAACAGCCTAAACTCTTATGGGAATGCTGTTGATGAGGTGTGTTTATGGGAATGTTTGACCATTCTACTAAAAGCACATTTGTGAGGTCAGAAACTGGTGTTTCCGCTCAAATTCATCCCAAAGGTGTTCTAGCGGATTGAGGTCAGGACTCTTTGCGGGACTCTCAAGTACCTCCACCCTAAAATCGCTCATCCATGTCTTTATGGACCTTGCTCTAGTTTTAGTTTATATAACTACATTAGAGAGGATGTCTTTCCAGTTTTTTGAAGTGTAAGAAGACAATGACTTTCCTTGCCCTTTCTCTGCAACGAAAGTGAAACTAAACTGGACAAGAAAAAAGGAGCAGGGAGCATCTAGCTAGGTTTGGTCCAATGCCTTCAAGCCATATTTTAACTAAGTACACATGCTTAAAAAAATAGAAAGAAGAAGAAAAAGGAAATACACTAATGACAGAGAAAGCGTGGCTGAGTGACTGTAAACCCTTGTAAAACAACCCATTCAATTAAAAATAAAAGGCAAAACATTATAAAAACAGATTTTGTGACCACATCCCTCTGTTCTTAGCTGCATAAGAGCTAGGGGTGGAGAAACAGCAGTGATAGGCTGGGCGTTGGGTGTGTTTCAGGACATATCTGATTATTGGATGAGAGCAGGTTAAGTTCCCAGCATAGCTAGAGAACTGACCACGGTGTGTTCTCCTGCTGTGGCCGGTTTTTAACCGCTTCAGCCACGGAAGGATTTACCCCCTTAATGACCAGGCCATTTTTTGCGTTTTTTACTTTCTGCTATAATACATATAAAAAAAAATATAAAAAACAAATGTAATTATCAGTTTAGGCCGATATGTATTCTGCTACATATTATTGGTAAAAAAATCGCAATAAGAGTATATTGATTGGTTTGCGCAAAAATTATAACGTGTACAAAATAGGGGAAAGATTTAGGGACTTTACTTTTTTTAATAATTTTTTCTGGTAATGGCGGCATTCTGTGAATTTTAGCAGGACTGTAACATATCGGGGGACAATACAAAAAAGGGGACCCATGAGGTAACCCCAGATTCAACCTGGGGTTAACCTGTGGGTCCGCTTTTTTTGTATTTCCCCAATTGATTATGGATGAGGCAATGTAAGTGCTTCCTCTATTTAATCTAACATATCGGGGGACAAATCTGACCCTAAGTGACACTTTTTGTTGACCAGTGACACCAATACAGTGATCAGTGCTAAAAAAAATGCACTTATCAATGTTTAAATGTCACTAGCAGCAAGGGGTTAACACTAGGGGGCGATTAGGGGGTTAAATGTGTTCCCTCAGTGTGTGTTCTAACTGTCAGGTGGAAGGACTGACTAGGAGAAGAGAGAGATCGATGTTCCTGATCACTAGGAACAGCTGATCTCTCTCTCTTCCCCTATCAGAATGGGGACCTGTTTGTTTATATCGACAGATCTACATTCTGCTTCTCTTTCCCACTATTGAGGGTGGCCGGAGGACATTGAGTCCGCCAGACTTGCGAGTAAGCTCACTTGGCATGCGCCTGCAGTACCACATGCACAGATCTATATCCAGATCTGTGGTCGGCAAGTGGTTAATAGGAAAGCAGAGGGACTGTCGGGAACACTAGGGATTTCACATAGGGGAAGCAATACAAAGAGAAGACAATACTGTCTCATACAAGTGAATGGTACAGCAGGCACATGAATATGAAATGTTAAGTTTACATACTGTACGCTTTAATTTTTAACAGGGACTGGAAAACAGTTACTGACAGCTTTCAGCCCCCATGCATAGCTCCCAAGTCCCTCTTTCTGTCTTATTTGTCCCTCTTTGTGGTCTGTTCTTTATAGCTGCATATAAAATATACTATTTATCTTTCAAAAAGTGTTTCCCAGTGCTAAACGTTTCGTCCAATTTCTAAATTGCTGTATTTGTAAATTTCAAAAGCTAGTATAAAGCAATAATAGTGGTTAAAAAAAAGCACTTGTGGGTTTAACTATTCTTTTGTATAATTCTCCATTAAGGAGGCTTGGGTGACCACGTGTCCCAGATTGCCATTTTGCAGGTCTGTCCCGAGCCCATTCATTCCAGGACAATACAGTGTCCCAGAATGAAACTGATACAGCCAATCTGATGCCCCCAAAAAAGGCTACCACATCACCGCTTTACTCACTGACAGTACTTGTCCTGGCCGGGAATGCCTGGAGGAGCACAATCCCGCCCCCTGCTTGTGATTGGAGAAATCATAAATCCCACCTCTTGTGTCCAATAACTGTGCTGTGATTCGTTACAGCACAAGCTGATTTTTGGGAAGTGAGGGTGTCCCTGAATGGTAGTTTGGAAATGTGTTCACTCTATTGGCAGGGTGTGTGTCCTATGTACTTTTTCTATTAAGTTTCGCTTGTTCCCATCTCAAAAAGTTTGGGGGTAGGCCCATGCACAAATCGCAGCTGCCAATAAAAGTGAGATTCTAGAATTATGTTGCCTCTATGCTGGACATTGCATTTTGAAATGTTTGAAGCTTTTTAAAGATGATCTGTATGAGCTCTGTTTGCCCAGTAACACTGTACTTCTTCTATATGTTAATGATCCTGTTGGCTGGTACGTTTGTGGAGGCTTGTACGCAGGACTCCCTTTGTTTACTGACATTTTGGGAATACAAAAGATACGATGCCTTACTGCACAATCTACAGTTTTGTAAGGACAAAGTTCAGTATGTAGGTCACTGCGTTTCCTGGGAACTTAGACACTTGTTCCCATATTAGATCAATTTATCATCACAAAACCCGATGCTTTACAATGAAGGTCAGTTGTAAACATTTTTAAGGATGACTGAATATTGTAGACAGTGGATCCTTAGTTATTCTGAAATTGCTGACCCTTTACAAGAAAAGCTTAAATCTTGCCACTCTGATTCAAGGGAAAGAAATACGTTGCTTTGGACAAATAAATCACAAGTGACTGATTGAAAATATAAATGTATTTGTATGGATAAGATATTATGTTCTCAGTTGTTGATCAGGGAGGTCGAGTGAGTGAAGTAAAATAAAAATAGCCACTACAGGAAGAATTTATGGATTGTAAAAGTAATACATTAAAAGCCATACTGTCCAGCAAGTAAGTTAAATCAAAATGAATTTAAGGAGTATTAAATCCAATACTTTTGTGTAGGAAAGTGTGAGTACATAAATCCCCGGTTATTCTTGCTCTCTGTATCCTTGCTGAGGAGTAGAGATTAGCTCAAGTTTTGGACAAACTGGATTCAGCCCAAACTTTGGGCAACTGTCCCATAATAGCCACATGACCATATTTGGATGTCATTGACTATAAATGGCCATGTTGGCTTAATAATGTTGCAAGCATCCCTGCCCCTTTTTTACTTGTGGCTGTTTGGAAATCCACAGTAACAGCTAATTTGACTTGCGGCCTCATATCATGTGAAAAACTCCTTTGGGTTTAACCTCCCTGGCGGTATGATTCTTTCAGATTTTTGGTGCTGAAAGCGGTACCATTATTTTGCATAGAAATTTGGCGTTTTATATTGCAAATTTTGGATTGGTTGGTGGAAACACTGATGATCCATGTTTTTTGGTTTGTCTTTTGGAATTGGAGATTTATCATTTGTGTCTATATTACTTTGCGTGAACAATAAAGTTGTCCGCATTAGCTTGACGTTGGACGTCCTTGTTGACGTAATCGCGTTGTTCCAAACCCGAAAGTTTTTGCCGGCGTAATTGCGGCGTCTCTGTGAGTTCCTTCAGACAACCATAGACTATATTAAGGCAGGCTAGTAACTTACAAGGCCACGGCCCACTGAGGAAGTTGCTACAACGTAACGCGTACAGGGAAGGAGCCTGAAGTCGCTTGCTGCCATCTCTGAAAAGACACATGTTGTGTGTACTTCCATTCTGCCGTTTTGCCTTTCGGCTAATGTGAGTAGCCTGTTAATGTCTTTTTAATAAACATAAGCCGTTTTTAAAGCAGAGAGCACTTAGATCTGCCTTTTTTTTCCTATCCTTGATCCCAATGCTGCGGAGCCCAAGAAGTTTGCTATCCACATATTGCACCAAGTTGTATATCGATTTCTGCTGGTATGACTGCCTGGTAAAACAGGGGTCCATACCTTAAGTTGAGAGTAGCCATTCTTAATGGTGGAGGGATCACATATTTAAAGTTACAGTCACTGGTGAAGATTTGGAGTGGTTGTCACCTTATTCTTTTGGAATTTTTCACTTTTTGGACTGATTTTTGCATTACTTATGCACCTTTCATGATTAATTTGTTATCGGTATTAATACTGTGTTTTGCACTTTAGTTTAATTATATTTATATTGCACTGCACTATTTTTTATACTTTTTTTTGCATCTTCTGGATTTTGTGATTGTCCTGTCAGTGTTCAGCTCGCATTTGTGAAGGGGGAGGTTTAATATTATTTTTTTGCGCTGATTGCACCCTTTTTGCTTTCTGTTTTATATTGTAGGCCTGTAATTGTTAGGAATAACTCACTTAAATCTGTCTAAACAAGAGTCCAGTAGACATCCCGGGTATGATAACGTTTAAAAAAACTAAATCATAAATGATAATATAATAAATAACTATAAATAATTATAACAAATAATGATGTAATTATAATAAAAATTATTCAATAATGTAATCAACTCAAAATCACTGAAATTTGCTCAGTTGCAGAATTGTCGCTGTCATTACTTTCAGTGTTTGATGACAAATTTCCCCACAAATCACTATCGATCTATTCTGCAAGTGGTTCTAATTTATTATCGCTGTTTTCTAGCTAGTCTAAAACCCCTTTTGACGTAAACTGACACTTTTTGGTTGCAATGGACAATCTCCAGTTTCCAGGGAGAAATAACAGTTTTTATAATATAAAACTGCATGCAGGACACTGGGCAGACCACTGGGGACAAAGGGGATGTGTAATTATTTGATACAGTTCTGTAATCTGTAAGATTACAGTATACTGTATCTGTACTGTGTTTTTCATTTTTTTTATTTGCCGCCGAACTCCGCCCCCGTGCGTCGCACCACTCGCATATAACGGAGCTTGGCAGTCACCAGTGTGAATCGAGCGAGAAAACAGCTCGCGCACACACACCGCAGGATCCAGGGATAAGGTAAGTAACTTTCCCAGTATCCTGCAATGAGATCCAGAGTCAGGCTCGGGGGTTACCGCTTTTGGTATGAAAAATTCACCCCGAGCCTGACTCGGAAATACCACCTGGGAGGTTAAAACCTTAGCTCAACCTTACTGGGGAAATTTAACATCTCTAGTTATCCTGGTGATCATTGTCTTTGCTAGAGAAAGTGATGTGAAATTCAACATTTTAGAATTGTCATAGAAACAGGAAGTGAGGGGACACCTGATCTTGCGACAACTGACACTTTTGGAGAGACTTCCTCTTTTTTCCTGTTGTGTTTCTGGGACAGGATGCGAAGGGACAGCATCATAAAAAGAAAAAAAAACTTAACAGGGCTCTTAACCATTTCCTAGTCCATTAAAAAAAAAAAAAACGTTTTTGGTTTTACATATACTTAAAGTGTAAGTTCACCTTTACAGAAAATCTGTAAGGTGAACTTACACTGGATCTCCTCCCCATCCCCCTGGACCCCCTAACCTGGAGTCCAGTGATCCCCCACCCTGACAGATCATATTGCCGCTAAGCCGACCTGGGGATTTGAAATCCCAGAGGCTTTCCCTCCTCTTTGCCTGTGGTGACAGGACTGCCTACGTGAGTTCTGATTGGAATGCTCATAAATTATTAATGGAACTATGGAGACAAACAGTTTAATACTTTATGAGGCAAAGGGAAAAGAAGATAATAGCCATTTAATGATAAGAGAAGAAACATGGATCTCTGGTTGACTCATATTGTGAAAACTCCTATAGTTGTAAGGGAGAGAGGAATTTGCGTGGTTCAGAGGTGGATAAATGTTCACCAAAACAAAGTCAATGCTTGTCTAGAGCATATGTCTATACGGTCCCAAGATGGATTTTGTGACCAGAACCTCCCTCGCCCATCAATGCACATTCAAGTAAACCATTCCATTGGCTGCCTTGGAAAAGTGTCCTCAAAGTAATTGAACAAGACACATGGTTCAAAAAGTCAATGACTGTGCTTGTAAAAATATGCTGGTACAGTACCTGTCACCGAGAATGTGTTTCCAGCACGACAGCATTGCGCTGATTCTTGGCGACAGGGTGCTGACATCTCGCACTCACTGGAATAGAAAAAGCACATTCCAGCGAGCGTGTCATAGAAGTGACGGGGATCTGACTTGGCATTGTCCCCATCGCGGCAAGCCAGCTCGGCGTTGGCTCCTGCGAAGGGGCTCGTAGGTAGTCAATCTCGCCGAGAAAGGGAGCGAGATTGACACAATATCACGGTCACCTACTGTAAGTTTTGTATACTTATTCATTCAGTAATTTATGGAAAAATAGATCCATAGTTCTCATGCAGGAGAATGCACTTCCTAAATGCATGTAGCCATGCACCAATGGATCACCAATAGGGCAGAGAAAAAAGGTGAAAGCCAGATGCACCGGACCGGTTTTGCCGGGCACAGGCCAGCTTCTTCAGAGGCTGCCTCTGAGTCACTTCTAACAAGTTTTCCCACAAGATACATTTGTGATGGGGAAGAAGAGCTTAGCACAGAGCTTGTCTATTCAGAACACAGCTCCGTATCCTTCCTTGGTTCCTGTGCTATGTGTAAAGAGGGATGTGTCCCTTTCCTCCAATCAGCTCTCACACAATGTATAAGAGCTATAACTGCAGTTCACTGCCCCCTTCTCTGTGATACTGACAGATGCAGAAGGATTTTATCACAATTCAAAACTTTTGCATAGATGTAGAAAAGAGAAGACTGCAGATAATCAAGCAAAACTTGTGTTGGATGATTTGTTTTATCTCTAGGTATAATCTGAGGCTAGTCACTTCACCGTATATGAGAGGGTTTACAACCACTTTAACACATTTAGCACAAAAAAAAAAAAAAAAATATTCCCTTGCAAACTATATGTTAAAATTCATATTCCAGAACTTGCAGTTTACAACTTTCACTGCTGGCTCTTGCTCTCCTAGTACTTCTTCCCTGAACTTCTGGTCTTTGCAGGAACGTGTTAACAGTTAAGCCTGGATTCAGTCTGTTAGCCTGGAGAAGGAAAAGGGTAGCGGCAGAAGAGGGACAAAGGCCCATCATAGTCAAGTGCCCCATTTGCCGCCTCTTTACAACAGCCCTAATTAGAATGGTCTCAGCTATCAATAGGCGGGCATTACAAATTTTACAAAAGAAAACTAGTCTTAACATTTTGCAGTGCTTAAAAAGTCAATAATGTTAATTATTATAATTATGGACTACAACAATTAGGTTTAAGCTTTAATACTTTTAAAATACTCTCTGACTAGTAGCTGCAAGAGTAAAGCCCTGTACAAATGATCGAAATTTCCGATGGGATAAAATCCGATGGAATTTTCCATCAGAATTTCGTTCAAGCTGTTTTGCATACACACTGTCAGACCAAATTCCGACCATGACGTAAAACACTATGACGAGCCGAGAAAAATGAAGTTCAATGCTTCCGAGCATGCGTCGACTTGATTCTGAGCATGTGTGTTTTTTTCTCCGATCGGAATTTCCGACAGGATTTTTTTTATCGTAAAAAAAATAAAACATGTTCTATTTCTAGACTCCGATGGAAAAAAGTCTGATGGGGCCCACACACAGTCAGAATATCCGATGAAAATATTCAGTCTTCTTTCATCGGAAAAATCCGATCGTGTGTGCAAGGCATAACAAACCTTATAAACTGCTCTATGGGTATACAAGATAAACTCTAGACAAGCAGCTGAAAGACAGTAAAATACATGTATGAAAATAGTTTTACCTGCCAAACGATTTGTATTCCTGTGCTAGTTCTGTGATCCAGACAACTTTGCACAGCTGGAAATTCCAGTCTTCACTGCAATAGCAGCAGAGCTTGCTCACGACAAATTCACATACTCAGAGCTTTTTTTCTCAGAAAATAGGTGCAGGAACCCAACCACGATCCCATTCAGATTTCACAAACAGTAGGAGGGTTTTAAAGGGTGCAGAGTTCAGGGGGTTACACACAGAGTGCAGAGCTATCACTTGTAAACACAAAAACCAGACTTATGTGTTTAAAATTGATTGTGGTGAGCAGGCACCAAAGGGTCTGAGCCAGAGGTGGTGGAACTGAGTTCCCCCAAGTTCCCCCTGAAAAAAAGCCCTGCAGATACTTATTCTTATTACCAATAAATATTTTTATGACTACATTACGGCGTTCATTAGTGTTTTTTTTTTTTTTATCTGCGCGGCATTAGGCTTTAAATATTAAGCATGCTGTATAAATTGCAATACTTTGTTTGTACCATAACATCATTTGATATTTTTTAACCATCTTTCAAACTCATCCCAGTGGAGAGAAAATACCAGCATACAATTTTTACTTGGTATTTCAAAGACTTTTTTTCATTTAGTGTTTTAATAACAGCAAAGTTGCAAACATTAAAAAAAATATCTTTACTTTTTAGAAATGATGATTCTAAACACTACATCTATCCCGCAAAAATGCATTTTAATGAACAACGGCGATTTTCCTTAGGGATTAACAGTTTACAATATAGTCTTAAATCTTTTGATCCTTTTCCTGTGCTGACCAGATAAGAGAATAATGCTAGATTGGAACCCAAGAAAGATATTTCTTTTTATGTACTACCTTCCTTGTCATTTGTGTTTCTACGTTGTACTTTGTTATTACAATTTGTCACACAACTGACTTTGGAAAATTCCTCTATTGATGTCATGTAGCCTGCAATGTCTTTTTGTGGCCCAAAGCTACTTCTTTAATGAAAATGTAATAGGAATGTTCACTTAGAAGTATGTTCAGCCAAAACTTTTTTCCTAGTTTTAGATCTGGAGTTTCGTTAAATAGATTTCCCCTTACTTCCTGTTCTGCTCATAATACTGAGAACATTTTTTTTTCAAAAGTTTTGCTTCCCGAAAAACTTTTGGTGATTTATGATAATCCCCTTCAATAAAATCATTTCAGAATTTGAGAGATTTGAAATGAACTTTTATTGATTATAACATATGTAGCATTACCCCCAGAGGAGCTGCTGGATTTTTGGGTGCTGTGTTACCTCTTGAAATTCCTAAGGGTGAATGATGTGTGGTACATCTAGTAGAAGTAATGAAATCTCCAGACAGGTGATCTTTATTACCCAGCCGTGTAAATACAGTAAACTTGTGGTGAGGAAAGTAAAGCTGAGGAGGATAGGAGAATAGCAGATTCAGGTGTAATGATAGGAAACAGTCCTGCTCCCAAACGTAACACTTCTTAGAACCACTCTTGCATATACAAGGACAGGCCTCTCTCACTGACCTGGCAGCCGGAGTATCACTCGGACAATGATAGGAATAAGTCTCTGCAGACCCTCCTAGGTGAACTTGAACTTGGGAGAAAGTCTCTGCCACAGACCCCTCTCAATGAGCCTCAGAAGATACCTCTGCCACAGGTTCCCTCTGGGTTGGATTCTTGGAGATATGCCTCCTTAATTTGGTTACATCTGGATCTCCTTCAGCTTGTCGCCCAGGTACCGACCGACAGGTGATCAATCCCTTGTTGTCCGGCTACCTCGACCCCTGGTTGTTTGTCCAGGCCCTTTTGGACTGCCAGCCTCTTAATGGCACTTCTCAGACTGACTCCCCACCAAACAGCATTACAGCTTGGGATCTTCAAAGGTGGGAACCCAGTCACTCACTGGGTCCGCGTCACGGTTCAGATGCTCCAGGTTAGCATGACCCTGGAACCAGGAACACTGCGTGGCACGCACGCCCCGGCCAGGTAGGCCATGGCACCGGGGTGCCGTGATGTGGCCACCCTAAAGGTGGGTGCCACACTGAACGAAGAAGACCCAGAACCAATGGCGTCTGCCCCATAAATACCCCTCCGCAGCATGCACAGCAAGGACAAACCTTCGTCATTGGCTGCTGGGAAAGAGCATCCAAACCTCGACTCCACTGCTGCCACCTGCAGCACCAGGGCTGGAAGAACACCCCAGTACAGCAGAATGGACTCGTAGCACAGCCAAGCTGAGACAGAGACCGCATTTTGCTCTAACAATCAGGATCAGAGTTTAATTACACTCTGATCCACCCATAAATTTAGATAGCACCAGTACTGTAAAGTACATAGGCGTTACACATATTTAATCACATAATGTTTGTGAGACGCTGCATGAGTTCAACAGGTAAAAGTGTTTTGCTGCTGATTTTTGTTTGTACTCTGGTGCATCTTGCTGCAGTGTCCAAAAATAGTTAGCCAGCATTGATGGATTCCAGTTGCCATGATTGCATTTTTCCATTGTGGCAATGTCTTGGTGAAAACTTTCACCATGTACGTCACTGACTGCACCAAGATTTTCGGGAAAGAAATCCAAGTCTGAATGCAGACAATTAATCTTCAGTGACCTGTTACACTTGATTGTCTTGTAAGCAGTATAAAGTTTGTCAACCAGCTGAATGTAGTTTGTATGTTAGGCCGCGTACACACGATCAGACCAGTCCGATGAAACTGGCCTGAAGACCAGTTTCATCGGACCAAATTGATTGTGTGTACAGCTCATCGGACCGTTGTCCATCGGACCAAAGTTTTAAAACTTGCTTTAAAATCTGTCCGATAGACACCTGTCCGTCGGACCAAAACGATGGTTAGTACACAAAAGCATCGGACCAAAAACCTGCGCATGCTCAGAATCAAGTCAAACTTCGTTTCTTCAGCACGTCGTTGTGTTCTACGTCACCGCGTTCTGGCCCGATGGGATTTTGGACTGATGGTGTGTACGCACATCAGACCACTTCAGTGGTGGTCCGATGAAAACGGTCCGTCGGACCAATCTCATCGGTTTGGTCTGATCGTGTGTATGTGGCCTTACGATATGATATGTTACCCTTGTATGCTTTTCTGGTGATTTTTTCTTCACCTGCTTGTCATTGATGATGTGATGTATCCTATCTGTGATGTATCCTATCCTATCTATGCCTTCCTTAATCTTGGTATCAGTTATTCTTTGAAACATCTATCTCAAATAATGAAAACCTTTAACTTCCTTGTTTATGGCTTTCATTAAATGTACCATAAGTCCAAGTTTTATGCAAAGCGGAGACACCTCACCCTATGTCAGGGGTGCCCAATCAGTGGCCCAAGGGGCACATGTGGCCCGCGGAGCCCTCTGATGTGGCCTGCGACCTCCTGCTCTGGGATGGAATAGAATAGAATACTGTTTTTAAAGATTTCCAGTTTATTACTAAAATCACAGTGTATATATGAGCATATCTGTTCTGCAGTGGTTACAGGGCTGCTTTCAAACCAGATGCAGAGCAGTTTACCCATGGGTTTTTACCTGTGAGTTTGGTGATCTTTCTGAAAGTGCACCAAACATGCAGAATAAAATAGAAGTCTATTGCAGTGCAGGAAAGACAAATGTACACTGCATTGCACTCGCAGTGTGGGTAAACCACAGTTCATCAGTGTGAAAAAACCTTGGACACCTTTCACACGGTCATTCTGACCCAATTGGACCCTCCATTCACCACTAAAGAGTGGCAGATGTAAACCGACTTGTGTCCTACCTCCAATCCGAACCACAAAACAAAGCAGTTTACTGGGCTGTGTCCGTATCCGCCTGCTCCGCTCATTGTGGCCCACAACCGAATAGCAAGTCGCTTAAGTGGCCCTCGGGCTTCAAAAGGTTGTGCGCCCCTGCCCTATGTAGATTATAACTCTCAATGTCAATGCAAACTGTACGCTCTCTCTTTCTCTCATTGAAACTTCAAAGGTTATTAATTTCAAGTCCCAAACCATACATTACATAGTTGCCAAGTCCAAAAATTCTAACATTTTTTTTACATCAATGTGTATATACAATAAAAATCCATGATATAAAGCATATGTTTCCCTTAAAATAAGCAATATAACACCACTCATTGACAGATCTATAAATCAGTTCAGTAATCCTAAAAGTGCTTGTTGGGAGCAACATTGTATTAAAAACATTTCTTTATATACCCACAGCAATTATTGCACTTTCATTCAAAGGGTATTTTCTGGGGGAATACAACATATACGGGGGTAGATTCATGTAGATCAGCGGATCTTTTGATCCGCGTGATCTATCTTGTTTACGATCCGCCTGCGCCAGTTTTTGAGGCAAGTGCTGTATTCAGAAAGCACTTGCCTCGTAATTAGCCCTGGCGGATCGTAAATCCCCCGGCGGAATGCAAATTCCGCGGCTAGGGGGAGTTTACTATTTAAATCACGCGCGTCCCCGCGCCGATCGTACTGCGCATGCGCCGCCGGCAAAATTTCCCGACGTGCATTGCTTTAAATGACGTCGCAAGGACGTCATTGTTTTCGATGTTAACGCAATTAACGTATGGCCGTATTCCCGGACGACTTACGTAAACGACGTAAAAAATTCAAAACTCGACGCGGGAACGACGGCCATACTTAACATAGGATCCGCCGCACTTACCCCGCATATAGCAGGGGTAATGATCCGCCGGAAAAAGACGAACGCAAACGACGTAAAAAAAAAGCGACGGCCGGGCGTTCGGTTCTGAATCGGCGGTTCTCCTCATTTGCATATTTGTCGCGTAGAAAAAAAGAAGCGCCACCTAGCGGGCGGCGGGAGAATGCAGCCTAAGAACCGACAGTGTAACTCACTTACACCAGTCGGCTCTAAGGGAGATCTATGCGGAACCTGATTCGAGGAATCAGCCGCATAGATCCGAGCGTCGGATCTCACAGATCCGACGGTGTATCAGTAGATACACCGTCGGATCTGTACATGAATCTACCCCACTGTCTCTGTCAGTTCACATACCCAGGGAAGTTCAGTCCAAAACGGCTTTGCTTTACCCACTGGCAGAGTTCACAGTCTTTCTATTTCTTCCTTCCTCCAAGCCTCCATGCCACGAACGGTTCTCCACAAATCATAAGCACAGCTTTAATAAACACTCCATTAAAAAAATGCAATGAAAGTGCCTTGATGTAGATTCAATGTCAACCATGTTATCCAGCTATGTAGATCCAGTGTCAATCAACTGACCCACTGCCTGTTACTCAGGTCACCACTTGATATTCCCATTTGTAGCAGTACCACCGAAAAATGACAGATCCCCAGCTGGCTGGTGTTTGTAGACAAACTGACTTTGACCAAATGTCTTTGACCAAGTATAGTCATGACCATATTTTGTCAATGACATCACCCAAGATCCCTCACCAGTTTATTTACAAACACCAGCTGGACATGGCCCTGTCTTTTTGCGTCACTAGTGTTTTTTCTATTTAACTAGAAGTCCACCCTAACACTAAAACTGCAGCATTTACAGACATCCACAATCTAACACTAACCTATCTAGCCCTGTAGAAGAAATCAGTAAACATACTTTTTTTTGAGGGAGATCTGACCCGATTCCATGCTGAGCTGTCAGCCGTGGCTTTGCTGTGGAGGTGGAGGTGGGTCTATGCGTGAAGTCACTCCCCATTTTACAGCCGTTGTCAGCTGTGTCCTCTGCAGAGCTTCCACTGCTGGAGACTGGATTGGATCGGCATAACAAAAAAAAAAGTATGTATACTGATTTCTTCTTTACAGGGCTAGGTAGGTTAGTGTTAGATCATGGATGTCTGTAGATGCAGGGATTTTAGTGTTGGGGTGAACTTACACTTTATTGTCACTCTAAAATATTAACTTGTCGCGTTCCAAAACTTACAAAACTTACGCTGAACTTTAAGGTATTGCCCAAAGCATGTCATTAAGGCCTCGTACACACGAGGCAATCCATTTGTTCAAATCGGTCGGACCGACTGATTTGAACAAATCTGTCTGCTTGGATTTTGGTTTGCTTGCGTGTACACACGAGCAAACCAAAATCCCTGCCAGCAGACAGCTCGGTGACGTTGACGCCGCCACGTCACCGCACCAGGAAGTAAAACACTTCCGCGCATGCGTCGAAACCATTTGGCGCGTGTACGAGAAGACATGTCTGCTGGTTAGCGTACTAACCAGCAGACATGTCGGGCGGACGGGTTCCCAGCCGACAGATTGGTAAGCATGCTTTCCAATCTGTCGGGTGGCCAAATCCGTCGACTCGCCCGTACACACGATCGAATCTGTCTGCTGAAACGGTCTAGCAGACCGTTTCCAGCAGACAGATTTGATCGTGTGTACGAGGCCTTAAAGGTTTGTGTGTATTTAGTGTTGCCCTCTAAATCACCTTAAAAGATGCTCTCCCCACTGAAAGTATTTAAAAATAAAAATAATGCATATCCCCCCATGATACCCATGTCCAAAAACAGTATAATAAATGTGGTGTGCTTAATACATTAATACATTAATATAAACCGCACAGAGCTTTAGCCCCAGGTCAGCCTTGTGGATCAAACAACCATGCAAGCCCAAACAAATTAAAAGATAAGTAATGTTTTTTTTTCCCCTAATCATACTTACCTCGTTGATGGAGCATCAGACTGATGCTGCATCTGTCCCCTGGCGTCTCTGCTCTGAGAACCAAGCCACGGAACATCGCCGATGGCTTGGTTCTCACTCCTCCCCGAGTAGAGCGATGCTGACTATCAGTCAGCATGGCTTCTGGTCTACTTCTCAGCTCTCATTGGAGCGCTGAGCAGTGGAGGGATGGGGAGTGGCCATCTCAGTGGCTCACTAAGACAGCCATCATTCAGGGCAGCTGGTGGATCCAGACTTAGAAATCAGGATGATGCGCTGCCTCTGTGGCAGGCGCAGCACTATGAAGTGCCTCATGCGCTGTGGCATTAGAAGAATTGTGATATCTCTGACTTTTCAGTCCAACAAGACTGTCTATTCCTCTATTGCCGCTCTATAGAGATGTAGAGAACGGTTCGCCCGCGAACTATTCGTGGCGATTTCGGCATGTTCGCGTTCGCCGCCGCGGGTGAACATCTGCGTTGTTCGACCCGCCCCCTATTAATTAACATTGAGCAAACTTTGACCCTCTACCTCACAGTCAGCAGACACATTTCAGCCAATCAGCAGCATACCCTCCCTAGTAGACCCTCCCACCTGTAGGGCAGCATCCATTTTACGTTCATTCTGCTGCTGGATTCTTAGTGAGAGGAGGGATAGTTTCTCTGCTGCCGATTGCATAGGGACAGTGTTAGTTAGGGCTCCTGAAATCCATTCCTGGAAGATTTATCTGATCTCTGCTGTTATAACAGCACTCCCAAGTCTCAAACAGCCCTTGTTAGGGCTAATGAATCAGCAATCACTTTTTTTTTATATCAGTGCTGCGAGACTGTAATATCTTTTAGTCAGATAGATAGAGCAGCCAGCTTACTTAGTTAATCTTACAGTGTGTAGAGAATATATATACATCTTAGCAGTTGTACATATATTTATACACTGTATAGTTTAGTTAGATTAGAGGTGTGGGTTGCTGTGCTATGTAAAGGGGTACAGTGTTGCAAGCTGCTGTGTAATATACAGGGATCCAGTGGTGCAGGGTGCTGTGTAATATAAACGGGATCCAGTGGTGCAGGGTGCTGTGTAATATACAGGGATCCAGTGGTGCAGGGTGCTATTTAAAGGGGCCCAGAGCTGTGGGGTGCTGTGCTAGTTAAAGGGGTACAGTGTTGCAAGCTGCTCTGTCTTCCAGTACTCCAGTTCTGAAAGAATCATCTGATCTCTGCTCCTTGTTAGGGCTAATGAATCAGCAATCATTTTTTTTTAACTGCAATAGAGAATAGCAGTTCGTTTTCTGCAGGTGTTTTTTTGTCAGGCCTATAGCTTCTACTCTGCCAGCCTCTGCCAGTGTCACCAGTGCCACTCAGATCTGGTGGCACAGTACATTACATTTAAATAAAAAACACAATTTTAACTGCAATATAGAATAGCAGTTAGTTTTCTGCAAGTATTTTTTTGTCAGGCCTATAGCTTCTACTCTGCCAGCCTCTGCCAGTGTCACCAGTGCCACTCAGATCTGGTGGCACAGTACATTACATTTAAATGAAAACACACAATTTTGAATACAATAGAGAATAGCAGTTGTCTGTGAGTGTTTTTTTTGTCAGGCCTATAGCGTCTACTCTGCCAGTGTCACCAGTGCCACTCAGATCTGGTGGCACAGTACATTACATTTAAATGAAAACACACAATTTTGAATACAATAGAGAATAGCAGTTGTCTGTGAGTGTTTTTTTTGTCATGCCTATAGCGCCTACTCTGCCAGTGTCACCAGTGCCACTCAGATCTGGTGGCACAGTACATTACATTTAAATGAAAACACACAATTTTGAATGCAATAGAGAATAACAGTTAGTTGTCTGTGAGTGTTTTTTTTGTCAGACCTATAGCGTCTACTCTGCCAGCCTCTGCCAGTGTCACCAGTGCCACTCAGATCTGGTGTCAATTGTCAAAGTACCTTGCACGCATAGTACAACTAAACTAATATAAAAAAAATGACAGGCAGAGGCAGGCCACCCCGCAGGAGCCGTCGTGGTCGTAGTGCGGGGATTCCCTTTGGCCCTAGAATATTACCTAGTGTTCAGAGGCCACGTACCCTGAACTCGAAAAGTTCTGAGGACATAGTTGACTGGCTAACACAGGACACCCAATCTACTACAGCTTACGCTGGGAACCTTGACACACCATCCTCCTCCAGCTCAGCTTCGGGCACCTCTCAAGTTACCACTCGCCGACCTGCCGCCACCATCAACACTAGCATCACAGCTGCTTTACTTGATCTGTCAGAGGAGTTATTTACACATGATTTGGAAGAAATGAGTGATGCGCAACAATTATTGCCAAGGGATGTAGATAAATGGGATATGTCTCAGTCAGGCAGCATTACAAACATGGACGTATGGTGTGATGATGATGATGTTGTACCCGCTGCTGCTTCCTTTGCTGAGTTGTCAGATACAAGTGAATCAGTTGATGATGATGGACTGTTTGCGGTTGTTGGCGCTGCGTTAAACGGGGAGTTTGGTCTGTCAGAGTTTGGTCTGTCACTGTGAACCCTAACCTTGTCTGTAACCCTAACCCTAACCCTATCTGTAACCCTAACCCTAACCCCCTATCTGTAACTCTAACCCTAACCCTATCTGTAACCCTAACTCTAACCCTAACCCTATCTGTAACCCTAACTCTAACCCTAACCCTAACTCTAACCCTAACCCTTACAGTGCCTGATAGATACAACATCAAACGTGATGTTTTAAAGCACGTTATTCCAAACAATTTAGGGATGTTAGGTGATTTATGCCCTTTATGGATTAAAAACGGACTCTGCGACAACTACGTAATTTTCCATGGGAGTTTTGCCATGGACCCCCCTCCGGCATGCCACAGTCCAGGTGTTAGTCCCCTTGAAACAACTTTTCCATCACTTCGGTGGCCAGAAAGAGTCCCTGTGTGTTTTAAAATTTGCCTGCCCGTTAAAGTCTATGGCGGTTCGCGCGGTTCGCCGGTTCGCAAACATTTGCGGAAGTTCGCGTTCGCAGTTCGCGAAATGGAAAATTTAGGTTCGCGACATCACTACCGCTCTATGGAAGCAGTTGGTTTAAAGAGCACACCAAATGTTTAAAATAACTTCTTTATTAACTTCACTTTTCTTCATATATTTGCAGCAGACAGTCCATGTACAAAAACACGTGATGAATAAAGTATAACAGAAAATGGTGGTTCAAATATTTAATCTTGTCATTTAACATACGATGGTGGATATATTTCTTTCTTCAGTATTTACTCTCTCTCTCTCTCTCTCTGTAAGTTATTAAAGCATTCTCTGATTCCTCTGAATGGTATAACTGTGGTTTGCAACTTGGTTTGCAGGGTTGCTTTTGCAGGGTTAGCTTAGTTGGGTTTGGTTTGTGAATTAGTTTGGTGACTTAGTTGTTCGGTGGAGGTATGGTATGGTATGATGAGTGGTGGAACTATAAGTAAACACACAGCTAGATCAGTATTCAGTTCTAATCACACTATTTACAATAAGAACATATATCTACAGTAACTGTGTAATGTACCTATTTTGCCCTGTTGCTTCCATACAACTGCTTTGGCCTTGTGTCTGTTCTGCTGTGTCTCTGTGGTGGAATAATCTAGCAGCACGTGGAGTATTAGGAACCTCCCAGACAGAGTGTCTGTAAAGCTGGCTGTGACTGGTCAAGACTCGCTCAATGTGAGATTAGCTGTGATTGGGTAAAGGCCTCTAATGAGTCACAAAAGCTTAACTCTATGCTTTCTGGCATGAATTCAACTGTGTTATTGCTTACCTACTGCTGCCATACAAACAAATGACTCTTAAAGGCATATTTTTTCTTTTGCTTCTGTGAACACAACATACAACTGTTATATGACATCCAAGCATAAAATCACAGTGAATAACTCTGCCTTTGTCTCTCACATATAAACATGTGCTCTACATTAGGTTATTATCAGGTTGAGCTGTGTATACATGTAGGTTATATTAGCTACCTAGGACAGGTTCTAGCTGGCCAGCTACAGCCCCGACTGATGGCAGTGACATCAGCAGAGAGCGGACTTCAGACCGCTCTCCGCTGAAAACGGGTCAAAGAAGTACAAAATTCATTGCACTCCTGTGACCCAAAGAAGAAGCCCAGCCCAAAAAAACTCAGGCTGGACTTCTACTTTAATCCCACATATCAGCTCAAAGGGAAAACAGAAACATCCATAGTGTTCTCCGCACTATACCCAGACACAAACAAACACACACACAATCCTGTAGTATGTACACAATCGTAAATTCAGTCCTCCACTATTTACTAAAACTAAAAGATATTTTTTTTTTCAAATATACATTTTATTGAAAAGTACAAAGGAAACGGGGGTACAGAAAAGACACAGTACAACTGTGGTCAAATTCGCCATTTCAACAAATATAGAGGTCTACAATAGAAGACTTGCATTCAGTCTCCAGGGAGGGTAGCATACATCATGTCAACTAAAAGAAAGGACATGTTAGTTCAGTGTATAAATTGTACTATTTAACCTGAGAACCAGTCCATACCACATATACTAATATACTCAACATTGCTATAACAACTGGTTAGCGTACACCATCGGGCTACTGACTACCTTATGACCATAACCAAGCTGAAGGAAGGGAACGGCCTCAGAGTAATGGGAGGCAAAGCCATCAGTTGAAAAGATAGGGGGCGAAACAGACAGAGAATAAGAAAGAAAAAGGGGGGGGGTATTTGTTTACAAGTGCAATGGACATGGCAAGGGCGTCGTCCCACATTGGGTCTACGCTAGCGTAAACCTCAGTAGTTCAGTAAGCCCTGGACTTCATCAGAGAAAATTAACATATTACATAACATCCACGTTTTGGAATGCTTGTTCTGTTTGTGTTGGGCCATGAGGACTAAGTCTTCCAGTTTTTTAACGTCTTCTACTCTGCGCAACCGCAATCCAATGGAGGGGGGCACGTTTTGCTTCCATGTAGCTGGAATGTAAGACTTTGTGGCGTTGAGCAAGTGTCTAACCACCCATTTCTGCGGTGGCGTGTAGCAGAAAGAACGCAGGATATCTCTGAATTGTGTGATCCGTAAATTTCGGAACGATTTTTCTAATTGTTGTCCAAAAGTGTTTTAGTAGTGGGCAGGACCAGAAGACATGGAGGAGTGTCCCTTTGTCTGCCTGGCACCTCCAGTACTTATCTGATGTAGTAGGGAAGAATCTGTGCAGCAACTGAGGTGTATAATACCACCTAGTTAGAATCTTATAATTTGTGTCTGGAATTTTTGTGCAGATGGACGATTTTAGGGAGAATCCAAGAGCCCATACACACGGTCTGACTTTTTGCCAACAAACTTCAAAATGAGCAAGTTTGCCAAAAAATCAGACCGTGTGTATGCTCCATCGGACAAACTTTTTCGGTTTTCATCGGACAAAAGTTTGCACTGCAAACGGACAAACTTTTCGGCAACAAAAGTCCAATGACGCAAAGTCTGACCGTGTGTACAGAAATCCATCTGACTTTTGTCCGAAGTGCAAATATGCATGCCCAGAACTAATGTTAAAATCAACCAACAATAGCAGAAGTTGACCAAAGGTTGGCGGTAAAGAGCAGAAAAACCATGTGATGTTGGGAAAGTTTTAAGAAAGTTTGCAGAAAAGTCAGAGCGTGTGTATGCTATTGGTTGTGCCCGGCCAACTCCCTTCGGACAAAAATCCAAGGAAAAGTTTGTTTGAAGTCCGATCGTGTGTACGAGGCTTAAGAATGTTTTGTTTTTGTATGGTTATGAAAATACATTGTAGGTCATTTTCCCATTTCTGCAGAAACAGCAAATCTGCTGATCCTTACCGCAGTCATTCTTGTCGCCGCCTCGGGCCGCGACGGGAGGGGAGGTCCCTGTTCGTCTTTACCCGTCCTTACCCTTCCTACCCTTCTCTGCCCACATTGGTTAGCTGTTCATTGTTTGTTACATCCTGTGGAACCGTTTACATGCAATGTTGTGTTAAAATACGCATTATACGTTCTGTTATCTACACCTGTCATTTTTCTCCGAATCTGTACCTGGTCATGCACCTCCTATTGTTCAAAATGTTTCATTCTGATCTTTGTATGACTTTTTCTGCATATTCTGTATGCCTCTTACCGTAATATTCAATAAAAAATGTTTTAAAAAAAAAAAAAATAGCGTGGCGCCTATGATAGGATGTGTAGTCATGACTGGGGGGAGTCGATCATAGCACCAGATTGCTCCCTTTAAGGGGACACCTACCTGGGTGCGTTCTACACAAACCCAAAGTTTAGTTTGTTCATGTCGGTTCCAGTCGATGATCCTCCTTAGGTGTACCGCTTGGTAGTAATGTTTCACGTCTGGGAGAGCCAGACCTCCATAATGTTTCGGTAGCGCCAGGTACCGTTGGCAAAAATACATATTCAGTACTTCTCTGTAACATGCGTATTTTACCATTTGTTATACCTTTAAAGGTTCTGCAAGTACAGAAAAAAATATGTTGATAAGCCAGAAATCCAGTGTGCATCTAACATCCTGTTGCTGTCCTAACTGCTAACTCCTAAAATCCTGCTACCACACTGTATGTAAATAAAAGGCTCTTGTGCATACAGCTCTGAGGATGTGCCTACTCCACCCGCTAAACACTGGGGCAAATTTCCTTGAAAACTGAAGCTTCCCTTGCCAAGTGAACAGCCTATTTGCTTTTAGTAAATCAACCCCGAATGTCAAAAGGACTAATGAGAGCTGTATCTCACTACAGGAACATGGTAAATGTAAGTATAAGGCTGGCATGTTATGAATAAATAACAGGGTGGAGGTTTAGAGTTAAATTTGGCCGAATTGAGGGACATATCAAGTCATTCTCTATGCGGCTGCTATTGGTATAATTGTTAGAAATAGGGAAAAGGGTGTCAGCATATGAAAGCGCCAAGTTCTATATTCATTGATTAAGTGTCACTTTTATGCAATTTTATGAAATTGATGCCCGTGTCTGTTTTTCTCTGATACTAATTCTGTCTGGGAGAGTTATTCGGCTTATTAACTTTAAACACGTCCTGACAGCTCATAGGCATGTTGCTTTCAGCATGTCACATACTAGACATGAAGAAATGACATGGGATCTGGAATAATGGCGGGCACTACATCGATCTGTATTGTTAATAAAATCTGAGTTCTTCTACTTCCATATGATTGTCATGTTCACATTCAGTAGGCAGTACTTGAAAGACCTTGTACATTACCACAGATTGTATATACAGTATATAGCCTTCTATTGTTTTATTCCATAAAACAACAACTCAGTACACCTGCTTTGCAATCACCATTTTTATTTTATAAATAATTTTTGTATATTGTATAAAAATAAAAGACTTGTATGCCACGTTCCGGATAGAAAGTCAACTCCACCGATTATATTTTATAACTTCAGATCAGTTATATAATCAACTTTGCATGTGGACTGTTTCACCTCTTCCTTTATGCTTGAAGAAGCTTTTGCATGATGCATCGCCCTCAATAAGAAATGTTTAAGTATTGCCTTTTACCAAGGAACTGATAGAAACATAGCAATGTCTTTATGCTCAAGGCTATTACTAGAACAAATGTCTACAATTCATTCAATGCACCACACATTTCCTATCAAGCCAGAGGCATAACTAGACCCTTCAGGGCCCCGATGCAAGAAACCATGATGGGCCCCAGTGGCCCCCCCTTCCATCTGACCCCTGGGACTTCCAATTTTGGGAGGGTGTCCACGGATATTCTCCCTGAACTCTGCTTCCCGCATGCCTCCTGGGATGTGCATCCATCGCAATCATGGAGGCCCTTTACCACGTGGTTAGCTGATCACATGTAAACAGACTTGCTAGGTATCGGCAGCCCTTTCCTCTGACGCTGTGCCTGTGTAAGGAAAGGAGAGGTGTTAACTACCAAGAATGTCAGTAAATTGTTTACACTGATTTACACCGTGCTGCCTATCAGTGCCACCTATCAGCGCTCATCAATGCCACCTATTAGTGTCCATCAATGCTGCCTATCAGTACCACCGATCAGTGCTGCCTATCAGTACCACCTATCAGTGCCTATCAGTGCTGCATTTTAGTGTTGCCTTTTAATGCTCAACAATACTGCCTATCAGTGCCCATCAATTCTGCCTATCAGTGCCCATCAATGCTGCCTATCAATGCAGTGCCCATCAACCAGTGCCCAGTGCCGCCTATCAGAATCCATCAGTGCCACCTATCAGTGCTGCATATCAGTGCTCAATGCCCATTAGTGCCGATCAATTCCACCTTACATTGCCACCTATCATTGCTCATCAATGATGCTTATTAATGCCGCCTATCAGTACTCGTCAATGCTGCCTATCAGCACCTATCTGTGCCACCTATCAGTGCTCAGTGCCTATCAGTGCCACCTATTAGTGCCCATCAGTGCAGCCTATGAGTGCTGCCTATCAGTACTCATTAATGTCCATCAGTGCCACCTATCACTGACACATATCATTGCTAATTTCAACACAAGTTTAATTTTCAGTATAAAGCATTTCAGAGCATACAAATGTCATTCGTATATTGGTTCTGCATTATATGAACAAACAAGTATTCTTTTTTTTTTTATCTATTTTTGTATATGCAGGTCCCCAACGCTGTCTCCTTAAATTATACAATTCATACATATACACCATAAATCATTAAAAAGTATTAGTTCATAAAATTTAGTTCTGCAAAATCATCAAAGTCCTCCCAACAAACTACAATAGTGCTTTTTTTAAAGTGCAATTGGTGCTCCAAATCTTCTAATGTATGATAAGGTGTCGTGCTCCGCTTTTGTGCCCTCATTTACCAAATTGTGAATGAGCTTGTCACAGATGAGTGCTCAGATATCGTTTCTCCAGCTTCTCCACAGATTGTGAATGTGAATACACCTATCATAGGTAGATGATCAGATGTCGTTTCTCTAGCATCTCCACTTCTCTCAATAGGATGGCAGGTTAACCACTTAAGACCCGGACCAAAATGCAGGTAAAGGACCTTGCCCCTTTTTGCGATTCGACAATTGCGCGGTCGTGCGACGTGGCTCCCAAACAAAATTGGCGTACCTTTTTCCCCACAAATAGAGCTTTCTTTTGGTGGTATTTGATCACCTCTGCGGTTTTTATTTTTTGCGCTATAAACAAAAATAGAGCGACAATTTAAAAAAAAATGCAATATTTTTAACTTTTTGCTAAAGCGTTTATCGGTTGGTTTTCGCAAAATTTATAGCGTTTACAAAATAAGGGATAGTTTTATTGCATTTATATTATTATTTTTTTTTTTTACTACTAATAGCGGCGATCAGCGATTTTTTTCGTGACTGCGACAATATGGCGGACACTTCGGACAATTTTGACACATTTTTGGGACAATTGTCATTTTCACAGCAAAAAATGCATTTAAATTTGCATTGTTTACTGTGGAAATGACAGTTGCAGTTTGGGAGTTAACCACAGGTGGCGCTGTAGGGGATGTGTGCCTATGTGTTGTGTTTACAACTGTAGGGGGGTGTGGCTGTAGGTGTGACGTCATCGATCACGTCCCCCTATTACAGGGATGACGCGATCGATGCTGCGGCCACAGAGAAGCACGGGGAAGCCGTGTGTACACACGGCTCTCCCCGTTCTTCCGCTCCAGGGACGGATCACCGCACTGCAGCGGCGATCGGGTCCACGAATCCCGCGGTCCCGCCCCTGGAGCTTCGGACCGGGTCGCGGGCGCGCGCCCGCGACCCACGGCTGGGTACTAAAATCAACGTATATATACGTTGATGTGCCCAGCCGTGCCATTCTGCCGACGTAAATGTGCAGTAGGCGGTCCTTAAGTGGTTAATGGTCATATAAAGAGGTAGAGAAATCTCCATAGTGTAATTTCATTTTATTGTTAAAAAGATTTAAAACATACAAATTTCCCTCTTACATGTTTCCTGTGCAAACAAGCATGTAAAGTCGATGCAGAACCAGCAGAGTAGCGTGCGTGCCAAGTGCTGATAGTGACATCAACGGAAGTCCCCATCTAATGCGTTTTGCCCTCCGACTGGGCGTCTTTAGAGGCTGAAGTTGGATAACAGTTAAGCTTAGGGTTTGGGTTTTGCCTTGTAAACACGAGCGGAATTTCAGACGGAAAAAGTCAGGCGGAAGCTTTTCATCTGATATTTCGTCCGTGTATGTATGCCCCATCTGACTTTTTCCATCGGAAATTCTGACGGAATTAGATAGAATTTCCGTTCGTCTGGATGAAATTCCGACGGACTAAAAACCATGCATGCTCAGAATCAAATCGACGCATGCTCAGAAGCATTGAACTTCATTTTTCTTGGCTCGCCATAGTGTTGTACGTCACCGCGTTCTTGACGGTCGGAATTTGGTGTGACTGTGTGTGTGCAAGACATCGTGAGCAGAATTCCGTCGGAACTTCGTCAGAAAAAACGTTATTCCAACGGTAAAACTGGTCATGTGTACAGGGCATTAGGTTTATCCTGCGGTTAAGATACGGGTTATGTCTAAGGAATACCTTTTGTTATTGTGATGCTTATAGTCACACACTGGTAGTTTCTGGTACAGGGATTCTGGCACAAAATCAAACTAAATATGCCCTAGACTATCTATATTCTACTCTAACAAGTAACCTAATCCCCAAAACATGCCCTAAACCTTCAAAGTACAGTTCCAGGTTTAATTTGACTTTATGTTATCTGCCCTCATCTCAGCCAATCACAGGAAGCCTTGTGTTCAGAGATACAAATGCAAGACTTCTCCTGAATGGCAGAGGAGCATTCAGCCCAACTGTATGTAGTTTCAGCAGCCAATGGTAAGTCATCTGCTTTACTGCGGATCACAGCAACAGTTAGACCCCTTTCACACTGAGGAGTTTTTCAGGCGGTACAACACTAAAAATAGTGCTGCTATACTGCCTGAAAAACTCCTGCACTGCATACTCAATGTAAAAGCCCGAGGGCTTTCACACTGAGGCGAGATGCGCTGGTGGGAGAGAAAAAAATCTCCTGCCACCAGCATCTTTGGAGTGGTGAGTGGAGCGGCGTGTATACTGCTCCTTTATCGCTCTTTCCCATTTAAAACAATGGGAAACCGCGGCAATACTGCTTGCAATGCGGTATTAACCCTTTATCGGCTGCTAACGGGGGCTAAAACCGCACAGCTAACGGCCCGAATCCCGCGGCAAATCCAACGGTATAGCGCCACCGCCAGCGCACCGCTTCAGTGTGAAAACCCTCGGGCTTTGACATTGAGACGGCTGGGCAAGTGCACACTCCTCAGTGTGAAAGGGGTCTAACTGATGCTACTACAGTGTGCTGCACCAGTTAGTAATGGAATTACTAATCATTTATTTGGGCCAGCTTGGACAAAGTCAAAGTAAACTTGGAATTCTACTTTACATCTCCACCAACCTTTAACCCTTATGGCTGCGTACACACGATCAGTCCAAACCGATTAAAATGGACTGAAGTCCAGTTTCATCGGTCCAAACCGACCGTGTTTACGGCCCATTGGTCCGTCGTCCTTGCTTTAAAATTGGACTGATGGACGCCTGACCGATGGTTAGTACGCAAAAGCATTGGTTCAAAAACCCACGCATGCTCAGAATCAAGTCGACGCATGCTTGGATGCATTGAACTTCGTTTTTTCAGCACGTTGTTGTGTTTTACGTCACCGCGTTCTAACACGACCGGTTTTTGAACTGATGGTGTGTACGCACATCAGACCATCAGGCCACTTCAGCGGTGAACCGATGAAAACTGTTCGTCGGACCATTCTCATCGGATTGGACCGATCGTGTGTACGCGGCCTAACTGGACCTGCAAAGCCAAACCTTTTTTTGATAGAGTAGGGAAGAGTTTAAAGCCCTTTTTTTTTGTGTTCCATTGGGAATTTTTCTATACTTCCTCAATATAACCTAACCACTTAATTCTTAAAGGAGCCCTTAACACGTAATACCCCAACACTAAAGCTGGTCATACACGGCTTAAAATTCGAGTCATGGGTGGTCCTGCCGCACAACCCAGCTTGACAACCTTTGAATCTATAATTGTCTGCTTAACACTGACTGACTATATTCAATCAGTTGCAGTTACTGTTCAGGGATTCAGACTGCGGTGGGTGCTGGCTGTCTAAATACATTAGCCTGCTGGGGAGATTTCTCCATCCACACTCTATTAGAGTTCCCTCCCATGGGCTAAACAAGGGGAACATATGTATGTATGACTAGCCGTATTGTGTAAAAAAAACAAAACATGCTACTTTATCTTATAAGTGCAGTTTTCCATTGCTTTTTATTGTTTTTTAGGTGATGTCTTTTAATGGTGGACCTGGTGGATGTAGTAATATGAAAGTATGTATTCTGTTTATTAGAGTGTGCTAGGGATTAGTCATTGTTAAGCTGTGATTATGAAATGTTATATTAGGTAGAGGTTAAAAGCTATCTTTCTCTAGACCAGTAGCAATTAAAGAGTTAGTACTGCAGTAGGGGTCATAACCGTGGGTTTTGCCAATTTTGCATATTGCAGACCATAATCATTTATTGCAACATTTGGTATTTTATTGCTAAGCAATATTCCTACTCGAACAAGTGAGAGCCTTGCAAAATTAGATATTGGATGAAAAAATAAAGACAATCAATTTAAGCAATGAGATGAGTACATGAACAAATCATTTTTCTTTTGGAGATAGAAAGATGTTTAATTATCATGAATATTTATACTACTAAGAAAACTTTACTTTTGAAAAAGCAGAAATATCACTAGAAAACCTAAAAGAAAATGAACTCCCTGTGTGTTGTGGTATGCTATAACAAAACAAGAAGTAGCTATTTGAATGAATTTGAAGACATATTTCCTGGATGCAGGTCCGGAACAAGGGGTGGGCAGAAGTGACGACTGCCCTGGGCGTAAAAGTTTATTGCAGGGATGTGGGTGCACTGTCAGTTTGGCATCTTTGCCCTGGGCACTGGACTGCCTTGTCCTGGCACTGCCTGGATGAATATGTGAGCTATACTATGGATTATGTACAGGGGCGGACTGGCAACTCATGGGGCCCCCGGGCAATAGAAGATTATGAGGCCCCTGGGCTTACAGATGGCCACCACGCCAGGAGACAGCTAAAATATCAGGATTTTCACATCAAAAGCATGTTGGTTTCGGACATATCAGGGACAGATGTAATAAAAACATAGATTTATACATACTGTCCCTGGTTTTACTGGACCTGGCAACCCTGATGGGGCCCCCTAGTGGCATGGGGCCATCGGGCAGTGCCCGAGTGACTCAATGGTCAGTCCGCCCCTGATTATGTCCTGTGTGTTCTGCTGATGTGCTAACATTTTAGGAACGCATGAGCTGTAAAATAATGGGTTAATGTACCAAAGGCAAATAAACTGTTCACTTTGCAAGGAAAGTCGCAAACGTGGTGAAGTTTCATTTTGCAAAGAATAACCAATCATGTGCAAGGAATAAAAAAACAGCATTTTACTTACAGATGATTTTATAATGACAGTCAGCAGGGCTTCACCTCATTCACTAAGCTCTGGAGAAAATCCCTTTGCAAAGTTAAGAGCCTATTTGCCTTTAGTAAATCAATCCCATTGACAAGTGATGGGGAGCAGCGAAGAGAATGGTGACATCCAAAACTGGTAGAGAAATGCCCCTAATCACAGCTCGTAAGGTTGCTTGCCAAGAACACGAGTCCCTGCCCAGCCTCCTTCTCCCAGATTAACAAACTTCCTGCTTAAGGTTTTAACCATCTTGTGCCCATCTGCATGCCAGAGGCCTCCATTAAACTTTATATACCAAGAAAGGAATCCAAGATTATAGCATTTTGTCAATCATTTATAGTGGACGATCAGCAGCAGTCACATGTTTAATACCCCAGATGATGTCTAATAGGATGAAACACGTCGAGTGAGGCTCTTGGAATCGTTACCTATACTCAATTTAATTACAAGCTTGTTTTATCGGATTTGCTAAAAGTGTAAACCCCCTTTTTTACCATTAAATGTCAAACAGTATCACACTAGGTGCGGATCATTTGTTTTCCGTGCATACCATTTGATGTGATTTATCAAATGTTTTGGAGTCAATCAAGGATATCTTAAGGTCCTCATTCAACTTTGGGTGGAACCTGTCTTACAGTTTTTCCAGTGGCGGGAGCTCCTGTTTGAGGTCATTCCCTCAAGAGTGCCTGTTTGACCCACGTGCTATACAGTATGTGTGTCCATCGAATCTGGTAAGTGAATCTGGTAAGTGAGAACACTGGCATTTTGACTGTATTTTCAAGATTCATCCCAAATTATCCAAGAAAGACCTTTCACTTTATTCTGAACTCTAATGGACCTTCCATTGATGTTTATTACTAACTGTGAACTTGTATGTTTTGGTTTTGTTTACATTAAATTTTGCATTGCCTATTTTACCCTTCCAGATTCGCACACTATTCACTTGCTCATTTAGCGCCACACTTTTATTTTTTACTTTAACCACTTGCCAATCAGCTCCTGTCATTATACGGTGGCAGATCGCCTCTCCTGCGCGAATCGCCATAGCTGCACACCGTCGGTAGGGCGTGCTTGCGCCCGCTGCATGCTGCAGGATCATGTCCACAGGTCGGGTAGATTTGATGTCCACCGCGATCACCTACTACAGAGACAGAATGGGGATCTGCCTATGTAAACAAGTGGATCCCCATTCTGACAGGGGACATGACAGAGATCTACTGTTCTCAGTCATTGTCCCTGGCATCCAATCCCTCCTACAGTTAGAACACACTGAGGGAACACATTTAATCCCTTGATCGCCCCCTGGTGTCAACCCCTTCTCTGCCAGTGTAATTTTTACATTGATCAGTGCATTTTTATAGCACTGATCACTGTAATAATGTCACTGGTCCCCAAAAAGTGTAATTTGGGGTCAGATTTGTCCGTCGCAATGTCACAGTCCCGCTAAAAATCTCAGATCGCTGCCATTACTACTAAAAACAATAAAAAATAAATAAAAGTCCCTAAATCTATCCCATAGTTTGCAGACGTGATAACTTTTGCGCAAACCAATCAATATTTGCCTATTGCTATTTTTTTTTTACCAAAAATAAGTAAAAGAAAATATATTGGCCTAAACTGATAAATAAATGTGTTTTTTTTTAATATATTTTATAAAATAGTTTTTTTTTTTTTCAAAATTGTTGCTCAGAAATTGATAGAATTTTTTTCACACACATAGAGCTTTCTTTTGGTGGAGTTTGATCAACGCTGTTTTTTTATTTTTTTGTGCTATACAGGCAGTCCCCGAGTTACGAACACAATAAGGACTGTAGGTTTCTTCGTAAGTTGAAGTTGTTCGTAAGTCGCAACACTGCATTTGTAAGTGTGACTTCCAGTCGGAACACTGCATTCATAAGTATTCGTAAGTGTAACTGCCGCCTGTGTATGGATGTGGGATGTTCCGGGCCCTTGTTATGTTATCTGGGGCGTAGTACGACAGTGTGGGATGTGTCCAGAGGTGCTCGAAAGGTACCTAGGACCAGCGTGGAGCACAAGTGGCCGGCATTTGAGGCTGATTGTAAGTAGGAGTCGTTCGTAACTCGGATGTTCTTAACTTGGGGACTGCCTGTAAATGAAAAAAGACCGATAATTTTGAAAAAAAAATGTACTTTCTGCAATAAAACATATAGTGACAACGCAAAAGGTGATATTTTCTTTCCTATACACTCTCTGTGAAAATGACAAATTGAGAGTGTAGCAGCAATAAAAACCTGACAAGTATTTTGATCCCTCTCCACTCTATCCCCCAACAGTTTTTGTCCTCAGTTATACTTTATGAAATTTTCTCTTATTTACATAAAGGTGGAAAAAAATGTAAACAGCTTGACACATTTATGCATCTGCACAACTCCCTTCACAGTGCACACCAGAGGAGTCAGTATAACATGAATGAGCCCTAAAGGAGTTAATAATCTTCACATGATTTATTGTGTGAAAGTTCACTTTAATTATTATCAAATTATGTGAAAATAAATTCTGGTTCACATTGAATACCCAGTTATGTGCAAATGAAATACATAAACACATTGGCCCAGATTCACAGAGCGAAATTACGCGTGCGCAACTGCTGTTGCGCGTGCGTAAGTCTAAATGTGCGCGTGCGTATAGTTGCACGCGATTCACAAAACAATATACGCCAGAAATCTACGTTTTTTGGTCCGGCGTAATTGAGTTAGACATTCGCTTCCCTTCGCGCAAAACTGCGCTAGACACACCATTGATTTGCTAGTCAAATATGCTAATGAGGGAGTTACGGGGATTCACAAAAAAACGCAGTTGCTGCGCAGGCTACGCGATGTGCGCAACAGCAAAATGTCCTGTCTAAAGTTAGAGGACCTAAAAGCTGGTCTAAATTTTGAAAAAAAAACGTCTAATTGTCAGATAAAGCAACACTGTTAGTGAGGAGTTCAGCAGTCACACGTGTTGCCCAACAATCTGTATGCCAACATGCCAGGGGCATCGTCGCGCATAGCTATACTACTGACTTTAGATGAACAAAGAAGGATGAGGGCACGGAGGATGGCACTAAGGAGGGCACGGGAGATGTTTTTTTTTGCTTATATAAAATTTACAATTTAATCTAATTTAATACAATATTCTTATCTGATACAAGCCCCTCACTCTTCACTTGATATATCACACACGCATAGACATCTTTGGCATGAGAGATTCTGAGGTGTCTCGCATCTTCAGATTCACCCCTCATGCCATCATGGAATTACCACAACCTTGCAGGAGGACATCAGCAGCCCAACACATGGCACCACCCATGACACCCATGACAGCTACATATACAATCAGAGCCCCATCCCCACATATTTCAAACAGAACATGTATGGGGAGTTGGCTGGTTGGTGAGTGACATGGGAGTCAGGCATGACTATCCCCTCCCGTGATGCACACCTCACAAGTGGCACATGCATGACTAACATCCTCCTGTCTTTTCCCTTCAAGGTGACTCTGCATATGCACTGGAACCCCATCTCATGACCCCATCTCATGCCAGCTCACATTATGCATCTTTGCACGTTAAACACACACATTAATCATGGCACAATGAGAATGCATGCATGCACACCACTGTGGTCCCTAGCACACACACCCCACATCCTCATCAAATTGGATTGGCACCAGTCCACCATGCAAGACTGGTGAGCAGTAACGCCACGTCAAGGCTCCAATTATGTCACTGTACATTCATACACCATTCACACGGACCTGGGAATCACTTCTCCCTGGTCCTGGGGAACCCTTCTCCACCCAAATTGAGGATGACACCCCTTTTCCAGCAGGAATGTCACCCCCACATTCAAACATCATTCACAACCCAAAATATGCCAAAAATGTCAGCAAAAAAAAAAAAATGCATAGAAAAAAAAAAAAGGCAGAGAACAAAAATAAAAATGCTTTCAAACCAAAAAAAGGGGGAAAAAAAAATTAATGCCCTCTGCCTGAGCCACGCCTGGGGCGCCCCCGGCCACGGCCCCGGACCCTCAGGGGAGACGCATGGGGGAGGGGAAAAGCCGGGGAAGGAGGAGCAGCCCCTGAGATCTGCCCACCTGGCGGCCTGCCCTCCAAGGCCACGGCTATTCTGTCCAGGGCAGCACCAAGTGTTGCCGTGTTGCCCTGGATAGCCTGGGTAAGGGCCCTCACATCCTGCCCAACGCCTGCTGCTGTAGTTTGCAGGTCATTTAGGCAGGTTGTGGAGGCCCGGGAGTGGGAGTCCAGGTTACCCAGCCTATCGTTGATGGAGGACAGGCTCTGATCCACCCGCCCCATAGTCTGGCAGAGCTGTCTCAGAAGGCGGGTCTGGGTGGCCAGGTTCCTTCCCAGACAGGCGGGCAGGAGATTGGGCGCCCCCCTGGTGCTCTGGGATGACCTCCTGGCTCCAGCTGATGGTTGTGGCCGGGGAGAAGGGGAGGCCCTTGTGAGGGGAGCCATGTTGGGGGAGGAGGGGGGGGGCTCACCCTTAGGGAGGGCAGGCTTCTTGCAGCCAGAGGGGAAGAGTCCGCAGAAACCAAACGGCCAGTGCCTGCCATGGACTCCTCCTCCTCATGATTCTCCTCCTCCTCATGATCGTCCTCCGCATGATCCTCCTCCTCCTCTTGTTCCTCCTCCGCGGACTCTGGCCTTGTTGGGGGGGCCTCATTAGGCTGCTGTCCTGGCGTTGGAGTGGTCAGGCCAGATGGCCCTGCACCCTCCTGCACATCTGTGGATGACACAAACCATTCACAGGTTGGAGGATCCACACACTTGCCACATATTCCCTTTCACCCCCTCCCCCACACATGCTACACACCTGAGAGAAATAAAAACCTTACCTGGCACCGCGGGGACCGGACTTGTGTCAAAGCCTGGCAGGCCCTCCACTTCATGCCGGTGAAAGGTCAGGGCCACCACACGCTCCGTCGCTGTAAATCTAACCCGGCATGGTGGGCCCCCTCCTGTGCCCCTGGCATGGGCATTTATTGCGGCCAGTTTTTTTTTCACCTCACGCCGGAGGTCATTTATTTTCTTTTCAATCCCAGACCGGGTCCGTGTCTCCCCCTCCCCCGATGAATTGACCTGCTCCGTGATCATATCCAATATCTCCCTCCTCCTGGCCGGGGTGGTGGTGGCACTCTGCGGGCCGTGGAGGTAACGCCCATAGTTGGTAATGGCCCGGGCAAGAATTCTTTTTTCCCCCACTGTAAAATTAAGCTTTCTTTTTCTCTCAGTCATACTTCCAAACAAACTCACTAGCAGTCACCAAAAATCTGTCACAAATACAAGCACAACCAATCAGACAAGAACACACACAAAGAGAAAAAGAACACCCAAAAATCACACTAGCACTCAGCAAGAAACAGACACAAAAAAATCAAATGAAAAAATAAAGCAAGAAAACAAACGCCCAGAAATCTATCAATCAAACAAACAGTCTCAAACACTTATCAAAACTCACTTTCACAAAACTACCAACAAGCACTAGATCACACAGAACACTAATCTGACAACTACAAAACACACTCTAACGAACAACAGAGCAAAAGCACTTGATTCAATGGGAAGGGACACAAAGGGATGTACTTTTGCAATGGAAGTGCGTTTGTGTGTGTCTATTTATGCTGTCTGCGTAGTTCACAACGTTGCCCTAGTCCATTTCCAATTTCACTGATTGCGCCGCTCCCGAGTTGTGAGCATGCGCACAACGGAGCTGACATGGTTTCCTTCACGCGCGCATGCGCGAGTCGGCCGGCCCTTCATTTGCATGGGGTCACGGCTCATTTCAATGTAACACGCCCACGTCCCTCCCAATTTGTATTACTCCTCCTTACGCCTCCGGAAAAAACCTTACGCTTGCGCAAAAGCTACGTGAATCGCGGGATTACGCGGCTAGATTGCGCAAGTCTAACGGAAAAGTGGTGCGCTACGCCGGACCGATAATGCGCCGATCTACGTGAATCTGGGCCATTGTGCTCTTCATTAGGGATGAGCCGAACACCCCCGCGTTCGGTTCCCCCCAGAACCGTCGAACAGACCAACCATTTAGAACCCCATTGAAGTCTATGGGACTCGAACGTTCGAATTCAAAAACGATAATTTTAAAGACCAGTATTAAAGTTATTGTTGGAAAACGTCTTTGAGAACCTCGGTCTTGCCCCAGGGAACATGTATCAATGGAAAAAAGTTTAAAAAAAACGGTCGTTTTTTCAGGAGCAGGACTTCTGAAAAAAACAACTGTTTTTAAAACTTTTTTTCCATTGATACATGTTCCCTCGGGCAAAACCCGGGTTCTCAAAGACGTTTTCACAGGCAAACTATAGACACCCAGCAGGTACAATATTTAAAGGAATCTTTCATTTTTTATTTAAACATTATTAAAATCACTGCTCCAAATTTCATTTAGAGCGCACACCAGTCTCCACGTCCACAGAGAACACAATTGTCGGCAATGCGTGTGCCCGGCGGCCGCGATGGCCGCCGGGCACACGCGCCGACAATTGAGTTCTCTGTGACGTGGAGCTCTGTGTGTAAACACAGAGCTCCTTGTCCCTGTCAGGGAGAGAGCAGACCGATCTGTGTCCCTTGTACATAGGGACACAATCGGTCACCTCCCCCAGTCACCCCCTCCCCCTACAGTTAGAACACAAACTAGGAGAAACATTTAACCCCTTCCCCGCCCCCTAGTGGTTAACCCCTTCCCTGCCAGTTACATTTATACAGTTATCAATGCATATTTATAGCATTGTTCACTGTATAAATGTAAATGGTCCCAAAAATGTCACAAAAGTGTCCGATGTGTCTGCTACAATGTCCCCCAAACTGGGGACAGGAAGGGGGGGTGTATTATTTAAATGAAGCGCGTCCCCGCACCAAACGAACTGCACATGCGCAAGCCGTGAATTTATCCTAGTGCGCATGTTCCAAATCTCGATGTCAGTACAACGTGTAAATGACGTGAACGGCACTTTCGCAAAGCCCTATTCGCGAACGTTTTACATAAACGACGTAAGCGACGTGAAAATAAACGCCGGCACGCCATCCATACTTAACATTGGCTGCGCCTCATGTAGCAGGAATAACATTACGACGGTACTACGCTAACGCAAACGACGTAAAAAAAATAGCACCGGGCCGGGCGTACGTTCGGGAATCGGCATATAGGCTCATTTGCATATTTTAGACGGGAACGCCACCTAGCGTGCAGCCTAAAATATGAAAATAAGAATCAACGGCGTAAGAGACTTATGCCTGTTGGATCTTATGGAAATCTATGCTTAACTGATTCGATGAATCAGTCGCATAGATAGGAGGGCCAGACGCAGAAAAAAGACAGCTTATCTGGAGATAATCCGGGTTATTTCTTTCCTGAATCTGGCCCAATCTCTCTGTCTCTCTGACTGATCGCTGTTCAGCGCTGGAACACACTACACGAGGCCGCCCAGCAGGCGGCCTTATATAGTGTGGGGCGTGTGCTAAAGCCCTGAGCCATAATTGGCCAAAGCCACCCTGGCTTTGGTCAATTATGGCTCTCCGTTTTTTGTGCGCTGTGATTGGCCAAGCATGCAGGGTCATAGTGCATGTTTGGCCAATCATCAGCATGCAATGCCGCAGTGAATTATGGGCTGTTGCGCGTCACTCGAATTTGGCGTGAACGACCCGTTTTGTTCAAAATTCGACGAACGTATGAATCGAACGCGGAGCTCATCCATACTCTTCATATTACTGGATAACTGAAGTGAATATTGTGTGAGAATTCTCAGCTCTATTAGTAAATCAGCATCCATGGCTGTGAGGACCTGCAAGATAGAGTGCCCAGGCACACCCTAATTCCCTCTTCTGCCCTGGCTCCCATCTTTCCCCCCGCAGTGCTGCCAACTTCCCTCCTCTCCTATGGGCTCTTGCTGCTGGAATGTTTTAAGAGTGGGGAAGGGGCCAGTAAATATGTAATTTACTGGCCCCTTCCCTTTCTGAATGAACACCATGAGCGTTAGGTAGTGTGTGTTTGGGCTTTGGGGTGCACACCCCAAACAATAGCAAATCAGCATAGTGCAAAAAACTCTCTTTAATCAAAAGTACTAAAAGTAATACACTTGCAAATTTAAATCCTTGCATAGAAGTAATACGGGGTGGGGTCTGATGTCTGATAACCAAGAACTTCTGCAGACCATGCTGATTCCTGGTTAGCATACATCACCTTTGTTTTACTCCTAATTTCCTAATTTGTAAGTACATTTATTGATTTTGGTTAGATTTGATACACAATACGGGTGCACTCTTGTCTTGTGCTTTGATGTTTATTCAGTAATGTTTTGCATCTTCTGACGCTTTTACACTTTCTGTAAAATAGTTATAATATACCGAAATGCTAGATAAATTGATAGTTGTCTGATATCTTATCAAATACAAGACACAGAATGGTTAAACTTATGACTGACACACTAGGTAGCACACTGTGATGCTGATGGTAATTTGAACCCTTTCACCCCCTACATTACTAAATGTGTAGATAACTGATCGCATCAGCAGTTCCTTAAGGGCTGTCTGTATGTAAAATGCTTTCTTTGCAAGAACATTTCAGTACATTATTTCAGTACTTTTTTTTTTTACAGTTACTGATGTCTAAAAATATAAGAAGAAAATGTAAAAATAAGGTTTAGTATTTCTCTACTGCTGCAGGTACATAACTTGGAGGAATTACAGTATCTTCTCCAGTGAAGGAGAACGCAAACATCCACCTCCCCAGTTGGTCGGCTGCACCCCCTCGGCACTTACCCCATCTAGGTTGCAGGCTCCTAAAGTTGGCAGGCAGTGGCCGGGTTTGGAAATCCTCCGGTCGGTTGCGGGCTCCTTAAGGCAGCGGGCAGATTCCAGGCTCCTACAGGCAGTGCTCTGTGTCCCGAGCCCATCCAAAGCCAATTAGAGCCCCTGGAATCCATGGTCCCGCGCCCTGCCTGTATATTAGGGGAGCTGGACGCACAGATAGGGGGGAGGCGCACGTGCGCCCCTAGTGGACAGGCCGTCACCGATCCTCTCGCCCACTCGCAGACCCTATTACATTCATTGAAATCAATTAAAGGACTTTATCAGTGGAGGAAAGGAGAGAAGGAGGCAGGCCACTGTCAAGAACTTCTGAAATGTATTGCAATTTTAGTCCCAAAGTGGTTAACCCCCACAGAGCTTGAAGTTCAGAGCTGTAAAGATGTCACGTACCTGGTAGTGGAGCCCAATGTGCAGGGAGCGGCCTCTCATAAGCCTCTGACTCAGGAACCCCTGGTAGAGTAGACAGGGGGTCAAGAGTTCAGGGGGGCACAAGCGCCTAGTGGTAAGCTGAGTAGCGGCCTGATGTGACAGCAGGAAGTTGCACCAAAGTCCTGGCAGGATGCTGTCGGCAAGCTGGAGTAGAGGTGCAGCACTAAAGGGACAGGAATCAAGCAGTTGAGGCAGACCAGGTCAAACACAGGCGGGCAGGTTAGAAGCCAGAGCTAAGTCCAAAAGGGGTAGTCAAGGTACAGGCCGGGTCGGTATCACTGGCGGGCAGAGAACAGAACCTAGGGGCAGAGCAGGTGCAGTGGTCAGACGTAGCCGGGGTCAGAGGCAGGTTGCTGGCAGGAGAGGTCAGGGGAAGCCGGGTCAGGTGATCATGATACAACAGGTAAGCAATTGCGAGATTCTCCAAGGATACGCTGTAGACTGGACAGCAAGTTGGTAAGGGATCAAGCTGTTTAAATAGGGAGCATTGGCGCCAAACGCCGTCACCGCGCAAGCTCCTACCGCACACACTGCCCGCGCTCCCACCGCGTTCACATGCGCGCGCACCACTGCGCACACGCCGGGATTGGATTCTCCTGACATTGTCACTGATGCTGGAACGCCTTTCACGACAAAAGATGACTGAGAATCATAGGACCAAAGATTTCTTCAGAAACAATCAGTCTGCAGTAAATAAGACAAACTTGATTACAGGTAAGGTATGTGACTGCAGCAGTAGGTAAAAAAAAATGTAACTTAACTTCTGCTTTAGTCCTGATTCACATTGATGCTACTTTGAAATTGTGCTACTTTAAAGTAGCGCGATTTCAAAGTAGCAAGGTCAGCAAAGTTTCAGTTGCTACTTGATAGACATTTGTGTGGCTTCATGCACAGATGTCTATTGAAGTCGCATCTGAAATTGTCAAAAATATGCAGGAAGTACTTTTGCAAATCGGTGCAGCGCCGCAAAATCTGTGTTGCACCGATTGGAACAATGCCATTGCCTCCAATAGGCTGCGGCTTATCATGCGATTTGATCTCTCAAATTGCATGACCAATCACTCCAGTGTGAACCTAGGCTTAAAGTCAATTTAACAAATGGAAAGAATTCCCTCTTACGGGACTTTAATGGACCTGATGATTGTTATGTCAATCACATTGTCTAGAAACAAAAAAAGTTGTAAAAATATACAAAGTTCTATTTAAATATCATATAAAAAAATATGTAAACCCAGATGGTGGCTGACCAACATGTATATAAAAATCAACATGACAACAGAGATGTGATACTTGGGTGTGGTTCAGAAGTCCCTGGACCACACCCAACGGGTTTCAGAATCCCTTCTTTATTCAGGGGTGTATATGTAGATAGAGCATGTCATTTCTATAATGGAAATAAATAAATCAACAATTTTTTTTTTTACAAATCTCTTTATTAAATTTTTTTCATTTCCATACAAACAAAAAAAGGAAACAGTAAACATACATATATATACCATATTCCTACCATTCTAACATTCCTTCCATATCTTCATCCATCCAAATAAATCAACAATAATACAAAAAAAATGTAGATCAATCCATTGCTTGTTTTAGCCAGATTAAACTTAGGCCCCGTACACACGGCAGAGAACCTCGACAGGCGGAACACATCGTTCCGCTCGTCGAGGTTCTCTGCCGGCCGTCAGATTCGGCGACCCGCCCGTCGGGAAAGGCAACCAGCCAATCATCCCGACGGGCCGTCGAGCAAATAAAGAACCTGCTCTCTATTTGCTCGACGGGTTTCCCGACGGGCAGGGCTCGCCGAGAGCGTACACACGGCCGAGGTTCTCGGCAGAATGCGGCTCCCAGCGAGGTTCTTGCTGGTTTCTGCCGAGAACCTCGGCCGTGTGTACGGGGCTTCACATGTTGGCAAAAGTTGATGGAGAACAAATATCAGCCACAAGACAAAAAAGAAAAAAAAAACAGAATAAATTTAGAGGTCCTTGCCATCAAGAACTGCGCACCAAACCAGCAAAGTCACAGTGAAACCAAGCAAGACTAGGTCATGGAACACCCCCATAGAGGTGAAAGAGTATGACGAAAAGGACTTATGCCAAATTCATAGTCTGTATAAAATAAATGTTATATATAGTAAAAGATATTAGATCTGCAATTTGATATATGAAGAGGTAAACAGTGGCGGCCCGCCCATAGGGGCGCCCGGGCGCCGCCCCCCCTCCTGTAGGCAATATATATATATATATATATTTTTTTTGGCCCCTTTAAGAAATACACTTAAAAAAAAGAAAAAAATTCTTTAATGCACTCTGATTGAGCGCCGGCCACCATTGCCCTATGAAGCGCCGTGTCACTGCAATCTAGATATGGCGCTTCATTTCCGGGCTTCTAGCTTTCCTATGGGGCATTTCGAAAATCGGAAGTGACGTCACGTGGCAGGTTCTCTGAAGTTCACACTGCCCGAGCGGAGCTGGCGCTGGTAAGGTAAGCCAGCCAAGTGAAGCCACATGATTCTTTTTTGTATTTGATTTGATTGATCGCCCCATTAGGTCATCAGCCTGATCCCCACACATCCACCTTGGAGCATGTTATTGTATTTAGACTGCTGGGACTTGTAGTTCTCCATCTTCTCCTGGGGCTCATGAAGAAGATGGAGATTGGAGAACTACAAGTCCCAACAGGTTATACATGCAATAAGGCTCTGAGGTGGATGGGTGTAGATTGCATGCACCTATCAATCCGGAGGGGGGGGGGCGGATCAGATAACACCAGGGCTTTTTTTCTGGGGGAACTTGGTGGAACTCAGTTCCACCACCTTTGGCTCAGACCCTTTGGTGCCTGCTCACCACAATCACTTGTGAACACAGAAGTCTGGTTTCTGTGTTTACAAGTGACTGCTTTGTTACCCCCTGAACTCTGCACACTGTATGTAATGCAATTCTGGTATTTAATGCCCCTTTAAGACCCTTCTACTGTTTGTGAAATCTGAACGGGTCGTGGTTGAGTTCCTGCACCTATTTTCTGAGAAAAAAAGCTCTGGATAACACTATCTGATCCTGCGCCCCCCCCCCCCCCCCGGATTGATAGGTGCATGCAATCTACACCCATCCACCTCAGAGCCTGTTATTGTAGTTAGACTGCTGGGACTTGTAGTTCTCCAATCTCCATCTTCTCCATGAACCCCAGGAGAAGATGGAGAACTACAAGTCCCAGCAGTCTAACTACAATAACAGGCTCTGAGGTGGATGGGTGGGGATCAGGCAGTGCACCGCTGATGACTTTGGGGGCGAATATAACACCACATAAATACCTTTTTCCCTTCAGATTGATACTCCTTTAAGTGGGCGATCCACTGCCCATGTGTGGTGTTATCTGATCCTGACCCCCCCCCTCCTTCCGGGATTGATAGGTGCATGCAATCCACACCCATCCACCTCGGAGCCTGTTATTGTAGTTAGACTGCTGGGACTTGGAGTTCTCCAATCTCCATCTTCTCCATGAGCCCCAGGAGAAGATGGAGAACTACAAGTCCCAGCACGTTATACATACAATAAGGCTCCGGGGTGGATGGGTGTGGATCGCATGCACCTATCAATCCCCAAGGGTGGGGGGGCAGGATCAGATAACACCACACATGGGCAGTGGATCGCCCACTTAAAGGAGTATCAATCTGAAGGGAAAAAGGTATTTATGTGGTGTTATCTGATCCTTCCTCCACCCGCTCATAGGAATTTGCTTGGGCTCTGCATGTGTTAAATTTTAAATTACATAATAACAACATTGATTTTTGTGGTGCTTGGAAGTTTTAAATGGACTGGTTTTGCCTTTTTGCAATCTGTTTTACGTACAATTAATCCTATATATTTTGATAGCATACTGTCTGGGGTCACTGTATACCAATCTTTTGGGAATCTGCCCACTTGTTTGGGAAATTGTCTTTCTGGTATGTTGATCCACACATGGCCTTGTAAAATGACAGATGCAATATAAGTCCTCTGGAGATTCCCCTTCATTAGGGCGAGTCACCTAATCTGATCATGTAATAGATATATGCTTATTTGCCTTGAACTGCATACATGTTTGCTTAGTTGCATTGAGCTGCATACATGTGTGCTTGGTTGCATTGGACACCCATCCACCTAGGAGCCTTATATTATAACATGCTGGGACTTGTAGTTCTCCATCCTCTCCTGGGGCTCAGGTGCATGCAATCCACCATCTATGGGACTATAAGTACCAGCAGTGAGAAAAACTGGACAAAGATGGTGGATAGCATGCACCTGAGCCCCAGGAGAAGATGGAGAACTACAAGGAGGATGAGTGGTCATGCCTTGTTTTTTAATGCTGGGACTTGTAGTAGTGTTGTACTTGTAAAAAGAAGAGGCTGGAGCCTGAAGGAGTGTGTCTGTCTGCCCTGCCACCCTGTGTTAGTCTGGGGGGGGGGGGTTGATTGCTGTGTCCATCACCCCCCTGCCATGTGTATAGTGTAGCACTGTAGCTGACCTGATTGGGGGGGGGGGGGGTTGCAGAATGCTGATATGTGCTATGTACAGGTTGCTGATATGTGCTATTTACAGGTTGCAGAATGCAGATATGTGCTATTTACAGGTTGCAGAATGCAGATATGTGCTATTTACAGGTTGCAGAATGCAGATATGTGCTATTAACAGGGTGCAGATATGTGCTATTTACAGGTTGCAGAATACAGATATGTGCTATTTACAGGTTGCAGAATGCAGATATGTGCTATTTACAGGTTGCAGAATGCAGATATGTGCTATTTACAGGGTGCAGATATGTGCTATGTACAGGGTGCAGATATGTGCTATTTACAGGTTGCAGAATACAGATACAGCGAACAAAGTAGGTGGATTATATAAGGGGTGTGGTTTACAAGGAGTGGGAGGGGTCAATCATGGAGGGGCGGAGTCTTCCGCCCCCCCATCCTAAAACTTCATCAGCCGCCACTGGAGGTAAAGCCTGTTAGGCATATATATGTGTATATGGCATAGGGAGAGCCAAACGGTCTATGGGGATTTTTGTTACTAGAATAGTATAGCAAGTACTTCTTATATAAGAGAGTAATTTAGCACAAATATAGCAATTAAATTAGCATGTAAACAGCATGATTCCAAAGGAAGTGGCTGATATCACAACCAAGCTAAAAATTATATGTGCAATTGGGAGATGTCAAAATGACAGCCACATAGAGTAAATAATACCAGTACTTACCAGAGAGTCTATTAATTTTAACCATGGCAAGGACACAGAGACAAGTAGATGGCAGATGCAGGAGTCACAAAAGGCTCCTTTTATAGTGCAATGTCAAATTGGGTAAACACTGCATGGCGGTGTGTTTCTGCCTTGCTGTGGTGGTGTGTGTTGCACCCTGATCGGTAAAAAAGCACATTGTACTGCATCATCACTGGGGCAGAGTAATGTCCCGGGTCGTACGCCCACCGACACACATATGGGAGGAGCCACAGTCAATCGATCAGATGCCCCCGGCTCGTTAGGCAGCCAGTGGGGAAGGAGAACGCAGCCAGGTGACACAGACACCCTGAATGGAAAGACTGCCTCTCTCTGCAGGATGCATGAGTGACCCGAACCTTTTGAAATCATTATATCCAAAAACGGTATAGAAATTGGGCTTAAATTACATTTTTTTTTTCTGATATTTTAATAAAACTTTGTATATTTTACAATTTTTTTCTTTTTTTTGTTTCTACACAATGTGAGTGACATATCACTCATTAGGGCCATTAAAGTCCCATAAGTGGGGAATTCTTTCCATTTGTTCCATATAATAGGAGTATCAATCTGAAGGGAAAAAGGTATTTATGTGGTGTTATCTGATCCTTCCTCCACCCGCTCATAGGAATTTGCTTGGGCTCTGCATGTGTTAAATTTTAAATTACATAATAACAACATTGATTTTTGTGGTGCTTGGAAGTTTTAAATGGACTGGTTTTGCCTTTTTGCAATCTGTTTTACATACAATTAATCCTATATATTTTGATAGCATACTGTCTGGGGTCACTGTATACCAATCTTTTGGGAATCTGCCCACTTGTTTGGGAAATTGTCTTTCTGGTATGTTGATCCACACATGGCCTTGTAAAATGACAGATGCAATATAAGTCCTCTGGAGATTCCCCTTCATTAGGGCGAGTCACCTAATCTGATCATGTAATAGATATATGCTTATTTGCCTTGAACTGCATACATGTTTGCTTAGTTGCATTGAGCTGCATACATGTGTGCTTGGTTGCATTGGACACCCATCCACCTAGGAGCCTTATATTATAACATGCTGGGACTTGTAGTTCTCCATCCTCTCCTGGGGCTCAGGTGCATGCAATCCACCATCTATGGGACTATAAGTACCAGCAGTGAGAAAAACTGGACAAAGATGGTGGATAGCATGCACCTGAGCCCCAGGAGAAGATGGAGAACTACAAGGAGGATGAGTGGTCATGCCTTGTTTTTTAATGCTGGGACTTGTAGTAGTGTTGTACTTGTAAAAAGAAGAGGCTGGAGCCTGAAGGAGTGTGTCTGTCTGCCCTGCCACCCTGTGTTAGTCTGGGGGGGGGGGGTTGATTGCTGTGTCCATCACCCCCTGCCATGTGTATAGTGTAGCACTGTAGCTGACCTGATTGGGGGGGGGGGGGGGTTGCAGAATGCTGATATGTGCTATGTACAGGTTGCTGATATGTGCTATTTACAGGTTGCAGAATGCAGATATGTGCTATTTACAGGTTGCAGAATGCAGATATGTGCTATTTACAGGTTGCAGAATGCAGATATGTGCTATTTACAGGGTGCAGATATGTGCTATTTACAGGTTGCAGAATACAGATATGTGCTATTTACAGGTTGCAGAATGCAGATATGTGCTATTTACAGGTTGCAGAATGCAGATATGTGCTATTTACAGGGTGCAGATATGTGCTATGTACAGGGTGCAGATATGTGCTATTTACAGGTTGCAGAATACAGATACAGCGAACAAAGTAGGTGGATTATATAAGGGGTGTGGTTTACAAGGAGTGGGAGGGGTCAATCATGGAGGGGCGGAGTCTTCCGCCCCCCCATCCTAAAACTTCACCAGCCGCCACTGGAGGTAAAGCCTGTTAGGCATATATATGTGTATATGGCATAGGGAGAGCCAAACGGTCTATGGGGATTTTTGTTACTAGAATAGTATAGCAAGTACTTCTTATATAAGAGAGTAATTTAGCACAAATATAGCAATTAAATTAGCATGTAAACAGCATGATTCCAAAGGAAGTGGCTGATATCACAACCAAGCTAAAAATTATATGTGCAATTGGGAGATGTCAAAATGACAGCCACATAGAGTAAATAATACCAGTACTTACCAGAGAGTCTATTAATTTTAACCATGGCAAGGACACAGAGACAAGTAGATGGCAGATGCAGGAGTCACAAAAGGCTCCTTTTATAGTGCAATGTCAAATTGGGTAAACACTGCATGGTGGTGTGTTTCTGCCTTGCTGTGGTGGTGTGTGTTGCACCCTGATCGGTAAAACAGCACATTGTACTGCATCATCACTGGGGCAGAGTAATGTCCCGGGTCGTACGCCCACCGACACACATATGGGAGGAGCCACAGTCAATCGATCAGATGCCCCCGGCTCGTTAGGCAGCCAGTGGGGAAGGAGAACGCAGCCAGGTGACACAGACACCCTGAATGGAAAGACTGCCTCTCTCTGCAGGATGCATGAGTGACCCGAACCTTTTGAAATCATTATATCCAAAAACGGTATAGAAATTGGGCTTAAATTACATTTTTTTTTCTGATATTTTAATAAAACTTTGTATATTTTACAATTTTTTTCTTTTTTTTGTTTCTACACAATGTGAGTTACATATCACTCATTAGGGCCATTAAAGTCCCATAAGTGGGGAATTCTTTCCATTTGTTCCATATAATTGGGATGTGGGCCCACCTCTTTTTGTTCAACCTTATCACAACATTCTTTTGTCTAAAGTCAATTTAAAGGCAAAAATTTAATTTTATTAGTGCATCAATTACCTTACTCTTCAATCTTTATTCTTTCTAAGCTATCCTGCAGTGTAATGGATCCAAGTCACAGTCTCCTCCATGAGTCAAGCTAATTTCCTGCCCTGGGGGCCAGATGTTTTTCCCTACTTGTTATGTTCTTGGGCACTCGTCCCCTCAATCACCACCCCATGATTTCTCCTGCCTCTGGGGCCTATGATAGAGAACCTGGCAGCTGCAAGTGTCACCTCCACCAATAAGAGGTGTCCACATAATGCAGTCAGTGATGTGAACACCAAAGTAAGTACATAAAGAGAAGAAAAGAATCAGGCTGGTAACATCACTGTGAGGTAAATAATATGGGCATTTGTATAGTCCATTACCAATGGTTAGTTAGATGGGGCAGGGTGGAGGAGTGGTGGTCGGTAAAAGAGAGAGAGAGAGAGAGAGGGGGGGGGGGGGGGGAAGCCAGAATCATGGAGTTGGGATTTAAGTTCACTGAAAATACCATTATGTCAATTTTGCTGGAAAGATACTTAAAGCGGAGTTCTGCCGAAAAATATATTAAAAGCCGGCAGCTACAAATACTGCAGCTGCTGACTTTTAATAAATGGACACTTACCTGTCCAGGGTGCCCTTGATGTCGGCAGCCGAAGCTAAGCAAACGCTCGGCTCTTGGCTGCCCCCGCCGCCATCCTCAGTGAGGGAATCAGGAAGTGAAGTATTACAGCTTCACTTCCCGGTTCCCTACTGCGCAAACGCAAGTCGCAACTGGTCCCCGCTGTCTCCTGGGACCTGTGTGATTCCCAGAAGACAGCGGGGGCGGGGGGGAGGGTGTGACTCCCGCAGGGGTCTATGCCCGAAAGTGGGTGCAAATGCCTGTATTATACAGATATCTGCACCCCCTCCCCCTGAAAGGTGCCAAATGTGACATCGGGGGGGGAGGGTTCCGAAAAGCAGAGGTTCACTTTTTGTGTGAACCTCCGCTTTAAGTGCAATACCATGGATTTTTTTTTGCTAAAGGTATTTATAGTAACGCTTAAAAAGTTGGCTATGTATTTTAGATATAGTTTACCTGTCAAATTATGGTTTCTGAAAAACTATACAATAATGCAACTGAAAATGCATATCAATCTCGTCTATTATTCTAGCCCCAACAATGTTTGGTCCATAATCTATTGGCATCAGAGCTATATTATTTTTTGAAGTGACAATTTTAATGCAGGTGTTGGCAGTACACATTATATATGAAAAAGAAACCAAATGTCACCCAAAGGTGTGCTTTGTGTACTTCTTCCAGATCTGTGCAATAGTCCATTGTGAAACGTTGCCTTTGTGCAGGCGCTACTTATAACCAGTTAAGGACCGCTGCATGTACATTTACGTCGGCAGAATGGCACCGACACGCACATCAATGTATATATATACGTTGGTGCCTTGAGGGGGTTCGGGGGTCCGATCGGACCCCCCCCGTACATACGGCGGTCCGTTTTGCTGGCCGAGCGATCCGGGATGAGGGGGCGGCTATTTGTTTTTGTCCGCCCCCTCCGGATCGCTCTCAGCCAATCCGCGCGCCCCCCCCCGCCCTGTCACTTCCTCCTCCTGTGTAAACACAGGAAGGAGGAAGTGATGTGATCACTCCTTCAGCGTTTTTTTCAACCACCGCTGAGGAGAGATCACATCTAACAGTAAGTCTGCACTAACACTACACTGACACACACTACACATAGTCACATTAACCCCCCATCGCCCCCCCTCCACCCTGTCACAGTGTCACTGAATGCAGTAATCATACATGTATGATTACTGTATTTAGTGTCAGTGTGACAGGCAGTGTGACAGTCAGTTAGTATTAGGTTCAGGGTAGCCCCTGTACCCCCCCCTAATAAAGTTTTAACCCCTTGATCACCACCCTAGTTAACCCTTTCACTCCCTATTGCCAGTGTCACTAAGCGATCATTTTTCTGATCGCTGTATTCGCTGTTCCCGCTAGGTAGCTAATTTTTTTTTATTTCGATTTTTTTTTACTAAAGACATATGGCTAAATAAATTTTGGCCTAAATGATTGACTAAAATTTAGTTTATTTGATTTTTCTTATAACAAAAATTAAAAAATATAGATTTTTTTCAAAATGTCGCTTTATTTTTGTATATAGCGCAAAAAATAAAAATCGCAGAGGCGATCAAATACCACCAAAAGAAAGCTCTATTTGTGGGAAGAAAAGGACGCAAATTTTGTTTGGGAGCCACGTCGCACGACCACGCAATTGTCAGTTAAAGCGACGCAGTGCCGAATCGCAAAAAGGGGCAAGGTCATTTAGCAGAATTTTGGTCCGGGTCTTAAGTGGATAACAAAGACCAAGCACTGATGCATTTTTTGTGCAGATTGACTGGTCTTCTATCTGCCCCCCTTCTGTAGTTTTCTGCAGGCAGCCTGTGGTCTGTGAGGCTGTTGGTTTCTTTGCACATAACTGTTTTCTGTATAGGTTACAAGCAGGACAGTGATGATGTCACTGCTACTTTTACAAGGTAATAATTGAGTTTGCAAAGGTATTTGGTACACACAAATTAAATTATTCCCTTTGTGGCTATTAAGGAAAAATGTTAAATTAAAATTTGTTGCCTGGAGTTCAGATTTAAGCTTAGTTTGAGATTTGTTATGACATTAAACTGTGGTAAAGCCAAAGCCTTTTTTATAAGTTTTTAAATTAGATTATAGAAGCGTCAAGTTGTCATGTTTTTTTGTAGTCTGCATGTCTGCTGAGGAGATTAGCTCTTTATATTTGTAATGTGACCATCATCAAAGTAATGAGAAATCTAAAACTTTAGAGTTGTTATAGGAACAGGAGTTGAGGAGAAATGTTACAATAATAGTGCAATTCCACGTCCTTTGAAGAGATTTCCTCTTACTTCCTGTTGTATCTCATTAGCGGCTTCTTTTGACATAATTCATTTGACTGTAGGCTGATACAATGTGCATATAATGGGAAACTGGTATCATACGATATGGGCTGGAATCTCAGCAGAGTAGTCCAGACACACATTTGCAAGACATATGGGGGATGGGAACACAGAAGTGTGTCCACAGGAGTAAAAAAACACCTCAGTGGTACCACATGCAGAACACGTAGAGCCCCACCTTTTCTGCCACCATGCTCTTAGCCAGAGACATCACCTGTAAAGGAATTGTTTCCAGGGAACTTTAAGGAGAACTAAATCCATCTATCCTTTACAGCCAAGGAAGCTGCCATCTTAGCCTCTCTTTGATTTGCAGTTGTCTTGGTGCATGGGATTAATTATGACACCATCTATTTAAGAGTTTGACAGTTCTGTTTAGAGCACAGGCATCTGTAATAGTTATCATTCACTGAATGCCTTAAATCTAACTGTTTTGGGTGGCAAATAAATTGATGAGTTTAAACTCTAGAGCAGCCCTCAAAAATTCCACTTGCATGCTCGCATTTTGCGAGTGGAATTTAGTGTAGGGCGAGTGAGATGCAGGGACGGACCAGGCTGACCATTTCCTGGCTGAAGGGATCAGCCAGGAAACTATCAGCCGGAGGACACAGAGTGGCAGGGCTAGACTGCCCTGGCGTCGATTTGAGCAGAAGCTGCAGCGCTCCCCTCCATCTCTCTCCTCCTCCTCTTGTATTACACATAGTAGGCATCTCCGTGTCACGGAGCTGGGTATTTGTTCGGCGGCGTGGTGTAACAAGGTCCCGCCCCCCTAGACTGGCTCTTGTGATAGTAGATTGATTCAGTGTTCCGCCTATGAAACGAGCCAGTCTGGGGGGGCAGGACCTTGTTACACCACAACACTGAACACAGACCCAGCTCCGTGACTTACAGCGGGAGATGCCCGCTGTGTGTTTGTGTATGGGATCAATCATCCAGGCAATAGTGAGTCTGGAGTGATGATGGGGCACAGTGAGACTGCATTTGATGGGGCACAGTGAGACTGCATTCATGGAGCACAGTGATACTGCATTGATGGGGCACATTAAGACTGCATTGATGGGGCACATTGAGACTGCATTGACGGAACCCAGTGAGACTGCATTGATGGGGCACAGTGAGACTGCATTGATGGGGCACAGTGAAGGCTACATTGATGGGGCACAGTGAGGCTGCATTTGATGGGGCACAGTGAGGCTGCATTTAGAAGCACAATGAGGCTGCATTTGATGGGCACAGTGATGTTAATATTATTAACGTTGTTGTTAATATTTATTTTTGGAACTTAATTCTGCATAAAACATTTAACAGTGCAATTTCATGAGATAATTTACAAAGGAATGTTTAGGGGCGAACTTAGGTGTGGGGCAGTGGAGGGGTTGAGTTGGGGCAACTGGTGACAAGTAATTTGTAAGGCCTGGCTAGTGGCTCAGGGCTTGGCATTTTGAGTCCTGCTCTAGAGCCATGATGTGACTGTGCCAAGGTTCAATGTTTTGATTGCCAAAAGCTTACCTACCTAGTAGAACTGTTGAAGACGATTTTGAATGTCTGTACTAGTGAGGGGTATTGGCACATATTGAGCAACCCATCAGTGGTCTGTAATTATACATAGGTTGAGAACCCCTCTTTTAGAAGAAAACTAGTTTAGAATTTACATTAAATGCTGTGTATTTTTGTTAGTTATGCTGAAGGTAACGAGTACTATGCAACCATAAATATCTGCATGTATGTTTATATGATGGTAAATTGATTAAACTTAACAGCCAAGTTTTCAGCTTTCTTATAAAAGAAAAATTAAGTAGACCGTATCAGGTACCTTACTGACTGGGAATTAGTCTGTGTATTGTTGTCACAGACTGCACCATATATAATCTGCCTTTTACTCCAGACGGAATTATACCTATTTATTATACATTCATCTAACATGTTTCCCTGCTGGATGAAGGACATTTATTATGAGCTGTAGGCATCTGCTCATTAAACCTAGCCTCAAGACTGCCAAATATTTTTTCTGTTACTTTTTTAATAGGCTTCAGAGGAGTTCTGTGCACATGGCTTACAAGCAGACATTCAAAATATTGTATTACTGTCTTCAAAATCACCTTGTTTGCTATAGCTACTGCTACTGATTTTAAAATGGCCAGATAACAGTCAATACAATTTAGTATGGTATCTTTCAATTTGTTTTGTAAATCTGAGAAGAATCTTGCACGCCCAAAGTATTTGAATGATGTCCAAATCTGCCCCAAAAAAATCCATGTTGCTCTCTGGATCACTTACTGTAAAACAAATGTGCAGGCATAATATCATAGATCCCAACTGTCCCTAATTTGAGGGGACTGTACCTTTTTTAAACCAAATCCCACTGTCCTTCTTTGCACTTTTTTTTTTCAATAAAGTTTTTATTAAAGAAAATCAGAGTACAAAATACAGCCAGGGTACCTAAGTACTGCACAATAACACATAATCAAAACATATCAATACATACTCTGAAAGTAAACAACTTTTACATCTTATAACAAAAGAAAGCACAGGGAAACATCCCAACCTAGGATATTACCCTCTACTGGCTAATACTAAGGAAGAAAAGGGAAGAGATGGAAGAAAAAAAAGAAGAAAGAAAAAAAAAAAAGGGGAGGGAAAAAGACACTGTGGCGAACGGACTATCTAAGGTCTCTATATACCAGGGAGAGTGAAAAAGAAAGGATCAAAGCCAAAACAGTAATCTCATCCCATATCTAGTTGTGGGTATTGATCAGAATACCTGAACGTCACCCGGGGTGACCACGTCTGATTTAATTTTTTCGACGATTCCCTGGCAATGGCTACAGTTTCCTCCATTTGGTGAATATTCTCGATAGAGCTAGACCATTCAGGGATGGAGGGAATATCCTTCGATTTCCAGTGCCTGGGAATCAAGACTTTCGCCTTTGCATCTTTTTTAAAAACAAATCCCACTGTCCTTCTTTGCACCTTTTTTGTCCCTCTTTTTGGTATGATGTCTGGTTCCCTAGTGTGCATGCACGAGTCGCGCTGGGCGTCCTCGCTGGTCCTTGCTGTCTTCTGGGACCTGTGTGTCTCCCAGAAGACAGCGGGGGGATGGAGGAGGGACCAGACATGGCGTAGATCACCACAGAATCTACGGCGATCTATAGCCGGAAGTGGGAGCAAATACCTGTATTAGGAGGAATGGAATTTGGGTGGAACTCCGCTTTAAGAGGTGGAAAATTAGGGGCTCTTGATACCAAGCCAAGGTCAGGTAGACCAAGAAAGATTTCAGCCACAACTGGAAGAAGAATTGCTCAGGGTACAACGAAAAACCCACAGGTAACCTCAGGAGGAATACAGGCTGCTCTCCAAAAAGATGGTGTGGTTGTTTTAAAGGAGCACAATTTAACAATATTTGAACAAAAAAGAGCTGCATGGTTGAGCTGCCAGAAGGAATCCTTTACTGCGCCACAAAAAAGACAATGAGGTATGTCAAGGTGTGGTTGGGTATATTGTAACCAGGCTTTTTTGTGAAACTTGTAACGTAAAGGCTTCTTTCTGTTAACTTGACCATGCAGCTCTTTTTTGTTCAAGTATCATCGTATTGTGCTCCTTAAAAACAACCACACCATCTTTTTCCTGAGGTTACCTGTGGATTTTTCTTTGTATCCCGAACAGTTCCTGTGGCAGTTGTGGCTGAAAGCTTTCTTGATCTACCTGACCTTGGCTTGGTATCAAGAGATCCCCAAATTTTCCACTTCTTATTAATTATTTGAACAGTACTGACTGGCATATTCAAGGCTTTGGGTATCTTTTTATATCCTTTTCCATCTTTGTAAAGTTTCATTACCTTGTTACGCAGGTCTTTTGACTGTTCTTTTATACCTCCTCATGGCTCTGTATCTAGCCTGCTTAGTGTATTCATGTGTGAGCTAACAAACTCATTGACTATTTATATACAGGCACTAGTTGTGATTTAAAAAGCCACAATAGTGGGAAATTAACCTTTAATTGCCATTTTAACCTGTGTGCACATTCTGTGTCTTTACCAAGGCCATACATTCCAGGATATGTAAACTTTGTCAGGGCCATTTAGGCAATTTCTGTTAACACTATGATTTAAAAAGCATCCGAAAACTACTGTATGTGATAATAAATGGCTTCATGTGATTGCTATCCTTAAATAAAAGTTTTTTTGGCATGATCAGTCATATTTTCAATATTAATTCCAAAATTCACAATTTCTGCCAGAGTATGCAAACTTTTGAGCACAACTGTCTATCTATCTATCTATCTATCTATCTATCTATCTATCTATCTATCTATCTATCTATCTATCTATCTATCTATCTATATAAAACTAACCCCATATTTGTAACATAATCATTTTAATATTTAACACTGCAGTTCTGAAGCGTTTTCTTTGCATTGTTCTGTGCAAGTGTGTTCTTTTTTAGCATAAGAGTTTGACCATGAATGAAAATGTAAAAAGCCCTTTATGTGCAAAGGTTTGGCAGCTTTGTGAAAGAAAGTTTTTTTGACTCTCTCTTCCATCACCTGAGCCTTCCAGAGATCAATCAACTATAAACTACAACAAAGGTTTTTTTTTTCCGACCTATACCCCTCCGCTGGACATTTGTATGACAGAAGATAGTGATCACAAATTTTTATTCTAGTGAGCTATCATAGCTCCGCAGGTGAGAAACTCATGCTGCCTTTCTATTCAGAAAATTGGCTTTAAGAGAAGTCTTGTGACCCTAGTCAAAATTGAACTCTGCAACTGATTTATTTTTAAAACTTTACTTTTTTTACATTTTGTATACCGGTACGTAATCCCAAAACTGAGCAAGAGGCTATAACATTGACATTTAGCCATACGTTTAGGTTTTACTTTATTTCCATGTTTTTATTTTTGAACTGATAGTGATAGAATTATGTTAGAAAGGCAAAGTTGCAGCTTATTTTTGTAAACATTTTGAATATAAAATCACTATAAAATCTGATATTTCCCTATTGATTATTTTATAATGGTAGTTTTACTTGATGTCAGGTATGGCTGCGATCAGGGCTGGATTTGCCACAAGGCCACCAAGGCCAGGCTTTGGGCGGCAGTGGTGCAGGGGCAGCACGACCGGCGTCGCTCCTTATCGGACTTATCGGCTTTCGCGCCGGAACTTGCTGCTAGGCTGGTGAGGCAACAAACTAGTCACGCATGAAGTTTTCCACTGGAACTGAATACCACAATTTCTATTTTTAAAAGAAAAGTCCACTAGCCTACTGGGGCTTTGCTGCGTGATGGCTCTAAATGACACCATGGAGAGAAAATGATATGCAGAACATACCATAGGATCAACACAGGCCACACCACAAACCTTACATACAGGGAACTGGAGTTCCAAAGAAAGCTATTTTCCAATCTTTTTTACTCTAATAACACAGATTAACAGCCAAAGGACACACTCCATCACAGTTGCATGAATAACATTCATAAAAATGTTTATACAGTCCACAAATGGACTATTTATATTTGATGAGTAGTAGAGGGTTTGGAAATATAGAGGAGACATACAGTTACACAGACAATACGCTAAGAACCCAGAAAAGACCCTTAACCACTTGCACTGTCACGCTTTGAATAAAAATTTCACGGTCGTGCGACGTAGCTACAGATCAAAATTCTCGTCCTTTTTCCCCCACAAATAGAGCTTTCTGTTGGTGGAATTTGATCATCTCTACGGTTTTTATTTTTTGCACTATAAACAAAAAAAGAGGGACAATTTTGAAAAAAAAATGTTTTACTTTTTGCTATAATACATATCCATTTATTTTTTTAAAACATTTTTTTCTCTCAGTTTAGGCCGATACGTATTCTTCTACATATTTTTAGTAAAAAAAAATTGCAATAAGCGTATAGTGATTGGTTTGCACAAAAGTTATAGCGGCTACAAAATAGGGGATAGAATTATGTTTTTTTTTTTTTACTAGTAATGGCCGCGATCTGCAATTTTTGTCAGGACTGCGATATTATGGTGGACACATCGGACACTTTTGACACATTTTTGGGACCATTCACATTTATACAGCGAACAGGGCTATAAATATGCACTGATTACGGTATAAATGTGACTGGCAGTGAAGGGGTTAACACTAGGGGGCGAGGAAGGGGTTAAATGTGTTCCCTGGGAGTGATTCTTACTGTGGAGGGAGGGGACTGACTGGGGAAGGTGACCGATCTGTGTCCCTATGTACAAGGGACACAGCATCAGTCTCCTCTCCCTGACAGGACGTGGATCTCTGTTTACACACAGAGATCCACATCCTTGGCTGTGAAACAGCCGATCGCAGGTACCTGGCGGACATCGCGGCTGCCAGGCTTGCGCATCGGCATTTCTGTAATTCACCGGGCGCGCGCCCCCCAGTGGCCGGAGGAGCCGAGGCCGTAAAAAGATGGGCTCCCGGACCTGTAGAGCCACCTTGTGGCCGTCTTTTGACAATGGCCAGGGCTCCAAGAAGTTAAAGATATAATACCATAACTGTATCAACAGGTGAAAATGGAATGTACAATATATTAATATCTATGAGCAATAAAGTGCTTTGTGCATAAGTGTGTAGGCAGAAGGAGTGGGCAGCAAGCTCTCATTGTTGTTCTTCTGAGCTCAACTACCCGCTGCTGGATGGTACTGAGTGAACATGCCCTTGTGATACCACTGGTCCTACCCTGACCCCTACAACAAGTAATGAGAGGAAAAAGGCTAAATAGGAATAAATTAATTCTCCATCTTTAGCCTTCCCTGTGTCCAAACAATTCAACTTGCAAAAATAAACATTGTTACAATAAATAATATGAAAAAATGACATACAAATATTGTTTCACAAGTTTTCTACATACAGGTCTCAGGCCTCAGTGTAAATAAGAGCACACTTCATGGCAAACACTAACTTTCCCAATAAGGGGGATAATCCATAGCAGGGCAGTTCACAGAGAAACATCTCATCTTAGTTTGACCTCTTTACACTAATAATACCTCTTCCCTCTTTTATGTTTCTTCAAAACATCATAGCCAGCAATCATGAGTGGCAGAGCTGACATTTTCAGAGGGATAATGCACAAAGCACACACATCCCACAGGGAAAAAAATATTTAGAGGCAACATTGTTGTTTGCCTTTATTTTTGTCTGTATGAGAAAGCAGATGAAAATGTTTGTATGACATTCATCAAAAACTGTGAAAAAGTGAACATAGCTAAAGCCTAAAACGAATAATTGGTTTCTCCAAAAGCAATCGCATGTAGTAAAAACTGATGTCGGTTTATCACAATTTCATTTCAATGTTCGGCATGTAGTTGCTAAGACACATGTACACAAACACACACAATTACATTGTACATAATTGCAAATGCATATAAAACCTCTGTTTCTATAAATATTTTAGAAAAAATAATTTGATAGTTTGCTGCCTGTCAATGCAAAAGTATAGGCAGATTTAAAATACGGTATCTCCATTTATGTCAGTTATTTTTCATTGCTTAATCTTTAAGTGGGTCTTTATTGAGAAAGAGATGTACATACACGGGCTCAATAAAACATTGAAATAAGAAAAATCATATCCAAGAGGTGACCTACAACTTTACAGATGGTAATAATCTGGAATGAACCCCTGGTTGTGCAGACAATAAAGGTTCTAGTTAGTACCACTCTAAGTACATGCACTGAATATACCATATCAATAGTCCAAACATGTGGCAAACTAGTTCTAAGTGATAGCAAACACATGGGAGAACAAGACAGTATCCTAGAGTAGAGATGCCCTGCATTTGTAATGAATATATTGTCAGCTATTGAAGATCCCCAAGGTAGTTAGTGGGGGTTGCAAATGTCCTTACCAAATTACCAAACAACAGGGAAAGCCTTGTGTACATGTCGCAGAGTGCCCCAACCAGTGACTCACGCTTTAGTGAATTTAGAAGGGCACCTTCTATGGGTAGAAATTAGCTTTTTGTATGAATGTGTGGCGTTAACTTCTATTACCCACGATTAGAATGTACCTGCATCCAGTGGCGTATCTAGGGTATGGCAAGTGCCATGGGTGCCATATGAAGGGGGCGCTGATGAGTGGCTGGGCAGCAAGGCACTTACCAGGGTCTGAGGGTCTCTTCTTCCCTCCTCCCGAGCATAGGCAGGATCTCCTTTTCAGCACCTTTGATAATGGACAATGGCAGCGCTATCCCTGCTGCGTTCAGCCACAGCCCTCCCCTGTTCTCCCAGGCTCTCCCATTCCATCTGGTTGGATTGGCAGCGCACAAAGAAGAAGGAGGAACATCAGTTTTTCCCTCTCCTCTGTGAAAACTGAGGCCTTAAGTGATGAAGATTTCATCACTTCCAGTATTGGTTCTGCATTTACCTGGCCTTGGAGGGCAGAGGAGGGATCAGGGGTCTAATAAACCCCGGATTTCTCCATAAAGAGGATATGCCACTACCAAAGGTATCACAAGAGATATAAACATCAGTAATATTGTTAGCTATTTTTTTTTTGTTAAGGTTATCTGAAAGATGGGTTTCAAATGTTTAGACAGGGGCACAGTTTCAGTGCTTGCCATAGGCACTATTTTCACTAGATACGCCTCTGCCTGCATCCAAGTACATTGTTTAGAAACAAGTGTCAAGGGTGAACCCATTTGGTAGTGCAGAAATTGTACCACGTTGAATCATGAGGAAAGCTCACAAAAGCTTGGGCATCAGATCAACGGGGACACTGACGGCTGTAAGCAGGACAATAGCTGGTCATACAAATTGGGGTCAAGTAGGCCCTGTGGTGAATGAGTAAGTGAATCAGACAGCTTGGGGGAAACTAGTTTGAAATTGAGTAGGACCTCATCCCACTTTTCCAGGTACATGCTGTGATTTAATAGGCAACCCTAGTGACCGATGCTTTCAGGGAAGCTATTGTAGAAGGTGTAGGTCAGTTTTTTTTTTTGGGGGGGGGGGGGGGATAAGAACTAAAGATGACCACCAGCATAGGAACTGGTTTCGGGAATACAGTAGGTGCCTTTCCAGAAACTGGGCGCAAAAGGCATGTAGGAGCTGGAAAGAGCAGAATAAAGTACGTTGGGAGAGAAAACTCATAATTAAGCTCCTAAAATGTACTAGGTTGAGTGTTGGGCGAGGACATTGTATATGTAGATTATTCCTTTGGACGTCCATAAGCCAGAGTCCGGAGTAGTTAATAGTTCAGGTAGCTGATTATTATGCCAGAGGGGTGTGTGGGAGTGGAAAGTAGGGGTATTGGTTTTAAGCTCCCAGATCCTCTGGTGGTGGTAGACCATATCTTTACAGTCTCCCTCCCGGATACCATGCACTCCTCTCAAAATAACCTGTAGGGGCTGAAAAGCAAAGTGGGCTTTGTGTACACACATACCATAACTTATCCATCTTGTTAAGATGATAGAAGTAGGAGAGATGGGACGCTAGATAATACATACTTTAGTCTGGCAAGGCAGAACTTTTTTAAGGGTCGGCCAGGGCAATTATATGGGCGAATGGTAGAGAGGTCCCATATTTAGTGGAACATAGTCATTGGGTGTATGGGTAATAGTCCTAAATATTGGATGACCTTAAAGTGGAGCTCAACCCATTTAAAAGTCAGTGTGACGGACCTCAAGTACCCCTGCTGGGCACATCCGCCAGACCTGTGTCTCCTGTCCTCCAAACGCACCCGCAGCCTGCAGATTCGCCATAACCAGCCCTTAACCCCTCAATCACGAGACAATCCACACATGTTGAGGGTTACACATCCAGAGCTTAACTGTTTATTAAAATCCAAACTATACAGTTTTACACACAGTAAGGGACACTCCCCTTTGCCTTGTCTGAGGGGAGGGGGACAAGGAACAATAAATGGGAACAGAACATTTGGACATTGAAACAGTGTACAGAAACCTAATGAGATTATGGTAAGCAGGCAGCCTAGTTTCTCAATACACACCCCCTGCGGAGAGACGTCTGCAGTCCACTCTCCATTGTCTGTGTCCAGCAACAAGAGGAGGGGGGGTGGGGGGTGTAGGGCTGTAACATTACATTACATCACAATAATGCCAGCTTCAGGTCTCCAGTATATTTCTGGCCCATAGTCTGTCGGTAGGAGGCACGCCCACAATCCTTTCCAAGACATACAGTGACAGTGGGTTCTGTCACAGTCAGCAACTACAAAAAGTATAGCTACTGACTTTTAATAATCAGACACACTTGTCCCACAGTCCAGTGATGCAGGCACAGGAATCCTTACACCTCTCCCCTCCTCTCCACGGCGCCAGTATTCTAATTGTGGGCACCTGGCTGTGGCTTCATAGTCGGGCATGCACTGCGCATGTGCGAGCCGTGCTGCGTGGTGTGAATGGCTTGGCAATCTTCTGGGACCTGTAAAAGTGTCTGAGGAGATTGTAGGGAGGGAGGGGGGAGAGGTGATCTTCCTTCAGGTGCAGCGGTGCCAAAGGTGAAAGTGGGAGCTGCATGCCTGTAAAAGGAGAGTGCCCACATCTCCCCCCCAAAAATACATGCTTTAAATCAGGCATGTCCAAAGTCCAGCCTGGGGGCCTATTGTGGCCCTTGTTCCGGTTTAATGTGGCCCCCCTTGTAATTTGGATATATATATCTTTCGTGGCCCCCCGGGCCACTAAATATATACTGTATTTATCGACACCACCTCAGAGGGGACAGGGAGGGGGCAGAATGAATGCAGTCAGATTGCATACAGGAGAATCTCTTGTTTACTCAGTGGCATCTGTACTAGGAAGTTCTGTCTCCTGGGCTGCCATTGGATGACTGTTCTGTCTCTCATAGAAGGGCGGGACTTTGTATTAAAGAGGCTGCCGAGTAAACAGAAGATTCTCCTGTATGTAATCTGTTGCCACTCGTCCCGCCCCCTCCCTGTCCCCTCCGAGGCTGCACGTAGGCATGGATCGGGATGCATTCATGACAAAGGTGAGGCTGCATTCATGGGAATGGTGAGGCTGCATTCATGGCAATGGGGAGGCTGCATTCAAAGCAATGGTGAGGCTGCATTCATGGCAATGGCGAGGCTGCAGATGGGCATTGATTAGGCTGCATAGATGGGCACTGAACCTTTTTTTGCTTCATAGTTTTATTTAAAATGTAATTTTCTTCCTGAAACTTCCCTCTTAAAGTGAAGGTGTGTGTTATATGCCGATAAATACAGTATATACAAATAGCACTCCCAAGCTCATCTGTAGTCCTGAGCAGTGCTCAGGGATTTATTAGGACCACAAAAAAAAACACTTCCAAGCTCATCTCTTCACCAAACACAGTCTCAAAGGCAAGTGTATTAGTGCTCTGACAAACACCCTTAGACCAAGTTTTAATGGTTCAAAGAATGTCCTTAAGTGGTTAAAGGAAGCCACTGGAAGCCAGTCAGGCATTACTTCAGTGCAGCTGACCCATAGGAGAGAATGGCACAGATTAGCCCTTTTTACTATTTCTTCACTTTTTAATAACAGATTTGCTTGGCCCTTGACCAAACTTTATTACTTCAATTGCAGTGGAGATATTTCACAACCTGACTGTGTGTTCTGAAAGGTAGTCTGGATAATAAAACTGGCTGAACAGGGTAACAAGCTTTTTGGTAGTTTGGCTGCTAATATAATGTAGTTCAGCCCTCAAAATTTCCACTTGCCTACTAGCATTTGGCGAGTGGATTTAAGCTGGGGGCGAGTTATGACAGGGCTGCATGACCAATCTCCCTCCAATCTGTGCCTACACTTAGAGTCCCGATGAGATTGGCGGCCGAAGAGGAAAGGTGAATGCTCGGGAAAAGTAGTCTGATGAGCTGCGCACAGGCAGAGCAGTACACAGGTGCTCTCCTTACAATTCTCATTAAGCCATGGGACCTTCTCTCCTCACTGGCAGCCTGAATAAAAGGGGGAAGTGGGGACATGCAAGCGTGGAGCCGCACACACAGGCTCCTGATGATGACATGAATAGGAGAGAGAGAGGGAGAGAGAGAGAGAGAGAGAGAGAGAGAGAGAGAGTTGCAGAGGAGACAGCAAGAGAATGGGCAAGAGACCCAGTTCTAGTGCCCTGTCCCTCTGGTCTGCCCCCAGTGCCCTGTCTCTCTGATCTGCCCCCAGTGCCCTGTCCTATTTTGTTAAAGTTGTTGGTAATATTAAATTTTGTAACTTGATTCTGCATAAAACATTTAACAGTGTCATTACATGAGATAATCTATGAGGATGTGTTTACGGGTGTAATTAGGCGCAGGTCTGTGTATGAATTAGGTGGGGCAACTGGTGGCGAGTAACTCTTGAGGCCTGGCTAGTAGCACAGGACTTGAAATTTGAGCCCTGTAGTTCATACTCAAAATAAATGCAGCCAATATATGTCGCTGTTTGTGTCTCTATGGATAGACCTTCCCTTAATTCTTTTCCTAGAAGAACACCAGAAAATTTGTGTAAATCTTTCTAAAGGGAGAGGAAATCCCAGTGGTCACTGGAAATGGTTTGGAAGATTTTCTTCGATCTCCTTTCAGGTGATGGCAGTTTCTGTCCTGGTGAAAATGACCAGCAAGGAAAAAAAGATTAATATCTTCAGCAATAACATACTGTTGATAGTAAAAAAAAAAACTGCAGATGTTGTAATTGTTTCTTAATGTGGGTACAGAGAGCCCTCTTTATCAAGGAAGGGGGTCAGTCCACTGCAGACAGAATCAACTGTAGTACAAAAATGTTGAGCAAACCTAAAACCACATGTAGCACTACCCCCGAAGGGAAATGCTGAGTATTTTCGGGCAGCATGTTACTTCTATTTCCTCGCCGGCCAGGGTAATGGATGAGAGTTGAGAAAATTAAATGTCCACACTTTACAATTTGTTTTTAAGATTTATTTGCTGAACTTGGTAAAGAAATAAAAGAAGTGGGTGACGAGGTGGAAGGGTAACAGGTAAATAGGTTCAGGTGCAGTATTTCGGGAAACACTCCTGCTTCCAGCAACACAGCATTCGTCGCCACTCTAGCCAGAGTGGGTATTGCATGTCCGGATAGGTTTCTCTTACTAGCCTAGCAGACGAAATATTGGACAGTCTCTGCCACAGACCTTCCCACAGATGCAGACAATTTCGGTCCAAAATTCTCGTATCACAAATGAAACAAATGAAAAATTCCTTCCAATATAGTGACTGGAGGGTCCCCTTAGTCTAACTGTAAAGTGGCAGATCCGTATCATGTCTAGAATCTGCTGCAGCAATAATTTAATTTATAAAGCCAAAAAACAGCAACAGTTGGGGAGCCAGTGTGTATGATGAGGCCAAATTCTTGAAAGCAAGAATTTGCCCTACTGAAAAAATTGCAATGATATGCACCTGTCAGACAGGTACTCAAAAATTGGTCTTTGACCACCACCTTTGCCTGTGGACACATTTGTGGCTGCCCCCCTTACAGTGCCAAGGGAACGTCTGCCTCTCCTTGTCCTCCCAGACATTATTGGGAGGAAGGGGGCGGTGATTATAAGCAAATGTAAAGGAGAAGTTGAAATCTGTACATAGATGCACTTTAATCAATGTAAAGAGGTGTTTGGTGCCCTTTAATTTGAGTTCTCACACTACACAGATACACTCCACGGATACAATATCATATACTGCAATATAATGCGCCAAACGTACAGTGATGCACAGAACTATATGGCGTTAAACTGGCAGTAACGCACGCAAAACGATATGGCATTTAACTTGTAGTAACGCACACGCAAAACGATATGGCGTTTAACTGGCAGTAACGTATGCAAAACTATATGGCGTTAAACTGGCAATAATGCACACAAAACTATATGGCGTTAAACTGGCAGTAACACACGCAAAACAATATGGCGTTTAACTGGCAGTAACGCACACAGAAGTAAATGGCGTATAACTGGCAGTAACACAATGAAATAGATGCTTTTCAACCGTCGCTAAACTGACGCTATCTGGCCTGTCCCCACTCTAGCTATACACTAATGTCAAGATTATTGACACAGTCTCACTACACTGAAACTATCTGAGCTGTCCCTACTCTACACTAATGTATGTATAAATGACACGGTCTCACTACACTATAGTGAAACTATCTGAGCTGTCCCTACTTTAGCTGCACACTATGCAAAGCTGAATGATGGTCCTCCTCACTACACTCACACTATCCCTAGACTGAGGCGCCGTACACACGGCCGAGGTTCTCGCTGAAAATCAGCGAGAACCTCGCTGGAATGCACATTCCAGCGAGGACCTCGGCCGTGTGTACGGTCTCAGCGAGCTTCCCGTCGGGAAGCCCGTCGAGCCGAAATAGAGAGCACGCTCTCTATTTCCTCGATGGCCCGCCTGGAAGAATGGCTGGTTGCCATTCCCGACGGGCGGGTCGCCGAATTCGACGGCCGGGAGAGAACCTCGACGGGCGGAACGATGTGTTCTGCCCGTCGAGGTTCTCTGCCGTGTGTACGGCACCTCACACTAAACTAATATTTTACACTGACAATTGAACTAACTAATAGCACTGAACAGAGTCCTGTTCTATCTCTCTCCATGCCAAAATCACACTGATAATGGCTGCAATTGCAAGAATATTTTTTTACTGTGGAGTGGGAATGAGCCATGATTGTATAAAGTCATGACGACAGTGTCCAATTATGACTCTGAGGCCCCGTACACACCATTAAATAAATCTGTTCAAATCGGTCTGACAGACCGATTTGATCAGATTTGTCTGCTGGGCTGTTTTGGTTTGATCGCTGTACACACGATCAAATCAAAATCTCCGCCGGCAGACAGCGCGGTGATGTGGCGACGACGTTGACGCCGCCACGTCACCACACCAGGAAGTAAAACAAATTCGCGCATGTGTCGAATCCATTCGACGCATGTGCGGGCAGATATGTCTGCTGGTTAGCATACTAACCAGCAGACATATCGGACGGACGGATTCCCAGCAGACAGATTTTAAAGCATGCTTTAAAATCTGTCTGCTGGAAAAATCTGTCTGTCCGCCCGTACACACGATCGAATCTGTCTGCTGAAACGGTCTGTCAGACCGCTTACAGCAGATAGATTCGATCGTGTGTACGCGGCCTGACAGTGCTCTGTGCCCCGATTGGCTGAAGTTTTTACTGCTTCAGCCAATCAGGGCTTTCAATGCACTATTCAGCGTCGCAATGCATTGTGGTTAGTGAGCTTCCAATTTTAGGTGGAACTTCATTTTAAAGAGATGCGTAAATGTAGTTCAACTGTAAATTGAGATGTTTGTCTACAATTACATTTTAAAGCAAGGACAAATCTGAGAGAGAATAAACAATATGATTGAGATTGTTGCCTTGACATTGAACTGTGCTTTCACTAGTATATATCTATATGCAACTATTTGCCTTTACACAGTTTTTTTCAGCGGCAGAATGATACATTTGCTTTAAAATTAACTTTGTTTTTTGTTTTTAATTTAAGTTAAAGTGACACAACATTTTTTTTTTATACATAAATCATTATTAACCAGATGCTCACCGCCCACCGTCCTTATACGGCGGGACGGTGGCCCTGCTGGGCGAGAGCACGTAGCTCTACGTCCTCGCTTTAGCGGCCGCTCGGGGGCGCGTGCGCGCCACCGGCGGCCCGCGCAAGCCCCCGCTCTTCCCCCGCGCGTGCCCGGCGGGCGCGATCGCCGCCGGGCACACACGCTCCTTCGTTACAGAGCGGGGACCGGGAGCTTTGTGTGTAAACACAAAGCTCTCGGTCCTGTCAGCGGGGGAAACGCTGATCGTCTGTTCATACAATGTATGAACAGAAGATCAATGATTTCCCCTAGTGAGTCAACCCCCCCATACAGTTAGAACACACCCAGGAACACACTAAACCCCTTTGTTGCCCCCTAGTGTTAACCCCTTCACTGCCAATGGCATTTTTATAGTAATCCAATGCATTTTTATAGCATTGATCGCTATAAAAATGCCAATGGTCCCACAAACTTGTCAAAATTGTCCAATGTGTCCGCCATAATGTCTCGGTACTGAAAAACAACGATGATCGCCGCCATTACTAGTAAAAAAAAAATATTAATAAAAATGCCATAAAACTACCCCCTTTTTTGTAAACGCTATACATTTTGCGCAAACCAATCAATAAGCGCTAATTATGTTTTTTTTTACGAAAAATATGTAGAAGAATACGTATCGGCCTAAACTGAGGAAAAAAAATGTTTTTTTAAATAATTTTTGGAGATATTTATTATAGCAAAATGTAAAAAATATTGAATTTTTTTCAAAATAGTCGCTCTATTTTTGTTTATAGCGCAAAAAATAAAAACCGCAGAGATGATCAAATACCACCAAAAGAAAGCTCTATTTGTGGGAAAAAAAGGACGCCAATTTTGTTTGGGAGCCACATCGCACGACCGCGCAATTGTCAGTTAAAGCGACGCAGTGCCGAATCACAAAAAGTGCTCTGGTCTTTGACCAGCAATATGGTCCGGGGGTTAAGTGGTTAAGTATAATAGCTCTGTTTTTAGGGCCTATACTGATGTTTGCAGGCCTTTTTTTTTGTCCTGTGCACAATCCCAAACCTCCACTGCTACCACTGTAGAGCGAGCAGCGCACGCACTGCTCTATGAGTACTATGATTCCCATCCATGTAGACGTATAGTCCACCTCAGCACTGGGCAGGAAAGGGGGGTTGCGTTCACATACACAAAAAGGGCAGGGAAGATGAATTTAGCCACCCTAGAAAAATAAGTCTTAGTACAGTATAAAAAAGCTTGCATTTGTGTGATGAAACTATGGAAGGGAGATATGGAATGTACCTTCTATTCATATTATATTGAATACAAATAAATAAAAAGTTTAGTATCACTTTAACTGTTGAGCTGGATATACAGTATATAGGATACAGGCAGTATTCAGTTCTGGAAACATCCACATTTGCGATGTACAGTGCATTTCACTCCCTGATTGGGCAAAGCTTTGCTCAATCAGGGCTCAGTGACAGCTGGTTGTTAAGGAGTAGGGTTGGGAATCTGGTTGCGGCGTTCTTAACAACCGATGAGTCACCAGCTGTCAATGGGCATCCCTGCTGACAGCTGAATAAAAAAAAAAAACATTTGCTGGTAAAAAAAATAAATGAAACGTGTGGGACACCCCCAAAATCCATACCAGACACGTATCTGAGCATGCTGCCTCCTAGCTGGTCAGGAAAGGGGGGACACGCGTTGCTCCCCCTCCTGAACCATACCAGGCCACATAATCTCAATATGGGAGGGCTTTTGGGGTGGGGCACAAGTTCTTATATAAGTGAGGGTGGGGCCACCTGGCAACGCCACCTGGTGGCACTGCCCCCTTGTGATGTCAAGGACCAGTGCATGCTGGGTTGTTGATGTCACAATGGGGCGGTGCCATTAGGTAATGTTGCCAGGTGGCCCCTCCCTTAACTATTTCAAGGTAATGAATTTAATAAACGTATTAACCACTTAAGGACCGCCGCATGTACATTTACGTCGGCAGAATGGCACCGACAGGCACATCAACGTATATATACGTTGGTGCCTTGAGGTGGGTCGGGGGTCCGATCGGGACCCCCCCGGTACATGCGGCGGTCCCCACGGCTGTACGAGCGATCCGTGCAGATGGGTGGCGGTTCGTTTTTGTCTGCCCCCTCCGGATCGCTCCCAGCCAATGCGCGCGCCCGCCTGTGTGTCACGTCCTCCTCCTGTGTAAACACAGGAAGGGGGAAGTTATGTGATCTCTCCTCAGCGGTGGATGAAAAAAACGCTGAGAGGAGATCTCATCACACAGTATGTCTGCACAACACTACACTGACACACACTACACATAAACACTTTTAACCCCCGCAATCGCCTCCCTCCATAACAGTGTCACTGAATGCAGTAATCATACATGTATGATTACTGTATTTAGTGTCAGTGTGACAGTCAGTTAGTGTTAGGTTCAGGGTAGCCCCCGTACCCCCCTAATAAAGTTTTAACCCCTTGATCACCGCCCTAGTTAACCCTTTCACTCCCTATTGCCAGCATCACTAAGCGATCATTTTTCTGATCGCTGTATTAGTGTCGCTGTTCCCGCTAGGTAGCTAATTTTTTTTTTATTGCGATTTTTTTTTTTACTAAAGACATGTGGCTAAATAAATTTTGGCCTAAATGTTTGACTAAAATTTAGTTTATTTGATTTTTCTTATAACAAAAAGTAAAAAATATTGATTTTTTTTAAAAAATGTCGCTCTATTTTTGTATATAGCGCAAAAAAAAAAAAAATCGCAGAGGCGATCAAATACCACCAAAAGAAATCTCTATTTGTGGGAAGAAAAGGACGCAAATTTTGTTTGGGAGCCACGTCGCACGACCGCGCAATTGTCAGTTAAAGCGACGCAGTGCCGAATCGCAAAAGGGGGCCTGGTCATTTACCTGCATTTTGGTCCGGGTCTTAAGTGGTTAAAAAACAAATGCAGAAAGCAGCACTGCATTTTATATTTGTTTTATTTAATTGGGAGTAATTCTTGAAGTATTACAGCTGCTGTATAGTTTGGGAATATTTTTATCCTAATATGTGCCTGGTAAGGAAGTTAATATATATATTTTTTTAACTATTAAGACATTTTTAGGTTTCTGTCAGCCAAACAATATCAGCTAAGGGGATATTGTATTTACATTCTGCGTTCCTAGATTTCAATTTGTTTTCTGGGGAGGGGGGGAGCGGAGCGGAGCCCCGGCCGGCGCTTCGCTGGAACGCTGGAGCAGGTAAGTGTATGTTTATTAAAAGCCAGCAGCTACACTTTTTGTAGCTGCTGACTTTTAATAAACATAAAATTTGGCTGGAACACCCCTTTAATAACAGAGGTTTAAAACTTAATTTTTCTCAGCACGTTGTTGTGTTTTACGTCACCGCGTTCTGAAAAAATCGTTTTTTTAACCGATGGTGTGTAGGAACGACTGATAAGTCAGCTTCATCGGATATCTGATATAAAAATCCATCAGACCGTTTTCATCGGATGAACCGATCGTGTGTACAGGGCATTACTCTATAACTATCCAAGATAAAACAAAAAGTTTTGCCTATAGTTCTGCTTTAATGCATGGTCAATTTTATGTACATCTTGAAATGCACAATAAGGTATGTGTCATAAAAATACATTGTCCACAGTCCATATGCCCATTGCACACATTCCTGGAATGAGCTCTTAAGGTAATGGGTGATGTAGCAACCGCCAGCTGGGTACGGGAACCTGTATGACTTGTAGATATTCAACAGCACACCAAGTGCAAACGTTTTTTTTTTATTCAATATAGTTTGCATCACAAAACGGTGTAGTGCAATTTTCGGAGCCACACAGGACCCCTTTGTCAGGCATATGATGACAAATGATCTGGCATGTGATGAAAAACGGTCCAAACGGTTTTTATTCAAGAAAGATCACAGAACAGTGTAGTGCAACATTTTGGAGCAATGCACGACCCCTTTGTCAGGCATATGATAACAAACTGTCCAAATGTTTTTTATTTAAGAAAGATCACAAAACAGTGTAGTGTGACGGTTTGGAGCCCTTTGTCAGGCATTTGATAAAAAATGGTTAGGCATGTGATGATAAATGGTCCAAATTATATTTATTCAAGAAATATCACTACAGTGTGGTGCAACAATTCAGAGCCATGCAGGACCCCTTCGTCAGGCACGTGATGACAAACTGTCAGGTATATTTCAAAACATAGGAGAACCCACTTTCCCATAATGTAATAGGACTTAAAGTATGTTATGTTGTCACTGAGGTAAGCACGAGAGAGCATGATGGTTAAAAATTACAATTTTATTGTTACAAAATTCATAAATATTATCATAAAAGACTGACAAATAGTACAAGAAGCCACATATGGCAATTGCCAATAACAATACTTAGATCTTATTTAAAACTTGGAGGATGCTGGTGCATGGAGAAATCTGACGTGTTTCGCAGAGACACAAATCTGCTTCTTCTAGGCAAATCTACATGGATCTAAATTTGTCAATCAGATTATGAAAAAACATCATTATAATCACATTTATATAATTTTTAAAAAGCTTTTTTCACATTTCTCAAAAACGTATATAATATAATAACTTTAACAAGTGCTCACTAATTACAAAACATTAACTGTGTTCAGCCTACAGTATCGCAAGGAAAGATCAGTCCATCATCCGGCAAATTGTCATTAGTGTCAGTGCTATTGGCCTAGTCTGGTGGACATTGGATCGTGGCCAAGACGGAAAGCTTAAATCAACAATCCCAGGTGCGGCTCACTGACGTCATATTCGGCAAGGGTGCCCCTGTAAGAGCGCATGCCCATTAAACCTCCCCTGCTCCACATAGTGCAAAGGGCAGCAAAAGGGCACGTGCATCGCCTCCTGTCTGCCCAGAGAGTACTGCAGTGTACAGATACCAAAGAGAATAACAAAGCCTCCTCGTCCACCAGGGGCACCCCAAATGTCTCACCATAAAACTCTGCCAGACAATAAGTAAGAAAGATCCAAATGATGCTAAAAGACCACCTAACAGTAATAAACACAATACATTGGGCATATATCTCTCATATATAATATATTTATTATTTTATAGTACTCCTTAACAAATGTTCTACCGTGTCATCATAGCTAATTTGGCTCAAGAATATAACAATGGCTTGTCATGGGGATCTCACTATAGGGGTACTCCAGCTAAAGAAATGATTTGAAAGTAAGTGCTGTATTAAACCCAGGGGGTACGGTCACCTTTTGATTATAAATCCATTTAGCTTCTTGTTGTAGAATCTTTTTATTAATGTTTTCTCCCCGTGAGTTCTTAGGGATCACCTAATGCAAAACATGAGATCACAAAGGGATCATAACTATGTTTAAGGCCCACATGCTTGCATATAGGCATATACATAACAATAAACCTACATCGAGGTAGTAGAGGTGATCCTGTATGCGCCTTGTAACACGTCCGTTTCGTTTTCCCAATATAAAATGCTCCACATACACATGTTGCCATACACACCACTTCCAGGGTCTGACAGTCCACATAGGACTTAGATTTAAAATAACCACCTCTGGGTAGTGGGCATGACCTCCGAAACACTCTCTCAGGGCAATTCTGTACATATTTGAAATGGCAGCGTTCTCTGCAAGGAAATGCCAGTTACAAGCTACCAGCTCTCGGAACTGTTCCTATTGAGTGCTGAAGGTGGTAATTAATTTAGTGGTATGTGTTTTATTCCAGGTCTTAGGTTTGATGATGTTCTTTTTGGTTTGATTTGGGTCTCTGATAGGACCGCTTAAGGACAAATGGTCAGGTACGTGATGACAAATGGTCCAAATGTTTTTATTTAAGAAAGATCACATGACAAACGGTGTAGTGCAACATTTCGGAGCCACGCAGGACCCCTTCATCAGGCATGTGTCATCACATGCCTGACAAAGGGGTCCTGCATGGTTCTGAATAACTGCACTACACTGTTTTGTGATGTGATCTTTCTTGAATAAAATTCATTTGGATGAAATTGATGATCCTTGGTGTGCTTGCAAATATCTACATTTAAACATTTAAAATACCTATTCACATATGTGCACTGCATCGCAGTGCGTTATTTCAAATGAGGCATGTGCAATTATCTGTGACCAATAGAATAATGAAAACACATGTAAAATGCACCACAGCGCATATTAAAAAATACATAAAAAAAATACGAACATGAACACAGATAGCTGTAAACCCAGCTTAATAAAGAATACAAATGAAAACACATGTTAACTAGGCAGTGAAGGTAATGCAAAAGGAAGAATTGTAAACAAACACTGCAGTGAAGAGTGTTTTTATTTTTAAATAAAATATGGTACTTGTGTTTTTGAAATTATATTGGCTTGTTGACAGGGTGGGACGTCACAGGGAAATCTGAGAAGACTTTAAGGTAGCATAAGGACTCATCAGACAAATAATATTTGGTACAAACACCCACACAGCCTGCCAAAGAATGCCAAAACCTAGTCAAATCACAGTGTTAAAGATAAATTAGATAGGTAGATAAAATCACTGATTCATATATGGTTGAGTTTACAAAAAAATGAAGTGTATATTTAAAACAACTGGTGTACGTACCTGAATTTGACTCGTTATTGAGCTCTTGCAAACAGGGGAGTCGATAAGGGTGAGTATAGGGGGCCCAAATCCCTTCCAGAATAACCTGACTGGTGGCTTCTTTAAGACACTGGAGTATCACAGCCTGGGCATTCTCCTGTGTCTCCCTGCTGTAAATGGGATCCTTGGTGACCTAAGTGGCATCAGTAATGATCAATCCTATTTGTATAATTTTACAGGTGTGACTGTAGGGCAATTGTTTTTTCCTCTCACTCTTGTGGCAGAGACGTGCCCCATTGGACCTCTTGGTGGGTTTTGGAGGAGTATCTGGAATCGTGACCATTTAAAAGGGTGAGAAAATATATTCAGACGATCTATGTGATATTGATGTCAATTATGTTAGAGTTAATAGTAACCTTTTGGGGTCCCTTAATTGGAGGTTATTTGTTTTAATTAAAAAAAAAAAATGTTAATTTTTTTCTGTTTTAGTGGTAACTGTTTTAAAATAAAGGTCCTACAAAAGCTCCAGAAGAAGCTATGTTTGTGGTGAAACATGTACAGAGAACCATTATTTTGTAATATGACCATTGGCTACTCATTGTCCTAATAGTAGTTTTATACTGTCTATGTATTAATACATTTTCCATTCTTTGTATACATTTTTATTTTTATTTCTTGCACCTTATAACTCCATTCTCTGCCCCTTAGGGGCTTATATATTTTCTTGCTATACTCAAAAGGAGGTTTTGCATTTAATGAAATCTCTAAACTTCATGAATAATTTGATATATTGTTTTAAGACGTCGGAGTTTCACAGCCTAGGCATTATGAGTCTCCCTGCTGCTGGCAGGACAGAAGGAAGATGAGAGAGGAAAACTCTGTTTGACAGCCAGATGTTGGCCACACCTACCAGCAATGAGGACATGCTGGCAGCATGGCAGACAACGAGAGAAATAACAGCCCACATGAATCTGCAAGGTTCCCTTAAAACTCTTTCTTGGTTTAGTGCCACTGCTGCTGACCTCTCATGAGTTTTTACTGCTTATATCAAATTTTGCCCTATTTGATTTCATGCACATGGTTATGAGGCGATGTAAAAACAAATATGGTGTATGCCTGCAAACAGGGCCGCCATCAGGGGCACCTGTAAGTTGATAAATGTTTTTTATTTTTGTTTATATATTTTTTGTATTTTATTCTTTTTGTATAGGACCCCCCCCGCTTCTCAATTCGCGGAAGCCCCCCCTTCACAATTTCAGGCCGCAGCACCCCCCCCCCCCCGGTTCTCTGAAGCTGTGTAAGGGGCCCCAAAATTCCTGATGGCGGCCCTGCCTGCAAAGCCCAGGTGCTGTGTACAGTCGCCCACAAACGTGAATGATTGTGAACGGTTTTATGCACAATGCACAATTTTTGTCTGGCCTATGAATTTTTTCTCAAATGTAGAAAGTCTGCTTTTGGTGAATACATCTAAATGCTATACATGGGTACTGGTAAATTACCTGTGAACAGCCATTCATGTCTATTGGCTGCGGTTCACAGCACCTGGACTTCCTGGGTGCAAAACTATGCCCATATTTACATAGAGCAGGAATCACTAAATGGCAGACCGCAGTCCGCTTCCGGACCGAGTCAGTGTCCTATCTGGATCGACACAGTCTCCCTGCCATCACTGCTGTTATCAACACAAAGCAGACAGTGAGAGGCAGGACAGTTCTGAATGGAGGGCTGGGGCTTGCTGAGTTAACAAGCAGGTGATTGGTATTAGGATGCCGAGCAGTCCTAACAAGCAATCACCAGGTTGCATCTCCCGCCCTCCATCCGGATCTGCTTTGCCTCTCATCCCTCAGATCCGTCTGTACAAGGTAGGAGGGGGGGATGTGAAAGGTGGGCTGAGTACACCAGTGTGTGAGGGGGTGAGGATTGTAGTGTGCAGGGGCTGAGGACTGCAATGTGTAAGGGGGTGAGGATTGTATTGGGGGGGGGGGGGGGGCTGAGAACTGCAGTGTGTGAGGGGGTGAGAAATGTAGTGGCCCATCCATAGGGGACACACGGGCGACACACGGGCGACGGCCCAAGTCCACCATGCAGGACTTGGGAGCAGCAACGCAGCGCCAAGGCCCCAATCATGTTGCTGTCCATTCATACCACATTCATACAGTCGTGGTGATAATTTCCCCCTGACGACCCAGGGTAACACACCTTGCTGGCAGGTATGTCACCCCCACATTCACACACCAGTCACACTGTAGCCTGCACTCACCGTGTGCATACACTACAAAATAAATAAACTCATAACCTGAGTATCAAAAATAAAATTATAAACTCATAACCTGAGTATACAAAGAAACAAAAAAAAACTCATCACGTGAGCAAAACAAAAAAAACAAAAAAAGGCACTCATCTGCCCTGTCGTGGGCTACGCCTGGTGCCAAGGCTCCTGGTACTCAGTTGCCTGGGGGGAGCCTCAGGTGGGGGGGTGGGGCATCTGGTGGAGGAACATCCCCCAGTCTCTGCCTGGCTGGCTGCCTGCCCTCCAATGCCAGGGCAATGCAGTGGAGGAAGTTACTGGTCTCCGCCTGCATCTGCAGCTGGCGGGTGGTGGTGGTGCGCTGGTGGCGCCTTGTCTGCCTCCCCTCCTCCTGTATGGCCGCTGCCAGGCTCCTCCCCTCCACCTGCATGGCAGCTGTATTTGCCTCAACAGCCACTGCCAGGCTCCAGACCTCTGACACAAGGCCTGATGTGGCCTGCAGCTCCCCCAGACAGGTCACAATAGCTGTGCAGTTGGAACTCACATCCTGCAGGCTGTCAGTGATGGAGGTAGTCTGATCAGCCTTCTGGGTGAGTGCCTGCTGGACAGCCAAGGTGCAGACAGCCTGGGTCTGGGCCGAGGAGGCCAGGCTCTCTGCCACACGGTGCAGGTCACCCACTAAAGCACCCATCCTGGGATGGGGTCTCCTCCACGAAGTTGAAACCTTCCTCCAGAGTACCGTGCTCCTCCTCTACTTCCTCTAGAGGTGAGGTGTGGGCCGACGACGGCCCAGCTCCCTCCAGCACATCTGTGGATGACAGAAAACATTCACATGTTGGTGGACCCACACACTTGTCACATGTTCCCTTGCACCCCCTCACATGCTACACACCGGAGAGCAGATAAAACACACTTACCTGCCCTCAAGGCCTGATCCACGGAGTCATAGCCCTCCAGGCCCTCCACCTGCTCCCTCTCCAGGCACCTGGCAATGACCTGCTCATCAGGAGTGAGGGTGATCTTAGTGGCTGGTCCACCTCCTGTGCCCCTGGCGTGCCTCCTCATCGTGGTCAGCTTATCTTTGAGCAGAGGCCGCATATCATACATTTTTTTAGATATGTCCTTGGGGATCTGAACCTCATGGCCAAGGGAATTCACCTGCGTTGTAATCTCCTCCAGGATCTCCTCCTTCTGGGCCTTGCTGGTCGTGCCACTCTGTGCCCCATGGAGGCACGCACCGTACTTGGAGATGGCATCGATAATAATTGCCTTCTCCTCAGGGCTAAAAATGTTCTTCCTACGATCCTTACCAGTCACTGGTGCAGACATGGCTCCAAATACAAAAGTACTAACACCAAAAATTTCTGATGTACTTTTGCACTTGATGGGCGCATGTCTGGGCGTATTTATGCACTGGGCGTAGGCAGTGGGTCGGCGTATCTTAGTGGTTATGCTGGGCGTAGTTGTGAGCATGCGCCTAGGGGCGCGGGACATACGTTCACGTCACGGCGCGAATGCGCCGTTTGTTCGGCCCTTCATTTGTATGGGGTCACGCTTCATTAACATAGATCACGCCCACTTCCTTCCTACTTTGAATTACGCCGGCTTACGCCTACGAATTTACGTTACGCCGGCACATCGTTGGGAGCATTTGCTTTCTGAGTATTATGCTTGCCTCTCTGCGCTGCACCGGCGTAGTGTAAAAAAGATACGCTACGCCGGCATAAATATGCGCCGATGTATCTGAATCCGGTCCAAAAGCTCTAAGGACTATGAATTCAAACTACTAAGACAGCTAAACAAAGTGTCCTTACCACACAGCCTGTGGGGTTTTTGACTAGTTACAATGATTCTAAAGTCTCCTTCCCTTAATTGAAAATGTCACAAGGGGCCAGGGGCGTATCTGCCGTGAGGCAAACAAGATGTTTGCCTTGGGCAGCATTTGACAGAGGGTGGCACCGCCGCCCAGGCAGAAGGGATACTAGGGACCAGTAGGCTCGCCGAGGAATCCAGAGAACAGGGGCGGACTGGGCTGCTGATCTCATGCTGAAAAAAGGCTGCCACAGAGACACAGATAGTTCTGCTTTAGTTTACTTACCTGTAGCTGGCTCCATCGCTGGCTGTGGCTCTACTCCCCACTGGTTTCTAGGGTCGCAGCGCCTGACATCTAGCAACCAGTCACTCCCCACGCTAATGCAGAGGGAGGCTGGTCCACCCACCTCCTCCATTAACTTCCCTGGCATGCTCTTAAGGAATGGAACTAAAGTCTGAGACTCTGAGGTGAGGCTGGGAGCCAGAGACCCAAACAAAAAGGAGGGGTTAATGCTGGGATATGTAGTGCTTCACTTTTGGGAATGTGACCCCCAAAAGTGAAGGACTACAGGGCCCAGCATGAGCCCCTCAGTGCAGAGGATGTGACCTCCCCAACTAGTGAAGGATTACAGGTCCCAGCACAGCATGAACTTGTGAGATCTAAGGGGTCCTTAGATCCCAGAAGTTTATGCAGGGACTTATAGTCCTTTAATTTTGGAGGGAGTCACATCCTTAGATCTAAGAGGTTTATGATGGGTTTGATGCGACCCCCCAAAAGTGAAGAACTACAGGTCCCAGCATGAGCCCCTTTAGAGCTGAGCATCCAACCCCCCCCCCCCCCCAACTGGTGAAGGACTACAGTTCCCAGCATAAACCTGTGAGATCTAATAGGTTACAACCTTAGCTCTCAGGCCTCGTACACACGAGGGGATATGTCCGCTGAAAACGGTCCGATGGACCGTTTCAGCAGACATCTCCGCTCGTGTGTATGGGCTAGCGGACAGATTTCTCCACCCGACAGATTTCAAAGCATGCTTTGAAATCCATCCGGTGGAATCTGTCCGCCCGACATGTCTGCTGGTTAGTACACTTACCAGCAGACATGTCGTCCCCCACCGCCGCCGCGCCGCCGCCGAATGGATTCGGCGCATGCGCGGAAGTGTTTAACTTCCTGGTGCGGTGACGTGGCGGTGACGTGGCGGCGTCAACGTCACCGCGCCGTCCGGCGGCGGGGAATTTGATCCGATGGTGTGTACACGCCATCGGATCAAACTCCCGATCGGACATATCCGATGGAAATGGTCCGTGGACCGTTTTAATCGGATATGTCCGATCGTGTGTACGAGGCCTCAGGGGATGCTGGGACCTGTAGTCATTCAAGGGGCGGGGCAAATTTATATGGGAGTGCCCGATTTAAGGCTTGCCTAGGGCAGCACAAAACCAAAATACACCACTGCAAGGGGTACAGGGTCAGTGTCAGTGTCAGTACAGGGGTCCGGGGTCAGTGAGCAACCTCTGTACTCCTTAAGACCACAGCGATGGATATGTGTTATCTTAAAATGTACACAGATTTTCTAAAAATCTAAATGGCCTCAACAGCCCCCCTGATGGGGCTCCTTTCATCTGAAAGCTCCATATCAGCCACATTAACTTTAATGGCTATTGTTATTCTGCTGTTCTGAAAGTAGCCACTTTCAAGGTGCATGTCTCATATAAAGTCCCAAATTTTCCTTTTAGTATAACTGCCAAACAGGGACCTATAATTCCTATGCCTCATATAAAGTCCCAATTTCCCTATTCCCCCCTTCCCTTCATTCCAAACTATTTCAGGGATGGAAGCATGCACTATGGACACTGGACAGTTTACTGTCCTAATGTTGTTACATATATTTACAGCATTTATACTTATGTGATCCAATTTTTTGGTTCCACTCTGGGTCTTGATTTTGGAGAGGTCTTGAGGAGTTATTATTGTTGCTTATAACATACCCTGTATGTTGACCCCTATATGGCTTAAGATTTGTTTGCGATTATTATGGGCAGCTTGTTTTGGCTGGGTTTTTTCTCAGTTCCGAAGCTGCGATGTGCACCGGATGCCCTCCCTTTCCCTTTACAGCTTAGGGTGCTGGGGGACTGGGCGGGTGTCATGCTGCGCATCGACACCGCGCCTCCACTTCCACTTGACCATCCACTCGACCATCAATCAGACCCACAGGTGAACTGAAAGTTTGGGATGTGTCATTTTGTACCATACTGGTTTATACTTTTTCCTCTCTCTTCACACTCCTGTCATCCAAGACCCTTTACCAATAGTTACATTTTATAAAACTTTTATAAAAATCTATTTCAGATATATATCAGCATCTGCTCCCGATGAGTGGATATTTAAATGAAAAACATCAAACCATTCCGATGCTACAATCATGTTTACTATATTGGATCATTTTATTATTCTTACTGTTTTTTATTTGTATTATGCTGTAACAATCATCATTTTTTATATGTCTATTATGTGATATATGGATCAATGTGCCTGACATTTTATAAAGCTACTACCATTTACTACAATGCAATTATGCTACAGTGTATTATGTATATATTAGGGCTGTTACTGATTAAAATTTTCGTGTTTAATTAATCGATTTTTGTTTAATCGATGAATCGACTAATTTAGATTAATTATAACGCACATACATTTTTCGGATCACCACCATATAAAGTCCCCACTGTAATATCCACAGACATCTCCCCCACTGTAATATCCACAGACATCTCCCCCCACTGTAATATCCACAGACCTTTCCCCCCCACTGTAATATCCACAGACATCTCCCCCACTGTAATATCCACAATCACGCCCACTGTAATATCCACAATCTTCCCCACTGTAATATCCACAGACATCTCCCCCACTGTAATATCCACAGACATCTCGCCCACTGTAATATCCACAGACATTTCCCCCACTGCAATATGGTCCACATCTCCCCCACTGTATTGGAAGATTAGTGCTTGCTTAGTCTTACCAGAAAAGCCGGCCGAACACGAGCAGTTGAGGCTGGGTGATGACGTCAGCGTGACGCTCTAGACTCACCTAGGCCGCCGCTGGGTGGACCAAGATGGCGGCCGCTCCGGGAGCTAGGCCGAAGGCGCGGTCTTTCATATGGCTGAGGCAGCAGCGGAGCTCCGTGGATAATGTGGTGTGCCGATCTGCAATGGACCATTTACGGTCCGTTGCACCACTAGTGCCGATCAAAAAAATGAACGATTAATCGAGGAATTAATCTTTAATTTCCACAGCCCTTGTATATATAAGATTTTTTTTTTTTTTTTATCCTTATGCATATATTGTCTTGTGTGCTGGATATTATGATTCAGTGGGTATAGCCACAATATACAATTGATTTGTCAGACACCCATTGCCCGTTTCTAGGTCAGGGGTCTCAAACTCAAATTACCTGAGGGCCGCAAGACATGTTTTCATATCCCATGGGGGGCAGCATGCAAACTTTCAAATTTCAAAAACAGTACTGGTGTCAGCGAACGTGTTATTAACCCTGACCACTGCACTGCCGACAGACCACTGCTGACAGACGACTACACTGCCGACAGACCCCTACACTCTGACCACTCACCATCATGGCACAGCACATCAAGGCTCAGGGCACAGCGCACAGTAGGGCACAGCGCATCAGGGCACAGCACATCAGGGCACAGGGCACAGCACATCAGGGTACAGCACATCAGGGTACAGGGCACAGCACATCGGGGTACAGGGCACAGCACATCAGGGTACAGAGCCCAGCACATCAGGGTACAGAGCACAGCAAATCAGGGTACAGAGCCCAGCACATCAGAGCACAACAGGGTACAGGGCACATCAGAGCACAGCACATAGGAGTACAGCACAACATGCCACATCAGGGTACAGGGCACGGTACATCAAGACAGGACATATCAGGACAAAGCACATGGCACATCAGGGTACAGGACATCAGGGTACAGAGCCCAGCACATCAGAGCACAACAGGGTACAGGGCACATCAGAGCACAGCACATAGGGGTACAGCACAACATGCCACATCAGGGTACAGGGCACTGCACATCAGGACAGGACATATCAGGACAAAGCACATGGCACATCAGGGTACAGCACATGGCACATCAGGGCACATCACATCAGGACAGGCCACATGGCACATCAGGGTACAGGGCACATGAAACAGCACATCAGGGTACAAAGCCCATCAAATCAGGGTACATGGCACACATCAGGGTACATGGGCCACAATCAGAGCACAATCAGGGCACATGGGGCATATCAGGGCACATGAGAGCACACCAGGGCACATCAGGCACAGCACATCAGTACAGGGCACATGACACATCAGGGTACAGGGCACAGGGTACCTTGATGTACAGAGCCCAGCACATCAGGGTACATGAGGCACATCAGGGTACATGAGGCACATGGCACATCAGGGCACATGAGGGTACATGGGGCACAATCAGAGCACATCAGGGCACATCGGGGCACAGGAGAGCACATCAGGGCACATGAGAGCACATCAGGGCACATGAGAGCACATCAGGGCACAATCAGGGCAAAGGTCAGCATTTGCTTGTTGTTTTCTTCAGATTCAGAGCAGTGCAGGAAGCGTCTGTCAGAGGTTTACTTCTCTCTCATGTCACGCTGCTACTCCCCGGCAGCCCCTCCTCTCTTCTCATCCATCCCAGATGATGTCACAAGCAAATGGGGATGGACGAGAAGAAAGGAGGGGCCGCCGGGGAGTAGCAGTGTGTCATGAGAGAGAAGTGAACCTCTGACAGACGCTTCCTGCCCTATTCTTCATGCACCTCGATCTACACTTCCGCAGCACCCGCCCTGCCTGCGGGTCATTTATTACCGGCCCGCGGGCCGTACATGACCCGCGGGCCAGTACTTTGAGACCCCTGTTCTAGGTGCATGTCTCATATACAGTCCCAACTTTTCCTTTCAGTATAACTGGTATCGTATGAGATAAATATTGGTCCCTTTGGAAAATTTTGGATAGAAGCTGTGTACTAATGATCAGATTATCATTCGATCAATTCGAAAGTGGTATTTTTTATACAATATTCTGATCATGTGTACGGGGCTTTAGTGTACCAGAACTCAGAACTTATTTTCTAAATAGGTTCCTTTAAGCTAGTGCATTGTTGGTTCCCTTACCTTTTCCTTTGATTTCCCTTCTAAAGTAATGGCGCTGATTACTAGTAAAAATAATAATAAATTAATAAATAAAAATATCCCATAGTTTGGAGACTCTATAATTCAATCAATATTGGGATTTTTTTTACCAAAAATATGTAGCAGAATACATATCAGCCTAAATTGATGAAGGAATTTGATTTAAAAAAAAAAAAAATATTGGATGTGTTTTAGAGTAAGTAAAAAAATATTGTTTATTTTTTCAAAATTATCGATTTTTCTTTGTTTCTAGTGCAAACAATAAAAACTACAGAAGTGATCAAATACCACCAAAAGAAAGCTCAATTTGTGGGAAAAAAAGAACCAAAATTGTATTTGGGTACAGTGTCGCACGCAGTGCCATATCACAAAAAAATAGCCTGGTCAGGAAGGGGGTTAAACCTTCCCAGGCAGAAGTGGTTAACAAGACTTCCGCATGTATACCTACAGGGAGACTCTAGTGGACTGGACTGGAGGCTGATGTGGTCCTAACCTTAGTAGTGGGGAGGTCATGGTGTCTAGTTAATACGTGATCTATTTCTGTGTACTGGAGGTGAGAGTTCTGGGAGCCTTAAGGTGGCAGCAGTCCCTCTTAGTGCCCCATGAAAGTCATGGCCTCCCTTTGCACAGCAAAATGAGCAGCCCCGAACCCGGCCCTCCCCCTTATTTATATAACAGGGTGGATAGAAAGGGTCCAAAAAACCCAGGAACCAAAGTGCAGAATGTTAACCCCTTCCCAGTCTGGGTCAGTCACTACCTAACTAACAACCTGTAGACTATCTGCCTGCACTGTGTCTCGGTAACCTAAACAATTGCCCAGGTACTGACAGCTTCCCCACAGCAACTACATTATGGCCCTGACATAATCAGTAGTTTTGCAACCCTAGGAGTCTCTCTCTAGCACCTTCTACGTAAGCAGGAGACTCTGGCAGAGAACTAAAGCTGGTGATAGAATATTCAATTACATTTTGTTTCCTTCAACCATGGATTTTAGAAAAGAAAATCACTTGATTGACCTATTAACTCAATCAGTATTGATTGGGAATATCTCCTGGTGCGCTATTGTATTTTAATAATGGGAGCAATAGAATGAGAATACAATGAACTCTGCCAGCACCTATAGCCAATCATCAGGTTGACTTTCGTATAACCAGCCTGCCCATAGGTAGATCGAAATTTGGCTTGTTCCTGCAGAAGCAGACATATTTTGATCTGTCTATGGCTGGCTTAATTATACCATTACTAGGAAAATACAACTGTTAGTTAGAAATTCTGTTGTACAACCAACATTTCTAAAGTTGGTCATAGATTATACACATTTTTTTCCTTCAACCATGGGTTGAAGGAAAGAAAATTGCTTGATACCCCCATTAACACAGTCAGTGTTGATGGGAGAATCCGTCCAACTGCTCTACTTAATTCTGACAGTGAGAAATGACAACATGAATGTGATCACACACACACAAAAAAATAAAAAACGGCAGGCTGGTTGAACTGAAAACTGATCAATTGTACAACCAGCCTGTTCATCGATGGATCAAAATTCAGCCTGTGCTTGCTGAACTGCTGAATTTAAATTGGTCTATAGCCGGCTTAACTGTTAGTTTTTTACGTAGCTGAGTAAAAATAATGACCTTACCCACCACACACCACGCATTCCCAAATAAGACCAGTAAAAAATTTACAGTATAAATTATAATCAATCTGTTTACCTGTAACATGGTACTACGCTGGCATTTTCAAAGTTACCAGCCTTTAAGACTAATTAAATACTCTACAAACTGCTGTTTTCTGCTCAGTTATTGGAAACAGATGTAGCTGTGTGTTTTCTATATTTGCCTTTCCTTATATTTACTCTTGTCAGAATGAGTTTAATTATCATGTTTGCTGATTACATATAACAAATTGCTGATTTGTATTAAGGTAAGTTATAAATAGGAAAACAGGTGTGTGAGCATTTGTCCCTGATGATGACAAATGGTGTGAAAGCAGCTGAATACTTCTTTTTTTAGCTATGTGAAATACCGTATACATTTCTAAAAAAAGAAAATTGATGATATATGTGATTTCACACCAAAAGGTTGCCTAACTTACAAGTTAAGCAGAAGTGTGAGATTGTAAGAACTGAATTAATGGTTAATGGATATCAGGGACATGCAGTGAGGTCAGTGGCTGGTGGGGCTAGTATCAGAGCCAGATACACACAGGTTACATATGCCGCGATCAATAGAGCGAGGAGAATAATTCTAGCACTAGGCCTCCTCTGTAACTCTAAACATGTACAGTAACCTGTGAAAAAAATGTAAGTGTCTCTTATGGAGATTTATAAGTACTGAAGTTTTGCACCATTCCACAAGTGTGCACAATTTTAAAGCATGACATGTTAGGTATCTATTTACCTGGCGGAACATCATCTTTCATATTATACCTTTCATACCTAAGCCTATTTTTGACATTTGGTGTTTACACGTTAAAATCCGTTTTTTTGCTAGAAAATTACTTAGAACCCCCAAACATTATATATATATTTTTTAGCAGAGAATCTACAGAATAAAACGGAGATTGTTGCAATATTTTATGTCACACAGTATTTGTGCGGCGGTGTTTTAAACGCAACTTTTTGGGAAAAATTTACTTTCATGAATTTAATTTTTTTTTAAATGTAACGTTTTTTTGCATAATGTGAAAGATGATGTTATGCCGAGTAAATAGATACCAAGCATGTCACGCTTTATAATTGCACACACTCGTGGAATGGCGACAAACTACGGTACCTAAAAATATCCATAGGTGACGCTTTAAACTTTTTTTTACGGTTACCAGGTTAGAGTTACAGAGGAGGAGTTATAGCTAGAGTTATTGCTCTCGCTCTGACGTGGCGTTTTTTCATATGCCGGTGCGACTTCCGTATGCGTTTTCTTTGTTGTGCAAGCTCGCGGGGAGGGGGGCGCTTTAATTTTTTTCCTTATTTATTTTATTTATTTTTATAATATTAAATTGGTTTTTTTTTTTTTTTTTTTTTTTTAAATTTTGATCACTTTTATCGCTGTCACAAGGAATGTAAACATCCCTTGTGACAGTAATAGGTGGTGACAGGTACTCTTTATGGAGGGATTGGGGGTCTAAAAGACCCCCAATCCCTCTTTTGCAATTTTAAAGTATTCTGCAAAGCCATGCAGCTGCGGGCATCATCCCGGTATAACCCCCGAAAGCCGAGGACGCATATATGCGTACGCTCGGCGAGAAAGGGTTATACAAAAAAATTGGGCTAACTTTAGTGTTTTTCTTTTTTTATTCAAGAAACTGTTTTTTCCCCCCAAAAAAGCGATTAAGAAAATTGCTGTGCAAATACCGTGTGACATAAAAAGTTGCAACAACCACCATTTTATTCCCTAGGGTGGCTGCTTAAAAAAAAAAATTCTAGCAAAAATGGTTTTACATATCAGAATTGGCCTGGGTGGCAAGGGGGTAAGTAAAATGCAAATAATTATTATATATTGTTTTTAAGGTAATTTACTATATTTTCAAAATCTGTACGCAAGCAGATGGCTTAACAGACATATTACTGACGTTTGAAGTTATAACTTCCAACCAGTAATTTCACAGTAAATAGATAATACATTATAATGTTATAACAAAATATGGGATTGTGGGTAAATCTTATACACATACTCCCATGTTTTTTTCTTTATAGTTAAGAGGGCTTGGCTGGAAGAGAGTATTTGTCTTGTAGACACATGCCCCTTCTATGACACTGCAGTGAGAGGCATGCCTCCACTGCAGCAATTTTATTGGACAGCTGGGACAAATGGTACTTTACCATTGTTCCAAGACTCCAAGCTGTTTATTGAGCTCAGTGCCTCTGACAAGAAGTGAGGAGAGGCGCTGTGAGCTAAACCTCTCAGGCGGCGTACACACGACCGAGGTTCTCGCTGGAAACCAGCGAAAACCTCGCTGGAAGCTGCATTCCAGCGAGGACCTCGGCCATGTGTACGCTCTTGGCTCGCCCCGCCCGTTGGGAATCCCGTCGAGCGAAAAGAGAGCACGCTCTCTTTTTGCTCGACGGCCCGCCTGGATGAATGGCTGGTTGCCATTCCCGACGGGCGGGTCACCGATTTCGACGGCCGGCAGAGAACCTCGACGGGCGGAACGATGTGTTCTGCCCGTCGAGGTTCTCTGCCGTGTGTACGCGGCTTCAGTATGCTGCAAAATGGCCATTTAAACTCTGTATGTAGCTGCTGACAGTCTGTGCAAGGAGCCCATATCTCTAAAACCATAGGTTCTAGGAGCCCCACATTTTTACCATTGGTGGGGTTGACTACATACTCTCCGTGACCACAGGTCACCAAGCTACGACCCTCGAAGCTAAATTTTTCAATTAATTTTTTTGTTTAATGTTCATGGCAGGTGAGGCTACCCTCACTACACGTCACTGCTGGGTAAATGCAAGGCTGGACTGGGAAAAAAAATTGTCCCTCGACTTCATCCAGATGGCCCACTTTAATTTTGCAAACACGCACCAAAACAGTAAATAGACTATAGGCAATTTCGCAAAAAAATAAGTAAAAACATCCCACTGTAAGTAAAAAGGCTTTTTTTTTTTACTTTATTTTTTGAGAAAAAAATGCATTTCAACATTACAGATGCCTTCAGAATGACATGTGTAAGTTAAAACTCTGTTCAATGACAGGTGTCATAAATAAATAAATAAATAAACATCCTATTTTTGAAAAGATAATAAACAAGAAACGGTTCAATCAATAACTTGTGGGAATCACAAACCTAAAAAGACAGGGGAAAATCCACTCTAACATACAATGTGAATTAACAAGGCAGTATAAACAACTAACCATCCAAAAAGGTCAAAAATCATCTGTCCTCCAAGTTAAAAAATAAATAAAAATCTGTATGCAAATGTATTAACTGAAAATATATTCTAACTCCTCACCCCCCCCCCCACTTTTTTATTTTTTCACCTATTCTCCTCTGTATTTTTCTCCTAATATTACTGTGTGAAGTGGGAGGGCTAACAACATGCAGGAACATTGCTACAGCCTCATTGGCTGGAATTTCAGAAACCGGCAATGCTGAACAGCCATTGGCTGCCTTTTAACAATGCAGCGGCGCTGAGGCTGAGCACTATGAAGTGAGGTGATGGGCAGTGTGGATGAAAGGTCTCTCCCATGCCAGCCAGACAAACCCACCAACCCCCGATGGCCACCCAAGCCCCCCTTTACTGGCCATTACCCATACTACTTTATTTCTCTTATAGGAAGAACAGCGGTGTCCAAATTAATGGCACCTCTCGGTGCAGTAGTTTTAACACAATTTAGTAAAAGCACAGATAATAGCCACTCACATTTTGGTGGTGTATAGCAGGCATGTAAAAAGTCCCATAGAAGGCAAAAGTGGGTGTCATCCGGTCCGCCTTTCACTTCCTGGTCCTTGCAGAAGAGCTGTGGAGTAGAGGGAGATAGATGTATTCTCAGCACTGGTTTAGATGGAGTCGGCTGCGGTGGAGGGATCTCGAACGAGGCTCGAAGCGCAGATGGACTGGCAGGCGAGGGGTGATGCGACACGTTTCCGAGTGTACAGGCAGCTTATGACACGGCTGCCGCACTCCTTTGTCAAGCTTGACAAAGGAGTGCGGCAGCCGTGTCATACACTGCCTGTACACTCGGAAACACGTTGTATCCCCGGTGACGTCATCACCCCTGAGAGCAGGTTAACAACTCTTCTTGCAGTGCTGAGGTAATGGACTCACCAGACAGCAGGGTGCAAATGGAAATAGTCATAGTGCACAGGAATTCACTAAGAGGCAAATGAAAGATAAATGCTTTGAGGGCTCTGGTGCTGATAATGAGGCTGGTTGTAACTTACAGGTGAAACAAAAAGGTACAGAGAAACAAACTGGAGCGCAAGGAGAGACATGGAGGTAAAAGGTAGGCAAAGTGCAGGTAAGAGTACACTAAGCAGCGGTGGCCCTCCTATACATGCGTCCTGCCCCATAATCTACATGCAGTGTGCTGGACGCTCTAATAGGCTTCAAAAAAGGGTGGGCTCAGGGCGCAGAGCAACTCGGGGGGGGGGGGGTACAGGTCACCCAACTGCCCCCCGCTCCAAAAAAAAATACCACATCTGGCACTGGGTGAAATGTGCAGAATACAGGGAGAGGGACCTAAGGCTGGAAAAAAGCTGGGACACAATAGGAACAAGGCTGGAAACAAATTGGGACATACTGGGAGCAATATGAATGGTGCAGATCACAAGAAGCACAGAAAAACAATCAATAAGGGGTCCAGCTACCACCGGCACACTGCCATTTTAAAACACCTTCCCTTCTGTGATTGGCCGGAAGCTGGCTAGCGCACACAGAAGGACCGACACGACACTGGTGCATGGAACAGGTGAGTGTGACACTTACTGTCTCTTCTGCATAATTCCGGGATTTTATGTAGTTGTTCAACGCTCCTATGCAGGGGGACTGCAGACAATGATTTCTATTACAAATTATTTTATTTGTATAACTATCTTTATACTGGCGTTTAAACTGCAGAAATGCAAGCACACACAAACCAAGAAAAATATGTCATAACTTAGTTTCTATGCAATACTTCATAACTTCATAATGAATATCAGCTTTTGATGGGTTCTCGTAGGTTATCACGCTCTGCTGCTTGCCCTTCATAGACAATATCCTCACAGCTATCCTCCGCTCTTTACGTTTTATATTATTTCAGCTTGGATTGCCTTGAGGTAGCGAACTACTAGGCTTGGAGGGAGACAAAAAATGAAGGCTTAATCTTATGTTGCAAAGACCTATACAATCAGATACAAAATGAAACATGATGATCGACAACCCCATCACTGCATGAACATTACTTTAACCAGTTTAGAGAGATTTCCTCTCAATGACGCTGATTTTAAGACATGTACTTAAAGTGATTGATGTTTAGATATGTATCTGTGTTTTTTGTTATCTTCTTGATAAAATAATATATTTTTTCAGTAAAAAAAAAAATTAAATGTACAATTTCTAACAGCGCACAACTGTACAATACGGATTATTTCTTGGGGTGTACAATAAGTCCCATTAAAATACTATCCTTAAATGTTTTTTAAAGTAAAACTTAAGGCAAACCATTAAACATACTGGGGCAGATTCACAAAACAATTACGCCTGTCTAACTGGGGTTAGACAGGAGTAATTTCAAATTTCGCGCGGCGTATCACTAGTTTGAATGCTCAAACCATGATACGCCGGCTTCGGGCTTCGATCCGAGAGGCTTACGTCTTCGTAAGCCTTCGGATCTACGCTGGCATCTATTTGCGGCCGCTGGGAGGAGTTTGCGTCGTTTTGATGCGTCGGGATATGCAAATGTGTTTTTACGGGGATTCACGAACATACGAGCGGGCGTCGCAATCGTTTTCGTCTATTTTTTTATACGTAATGTTAGAGCAGCTTTTTGCTGCTCTAACTTTACGTAGCCCATGTTAAGTATGGCCGTCGTTCCCGCTTCGAATTTATTTAAATTTTTTTTTGTTTACGTAACTCGTCGGGACGTGGATCGCCCGTAAAGTACGCTACATAAACAACGAATGACGTCACGACGTGATTTCGCGCAATGCACGGCGGGAAATTTGCGAACGGAGCATGCGCAGATCGATCGCCGCGGGAACGCGCCTAATTTAAATGTTTCACGCCCCCTACTCGCGCAGATGGATTGCGACGGGAGAAATACACTACGCCGCCGTCGTTTACCGTAGAAAATCTACCTGAATTCCACGTAGAGCAAGGTAAAAAACGGCGGCGTAGTGTATTTCTGATACGCTACGATAATCCATTTCTCTGTGAATCTGCCCCAGTGTATCTGGATTTCTGTCTATGCAGTCCTGAGATTTACACAGCTCGGCCACCCATCTCGGGAGCTGCGCAAATACTGTGTGAAAAAAAATTGCAGCACCCACCACTCTGGAGATATGTGAAACGGCTCCATAAAGAGCTGATCACAATCTCCCGCTATGCGAATTGGATGCAGGAAAAACGCGCATCCATTTCACAATAGTGGGAACCCAACCAAGTTTTGGATGGAGTAGCAAAGGATTACCACCTCTTCAGGGTTAATATTGCAAGTTATTCCTATAATTTCCCCCCCACTTCAAGTACCAGGGCAGAAACAAAAACCTGACACCCCTACTCTACCTAAAAAGAGGCTCATATTGCTGTCTGTCTCACCATTGGAGACAATATTCTCACTTCCTACCTCAGTGATAAAATAGAGGTTCTAAGGCCGCGTACACACGAGGAGATATATCCGATGAAAACGGTCCGACAGACCGTTTTTAACGGACATGTCTCCTGGGATGTTTTGGTTTGATCTGTGTACACACGATCAAACCAAAATCCCCGCGGACAGACAGCGCGGTGACGTGGCGGTGACGTTAACACCGCCACGTCACCGAACCAGGAAGTAAAATACTTCCACGCATGCGTCCAATCCATTCGTCGCAGGTGTACTAACCAGCGGACATATCCGACAGACGACTTTCCAGCAGACAAGTTTTAAAGCATGTATATATGAAAGCCTTCGCGCTATGTGTTAACTTGTGTAAATAGATACCACAGTGTAAATATATATAAATAAATAAATAAATAGTTGCAGCAAAATCTAATAGTGTTTACAATACACAAGTAGCAATGAATGGTGATAGTATGATCTTGCGCTATCAAGAAAAACGAACATAAAGTGACCTAAATAAATACATAGGTAAATAAATAATCAGTGCCCATGAAATGCAGCCTTGCCAGTGGTAATTAAATTCAGCCTTACCATTGGTAATTAAATGCAGCCTTACCAGTGCCCATGAAATGCAGCCTAACCAGTGCCCATGAAATGCAGCCTTACCAATGCCCATGAAATACAACGTGACTAGTACTAATTAAATGCAGCCTTACCAGTGCCCATGAAAGCAGCCTTACCAGTGCACATGAAATGCAGCCTTACCAGTGCCCATAAAGTGCAGCCTTAGCATTGCCAATTAAATGCAACCTGACCAGTGCCTATTAAAAGCAGCCTGACCAGTGCCAATTGAATGCAGTCTACCAGTGCCAACTAAATAAAGCCTTACCAGTGCCTATGAAATGCAGCCTTACCACACAGAGCTCTGTCACAGAATATCCTGGCGCCCACTGTAACAAATTCCTGCCTCCTATGATACACGTCACACTGATCTGCCTGTCACTCAGATAGAAGACAAAGCAGCCCAAGTGGCCGCGGCGGCCATACTCCATCCAGCTGCTCGGGCTGCTTTGTCTTCTGTCTGTGGCTGAGTGACAGGCCCAGTTGAGAGATCGCCCAGCGGTCGTGTGAGACTTGGGATATCTGTCCTCCTCTCTGTCGCCTCTCTTCTGCCAGTATTGTAACATGACGGTGGCGGCAGTGACGGGGGAGCCATAAGATGCACAGACATTTTTTTGGAAAAAAAAAAGGGTTTTATGGAGCGAAAGATAGGGTACTTTACTGTAGAAAAAAACAACCATATAATAATACAATAGATAAAATAATTTTAACTATTAAAAGCATAGCATAAAGTAATTGATCAATTGTCCAGAAATATATATGTCCTTTACATATTTTACCATAACACAACTGTTTGTTGAGCATACAGTACAATTAAAAATGGTGTCAGTTCAGACAATTAAACAAAATTACTGAACAAAACTAAAACAGCATCTGAATACCATTATTCTGTTGTCATCAGGTGAATAAACACAATTAGATTAGTTTGAAATGTGCATGTATAAACATGTCCAAAGTAGCCATTTGAGCAGGTAATTACTAGCACAAATGATTTTCCAGTGATTGGAAGTATTCCATTCTTTTGCAAACTGCATTATGGGTATAATTAAAAATAAATGAATTTGAATTTGAAGTAACACTGCTAATTGTATAATTCCTTGAATGTTTTTCTCCCAAGATAGAAACATGGCATCATGTGCTGATTTAATATTTGCATTACTTTTCTAGAAAATGCAGTTAGTGAATGAGTACACAGAAATGTAATAGACCTTGTCAGGCTGGTGCTTTATGTGTTGTGTCTGGCTTAATTATAAGAGCAAAATTTCAAATGTATCAATTATTGTCATGTTTGTTACCATATAATCCACCTGTTTTCTCGAGTCCTGGAGATAACTATCCATTAAACTCCTACATGTAATCTTCACTCTTTTATATTGTTTAGTTGGTTTACATTTGGTCAGTGCAACATAATCTATTTTACTACATTGTAACGGCAACTATTTTTTTTTTAATGAGAATTCCATTTTTTTATGTGTTAAGTCAAAAGAGTTAGAAATAACTTTAGTTAAACTTAAAAGTGGTTGGTAACATGTTACTAAACTTAGGACCCTGCATTCACTATATCTGGTCTTCCACAGTACACAGAACACTGCAATGCAATTATTTTAGTAAATATAAACTGCTAAATACCCTTTCTCATCAGCAGTATAAAGCAGTCTTATAACTTCTATCATCATATGGTTAAAGCTTGTAGGAAGATTTTTACTTCTCCTCTGACTATCCTATGAGTCTGCATTACTGACCCTCTGCCTGGGCAGTTCTGATCACATGCACCCTCTTAAAATACACACCAACTAAGCATGTGAAGAGTGCCTCCAAGGCTGTGTACTATCAGGAGATTGATTGGAGACACTGGAAAAGGGGAAGATCAGAGAAGGCAGGATCAAACAATATTTTTAAACAATGTGCAGGATTAACCCCACAGTTCCACAGTGAGTAGAACAAGCATTCTTTACTGCATATACAGACTAATTTCATTGTGGTGGTTTTAGTAAAACTTTAAGTCACATACCCCCATTACTTGTATCCTCTCTGTTTTATGAAGATCTAAAGTAATGTGTGTGTTTTTTTAATTATAATTCTAAATAGTTTTACTCACACCGCCGCTCTGCAGTCACGTGATCTCCCTTCGCTCTTCTCGGATCTAAGGAGACAACATTTTTTTTGTTTTTTACACAAAGTTGTCACTTAAATTATATATTGCTCACATGTGCATACATGTGAAATTACATCCCAAAATACATTCTGCTGCTTCTCCTGAGTAAAGGGATACCAAGGGAAAAAGTGAGACTTTTTTGGGAGCCTAGCCGTGTACAGGACCCCAAAAGCCAATCACCGCCTTCAGGCTTTCTAAAAGTGTAAACTGTTGATTTCACTCCCACTACCAGGAGGGGAGTTTGCCTCACTTCCGGTGCTTGTATTTACATTACACAAGCACAGGACAGTCTGTCAGAAATCATTAGCATGGACCTGTTACTAACCTGTTTGCCATGGGGACAGCAGTGACTCATGCCCCCTATCATTGGGTGCGCGCTCCCCCTGCCCACGGGCGTTCACAACACACCTGTATGTTGTTTTGCTCATCCGGGCAACCCTGCCACGGTATATGTATGGTGGGCGGTCCGGAATTGTTTAATGGTGGTACAGTATATGGCATAAGGGAGAAGGCATTAGATGGATCTATATATTTATTCTTCAAGACAATACAGTAAAAACTTGGTTTGCGAGTGGTTTGCTAGTCTTGCAAAAAAATTGATATACTTGATATACGAATGAGCTCTTGCAATACGAGTAGCGTTGAATAGCACCATCTAAGTGTAGTATGAGCACAGTTTTAATGTTAAAAAATCTAAATGACACTCACAATGTTAAAAAAAATATCCAGCGTTAAGGAGTCTGGTGCTCATCCTAGTAAAACCACTGGTGTATACATGGGCAGAGGTCCGGGTGTTCTGGTGGCTGCCAGCAATTCTTCCTGGAGAACTCAGACACTCCCAGCCGGGAATAGCATGCATTCAGAACACCCAGAAGTGAGGTTAACAGTTCCCCAGTGTCTTCGAATTCTCCAGGAAGCGCTGGAAGCAACTAGCCCCCCGAACCTCTGGCCACGTATACAGCTGTACCTTTACTACTGAGCACCAGATTTCTTAACGCTGGATATTTTTTTAACTTTGTAAGTGTCATTCCATTTTTTTTACATTAAAACTGTGATCATGCTACACTTAGATGGCACTGCTCGACGCTACTCGTATTGCAAGGACTTGCTCGTATATAACGTTTTTAAAGTCATAAAGTGTCATTCCACTTTTTTTACAATAAAAACTGTGATTATACTACAGTATATGGCGCTGCTCTTTTTGTTCTTTGTGTCACATGATTAGGACTTTTTAACAGAAACAACCCTAGCTGGAGTGCGCCAATAACCTGTGATTTTTGTGCCTCTAAAGCCTCGTACACACGCAAGGTTTTGTCGGCAAAAACCAGCAAGAAAACCGATGGCAGAGCTTTCTTGCTGAGTAAACTGTGTGTGTGTATGTGGCTTTGAGGTTTCTAATCAAGAAAACTGCCCAGAATCTAGACGAGAAAAATAGAGAACCTACTCTCTATTTTCTCACCGTGATTCCCTGCAGTGTTTTCCTGCCGAGAAACCTGAGCATGTGTATACTTACCTCTGCATGGAAACCCTTGCATGTTCGAAATGACTTTGACGCATGCGCGGTAGCTTCCAAGGCATAGTAAAGCAAGATGGCCGCGACGGCATTGAATGTGACGAGCGCATGCTTGTCGTTGTCGATGATGTCACCGTGTTCGTGCCATTCAAAGGAACAACGGTTCTTTTGAATGGTGTGTGTATACACTCGGCTGGCAAGACAATTTTGCCAGGAATCTCGTCAGAAAAAACAAAGTTTTTTTTTCCTGACGAGAATCTGAGCCGTGTGTACAGGGCTTCAGTGTAGCAATATGAGAAAACAAGGGGGGTTGGTGTCTGCGCTGTGAAAGGGTGAGATCCAAGGGTGATACGGGAATAAATCCCTACACTAGTGGGCGTAAGTGAAAGCAAAAAGGGGATGGGGACAAGTTCAGAACAGAGTGGTAACATACATGGATGATGTGTCCGTACATATATGTCTAGTGTAACACAAAATGTGGGATACCAAAATGGCAAATAACAAAGAAAAAGGTACAGATCCCAAAAAAAACAAAAAACAATGTACACAATATACTGGTAAGTGTAAATGGTGAAATCAAGAAAGGCTTCCCACTAGGGGGCGCCCTAAGGTATATATCACAGTGAGCAATACAAATATTATACAAATGTACATGAATAAATAATAATGTGCAAACAGAAAGTCTCTGAGAGTGTTTCCCAAATGTCCCAGAAAAAAAGGATCCAAAAATGGAGAAATGATGCCGAGAAAGGACGTTTCACAGTGGACACCTCTGGTGGTCCCTAACTCCTCACCTCACGGCTATGGCACGGATAGCCAAATTAGACCACCTCCAGCAGAGGGGAAGGGAAAGCACTTCAATGAGCAGAGGCGACAGCAGCACTCATGGAGGTGATGGATGGTGGGCCTATCTCCCACGAACTCCGAGTTCGTCCCGGGTCCTGAATGCACACCTGGTTGTTCCTCTTCTGTATCTGGGCTGGGTGGACACTTAGAGCAGGTGGAGGGGACCCTCATACAGCATGTATATCAAAAAAAGAGAAAAACCATAGTACAGCCCCGCAATAGTTGAACAGGTTTATTGAAAAGACATGGATGCAATCACATTTAGAAGATAAAAACTGGGCACAGAATACCAGACAGACGGCAGGGCGGTCTTGCTGCGTCAGGCGTGTGGATTCTGAAGCTCCTTGGTCCCCCACAACAGTGTAGCAATATGGTTACAAATGGTCATGGAACGAATCTTCTGAGTTTCTATTCTTTCTTGATATACAAGTGCTGTGGATTACAAGCACATTTCTGGAACTAATGCTTGCAATCCAAGGTTTTACTGTATTTGGCTGTCAGGAGGGAAAACATTTATTCAGTTTATAATTACAATTAATTTATTGAGGAAAAATGGTGAATAATAATAATAATGGAAAAAATTATGAAAAATTGCTTTTATTTGTGGTAAAAAAATAAACAAAAATTATATGCAGGTAACAATTATCCACACAAAAGTTTCTGGATTTTAAATAGTGCCAGCTTTATTGCGTGTATAGCATCAGATACGATATAAGCAGAAAAAAAACACAAAAACAACTAAAAATAAATCCTACCCTGTCTGAAACTAACTAAACGATAAAATGCCATACTAATATGGACAACCCCCCCCCCATTAATGGACCGATTCCTCACACCCTCAAAATCACATACATCGGTGCATATATATGCCGCCGTAGTGTATCTTCTTTACGCTACGCCGACGCAGCGCAGAGAGGCAAGCGCAGAATTCACAAAGCACTTGCTCTCAGAACTACGATGGGTTTCTAAAGCGTAAGCTGACGTAGGTGGAAGTGGGCGTGAGCCATGCAAATGAGGTATGACCCCATGTAAATGATGGGCCGAGTGCCAGACAAGTACTAAGAACGAACTGCGCATGCGTCGTGTCGTGGCCGCATCCCAGTGCGCATGCTCACAATCACGTCGCAACAACTGCCTAAGATACGTCGAATAACTGCCTACGGTGTGAACATATCCTACACCCAGCCATATTCACGTATAACGTAAACTTTGTAAAATTCAAAGGCTTGTGTTCCCTGGTCCATACCTTTGCATGAGTTGCGTGGGGATGAAGAATAACTTTACGCCGAATGTAAACCTTACGCAAATCGCTTAAATCATGCGCCGGGCGCAAGTACGTTCGTGAATCGGCGTATCTCAATCATTTGCATATTTGAATAGAAAATCCATGGGAAAGCCACATGCATCCAGCGTAAATATGCGCCCACTCTACGCCGGCCTAGGAAAGTTACGTCGGTGGGATGAAGCCTATTTTTAGGCGTATCTTCGTTTATGGAACGGCGCATAGATACGACGGCGCACATTTGTACTTACGTCAGCGTATCTGGATATACGTCGGTGTCTATCTGCAGGGCAACATTCTCTGACTTTGCCCAAGCTTTGAAAGACTTTTTAGAGCTTCCTGCCCTGATACCGATTCCTCCTATCAAAAGCAATTGCTGAAGAAATGTATTTCTTTATTACAGACACACACATATATATATATATCTGACATTTTACACAACACCTTACATTCTGTACATTTACATCAGTCCCTGCTCCTCAAAGAGCTTATAATCGGGGACCCCTATGTTCGCTTAATATTCGTTTAGATCTTTTAGATTTTTAGTATACAAAATGTTTCATGGAAGTTAAAAAGAAAAGAAAAACATGCAGTCAGAATCACTAACATGTAAGGTACTTATAAGTCTTCTGTTCTTTAAAAAAAACCTGTAAATTTGTGTTTATGTTTTAATGAAATACCGTAATTCCCCCGCTCATCAATAATTATCGGTTAATTTAATCAGCTTCACAACATTTTTAGGGAAAAGTCATAAGTATTAACACATATTTCACATACACTAATAACTTGGTAATCTTCACTGCAGTTAATTGCTAACATATTTCTCATAAACATATAAATTGTAGTTGTCGCTGCATTTTTCAATAGAAAACAAATCTTCACTATAGAACATGTTTACTATCTTAGGATATCTAGGATTAATTCTAATATTTAATTCTGAAAATATTTTTGGCTGTAATTATGTGGATCAGCGTACTATTTCTTTCACATTTACAGCAGTTGCTTGTACTGATTAGCAAAGTCATTTTTACAACTCTTTGATGATTTTTAAAGACTTAGAAACAGTAATTAATTTTTAATTCTGATCTCTACTCTTTCCTTTAAATATGCTAAATTATTTAAAGAGTATTTTATTATATTTTTATTTCTTGGGACTAAAGTTTTTTTTTTTTTTTTTTTGCAGCATGCTATTATACTTTGCCTACACATTTTTAACGTTAACAGACTAATTATTAGAATACTTACGTATTTTTATCTGCGCATTAAAAAGTTATTGTTTCACCAAAACAAATGACTGAAGTTAAATCTTTGTCTGATGAAACTTTAACTTTCTTGAGTTTAAACTTTTTTTTTATTATGTATTGTCTTTGTCTTTTAGAAATATTGTGAAGATACATTAATACAGCGGTATTATGCAAACAGATGATCTGGGAATATTTTTTTAATGAAAGTTTGGTTAAAATTGAATGCAGACTTATTTTGTTATTCTTTATTTATTACAAGTATTTATATCATAACATCCAGCAGTGCTCAAAACGTAATCAATGAAGTCTATCTGTCAGTGCAATGGCGTCTCCAAACGCTAATGAAAAAATCGTGCTGAATCCACCAAATTAGAAGAAATCACTTCTTACCAGATGACCGTGATCCCCCGTTACAGAGAATCAAGGAGAGCGTGTAATATAAGCACATCTTGATCCAATATGCAGCGAACACACTCACAACTCTTCAGATAGCCTCATAGCCATTCAGACCATGTGATGCATATAAAACATAAATGCTCCAATAGTGTAAAATCTTTTACATTTATTGAAAAAAAAAAAAAGTATTGCACTTACAATGGTAGTGTCAATAAAGCTTGAAGTCTGATGTGACGGCCGGTACATGATCAGGTGACGTCAGCGTGTCGCTCAGCCCTAAGCATTTAGTAAGAGATTACGCCCTTGGACAATCACAAATTATTGTAGTAAGGATTCAACCACCCACCTTCTGTTGTCTAGAGAGTGGGCACTGTGGTACTGTGGTAGAAGCTTCAGTCCAGTTTTCAGAGTCACCTTTGCATACTGTATGGGAGTCCTTTATTAACCCTATGTCAGTGCCGCCAGGGGAACAAAATTCAATGACAAATAAAGTGGCAGCTGACTGAGAGAAATCCATAAATGTCTCTGCATGTTCTGAGGAACCTCTAGCCGCATACCTTCCAGCCTACAGATAATGTAAGAAAAATATAAATCTCGCTACCTCAACCATCCTTCCAGACCGTTTCAGCAGACAGATTCGATCGTGTGCACGGGCAAACAGACGGATTTGGCCAGCCGACAGATTTCAAAGCATGCTTTGAAATCTGTCAGCTGGGAACCCGTCGGCCCGATATGTCTGCTGGTTAGTACGCTAACCAGCAGACATATCTGCACCCACATGCGTCGAATGGATTCGACGCATGCGCGGAAGTGTTTTACTTCCTGGTGCGGTGACGTGGCGGCGTCAACGTCACCGCCACGTCACCGACACGTCAGCGCGCTGTCTGCCGGCGGGGATTTTGGTTTGATCGTGTGTACACGATCAAACCAATACATCCCAGCAGACAGATCTGTGCAAATCGGTCTCAGTACGACCGATATGAACAGATCTATTTGCTCGTGTGTACGGGGCCTTATAGATTGCCCTCTTACGTAATTCCCACAATCCCTTATGACAGGGGATCAGAAACAGCATTTAATAGGTCCCAATCTCTCAGTTTTAGATATGCAGTCCCTATGGATCTCGTTTCCCAAAAGATTTCAGCAGTATCAATGCCCACCATGCAAGAAAGAGTGATAGCTCTTCAATTCAATATCGCTTTGAATCTTAATGTGCCGGCCGGTACACAAAACTCTCAGGCACTCGTCCACTGGGGGATCGTTAGGAGCTTCTTGGGTGATGGCAGCGCGCCGCTTGCCCTACGTCTATTTTGTAAAAATGTATTTCTTCCAGGGGCTACAGATAATGTGGCAATTTATTTTGCAGAGGAGAACTTTACCCAACAAATTTCACAAAACTTTGTCACCTAAAAGAAATGCTGCTCGAGTGCTTCAGGAGCCAGTTTTTATTGACACTGGGGGTCTATATTGGGAGGTTAAACTGTTTGCACTGCCCCGTTATACATCAGACAGGAGAAAAGCAATTCATTTTCTAAATCCCTAGAGTCAGTTCATTTTTGTTTCCTCCAGAAAGAGCAAGTACAGATATGGGGATGCTACTAGTTAATTTATGTCACTAGGCTCTTCTTCAAAATTGACTCACAGCCAGGTTCCTACTGCACATTCATGAGACACACCGTCCCGTAGACTCCTGGGACATGTTGGGGCGGGGAGTTATCTCCCGCTCAGCTCGGCAAGGGCAGTAGGAGGTACCCTCCCTGAAAACAAAAAAAAAAAATTAACAATGAGGAGGGGTGGGGGAAGAGGTGAGGTTCCACATTATGGATTTACAAAGGCAACACAAGAACAAGAAACATACCTTTCTGTTATTTGGGAACGCCTTATCAATCTCCCCACAAGAAAGGAGTCCTTAGCTCTGGATTAACTTTCAATAGATAGACCTGGAGCTTAGGCCCCATACACACGATCGGATATATCCGATGAAAACGGTCCGCGGACCATTTCCATCAAATATGTCCGATCGGGAGTTTGATCCGATGGCGTGTACACACCATCGGATCAAATTCCCCGCCGCCGGACGGCGCGGTGACGTGGCGATGACGCGGCGGTGACGTTGACGCCGCCGCGTCACCGATACGTCACCGCACCAGGAAGTAAAACACTTCCGCGCATGCGCCGAATCCATTCGGCAGCGGCGCGGCGGCGGTGGGAGCCGACATGTCTGCTGGTAAGTGTACTAACCAGCAGACATGTCAGGCGGACAGATTCCCACCGGATAGATTTCAAAGCTTGCTTTGAAATCTGTCGGGTGGACAAATCTGTCCGCTAGCCCATACACACGAGCGGAGATGTCTGCTGAAACGGTCCATCGGACCGTTTTCAGCGGACATATCCCCTCGTGTGTACGCGGCCTAACAGAAGAGTTTTGTGTGGTTAATGTCTGTACACTCCAGCTGCTCTAGATATGCAAGCGACTAAGGACTCTTAGGAACCTCACATTGTTTCTGCAGGAGTATACTAGTTTCTCAAATGAGAGATAAAAATTATTATTTCAATGGCCCCTAGATTTGAACATAAACCAACATTGTCAGGGTCAATATAGTAGAAATTTCTCATTAGTAAAAATTTCAGTAGTAGATCTTACCCCAGTCAAATTTTTGTACTCACTAATTGGTTTCCTGGCACTTCATTGGTTTAATTCTACATTAATTTATAGAAACAAAATGGAAATATGGAAGAACATACCTGATATGAAGGAAAAAAAATACATAATACCGGTTTTGTTTCTTTTAATGACAATTGCAGGAATCAATGTAAAACCTTTTTGTACAGTTCACTATGGCAGGAATGAGTTAAAATTGAACCATGTATCAGGAGAAAAACAATCACCTTATCTAGGCATGATTTATTCATGCTGTGGCTTTAATGCAGGCAGGAAGGAGCATGTACACCACTTCCTTATTCCCAGCCTGTTTTCTTCACATTCCAAATTAAATGAAACCTGAGCACTGACTTCACCAAATTTGATTCTAGGGTTTTCATATACTGGAGCCATTAAACTTAGGATATATTTCGTAAATAAGAGATGAGCTGCTTGAAAACTGTCTTGACGTATCCTGAAAAATTTAGAAGCTCAGCAGTTTATCAAAAAGCTCTGGAGACGAAGCAAATGAAATAAAGCAAACTTAAATAAAAAAACAATGAACAAAACAAATGTTCTACCACTACTACTGAGCCGCATAATTGAAGAACATAGGCGTTATTTTTTGACAGATGTATGAACTGTCTACAGTGTTTAAATGATAAATTCAAAACTGTTAGAAAAGCTCTTTCCACAGAAGTAAACTGTGCAATACAACTATCAATCCAAGAAAAGAATAGATTTTTACATTATTTAAAGACACAAAGAAAATATTTTACAATGCAGAACAGAAATTATCATTTTAAATCACTATAATATTTACTATGAGTGAAGTAAATGTTTTGGGTTGCATATTCTTTTCTTGTCTAGAGTTTGTACACCATGAAACATATATTGATTTTGTATATAATGTACATTCTAAGCACATACTTTATAGCTAAATCCATCTTAATGTTTTGAAAGTATTTTTATGGTGTGGTAGTATGTCTTGTAGTTCATTCTGTTGACCTTCAAAGAAATAAAATAAATTATGGTACTCTAGTAAAACCACATGATACTATGATTATTTGCTAATCTGTTAGAATTTTCCAAACCTCATTCAGATATAAATTGTTGCAAGCCTTACACGGTACATGAAACTCAGAAATGCTTTACCGCAGCTTTGATGTTAAAGTGTAGATACCTCCTGGCAGCATTTACAGTGCCTTGCAAAGTATTCACCCCCTTGGTTTTTTACCTATTTTGTTACATTACAGCCTTTAGATCAATGTTTTTTAATCAGAATTATACAGTATCAGAACACAATAGTCTAAGTTAGTAAAGTAAAATTTGAAAAATATATACACGAAACAATTTTTCAGAAATAAAAAAATTATAATTGGCATGTGCATATGTATTCACCCCCTTGTTATGAAGCCCATAAAAAGCTCTGGTGCAACCAATTACCTTTAGAAGTCACATAATTAGTGAAATGATGTCCACATGTCCACCAAGTGTCACATGATCACATATACACACCTTTTTGAATGGCCCCGGGGGCTGCAACACCTAAGCAAGAGGCACCACTAATCAAACACTGCAATGAAGACCAAGGAACTATCCAAACAAGCGTGGAAGAGCTGCAGAGTTCCACAGCAGAGACTGTAGTATCTGTACATAGGACAACAATAAGCCATACACTGCATAGAGTTGGGCTTTATGGCAGAGTGGCCAGAAAAAAGCCATTACTTTCAGCAAAAAACAAAATGGCATGTTTTGAGTTTGCACAAAGGCATGTGGGAGATTTCCAAAATGTATGGAGGAAGGTGCTCTGGTCTGATGAGACTAAAATAGATTTTTTTGGCCATCAAAGTAAACGCTATGTCTGGCACAAACCCAACACATCACATCACCCAAAGAACACCAACACTATGTTTTTCAGCAGTTGGGACTCGGAAACTGGTCAGAGTTGAGGGAAAGATGAATGTTGCTAAAAAGAGGGATATTCTTGAGCAAAATCTGTACCACTCTGTGTGTAATTTGAGGCCAGAATGGAGGTTTACCTTCCAGCAGAACAATGACTCCAAACAGACTGCTAAAGCAACACTTGAGTGGTTTAAGGGGAAACATGTAAATGTGCTTGAATGGCCTAGTCAAACCCCAGACCCCAATCCAATAGAACATCTGTGACCAGACTTAAAGATTGCTGTTCACAAGCACAAACCATTCAAATTGAAGGAACTGGAACAGTTTTGCAATGAGGAATGGGCAAAAATCCCAGTGGTAAGATGTGGCAAGCTCATAGAGACTTATCCAAAGCGCGCAGTGATGGCTGCAAAAGGTAGCTCTACAAAGTATTGACTGGGGGGGGGGGGGCATAGTTATGCACATTGATGTTTTCTTTTATTTTGTCCCATTTGTTGTTTGCTTCACAATAATAATAAAAAAAAATCTTCAAAGTTGTGAACATGTTCTGTAAATTAAATGATGCAAATCCTCAAACAATCCATGTTAATTCCAGGTTGTGAGGCAACAAAGCATGAAAAATTCCAAGGGGGTAAATACTTTTGCAAGGCACTGTAGATGGTCCCTGATGCTGTCTTTTTTTTCTTGTCACATTGAAGTCTTATTAGGCCCTCAGCATAATACAGCACTTACACTTTATGCACTTTCCTTCTGTTTGCAGCTTTTTACTTCTTTGTATTGTGGCTTAGAAGTTTTTCTCTTTTTCATTTCTGTCTTTAGAGTGTTTATGTTGCCTTACAGGATTCCCTAGAGCACAGATGTGAAACACAAGGCCGCAGGCTGAATCTGGCCCTCCAGGCCATTTCATGTTGCCCTCGCACCTCTCCTGCAGCTGCAGGAGTGCTCCAGTCATCCTCTGTTTTTTTACATCTAATTTATGGGGAGTGGATGCGCTGGACCTTTTGAGGGCAATCATAATGCTGATGGGGCCCACAATGAAATTGAGTTTGACATCCCTGCCCTAGAGCCTCCCATATCTACCCTAAAATGCGTTCTTCCACCAAGATGTTGTGCACATTGCTTTGTTATCATGATATTGGGGATAAGGGGACATTAAGTCCCAATGCAGGTGGTCACGTGACATATTTTTTATAGATACTTAATGCTGTAATTGTCTTTAGTGATGGCAAATTCTTTAAATTAAAAACATATTTAAGTTTCTACAAACAAGCCAGAAGCATGTTGGACTGTAAACACAAATACACCTTTACACCTACTGGCTGCACCTTTTATTCTAAGCAACCCATGGAGTGTACAGAATTCCAAATATCCATTTTAGATTTTTTTTTGAAATAACATGTACAATATACACAACATACAATGCTTTAAACATACACACAAGTAAAAGTTCAATCCCAACCAAATGTTATTTTTTAGTTTTGAACAGAGGCATACCTAGTACACCTTACACCTGGGGCCATTATTTACTTATTTTTGTTGCCTTGCAGGATGCCCTAGAGCCCCCCTCCCCCCCCATAGCTACCCTTACAATTAAACAGGTAATTACAAAAACCTTTGGATTTCTTATATGAAAGGTATGGCTGGTAAACAAAACAAAATTATACCCTCTTTCCAGTACAATTAATTCCTCCTTCCCAAGCCCATATCCCTCATTGTACAGATTTCCCTTAATATCCCTAAATCCCCCTCCCAGCCCCCCAGCCTACCCTTCGGTACAGACCCTCCCAGCACATACCCCTCCATATGGGGTCCCCTCCCAGCACAGACCAACATTCAAAGCACAGACCTCCCAGTACAGACTGACCCCTTGAGCACACTCTGACCACTGCACAGACCTCTCATTACAGATTAAGCCCCCAGCACATACCCCTCAGTAGACCAACCCTCCCAGCACAGACTAACCCCTCTAGCACAGACCCCTCAGCACAGACTGACTCGTTCAGTACAGATCTCTCAGTACAGATTGACCCCCCCAGCACAGGCCCTTCAGTACAGGCCAACAAACCTGTATCCCTAAAGGGAAAAAAATGTTGATTTAACTGCATTAAAAAGTTAGTTGGCATTTGGCTTAAATTTTTTAGCGTATCTAAACTTGCTAGTGCATCTAAAACTCACATCCCCCAGGGCTGACAATGCTGCTGTCCAAAAGTGTCTCTGTTGCTCAATCATCCAAACTGTAGGCACTCTAATATAGAAGGTGTGTTATAGTCCAGAACACCAGGTGAAAATAGAGGGAAATAGAATGAAAACCAAAACCTAATGTAGACACTACATCTAATAATTGATGACATTTTTGGTTTTGAGTTTAATATATTTTTAAAGTTGGCTGCAAAAATGGAAAAAAACTTTGGGCCAGATTCAGAAAGAATTAGATTCCCGCAGAGTATCAGAGATACTCTACGCCGCCGTACTTTACCTGGCTCTAGGAGGAATTCAGAGAGATTTTGGCCCGTAAGGTACGGCGGCGTAGGGTATTTCTCCCGGTGGAATCAAACTACGTGATTAGGGGGCGTGAGGCATTTAAATTGAGCGCGTCCCCGTGGCGATCGAACTGCGCATGCTCCGTTCAGAAATTTCCCGCCGTGCATTGCGCGAAATCACGTCGTTACGTCATTTTTTTTTTGAGTAGCGTCGTTTACGGACATTCCTATTCCCGGACGACTTACGCAAAAAATAAAAAATAAATTGAAAGTCGACGCGGGAACGACGGCCATACTTTACATGGGCCGCGTAACGTTAGACCAGCTAATAGCTGGTTTAACTTTATGTAGCGAAAAAATGACGTACGCGATTGCGAACGACGCTCGTAACTTCGTGGATCTCCGGAAAAATCTCATTTGCATACCCCGACGCTGAAAACGACGCGAACTCCACCCAGCGGCCGCAAAAAGATTGCAGCGTAGATCCGAAGGCGTACGAAGACCTAAGCCTGTCAGATCGAAGCCCAACGCCGCCGTATCATGGTTTGAGGATTCAAACTAGTGATACGGCGCGCAAAATTTGAAATTACTCCTGTCTAACACCAGTTAGACAGGCGTAATGGCTCTCTGAATCTGGCCCTTTATATTTAGTATATTATTGGCTGCTAATGAAGCCAAAACAGTTTTAAACAAACTTTAATATATGACTCCAACTGTTATATACAGTATATATATAAAAAAACTGTTCTAATGCCGCGTACACACGATCATTTTTTGTGATGAAAAAAACGACGTTTTCTGTGAATTAAAAAACGACATTTTTGAAACGTCACTTTTCAAAGACGATGTTGCATACACACCATTGTTTTTTTCACAAAAAGCGAGGTTACGTTCACCACTCTTTTCCATTGAAGCTCGCTTCATAACCAGCTTCTGGGCATGCGCGGGTTGAAAAACGTCGTTTGAAACAACGTTTTGCCCACACACGATCAATTTAAATGACGTTTTAAAAAACGACGTTTTTTTTTCATCGCAAAAAACGACCGTGTGTACGCGGCATAATTCTAATACAGTAGCTTGAAGAAGAAGAAAAAACTATCTGCATTAATCTGCTGTCTTACAATGAAAATTAAAAAAACTATTTCTCCCTGGAAATGGTGGCAGGGTAAAGCTTTTTGTTTTAGGAAGGCATACTGTACTTTACATACTTTATAAAAAGGGAATTTTTGGTTGCTTTTAGCTTTTCTTACCTTTAGCTGGCTAGCTGCCCTAGTTAATTACACTTTAAATAACTCATTATCACATTAATTTCAATTATGCGATGATTTATCTGCATTATACATCACAGCATTTGTAAGGGAAATTCAATAACCTCTAATATTTGAGCTGTAGCAATACAAATCACAATGCTGTTTTGAACATTGTAGTTCCAAAAGAGTTTTCCAGTCAATATTACTACACCAAGGCTGAGAAGATTTCACACTGGCAGGGAAGGAGTTACACAGCATTGTTGCCAACATCACAACACAGCCGGCAGTCCTTGCCAACCTCCTACACTGCATTAATTAGCAGTGTTTTAAAGCTACTTTTGAGACATCCATATAATGTTTTTTAATGACAACAGTTGTACAGATCTTGGCACCATTCCCTATAGAAATTTCAATTTATTTTGAAAGTAGGGTAAGAATATATTAAGAGGAGGTAAATTAAACCAGCATCATTAAGTCAAATCTTTTGAAAAAAATATATATATATATATTAAAATGTTCTTAATTCATCAATGTGAAATATGCTTCAATGTCTTGGTTTGAATTTTCGCAAATAATTTTGCTACACCTCAGTTAAAAATAGCAAAAGCAAGTTAACTAATCATTTTAGTGGAAATAACTTATGTTTCCAAAATCTGTTTTCTTTCAGACTTCCCTGTATAATTTCTTCATTTGCCTGGCTACTGCAATTTGTATCACTCTCTGATCCTTTACTTACCCTATACCTACAAGCCATTGTGATAGGGAGCAAATGCACAGTTTATTTAATCCCTTTAAAATCTGACAGCAGACACATAAAATGAACAGATACCCCACTGAGGTCCAGTATAAATAATGGAGGAATAAAGACGAGATAAGGTTTGTGTCGTTTCAGAAAAGAAAATATCTAGTGATCTAACATTTTTCTATGTTATAAAAACACTCCAGGGACTAACTAGAGCTCAATAGAAAGAGATTCATACTTTGTATTCCTCCTATATCCATATGTTTCTCTCCACAAAAAAAAATTCTCTTAATTTTTCTCCCTCTTGGGCATGATGCAAATTTTTTATTTTGGCTACCTAAAATCACAAACACCCCTTCAATTTAGCATTCTGACACTGTTTCTCTAATATCCGTACTGTTATGAGAAACCTGAAAGACACTGAGAATAGTGAAAAACTTTTCACATGCTTCATTTAATGGGAACTGCATGGGACAATAGTCTTGGTAGGTATAGACAATAGAATTATATTGTTATCAACTTCTCTTAAATACGCCTAATTTAAAGTGGAGTTCTACCCAAAAGTGGAACTTCCGCTTGTTGCAATCCTCCCCTCCTCTGGTGCCACATCCTGATCCCACTTCTAGGAGCATCAGCTGCAGGTATTGACTAGGGATGAGCCGAACACCCCCCAGTTCGATTTGCAGCAGAGCATGCAAAAAAAAAAAATCAAACTCGCAAACACTGTTAAAGTCTATGGGGCACAAACATGAAAAATCAAAAGTGATAATTTTAAAGGTTAATATGCAAGTTATTATCATAAAAAGTGTTTGGGGACCTGGGTCCTGCCCCAGAGTACATGTATTAATGCAAAGAAAAGTTTTAAAAACGGTTGTTTTTTCAGGAGCAGTGATTTTAATAATGCTTAAGTGAAACAATAAAAGTAAAATATTCCTTTAAATTTCATACCTAGTGGGTGTCCATAGTATGCCTGTAAAGTAGCCCATGATGTTTCCCGTGTTAATAACATTCTCTGCACAAAATGACATTTCTAAAGGAAAAAAAGTCATTTAAAACTACTCACGACTATAATGAAATGTTAGGTCCTGGCAATACAGAGAAAAGTCATTTAAAAAAAACAGCATGGGTCCCCCCCTAGTCCATTATCAGGCCCTTTGGGTCTGGTATGAATATTAAGTGAAACCCTGATCCAAAAAAAATAAAAAAATGTGTGGGGGTTCCCCCAATTTCCATATCAGGCCATTCAGGTCTAGTGTAGATATTAAGGGGAACCATGCAGCTATTTAAAAATATGGCGTAGGGGTCCCCCTCAAAATCCATACCAGACCTTTCAGGTCTGGTATGGATTTTATGGAGAACCCCCTGCAAAAAAAATTGAGAGAAAAATGCTGCTTGTGTCATGTACAAAGGGTTTGTGGTTTGCACCATTTTTATAATTTTGTATGTTTGCTCTGTAATCTTTTGTTCTGTTTGTATGGTCTTATAACAGCACCATCTTTAATGTAATTCATTTTTAGGGTGTGGTCCCCAAGTCTTAGTTTGTCTGTTATGTGGGTCCTGACCAAATCCCATGGGTTGAAGCACCCCACCCCCCTACCCATTACCTCTAATTAGTGCCCACCTGAGTTAAAGGAGGATTTTTTTTAGTTCTCCCATGAAGAAGAGTGTATTTCTTCCATGGCTGAGAAGCAGGAACTTTCATTCTATGGTTAGTGTAGGACCCACTGATAATGGGGTACTTTGACGCAATAGTAGCTACATATATGGCAATATGGTGTGGTCAAATCCCCATACAGGTAAATCTCGGATTTGAAGGTTATCTGGGGATTTGATGTGACCAAATCCCCATACAGGTAAACCTTGGATTGCAAGGTGATTACGATGACTTGAAACTGGCAAAAAAATAAAATAAGGTGTTTTTAGGGAAAAAAAATTATCGCTAGTTGTTCTTTTTGTTAGCATCATTCCAACTACTTTCTCTGAGCCCAGGCCATACTGGGCAGACTCCAACCTGTCACTAGGCAGTAACAGAAAAAATAGCACAGTGATGAGCTCAGCTCTCTGTCACTCTTTCTTTCCCTATCAGTGTGCTTTTTCTCAGCGCATGAACGGATTGGCTACTTTCTTTTACAGCTCTGCTGCACTGAGACTGCAATGGGCTTATACCAGTTAAATAAAGGTACTACTCTGTTGCCACATTAAAAAATACATTTAATAATGAATTATAATTATAAACATTTTTTTTTTATGTTAGCTTAAAATTCAGCTTTAAGATTTCAGGAACACATACAATAAATGAAAATGATGTAACTAAAGACCTATAATAAGCCCAAGCACAAACACAAGCCTGCATCATTAGGTTTTAGGTGTACTACGCTACACAGAAAAGATCCAGTATTGTCTAGGTCTTGTGGTTAATTTAACTGTATACATTTCCTAGAATTTCCAAATCTTAATAAGCTAACTTCCCAACACATGTTTTTGTATTCTTGAATTAGTTGATTTTGTAAGTTTTGATCCCCACTTACTTTTCATGATTTAAAAATAGTCCGCAGCATGTAATGTGACAGGCAAAGTTACTTGTCAGTTTTCTGTCTCTCTGTTCTCTTCATTTATTACATTTTATGTTTCTCCCCCTAGAGTGTTTCTCTTCTTATAATTACAGTGATTCAGTATGTGGTTTCTAATATTCTTTATCTTGCCTGCAGGTACGGAAGATCTGTGCAAAGACGCACTATATGTCTGTCAACTGCCATGCTGATTATATCACATGATGAAAAATGATTCCAGGGTTTTCACAGGGCATCAGCTGTTATTAAATAGTTTCCCTTATAATGTTGTTTCTTGATTTTAATTTGGTATTGAATACTATATATTACTGCTTTAAAAAAGTGTTCTGCCTAACATTTTACATTTAATTTTGAACAATTTGTGTCCTATAAAAGCAGTGTTGCCAATCTACCAGATTGAAATTAAATGACATGACACCCAAAATGTACTGGCACAGACACGTTTTTACTGGTGTTTCCAAAAGTTACAAAATTACAGTTTCAAATTTCATTAATTTGGCTACAAACAAGTACCATATGCAATTAGCAATGTGATTTAAAGTGGTAGATATTAAAGAACTCTTATTTTATTTTCGATATAGTCAATAAGTAGCTCAGGGACAGGACTCAGGAGGACAAGAATTTTGAATGGTCAGGCACACGCACACATGACACTGACACTCACAGTGACACTGACAGCAGTGTACAGCAGCACAGATGATGATGACACCTCACTAAAACATCACATCCCCTGCTGAGTCACCACGGTAGTCTCTTTCAAAAGGCAGGTGGTCCCTTCAGTCCACTCCAGTCCTAACAGCACTGAGAGTCCCACTCTCGGCTTGCCTTGCTCCAGTCCCGCAGACAAGGTTTTGGACGCTCCGCACAGCTCCTTTGCACATGACATCACCGGCTCTGGACCAGAACTGCACATGCGCAGGTCTAAGGTGAGTGTCAAAACCATGTTTTTTTTTTTACTGGTAACCTTTTCCTGTCACTGCTATTTACTGGCAGAAGAAAAGTGCCATTTTTTTACTGGCTGCCAGTAAAAATACTAACGGTTGGCAACTTTGTATAAAAGTAATATAATAAATACTATTTACTTACATACTGTATCTCTGAAAGATTGCAATTGCAAAGTCTCACAGTGCTAACTTAAGCGGTCTTATTTCTAGAGTTAACGTAGATTAATAATTAGTCTTCTCCACTGAGGCCAACAGGCAGGAACTTTGACTAGTGCCTTAAAGTCAAAGTACTCAAAAAGGCAGGAAGGACTAATCACCAGTATTGCCCTGATCTTTCTGCATTAATGATATACAATGCCTTGTTGAGCAGTGTTTTTGCCTAGAGGCAGCCATCTAGGTAGAGGAAAGGGGCTTTGCTTCCTCATGCCAAAAAAAGTGAATTTTTAAAATCTGTATCAGGACTATTTGTGGTGACATTATGTATATATTATATATATATATATATATATGTATATATTATATATATATATATATATATAAACAATTCTATAGAACCTCATTGTATATACGTGCAAACACTGAACTTACAGAGCAGATGCTGACTAACTTTATTCATATAGGGCCAGATTCAGGTAGATGAGAGTATCTTTCCTCTGGAGTAACGCTTCTCATTTACGTTACTCTGAAGACCCTTTCAGCGCAAGTCCTGTAATTCACATAGCAGTTGCGCGTAAACTTGCGCCAGAGTAACGATAATGCGCTGGCGTAACCCGACGCAAGTGGAAGTGGGTGTGATCATATGTAAATGATGGGCGGAGCCCAGCTCAGAGGCTTACGTTCAGCGCATCAACCACGGAGCATGCGCAGTGAGTGAGGCTCCACTCGCCCCCTTTGTGCGCATGCACACAACTTCCGTCGGCACCACTTCACGGGAAACGTCAGCGCAATGCCTTCCGTTGGGCGTGTAAATGCGCCCGTAGAAGCGCCATTCCGGCACTAAAGTATATCCTGCTCCCCCTCCCCGCAGTGATGTTACTTTTGTTCTGAGATGGCTGCTCCCGTTCCCCGCAAACACACAGGAGAAAGCTGAACTTTAATGGCCGGGAGCTGTCAGCCATCATCTCGGCTATGGAGACCTATGATGTCTTCCTCCATGGCTGTAAAATTTGACAGACAAGCATGGACAGAGGTGTTGTCCTGCAAGTTGGGGTGCTCAGCTAGCTCTTATCGTCGGTAACGCTGCTGTAGCTGCTCTCCTGCTGACCTGAGGCCATCTGGAGTAAAGATAAAGCAGCCTTTTGTAGAAATAACTTTGCGCCGGATGGACGAGATACGCGCGGCGCATGTAGCCAGCGTATGGTGCTAATCCGTTCGTGAATTGGGAAAAATCCCTCATTTGCATATTTGCAGGGGAAATCAATGGGCGCGACTGATGCGCCCAGCGAAAATAAGCGCTGACGATACTCTGGCGTCGGAACGTTCCGCCGGTCGCAAATGACCCGTTATTGGGCGCATCTAGTTTGGTGGGTACGGGCACATAGAAACGACGGCGCATCATCACAGTTACGCGGCGCATATCCAAATACTCCAGCGCAAGTGTTCGTGAATCTGGCCCATAGTGTACTGTTGTCCATTGCATCTTCTTTACAAACAAAAGGGATTCCCATTTGTCTAACAGCTGATCAAACTTTTAGTGTAGACATCTCATGATAGGTATTTCACTGTTGAACTTACTATAAAGTGAAAAAAAATAGTTGTGTCTTAAAAAGGAAAAAGATACAGTAGAGGCTTGTGTTGCAAAAATATTATGCTGGCCACTTAGGACTCCTCTAAGGCCCCATACACACGAGCAGACACATTTGTTCAAATTGGTCGGACAGACCGATTTGAACAAATCTGTCAGCTGGGGACATATTGGTTTGATCGTGTACACACGATCAAACCAAAATCCCTGCCGGCAGACGTGGCGGTGACGTTGACGCCGCCACGTCACGCACCAGGAAGTAAAACACTTCCGCGCATGCGTCAAAACCATACTAACCAGCAGACATGTCGGGCGGACGGGTTCCCAGCCGACAGATTTGAAAGCATGCTTTCAAATCTGTCTGCTATCCAAATCCGTCGGCTCGCCCGTACACACGATCAAATCTGTCTGCTGGGATGGTCGGGCCGACAGATTTGATCGTGTTTGACCTAAGAATGCACATTAACAATTTTCTGTGTATATACAAGGCAGAGATATTTTTAAACAACCTTGACACCGAATGCCTAAAAGCCATATCATTTTTAACAAAAAAGAATATAAAAAAAAAAAAAGGCAGTAGCTGATTTTCTGAAAGGCTTCAGCAGCAGAAGATCTGAAGTTTAATTTAAGGAATATAAACTCCATTATGTGACTTTTCCAGAAGGAGAGGAAAAAATTCAAAATAATTTGCTGATAGCAGGACTAAATGACCTGGGCAACATTTTGATTTGTGTAAGACCATGAAAGCTAAAAAATTGTCTGTTTAAACTAGTGGATCCACACTAACTGTGGCCCCTTTTGGGAAAATATTGGTAATAAAGTCTAAGGCCGCGTACACACGAGGAGACATGTTCGATGAAAATCGTCCGCGGACCGTTTTAATCAGACATGTCTCCCGGGATAATTTGGTCTGATGTGTGTACACACCATCAGACCAAAATCCCTGCGGACAGAGGACGTGGTGACGTGACAGTGACATTGACGCCGCAACGTGCTCTAACCAGGAAGTTCAATGCTTGAACGTGGTACCTACCGGAGCATGATGGGACTGCGACGTCACAAGACAGGCCTATATAACTCGCTGCGAGCCGCGCGCCCGGCATAACAGCGGAAGGAAGCGTCGCGTCAACATCTGGAGAACAGAAGAAGAAGAAGAAGACGACGTCACAGAGGAGGGGGCTCGCCGCCGCTAGTAATTGAGCTAACACACAAAGTTAGCGGCGGCGAGTCCTGAAGAAGAAGAAGACCCCCGGAGAGCAGAGAAGACCCCCGGAGAGCGGAGAAGACCCCCGGGGAGCAGGAGAAGACCCCGGAGAGTGGGAGAAGACCCCCCAGCCGCCGAAGACGTCGAAAGAAGCCCGCCGGGTGGTGGGCGCTTTTATCAAAGCGCCCCCCCCCGGCGGCGGAAGAGAACCAGACGGCGGCACCCACCCCCCACAGAAGCCCGCCAGAGGGGGGCGCTTTTATAAAAGCGATCATACACAACCCCCCCCGGCGGCCAACTAATAAAATATTTCAATACCCTGTGTGGTTTATTTGTGTTTACACTTTTTATTTGCAGGTGAATGGGTAGGGGTACAATGTACCCCATACTCATTCACTTAGGGTGGGGGGCCGGTATCTGGAGGCCCCCTTATTAAAGGGGGCTTCCAGATTCCGATAAGCCTCCCGCCCGCATACCCCGACAACCAACGGCCAGGGTTGTCGGGAAGGGGCCCTGTCCTCATCAACATGGGGACAGGGTGCTCTGGGGTGGGGGGCCGCAGTGCGCCCCCTGCCCCAGAGCACCTAACCCCCCCATGTTGAGGGCACGCTGCCCGGTATGGCTCAGGAGGGGGGGGGCGCTCGCTCGCCCCCACTCCCTTCCTGACCGGCCGGCCGGCGTGCTTTGGATACGGGTCTGTTATGGATTGTGGGGAGACCCCCACGCCGTTTTTTCGGCGTAGGGGGTCTCCTTACAACCCATAACAGACCTAAGGGCCCGTTATGCTCCTGAGGGGGGAACCCATGCCGGATTTTTTTTTAAAAATCCGGCGGGGATTTCTCCTTCAGGATTCATAAAAAACTCCGCCCACGTGTAGAATTGGCGGGAATCCGCGTCGGATCCCCGTCGCTTCTATGACGGCTTTGTCTCCATCGCGGCAAGCCAGCTCGGCGCTGGCTCCCGCGATGGGGCTCGCAAGTGCTCAATCTCGACGAGAAAGGGAGCGAGATTGACACAATATCCCAGTCACCTACTGTAGGCGTACTAACCAGCGGACATGTCCGCCGGACAGGTTTCCAGCGGACAAGTTTCTAAGCATGCTTAGAAACTTTTGTCCGCTGGAAACCTGTCCGCTAGGCCATACAAACGATCGGACATGTCTGTGGAAACTGGTCTGTGGACCATTTTTAGCGGACATGTTCGATCGTGTGTACGCGGCCTAAGACATGTATGAGAAAAATAATATTTTCTTATTATATTGGCGCTTGCATTCTTTCTGAAAGCCAGCTGGAGTAGAATAAGCATTGTACGTGAAAGTTGTGTGTGTGATAATACTGTGCCATCTTGTTGGGCTAAAGGTTCATCTTGTAGGCATAATGTATTGTTCCCATTAATTGCTCTTGCCTGGATAACAGTGTTGGATGCTGGAAAACCTTTATATTTTGTACGTAGTTTATGGCCTCACTTATTGTGAAATGTCACAGTTGGTTGATGAAGCATCCACATTTTTAATGCATACATATGCAGTGGAAGGTAAGCAGCTTCCTTGAGCAAGCAATGTGCTTGCATGTTGCTTCATCTTTAGGAAAGGATGGAGTTAAATTTCAGATAAGGTTGCACTTGGTTACCCGCTTGCTATATATTGTGTCTCCCCAGTGTGGATGCATCTACATATTTGAGTTGGAACCACATGGCACAGAGGCGCCTGTATGCTGGCGTGTAGCTTTTTCTATCTAGGGACAATCGGTAATAGAAAAATAAATTACGTTTTGACATTGGTAATCATTGATGGGTGGAATTGCTGGGGACCAGTTTTAATAAACAGATAACACATTTAATAAGGATCTGCAAAGTAAAGAAATAATCATCCGCTCAGCCTTTTTGTCTTGTTTGCATTTATTTCCCTTCAGTATAACTGGGTCTAACATATGCATAATAATATGCAGCCAAGTTCAATAGTAACATTCACAACTAGTCGTGATTTACATTGCAACACTGGTTTCAGGTCCCACAATAGGAATTCCTGACCATTGGTAACAGCCATTTATATTAATGGAAAAATTGCATGAATGTTTTACCTTTCCCTGATGCCATTCCTGCATGCCATGCATTTACTGTATGTGTTAGTCACAAGCAATGCAAATGTATTTGCCTCTGGTTATGGTTTATGCATGGCAATGCAAATCTATTTGCCTTTGCTTCTGGTTTATGTATGTGAATATTTTGGCCTTGGAGTCCCCAGAGAAACTGAATGGAGCTGGCAGTTGTAGTGAATGTGTGGCTGTGACTGCGACCGGAATAGGTGCAGCCGGCAATTGTACTTGAGGTTGCTGTCTCTTGGTTCCCAAGGAGGCCTGAAGCTGCTCAAAGTGGGAGAATAGCATTACCTGAGTCTGATTCGATTCCTGGGTCTCAAGTCTGTGGATGTAACAGGCGCTTCACGCGCCTGTTTTCTTACTATAGATTGGCTCTTCAGCGCCGTAATGCGTTCCATGCTGGAACGCATACAGCGCTTGCGTGATGTCGTCATCGCCAGACACCACCCTGCGTTCCAGCGTGGAACGGGAAAGTGCGCCGTACACGGCGCCCTGTTTGAATTACTGCAATGCACTCCAGCTGATCTCCTGCCTATAAAGGCATTCAATGGAGATACAAAATACAAAAGAAAAAATACTGCGCTATCTAATAATGTGTGACAGGAGCAGCTAACACAACAAGAAAGATCAATTTGCTAGAAATATTGTGGAAAAAGTGTAGCGCTAAAAACGATTTGAATTCCTAGTGATGAATTCATAAATAAAAAGATAGAATAAACAATGATCATATACAACACCGCTTGTGACAATGGATAGTGTTACCATTAGTAATAGTCCATAAATATCCAATAAATGGATACTAGTGACAAGAAAACTGGACGAAGCCAGAAAATAAAAGTGAATAAAAAACTGTTCATATAACAAAGTTCATATATGAAGAATCCAGTGACTAGGTGAATAGACAAAATCCAACGGTGATTGCTAGACAGAACATCCACCACCACTTATGATAGGGGGCTTCCCGGATGTATTGGACCCAGAAGGGCATATACCCACTAGTTCAATCAAGCTTGTAAATACGATACACTATAGAGGATATATTACAGATGTCTCAAAGCCAGGAATTATTGACAAGACCTCAGGCAGGGAAATCCAGGGGTTCACACCAGATGATAGTTTACAGCAAATCCCAAAGACAACACATCAGATATCCCAATGTTAAAGAAGAAATTGGAGCGCACATAGCATAATTCCGTATAAAAACAAGGAATTTATTAAAGGAAAAGAGACTCACATATTGCAGTGGTAAAACAAGCTTATAAAATCAGGGTAGCAATAACGACAGAAGTCTTTCCCGACATGTTTCGTAACCAGTGGTGTAACTAGAACCTTCAAGGCCCCGATGCAAGAAACCATGAAGGGCCCCCCCTGACCCCCAGATAGGGCTCTTTTCTCCAAGCCCGGTGGCGTTACAGGACACGGTCGCAAGTAGGCGGCTGCATATAAATGAACCGATTTCTCCAGTTCCCCTTGCTTTTTTTCCTCTCCCTCCCGCAGGCATTCAGCGGCTGCAGGAGGAAAATGGAGAGATTGGTTCCTCTATGTCGGTGTTTCACAATCTTTTTCCAGTCAGGGCACCCTTGAAGTGAATGGGGCTACACTGCAACCCCCTTGCAACTGTGTGCATTGGTAACAGACCCGCACACCTGATTGGTGGAGAGGTGGTTCAGTGTTAAGAAAGTGAATATTAATTCGCCTTTCTAACACACCTGGATGGACTTTGAGCGCCCAGCATGGCGCTCGCAGTTCACCTATTTTGAAAACAACAAGAACCTGGGGAATGCCCAGGGAATAACCAAGCCTACTTACCGACCAGCTAGCAGAACAACCAATTAACCTGTCTAACAGTGTGCGTTAAAAACAGGGGTTTTGTCCGCACGCATTTGCAAACGCATGCGTGAGCCACAGAGCCGCGCCAAGGCACCCCATAATTCTGTGGTCCTAACACTAACAGTGAGTGTCCTCACAATGGAGGCACATGCATTTTAATGGATAGATAGGGGCAGGTGGACTGAAGGGGAGCCACCCCTCCTTAAAGGTACAGGAGCACACCAAGCACCCAGCATATAGCACAATGGCTGCAAAGGTGTTGGTGCACTGCTGGACCAAAATAAACACCACAGGTGAAACAAAACGTATCCACCGCCCCTATCTATGGCTGGCAATCACAGTAAGTAGCAATGGAAGGCTAAAACAGATAACAACAAGAACCTGGGGAATGCCCAGGGAATAACCAAGCCTACTTACCGACCAGCTAGCAGAACAACCAATTAACCTGTCTAACAGTGTGCGTTAAAAACAGGGGTTTTGTCCGCACGCATTTGCAAACGCATGCGTGAGCCACAGAGCCGCGCCAAGGCACCCCATAATTCTGTGGTCCTAACACTAACAGTGAGTGTCCTCACAATGGAGGCACATGCATTTTAATGGATAGATAGGGGCAGGTGGATACGTTTTGTTTCACCTGTGGTGTTTATTTTGGTCCAGCAGTGCACCAACACCTTTGCAGCCATTGTGCTATATGCTGGGTGCTTGGTGTGCTCCTGTACCTTTAAGGAGGGGTGGCTCCCCTTCAGTCCACCTGCCCCTATCTATCCATTAAAATGCATGTGCCTCCATTGTGAGGACACTCACTGTTAGTGTTAGGACCACAGAATTATGGGGTGCCTTGGCGCGGCTCTGTGGCTCACGCATGCGTTTGCAAATGCGTGCGGACAAAACCCCTGTTTTTAACGCACACTGTTAGACAGGTTAATTGGTTGTTCTGCTAGCTGGTCGGTAAGTAGGCTTGGTTATTCCCTGGGCATTCCCCAGGTTCTTGTTGTTATCTGTTTTAGCCTTCCATTGCTACTTACTGTGATTGCCAGCCATAGATAGGGGCGGTGGATACGTTTTGTTTCACCTGTGGTGTTTATTTTGGTCCAGCAGTGCACCAACACCTTTGCAGCCATTGTGCTATATGCTGGGTGCTTGGTGTGCTCCTGTACCTTTAAGGAGGGGTGGCTCCCCTTCAGTCCACCTGCCCCTATCTATCCATTAAAATGCATGTGCCTCCATTGTGAGGACACTCACTGTTAGTGTTAGGACCACAGAATTATGGGGTGCCTTGGCGCGGCTCTGTGGCTCACGCATGCGTTTGCAAATGCGTGCGGACAAAACCCCTGTTTTTAACGCACACTGTTAGACAGGTTAATTGGTTGTTCTGCTAGCTGGTCGGTAAGTAGGCTTGGTTATTCCCTGGGCATTCCCCAGGTTCTTGTTGTTATCTGTTTTAGCCTTCCATTGCTACTTACTGTGATTGCCAGCCATAGATAGGGGCGGTGGATACGTTTTGTTTCACCTGTGGTGTTTATTTTGGTCCAGCAGTGCACCAACACCTTTGCAGCCATTGTGCTATATGCTGGGTGCTTGGTGTGCTCCTGTACCTTTAAGGAGGGGTGGCTCCCCTTCAGTCCACCTGCCCCTATCTATCCATTAAAATGCATGTGCCTCCATTGTGAGGACACTCACTGTTAGTGTTAGGACCACAGAATTATGGGGTGCCTTGGCGCGGCTCTGTGGCTCACGCATGCGTTTGCAAATGCGTGCGGACAAAACCCCTGTTTTTAACGCACACTGTTAGACAGGTTAATTGGTTGTTCTGCTAGCTGGTCGGTAAGTAGGCTTGGTTATTCCCTGGGCATTCCCCAGGTTCTTGTTGTTATCTGTTTTAGCCTTCCATTGCTACTTACTGTGATTGCCAGCCATAGATAGGGGCGGTGGATACGTTTTGTTTCACCTGTGGTGTTTATTTTGGTCCAGCAGTGCACCAACACCTTTGCAGCCATTGTGCTATATGCTGGGTGCTTGGTGTGCTCCTGTACCTTTAAGGAGGGGTGGCTCCCCTTCAGTCCACCTGCCCCTATCTATCCATTAAAATGCATGTGCCTCCATTGTGAGGACACTCACTGTTAGTGTTAGGACCACAGAATTATGGGGTGCCTTGGCGCGGCTCTGTGGCTCACGCATGCGTTTGCAAATGCGTGCGGACAAAACCCCTGTTTTTAACGCACACTGTTAGACAGGTTAATTGGTTGTTCTGCTAGCTGGTCGGTAAGTAGGCTTGGTTATTCCCTGGGCATTCCCCAGGTTCTTGTTGTTATCTGTTTTAGCCTTCCATTGCTACTTACTGTGATTGCCAGCCATAGATAGGGGCGGTGGATACGTTTTGTTTCACCTGTGGTGTTTATTTGGGTCACCTATTTTGAAGCCTATTAGAGACTATGGGCCAGATTCTCTAAGAATTCCGGCGGCGTAGCTTAAGCCAGTTACACTACGCCGCCGCATCGCACTAGAGCAAGTGCTTTAATCTCAAAGCACTTGCTCCGTAGGTTTCGCCTGCGTCGCGTAAATCGCGCAGTGTAAACCCGCGCAATTCAAATAGGGCATCTTGTATTTAAATTAAGCGCGCCCCCGAGTCGAATGAACTGCGCATGCGCCGGCCGGGGAAAAAGCCCAGTGCGCATGTTCCAGCTCACGTCGGAAAGCGTCGTTGAAACCGACGTCAAAACGACGTGAGCGTCATTTACGCAACTCCCTATTCGCGAACGAGTTAGTAAAACGACGTAAGCGACGGAAAAAGCTGATGCTGAGCCGACGCCATACTTAACATGGCATCCGACGGGACCCGACGGCATCCAACGGTACTTCGTAAGGTTACTCCACATAGAAGCTGGGGTAACCTTACGCGAACGAAAACGACGCACGCGACGACGGGGCGGCGTAAAAGCGATCGGGAATCGGCGTACTACCTCATTTGCATATGCAAATGCGAAAACAACGTCAAGGCCACCTAGTGGCCGGAGTTGTCATTACAACTATGATCCGCAAGTGTAATGGTTTTACACTTGTCGGATGTAGAAGCGTATCTATGCAAAAGTGATGCTAAGCATCACGCGCATAGATACGAGACAAAAAAAACGGCGATACGACGGGGTATCTGAGATACTCCGTCGTAACGCCGCTGAGAATCTGGCCCTATGGCTCTAATCAGGTGCTTCAACCCCCCCCTGCTGTGATTCAGGTGCCCAAAAAGGAGCCGGACACCTAAATATGGGGGTGGCAGCGGTGGCCATGGATAGATTCATGCTATGCATGAATCTATCCATTGGTCATAGAGGGAGTGACTGGGGAGAGGGATCAGCACACATGCGCCCTTATGGACGCACTGCCACTGATAAACACATGCACATACATTCACACTCACATACATGCACACACACATACAGTACATACATATGCACACACACACATACAGTACATACATATGCACACACACATACAGTACCTACATATACATACATACATACATACATATGCACACACACATACAGTACCTACATATACATACATACATACATACATACATATGCGCACACACACATACAGTACATACATATACATACATACATATGCACACACACACATACAGTACATACATATAAACACATACATATGCACACACACATGCATCCATACATGCACACACACACATACAGTACATATACACACACAGTATATTAAACACATACAGCAGATAGTCATAAAAAAAACGGCAGACATTTACCTTGGCACTTCCTGCCAGGTACTGCACTCTAGGGGGAGACAAAGAGCACACACTACTTTCACTTTAGGTTAATTAATATGACAAGCTCCTTCCCTGCACAGTTCGGCTGACGATCGGGAGCTCATCTCAGCCGCCCCTGCCGCTGCTCCTATCAAAGAGTAGAGGGGGCCCTAAACGGCCCCCCTGCAGCAAGAGGCCCGGTCGCCATGGCGATCTCAGCACCCCTATAATTACGCCACTGTTCGTAACAATAGTACTTCAATAGTACCTCAAGTATGCTACTATAATTACCTGAGCTATATTGCCTCTCATACGCAAGTACTATTACTCAACCTGCTATATGCAAGTAACAGTTGTCACTTTTTTTTTCTCTTGGAGGAATCGGATAAACCACCAAATAGTTAAGGAACATAGCATGAGTGAGCTGCTTTTTAAGTGTCAAGGCATGATAAATGTAATATGTTAAACGTAATATGTAAGGTAGAAAATTCAATAAAGATGAGATTATAAAAAAAAACTTTTACTATTACTGTGAGCCCGACATAAGTACAAATCCTCATAGGCCTTGTCCTAATTGTTTAAACATGTTCACTCTAACTTTTCTATGCTAGGGTTTGATGCTATTTCATAGCATCTCCCCTAGTGCCCTAATACATCTCTACATGCCAAGGTGATATGATGTAAAGAACCCCCAGACTCCTGTTACGAGGAGAAACGCCTTGGGTCCCTTACTGATAATCACCTGCATGTAGTGGTGTATTGGGATATTGTCCTTAAACTAATTTTAAACGCTAAGCTCTGGTCGCATGCTGTAATGTGTCCATGCTTAGTAGCTCAACGCCTTTCTTTATGTGACACAGAGATGATGTAATGGTCCCCCAAACGCCTGTTACGAGGAGTGATGCCTGGGGCCTAATACCGAGTTGTCGCATAGAGAATTGCATTGAAGTCCTTGCTAACTGCAGTTGTGGTTCACTCCGTTCACCAGTGCTGTTACAGTGGACTATGCCCTGCAATGGATCATCTGCGGGTAACGGCATGCCAGCCAGGTCCATGGCTGATCAAACTGTCAGGTCACCTGAGTCCAGTTAACAGATGCACCCCGTTGGGGTCTGGAGTGCACCGCAAGGTAGTGGACCCTTCGGCTGACTGCTGCGGATGCAGTTCTAGGTGATACAGGAGAAAAGGTTCTCTGTAGTACCAATACAGATGACACTGGGGGCTAGAGTATGAGATTTCCCAGGGAGCGGAATCTAAGAGCCAGCGGGTGTACACCAGAGGCCCCTAGTGGTGGGGATGGATTTAGCTGCAGTCTGGCTCCAGATCGCAACCCCTAGGGCCTCCCAGCTCATGCTCATGCTATACTACAGGGAGGTAGAGAGGAAGCAGCAGACTGTGACAACAAATGATAGTCAGGAGATAGCCAAAAGTTGTTGGCAACAAGCAGGTAAGGATAGCCAAATGTCGGGGTAACAAGCAGATAAGAATAGTCAAGAACATGCCAAGATTGGTAATTGGAATCAGACATAGAACACAGAGCACATGGAAGTCAAAAACACAATATTGATCAGCAGGGCTGGATTGCAGTGCCCAGGTTAATATAGAGTTTCATGATAAGGGCTGGGGTGGAGCCATGCTTTGAGGAGAGATTACTTAAGCAGCCAGGTGAGAGTGGCTGGTCTCTGAAGCTGAACACATGGAGAGGTAAGCTGACAAACATTACCACATATCCATGACATGTGTTTAATATGGTTCAAAAATTCAGTTTTTTGGATTGATCACAAAAACTGAAAATTCAACAGGTATGTGTGATTATTATTATGTCTTTAACTGGGAAAGTTGTAGGTCAAAAAATAACCAATTTTCTAAGATTATAGTATCAAATTTGCACCATCAAGCTCACAATGCCACAGTGATAAACTGTCTAATGAATAGTTAAAAAGTAGCTTATTTTTACCTTCATGAATATTAGATGTGCATAATAATAAGCAGATGTTCAGACAAAACTACGAGTATCTAAACATGAAAGCTTAGGAGTTACTAAGACATTTTGACAAGCAATGTCACTGCTAGAACTCAAAGTAGCTTTGAAGCCATTGGTTGAGGCCTTCTTGCCCAAAACATTAAATTATAACATTAATTAAAGCGGAGTTCTGACGAAAAAAAATATAATTAAAAGTTAGCAGCTACAAATTCTCCAGCTGCTGACTTTTAATATTAGGACACTTACCTGTCCAGGGTGCCTGCGATGTCCTCATCCGAAACTGCTCTGTCCTTCGGCTCCTGGGTGGAGGCACCGGCATCTTCAGTAAGGGAATCAGGAAGTCGGCCTGGTTCCCTACTGCGCATGTGCGAGTCGTGCTGCACATTCTCACTGGTCCCTGATGTCTTCTGGGATATGTGTGTCTCCCAGAAGACAGCAGGGGGGACGAAGGAGGGGCCAGACATGGCATAGATGGCCGCTGAATCTGCAGTGATCTAATGCTGGAAGTGGGAGCAAATACCTGTGTTAGACAGGTATCTGCCCCACCTCGAAAGGTGCCAAATGTAACACCGGAAGGGGGGGAGGATACGGAAGAGTAGAAGTTATTTCCATTATTGCTACATGTTTATTATATCAAGCCAATAATTTAACCATATTTTTATTTTCATATTTGCCTTCTAGGATAAAAAAAAAAGTGGTCAAACTTCAACAGAAACTATATTACGAAAACAATGCACTGAGAAAACCTACTAAACTTAATTTATGTGTTTTCTCTTATCTAAAGTTGTTACAACATTTATGAGATAGCACAGTCAAGGGCTTATCTAAAATTAAGGTGTTGAGTAGTTGCTTAAAGAAAGAATAATGTTTCTTTATTTAACTGCCTTCTTAGAAATCTGTAGACCTGATATCAGGAAATAAATGCTTGTGCTCATATGTATAGCACATTGTTACACTGTGGATTCTGCCAATGTAGGAGAATATTTGCATATTTATATGTGTCAGATGCTGTGATATATAGTGCATAAATACTTCATGGAATAGCGTTTACTGGTAGCAGGTGTTTCCTGAATTAAAGGAGAACTCCAGGCAAAATACAAAACCCATTAATAATATAATATTCTAAATCCCCATCGACCATTGCCTGTTTAAAACAGCTTACATATATTCTATCTGACATCCAGGAACACAACTTAAAATCTGTGCCATAGACCATTACAACTTGAAACAGGTCTAGAATATTACAAAACATGCACACACACACACACACACACACACGACTAAAATGTATTAAGCTAATTTAATCAACAATGCACTGACCCCCAAATATTTCCATATGGTGAACCAATTGGAGTCCTATTAAGCCAAGCCTTATACCCCTCTGACCTATTCAATGCTCTAAAACATTATAAAGGAAGAAGAGTTACTGCACATCCATGAGCAGCCATACATGGCAGAGACCTACAGGTTATAAATATTCACTTCCTTCTCCCCTCATCTATTAATAAGACTTTTTTTTATTCAAAAAAGCTTTATTAAAAGTACATGAAATGAGAAATAAAACATTTCCAGAGCAAGTACCTAGAAAGAAAAACAAACAAGCCAAACGAGACTTTAATTGGTAAAAAGAATCCCAAAACTCACTGCTCAAACAACTATTTGTAGGTAACTGCGTGCCAAACTCCAGCACAACCTACATACATGATGTTCTCATCTCCAAAATCTCTCAAAATCACAACCAGTCTGCTTGATTCCTCCCCAGACAAAATCCCGCTGGGCCCCACGGTTTGAAAAGAGGACATTTTCATCAAAAGCAAAAACATCCTGTAATGCTTGAAATTTGTACTGCAGCAGGAGTTAACGGCTGAGCTAGGCGACTGCACTGACCTTCTGGAAAAGAAAATGGACAGTGCAATTACGGTAATCAACCCCTCATACACAATACCTAGGTTCCTTATGATCTGAACTGAAAAATGTCCTCAATTTAGGACTTTGGAAACTGCTGTGGGAACATTCAAACTGGAGGTCTCCCAGAGTCAACTGAAGGTCTGCAGTCTACAATAACTTTATTTTCCAAGTGCTACAGCCTGCCATACACATAGAACAGATGGAATTAGACAAAATCTGTTTAGCATAAGTCTACCCATTATAAAATGAAGAAAGCAATGTTTCAAGCAGCTTGCAACAAGCCTAGTCTTACAGAGCCACAGATATAAATGTTACTTATATCTAAACCCTACCACAATGCAAAAAAAGAAAACTCCTTTAGCTTTATAATTTCTTCTTTTAAGCTGGTAATCCAAAACAATGGCCAAATCATCACTTCTGACAATGCACGTAGAACTTTGGAGATTCCACAGAACCTTGGAGACACCAAAGGCTAGGGGACTGTTACAATATTAGACCTTTAGATAGTCTACACCTGATCAGTTGTAGTTTTGTGTTTTGTTTAGTTCACTGGATACATATTATTTAAACCTCCTGTAATATTATTTATTGCTTTGTTCTCCATGGTCCCCCAGGGTTGATGCAGGCCCCCTGGCAAAAATTTATTTTGCAACACCCATGTGGTGAATAGCTGTAGAAAGCATACACTTGACTGTGGATTGGGACTAACCTCAATAAGTAAAACTGCCAATATATATTTTTCTGTTGGGGCAAGTTTTTTTCCCAGCTCAGAAACAGGTCTGTGTTGCCACTTTGCTTTACTTCCCTCAAATTGGGTTTGTAGTGACTGAGATGACCTAGGAGAAGTTTTTCATACCGCTCGACAGATTCAATCTTTCTGCATTGTTTCTTGATTTATGACCACATCTTTACGATTTTTCACCACAGAGCCTCATGCTATGAGCCCACTTTATTTTAAAGAGTGCCCACTTTATTTAAAAGACACTCTGCGTATTCCCTATCCAGCCTCACTGGTGTACAGGGATCCTTTCCAGACAATTGATCCCAAATGGTGCAAACATTGTATGCTGGAACCTTGAAGTTGTTGTACCTATGTTTATATTAATTTATTTGGACTATATTACCCCAAAACCTTTCAAGCCTGCTTTATGAAGAAAGAAGCATTGCAATCTCAATATAGGGCCAGATTCTCCAATATTTTCGGCGGCGTAGCGTAAGCCAGTTACACTACGCCGCCGCTTCGTACTGGAGCAAGTGCTTTATTCTCTAAGCACTTGCTCCGTAGGTTTCGCTTACGTCGCGTAAATCGCGCAGCGTAAACCCGCGCAATTCAAATGGGGCGGCTTGTATTTAAATTAAGCGCGCCCCCGCGTCGAACGAACTGCGCATGCGCCGGCCGGGGAAAAAGCCCAGTGCGCATGCTCCAAAGGACGTCACATTTTCTCAATGTAAACGACGTAATCGCAGCGTACGCCAGCCCCATTGAGAATCGACGTACGCAAACGACGTAAACGACGCACAACACGACGCGGTCCCGAGGCCATACTTAACATGGCATCCGACGGGACACGACGGCATCCGACGGGACCTCGTAAGGTTACTCCACATAGAAGCTGGGGTAACCTTACGCGAACGAAAACGACGTACGCGACGACGGGGCGACGTAAAAGCGATCGAGAATCGGCGTACTACTTCATTTGCATATGCAAATGAAAAAACAACGTAAAGGCCACCTAGTGGCCGGAGTTGTCATTACACCTACGATCCGAAAGTGTAATTGGATTACACTTGTCGGATGTAGAAGCGTATCTATGCAAAAGTGATGCACAGCATCACACGCATAGATACGACTAAAAAAAAAAGGCGATACGACGGGGTATCTGAGATACTCCGTCGTAACGCCTCTGAGAATCTGGCCCATAATGTGTAATAAATAGGTCTGTGACCCCACCAGCTGATGATGACACCCTGAAAAGTTTAAGAGGGGTATAATACCACCTTGTACATAATTTGAGAGCAGTGTCACGAATAGCCAAAGATATCACCGATTTTCTGAGGTTAGTCCACATAGAATCCCACTCTTCCTCCACAAATAACATATAAGAGAGCTTAGAGGAAGGGGATTCCTGAGAGAGGGTGGTGTAGAGAGTCGAGATCAATTCCCTTTCATGAGGCTGATTATGACAAATCCCTTCAGAAACAGTGTAGAAATCCAGAGGAGACAAAGCATAATGAGTGGCGAAGAAGTGCCTTATTTGCAAATAGTGAAAAAAATCACATTGTGTTAAAGATTGTGTTTTTCAAAAATGAGTAAAGGAGGCAAAAGACAAGCCCATAAGCCCTCCTGGAAATGAAAAAGATTAGTAAACCCATGAGAGGTCCACCAGCCAGAATCATGAGGTCTAGAAAATGCAGTTATAAATCTCAGGTCACCCAAAAATGAGGACCAGAAGGATACCTTGGATTTCCACTGATATTTATCTCTATAACAATGCCATAATTCAAATGACCGGGCTACTATGGGCAATATATCACACAGAACTGTCAGGTAGTGTGAGAGTCAGCGCTTACTGGCAGCTATAAGGTGGATCATAAAGTATCAATAACAGGGGGGGGGGGCACCAAGGGGTTGTGTTTTGAAAGCATTGTGGATTCAATCCGACCACAATAAGCCCAGGAGAAAATAAGGGGCAATGCAATTACTTAAACATTTTAGTCAAGGGACCTTGGAATCCAAATTCCATTGAGCTACTTGCACTAGACAAGAAACCAGTAACACTAAAACTGTGGTAATCCCAAGCTTCCTTGTCTGTGAGAATGATAAAGAATAGATCTAAAATATTGAGGGGTTTATCATTCAAAACAAATGTATTTAGGTCCAATTGTATACAGGACAAATATGTGAGTGATATTGGTAAGGCCCTGAATAAATAAATCAATTTAGGAAGAATAGTCATCCTAATGGTAATCACATGGCACAGAAAAAGATACGAAAATTTGACCACAACTTAAGCTTATAGCAGGTAGATAATTATGTAGAAAGAAAGGGGTTGATTTACTAAAGGCAAATAGACTGTAAATTTTGCAAAGAGCAGTTGCACTCTGCAAGAGAAAAAGGGAAAAGACAAGCGCAATCTCTATAGTGTAGTAAACAAGGTAACAATATTTATTAACTGCTTGCCAAACTGCCGCCGTCATTTTACTGCAGCAGGTCGGCTCTCCTGGGCGAGAGCCCGTAGCTATATGTCCGCTCTAAAGCGGCCACTAGGGGGCGCGTGTGCGTCGCCGACGGCTAGCGCTCGCCCCCGAGTCCCGCGCGCGTGCCCGGTGGGCACGAACGCCGCCGGGCACACACGATCGCTCGTTACAGAGCGAGGACGGGAGCTATGTGTGTAAACACAAAGCTCCCAGTCCTATCAGCGGGGGAAACGCTGATCTTCTGTTCATACAATGTATGAACGAAAAATCTGTGATTTCCCCTAGTGAGTCCACCCCCCCATACAGTTAGAACACACCCAGGAACACACTTAACCCCTTCCCTGCCCCCGAGTGTTAACCCCTTCACTGCCAATGGCATTTTTATAGTAATCCAATGCATTTTTATAGCATTGATCGCTAAAAAAATGACAATGGTCCCAAAAATGTGTCAAAAGTGTCCGAAGTTCCCGCCATAATGTGGCAGTACTGAAAAAAAAATGCTGATCCCTGCCATTACTAGTAAAAAAAAGATATTAATAAAAATGCCATAAAACTACCCCCGATTTTGTAAACGCTATAACTTTTGCGCAAACCAATCAATAAACGCTTATTATGGTTTTTTTTAACGAAAAATATGTAGAAGAATACATATCGGCCTAAACTGAGGAAAAAAAAAAGTTTTTTATATATTTTTGGGGGATATTTATTATAGCAAATAGTAAAAAATATTGAATTTTTTTCAAAATTGTCGCTCTATTTTTGTTTATAGCGCAAAAAAAATTAAAAAACCCCACAGAGATGATCAAATACCACCAAAAGAAAGCTCTATTTGTGGGAAAAAAAGGACGCCAATTTTGTTTGGGAGCCACATCGCACGACCGCACGCAGTGCCGAATCACAAAAAGTGCTCTGGTCATTGGGCAGCAATATGGTCCGGGGGTTAAGTGGTAATGATTAACCACTTCACGCTAAATCATGTACCTGCACATCATTTGCTTGATGGTGGTATCGGGGTGATGCCTGCAGCTGCACTGTCTTTTAGAGCTGGCGGTCTGCTCTCTCATGATAACAACCAATGCGGCTAATGAGCTGCTCGGCCGTTATAATAAAGAGCGGGAGGGGACATCCCCACCTCCTTCCCACCCGGAGACCAGAGTGACCATTTGCTACATCAGCCGGCTGTGTGAAGGCCTGAACGAAGCCAGAAATGGCTTTGATCGGGTCTCCGATGTAAAATCCTTGAAGCAACGTCACAACGTCACTTCCTGTTTACTTGGCTGCCAATGGTGACAATTAAAAATAAAAAATCATTATTCCAAAATGCAGATTTTGGCACTTTGAATACTTTGAAGTGCAAAGGAGGGATCTGGGGTCTTTTAGACCACGATTCCTCCATAAAGAGTACCTGTCACTTGTCCTTGTGACAACAATAAAAGTGATCAGATTTCTTAATTTTTAAAGGGACAATGTTAACTAAAATTAAAAAAAGAAAATAAGTAAGAAAACTTTTTTTTTTCAAGTGCCCCGTCGTGAGCTCAGCTGCAAAAAGTCCCACCCGCAAATATAAACAGTGTTTAAATGACAATGGGCCAGATCCACAAAGATCTGCACCGGCGCATCGTATCTGAGATACGCAACGCCGCCGTACCTTTCCTGGCTTTAGTTTGAATCCATAAAAATTTTGTGCCGTAAGTTACGGCGACGTAGTGTATCTCAAGCGGCGTAACAGCGCGGGATTCAAGTTGGGCGGGTAGAGGGCGTGTTACATTTAAATGAAGCACGTCCCCGCGCCGATCGAACTGCGCATGCTCCGTTCAGAAATTTCCCGCTGTGCATTGAGCTAAATTACGTCGCAACGACGTTATTTTTTTTTTACTAGCGTGAATTACGTACATTCCTATTCACGGACGACTTACGCAAAAATAAAAAAATAAATCAAATTTTGACGCAGGAACGACGGCCATAATTAACATGGCAAGTCTAACTATAGGCCGCAAAAAAGCAGCTTTAACTATATGCCGGAAAAAGCCAACTAGAGATGCCGTAAGAGAATGCGACGGCCGCGCGTACGTTCGTGGATCGTCGGAAAAAGCTCATTTGCATACTCGACGCGGAAAACGACGAGAACTCCACCCAGCAGACACCGAAGTATTGCATCTACGATCTGAAGGGGTACGAAGGCGTACCCCTGTCGGATCGAACGCAGATGCCATCATATCTTGGTTTGAGGATTCAAACTAAAGATACAACGCAGGTAATTTGAAAGTACGCCAGCGTATCAGTAGATACACCGGCGTACTCTCTCTATGGATCTGGCCCAATAATTCTAGCAAAAGATCTCATCTGCAACTCTATTTCACAAAAAATGCAAGCAGTGCAAATACCGTGTGACATAAAATATTGCAACAACCGCCATGTTATTTTCTAGAGTCTTTGCTAATATACAGTGCGGAAAATAAGTATTTGACCACCCTGCTATTTTGCAAGTTCTCCCACTTGGAAATCATGGAGGGGTCTGAAATTGTCATCGTAGGTGCATGTCCACTGTGAGAGACATAATCAAAAAAAAAAAAATCCAGAAATCGCAATGTATGATTTTTTTAACTATTTATTTGTATGATACAGCTGCAAATAAGTATTTGAACACCTGAGAAAATCAATGTTAATATTTGGTACAGTAGCCTTTGTTTGCAATTACAGAGGTCAAACGTTTCTTGTAGTTTTTCACCAGGTTTGCACACACTGGAGGAGGGATTTTGGCCCACTCCTCCACACAGATCTTCTCTAGATCAGTCAGGTTTCTGGGCTGTCGCTGAGAAACACAGAGTTTGAGCTCCCTCCAAAGATTCTCTATTGGGTTTAGGTCTGGAGACTGGCTAGGCCACGCCAGAATCTTGATATGCTTCTTACAGAGCCACTCCTTGGTTATCCTGGCTGTGTGCTTCGGGTCATTGTCATGTTTGAAGACCCAGTCTCGACCCATCTTCAAAGCTCTAACTGAGGGAAGGAGGTTGTTGCCCAAAATCTTGCAATACATGGCCCCGGTCATCCTCTCCTTAATACAGTGCAGTCGCCCTGTCCCATGTATAGAAAAACACCCCCAAAGCATGATGCTACCACCCCCATGCTTCACAGTAGGGATGGTGTTCTTGGGATGGTACTCATCATTCTTCTTCCTCCAAACACGGTTAGTGGAATTATGACCAAAAAGTTCTATTTTGGTCTCATCTGACTACATGACTTTCTCCCATGACTCCTCTGGATCATCCAAATGGTCATTGGCAAACTTAAGACGGGCCTTGACATGTGCTGGTTTAAGCAGGGGAACCTTCTGTGCCATGCATGATTTCAAACCATGACGTCTTAGTGTATTACCAACAGTAACCTTGGAAACGGTGGTCCCAGCTCTTTTCAGGTCATTGACCAGCTCCTCCCGTGTAGTCCTGGGCTGATTTCTCACCTTTCTTAGGATCATTGAGACCCCACGAGGTGAGATTTTGCATGGAGCCCCAGTCAGAGGGAGATTGACAGTCATGTTTAGCTTCTTCCATTTTCTAATGATTGCTCCAACAGTGGACCTTTTTTCACCAAGCTGCTTGGCAATTTCCCCGTAGCCCTTTCCAGCCTTGTGGAGGTGTACAATTTTGTCTCTAGGGTCTTTGGACAGCTCTTTGGTCTTGGCCATGTTAGTAGTTGGATTCTTACTGATTGTATGGGGTGGACAGGTGTCTTTATGCAGCTAATGACCTCAAACAGGTGCATCTAATTTAGGATAATAAATGGAGTGGAGGTGGACATTTTAAAGGCAGACTAACAGGTCTTTGAGGGTCAGAATTCTAGCTGATAGACAGGTGTTCAAATACTTCTTTGCAGCTGGTTAATACAAATAAATAGTTAAAAAATCATAAATTGTGATTTCTGGATTTTTTTTTTTGGATTATGTCTCTCACAGTGGACATGCACCTACGATGACAATTTCAGACCCCTCCATGATTTCCAAGTGGGAGAACTTGCAAAATAGCAGGGTGTTCAAATACTTATTTTCTGCACTGTATATATATATATATATATATATATATATATATATATATATATATATATATATATATATATATATAAAGGAAAATTTATTACCAAATACTTACCGTACTTTTCCTTTCCTGATGGACTCCATGGCAGCCTACATGTGGGTTAATCCCGCCTCCTCTCCAATACTATAGGACCCCATACCCATAAAGCTTTTCTCACCTCCCAGTACTGGTGTTCCGTAACTAGCCGACTCCATGCTTACATGGTGGGTACTCCGTCTGCCATGGAGTCCATCAGGAAAGGAAAATTACGGTAAGTATTTGGTAATAAATTTTCCTTTTTCCTGACAGACTCCATGGCAGCCTACGTGTGGGAAATAACTAGCCAAACCACACAGGTGGGTATGCTGAACAAAAAATAGTTTAATTTGTCCTGTCGGCCGACAGGATTGAAAGGCCAAAATTCACAGAGGAAAGGGATGCGGGTTCAACACAATAGTGGGACATAAAGGTATTTATGGAGGACCAAGTGGCCGCTTTACAGATGACATCTGGGGCCACATGATAAGCCGCTGCCCAGGAAGCCGCCATCCCTCTGGTAGAATGTGCAGTTACCGCCTGCGGGGGAGTCAAGCCCTTAGCCCTATAAGCCTGTTGTATTGTGTGGACGATCCAGGCTGCAATTTTCTTGAGGAAGCCTTCTTCCCTCTGCTACTGCCTGAGTGTAGGACGAATAAATGGTCAGAACGTCTGAAAGTAGATGTCACTCGGAGGTACTCAGTAAGGATTTTTCCCAGGTCTAGAGGGTGAACTTCCTGGTCATCCGAGGTTTTGAACGTAGGGAGAACAATTTCCTGGTTGACATGAAATACCGACGAAACCTTTGGATTTGAATCCAACATGGGTATCAAGACCACCCTGTCGGGGAAGAACGTTAGGAACGGTTCTTTGTAGCCGAGGGACCCGATCTCGGAGCCGAGGTGATGGCAACTAGAAAAGCCACTTTACATGAGAACTCCTTTAGGGAGGATGGAGAAGGACCTGTTGTATTAAGTTCAGTCAGAAAGTCAAGTACTAGCGGGAGATCCCACTTGGGGAATCTCGGCTTCCTTTGAGGCCTCAGCCTTGATGCTCCCCGGAAAAACTGTTTGATAAGAGGGTGCCCTGCCCAAGGGATCCCAGAGAAGGCAGATAGTGCTGATATTTGGACTCTCAATGAGGCCACAGATAGGGAAAGATCTAACCCCGTTTGGAGGAACTTTAGAATGTCCTGTACTTCTGGATTCTTGAATGACGTGCCTGAGGCCGAAGAGAATTCGACAAACTTTGCCCAAATTCTTCCATAAACTTTGTTCGTGCTTGCCCTTCTCAAACTCATCAGCGTGGAGATCACCTTAGGAGTGCAACCGAGGGCTTCCAACCTCCTCCTCTCAAGAACCAGGCCATTAGCTTCATCAGGGCTGGGGAAGGGTGCAGGAATGACCCTTGGGAGAGGAGATCCGGTCTGACTGGTAGAGGTACTGGGTCTCGATAACTCATTTGAACCAGAAGAGGGAACCACGGCCAATAGGGGGCTACCACCGTTACTTCTACCGCTTCTGCTTGGAGTCTCCGTAGAAACTTGAGGATTACTGGGAGCGGGGGAAAGGCATACGCCCTCTTGAATCTCCACCGGTCCGTCAAGGCGTCTGTTCCAATTGCCTGAGCACAATGACCCCGCGTGTAGAACTTCCTCAGGTTGGAGTTGTGCAGAGAAGCAAAAAGATCCACTTGGGGATCGACCCCCAGAGACAGGATCCACTGGAAAGCTTGCTCGTGGAGAGACCACTCGTTGATGTCTACATGAGTGCGAGACAGAAAATCCGCCTGAGAGTTCTGGACTCCGGGAATAAAGACGGCTGGCAGGTTGGCCAAGTTCTTCTGGGCCCACCCCAAAATGGGTTTGACTTCTCGAAGTAGGGTTGAACTCCGTGTCCCCCCTTGTCTCTTGATGTAGGAGACTGCCGTGGTGTTGTCCATCCTCAGCAATACCGACTTCCCCTTCAAGATTTGGGAGAATGACTGGAGGGCACACCAGGCCGCTCGGATCTCCAAGACGTTCGAGCCTGGGTTATGTAGACGTGCATCCCAACTGCCCTGTGCTATTTTGGTGCCGCACAGGGCCCCCCAGCCGGAACCACTGGCATCTGTCGTTACCGTGACCCAAGAGACTGGGGCAATGGTATGACAGTTTAGCAGGTTCTCTGTCTGCAGCCACCAGAAGAGGCTGTTTCTCATGGGCGATGAGATGAGAATCCGCTGGTTTTTGTTTCCCGATTTCCATTGTTTGAGAAATCCGGACTGGAAGGGGCGTAGTCTCCATAAGGCCCACCTAACCATGGGAGATGTTGAAACCATCGTGCCGATAATTTTAGGCAGTGAGCAGCTTTCAGATGACGAGCATCCAGAGCCTGAAAGATCCTTTCTTGAACCACAGGGATCTTCTCCAATGGGAGAGAGATAGTTTTCATTACAGTGTCGAACTGGGCTCCCAGGTATATCAAGCGCTGTGAAGGCTCCAGGTGGCTCTTCTCCGGGTTCAGAAGCCAACCGAACTTAGTCAGGATCGAGATTACAAGATCCCTTTGTGCCAGTAGATGGTCTCTGTCCTGAGACAAGACAAGAAGGTTGTCTAGGTAGTGATAGAGGCGTACCTTCTTCAGCCTGATGATGGCCACGACTGCCAGTAGGGTCTTGGTGAAGACCCGTGGGGAGGTTGTCAACCCGAAAGGTAGGCAAATGAATAGAAGGTGCTCCTGCCCCACGTGGAACCTGAGATATTTCTGCAGCTCTATCGCCACTGGCACGTGAAAATAAGCTTCCTTTAGATCTATAGAGATCATCCAATCACCTGGTTGTATGGCTTGTTGTATCGTCGACAGGGTTTCCATCTTGAATCTCCCATGCTTTATGAACCTGTTCAGGTAGGTCAGGTCTATAACTGGTCGCCAGGAACTGTTTTTCTTTTGCACCAAGAAGAGGGGAGAGTACACTCCATGAAACTGTTCATCCTTTGGGACGCTTCTTACTGCTCCTTGGGCTTTTAGTAGGTCCACATAGGACAGAAGAACCTGCCTTTGCTCCGCTGGGAGTGTGGTAGGAATGAACTTGGGATGGGGAGTGCTGGAGAAGGACCAAGCGTGGCCTGATGACACTGTCTTGATGACCCAAGAGTCTGTGATCGAGGCCGCCCAGACGTGCGAAAAGAGGAGTAGACGTGCCCCTACTCGATCCGCCTGGGCGGGCTTCATTTCAAAAAGACTTCCCCTGTTCGCGTCTGCTGGACGCTTGGCTCGCAGATGCTGGTCTGCGGAAAGACATCTGGCCTCTATTCCAGTTTCTCCTGAAACTTCCACCAGGTCTGTAGGCATGAGCTTCCCTTGCGCGCTCTGGGCTGCGCCTTCTGAACTGGGATTTCCTCCTTCCCGACTGGCGTCTATCTTGGGGGAGAAATCCCACCTTACCCCCTGTGGCTTTATAAATGGCATCGTCCAACTTATTGCCGACCAGGGACGGTCCCTCGAAGGGAATTTTGCACCAGCTTTGCTTCGATGATGGGTCGGCCACCCAAGGGCGTAACCATAGGGCTCGCTTGGCTGTTACCGAGGACAGCATAATTCTTGCCAACAGGCTTATTAGATCAACGGACGCCTCTCCCAGGAAGGCCACCGCCAGTTTCAACTCTACCGTTCCCGAACTTACGGCTAGCTCTTCGGAGATGCCCATCAGGAAAGAGTCCACATTCTCTGTCCAAACTTCCATCGCTTTGGATAAAGCCGCCAACGCTAGGGCAGGTTTGCAGGCTGTACCGGCTAGACCGTAGATTCTCTTCAGATCTTGGTCCATTCTCCTGTCGAGACCATCCTTGAAGGACACCGAATCAGCTAAAGGCAGTGTAACGTGCTTGGCTAGTCGCATTACTGCCGCGTCTACTGCGGGAATGTTCTCCAGATGTTTGACATCATCCGCTTTGAATGGGTACAAACGGGAAGCCTTGTTAGCCATAGAGGACTTCTTGTCCACCTTACTCCACTCCTCTTCGAAAATGCCCTTTAATTCAGTCAATAGCGGAAAGCTTGGGCGTTCTTTACCCAGACGTTTAAAGTACTATATCTGTTTGGCTGGGGAGGAGGATAGGTCTTCCCACAAAATTGCTTCTTTAATGGCCTTAATGAGTGGGGTTACTTGGGCAAAATCGAACTCCAGATTCTCCTCATCGCTTTCCAGGTCGCCCTCCAGGGCTGTCGGTGGGGAAGCGCGAGGCTGAGAAGGGCCTGGATCCTCATGGACCTCGTCGACCGTAGAGCCAGATCCAGTGACGCTGGCTTGACTGCGCATGTGAGACGTGTCCTTCTCCTTTAAGGACCTTTGCACCACACGTTCCACTAGAGACTCGATGCGCTGATCTTCTGTCTCCTTCTCACCAACCGCCCGGGCATAGCACCTATTGCATAATGATTTGCCCTCTGGGACTTGGGTGTCACATCCCCAGCAGGCTCTACGACTAGAGCGACTATCATGTCGGTGGGAGCGGTGTCTGGAGGAGGAACGGGAACTTCTCCTCTGGTGATGAGATGCAGATGAAGAGCTGCGTTTGTTCTTAGACTTGGAAAAGTCTGGCAAGGTCTGTGATTGATAGGGCACGGTGGTCTGGACCTGAAGGGCTAAAGAGAAGCATTTTAAATTTTACAGGGGGGAAAATTTCAACAGGAAAATTTCAACCCCCTATGCCCACCCCTCACCAGCACGTACCTAGTGCGTGAGCGCTGACCACATACAGGCGGTAATTGGTCCATGTTTCCGGGCCGGCGTGGCACAGGACCTGAAGGTGCGAGGAACCTAGGATGCCATAAAGAATACACATGTATAGCCCCTTAGAATATATATATAAAACTGCGGAATAGACACTAATATGACATTCCAATATTCAACAATTAATTCGTTCAATAAAAAATCTTTTTTTTTTTTTTTTATAAAACAGAATGTACAGGCATAAGAAAAGACAAGAGAGGATCTGACAGCAGATCCCTCTCACTGACCTCAGAGTGTAGTTATACACACAGACAGGCAGCTGATCGCTTGTCAGGGAAACCCATGACCCAGAGCGATCAGCTGCCTTTTAAACTGCCCGCCGGCGACGTGACGCGTCACCCACGTACGCTGGTGCGCAGTGGGAACGGCACAGCGGCGCCTGCGCGGCCGCCGCGAGTTTTCGTCGGACCGCGCTTGCGCTCGGGAGAGGCCATCCGCGCATGCGTGAGCGGCAATGATGCCGCAAACCGGAAGTGGTGAGGCGAGCTGGAACGCAGACGCTCTCCAGCCGCCATAGGGCAAAATAAACAATATTAAATGAATACAAAGGACGCAAAACGGACAGACAGGACACAAGGTACCATACAAAGATGCGGCTGCCATGGAGAAAATGAGGAGACCTTGCCAGCCGTGTCGTCCAGAGTCTTCAGCACACGCAGCTTTACCACAACAATGTGGGTAAGCTGCCAAGCTCTCCACCCGCCCATGGCTGGGATCCGAGCTGCACCACTTAAAGGTGTGCCATCCATCTTGTTTAACCTCTGAACGCGTATCCTAATCCATGGAGGAGGACAAAAAAGGAACACCAGTATAGGGAGGTGAGCAAAGCTTTATGGGTATGGGGTCCTATTGTATTGGAGAGGAGGCGGGATTAACCCACACGTAGGCTGCCATGGAGTCTGTCAGGAAATATATATATATATATATATATATATATATATATATATATAATGTTTGGGGTTCTAAGTAATTTTCTAGCAAAAAATACATATTTTTAACTTGTAAGCAACAAGTGTCGAAAATAGGCATGGTCCAGAAGTGTTTCAAAACACACTTGTACAAAGTGGTAAGGCTCTGTTCACTTGTAGGCATTGCTATTTTAGGGGAGTTTTTCAGGTTTTCTTTCTGGTTTTTGCAGAGTTTTGCATTGTCTTTGTACAGGCTTTTTCAGATTTAAAGGGTCACCAATGTAAAATCAGTAAAACGCCTGTAATCTGCCAAAAAATAAACTCATTTACCTTTTTGAGCAATGGATATTTTGCTTTAGGCAACATAATGCTTAGATGTGAACAGGGGCCATTACAATGAATATGATTTGTCTTGTTCGGCGTTTGTAGAGCTGAGGCTTATACCGCCTACACACGACAGTTCTTCATGACGAGAAAAATGCAATTTTTTAAATTGGTCGTGAAAAACGGTTGGGTAGGCTCCAGAGCATTTTTCTCGACACAAAAAATGTCCGTTAAAAATTTAGAACCTGCTCTATTTTTTCTCGTCATTTTTCACGTCGTCGTTTTTCACATCGTGAATGCTTTAACAAGGGAGAAAAAATGTGCACGCTCAGAACCAAGTTATGAGACGGGGAAATTAGCCTAAGTAGCCCAAAGGGTGGCACCATTTGTATGTAACTTCCCCATTATAGTGCCGTCATACGTGTTGTACGTCATTGCGCTTTGCTTGAGCATTTTTTTTCACGAAAATGTGTATGCAAGGCAGGCTTGAGAGGAATCACGTTGAGAAAAACGTTGTTTTTCTCCATGACATAAATAACTGTCGTGTGTATGCGGCATTAGTGCAGAAAATGCCCAAAAATGCCTGGGTGTCAACGGAGCCTAAAAGTCAAAGCTGTTGTCTCTGGAACCTGGAGCTGCTGTGGAATTAACATGCTTCGGCCGTGAGCAGAGGGAGAAGAGCACAGGCAAGAGGAAGCAGCAGCTACAAGACAACCTGACCAGGAATAGAACCAGGAGCCCAGATGGAAAGGATGTCTGACACCACTGGGAGTGTGCTGGGAGATAGGAACATGTTTTAAAGCATGTTGCTTCTTCTTCAGGGGCCAGCAAAATGTAAAAAAAAATGTCATGGGTTCTCCCCAAAATCCATACCAGACCCTTATCTGGGCATGCAGCCCGGCAGGTCAGGAAAGGGAGGACTAGCGAGCGCCCGTCCCCCACCTCCTAAACTGTACCATGCCACATGCCCTCAACGTGGGGGGGGTGGGTGCTTTTAACTGGCGTGGCTGTGTTTACATTTCAGCTGCCAGTGGGGAAGCCAGATGACAACTGATGACTCATCGGTTGTTAAGGACGTGGCAGCTGGCTTCCTATCCCGCTGCTTAACAACCAGCTGTTCTTCACACAGAATTAGAATCAGTTTATCATTTTTTAACTGGTCCAACTTTGAACTATTTAAAAAATTTGGAATTTGTTAGAAAACTAATGCTGGCCATACACTATACGAAAATTCGGCCGAAAATCGGTCGTTAATAAAGATCTTTCGTTTTTCGGACAGTTAATGGGCAAGAAATCGAAAATCGTTTGGACGTTTTTGAGCCGAAAAAAACGAAGGAGAAGTTTGGAAATTGTCTGCCGAACGAACGATAAATCGGAAGGTTAATGTGTTTCCCGTCCGAACTTTCTGCACTAGGTATACAGTATGTAAAAAAAAATAACATTTTTTTTTTAATGTCCACTGAACGATTTATCGGCCATTACATGATGGCACTATCGTTTGCACTCACAAAAGAACTTTCGTTTTTCGTTGTTCGTTCGGACGATTTTTCGTGGAGTGTATGGTCAGCATTATAAACAAAACAACATTCTACGGAAATGAAACAAAACTCAATGAATTCTAAAATTACACTAAACGAATTATGAAACAAAACAAAGAAACATAATGAAAATATACAAAATGAAACAAATTTTTCTGTTGAACATGTCTAATTGCCACCACACTTGACACATTTATACAGTGAACTAAACAAAACACAATAGTACTGATCAGGTGTAGACTAGCTAAAGGTCTAATATTGTAAAAGTCCCCTAGCCTTTGGTATCTTCAAGGTTCTGTGGAATCTCCAAAGTTCTATGTGCATTATCAGAAGTGATGATAGGCCATTGTATTGGATTACCATCTTAAAAGATTGCTACAATGTAAAGTAGTGAGTGTACAGCTTGTATAATAGTGTACATTTTTTGTCCCCTCAAAATAACACAACACGCAGCCATTAATGTCTAAACTGCTGGAAACAAAAGTGAGTACACCCCTATGTAAAAATGTCCAAATTTGGCCCAAAGTGTGGCCACCATTATTTTCCAGCACTACCTTAACCCTATTGGGCATGGAGTTCACCAGAGCTTCACAGGTTGCCACTGGAGTCCTCTTCGGCCTTGTACACACGACGGGAAATATCCGCTGTAAACGGTCCCCGGACCGTTTACAGCGTATATTTGCGCCGGGATGTTTTGATCCGATGGCTGTACACACCATCGGATCAAATTCCCCGCCGGCGGACAGCGCGGTGACGCGGCGGTGACGTTGACGCCGCCACGTGACCGCCACGTCACCGCACCAGGAAGTAAACACTTCCGCGCGCATGCGTCGGATCCATTCACAGGATACGACGCATGTGCGGCAAGATATGTCCGCTGGTTTGCCGTACTAACCAGCGGACATATCTGCCAGCCAGCTATCCGGCGGAAATATTTCAAAGCATGCTTTGGAATTTTTCCGCCGGATGAATCCGGCAAAAAGCGTCCGTTTGTCCCTACACACGAGGGGATTTTTCCGCTGAAATGGTCCGTCGGACCATCTTCAGCGGATTTATTCCCTCGTGTGTACAAGGCCTTCCACTCCTCCATGATGACATTACAGAGCTGGTGGATGTTAGAGACCTTGCGCTTATCCACCTTGAGCATTTGAGCATGCCCCACAAATGCTCAATAGTGTTTAAGTCTGGAGACATGTTTAACCAGTCCATCACCTTTACCCTCAGCTTCTTTAGCAAGGCAGTGGTCGTCTTGGAGGTGTGTTTAGGGTCGTTTCATGTTGGAATACTGCCCTGCGGCCCAGTCTCCTAAGGGAGGGGATCATGCTCTGCTTCAGCTGTTGGGATTCATGGTTCCCTCAATGAACTGTAGCTCCCCAGTACTCATGCATAGAGCACTCACGTAGCCCCCAGACCATGACATTCCCACCAACCCCCCCCCCCCACCACTTTAACCTCTGCAGCAATGCTGACAGCACTCATATGTCTATTTTCCAAAGACAACCTCTGGATATGATGCTGAGCATGTGCACTCAACTTCTTTGGTTGACCAATGCAAAGCCTGTTCTGAGTGGAACCTGTCCTGTTAAACTCCTGTATGGTCTTGGCCACCATGCTGCAGCTCAATTTCAGGGTCGTGGCAATCTTTTTATAGCCTAGGACAGTGATGGCGAACCTTGGCACCCCAGATGTTTTGGAACTACATTTCCCATGATGCTTATCTACACTGCAGTGTAGTTGAGCATTATGGTAAACGTAGTTCCAAAACATCTGGGGTGCCAAGCAGTGGCGTCACTATGGTTGGTGTCACCTGGTGTGGTATAACATGGTGTCATCCCCCCTCAGGATGGGGGTGGCTCAGTCAGCTAATATAAATTATATAGTGAGTGTTGTCTGTCTGATGGGGGGGGGGGGGTGCTGCTGGACACAGATATATTATATTAGAGTTAGCTGGTTTGGTGTAAAGGAAAATGTCATCACCGTTGGGAGGGTGTCACCCCTCTAGCAGGTGTCACCTGGGTGTGGACCGCACCCCCCTAGCAACGCCTCTGGTGCCAAGGTTCGCCATCAGTGGCCTAGGACATCTTTATGTGGAGCAACAATTATTTTTTTCAGATCCTCCGAGAGTTCTTTGCAAGAGGTGCCATGTTAAACTCCCAGTGACCAGTATGAGAGAGTGAGAGCCATAAGACCAAATGTAACACACCTGCTCCTCATTCACACATAAGACCTTGTAACAATAATGAGTCACATGACACCAGGGAGGGAAAATAGCTAATTTGGCCCAATTTGGACATTTTCACCTAGGGGTGTACTTACATTTGTTTCCAGCAGTTTAGACATTAACCCCTTAGGCCGCGTACACACGATCAAATTTGTCCGCTCAAACTGGTCCGACGGACCAGTTCAGCAGACAAATCTGATCGTGTGTATGGGCTAGCGGACATGTCCGACCGGCGGACAAATTTTAAAACATGTATTAAAATTTGTCCGCTCAGAACATGTTCGTCGGATATGTCTGCTGGTCAGTACACTCACTCATGGATTCGACGCATGCGCGGAAGTATTTTTCTTCCTGGTGCGGTGGCGTCAACGTCACCGCCACGTCACCGCGCTGTCTGCCGGCAGGGATTTTGATCCGATGGTGTGTACAATCCGGAGGGCACATGTCCGCTGGAAACGGTCCGTCGGACCGTTTCAGCGGATAAGTCCTCCGTGTGTACACGGCCTAAAGGACCGCCGCATGTACATTTACGTCAACGTATATATATGTGCCTGCCTTGACGTGGGTCGGGGGTCCGATCAGGACCCCCCCGGTACATGCGGCGGTCCCCGTGGCTGGCCGAGCGATCTAGGATGAGGGGGCGGCTATTCGTTTTTGTCCGCCCCCTCCGGATCGCTCCCAGCCAATCCGCAATGCTTCCCCGCCCTGTCACTTCCTCCTCCTGTGTAAACACAGGAAGAGGGAAGTGATGTGATCTCTGCTCTCGGCTGTATTTTTAACCGCTGCTGAGGAGAGATCACAACACACAGTAAGTCTGCACAACACCACACTGACACCAGAACACACAGGCAGACTTAACCCCTTGTGATCCCCACCCCCTCCCCCCCTGTCACAGTGTCACTGAATGCAGTGATCATATGTATGATTACTGCAGTTAGTGTCAGTGTGACAGGCAGTTAGTGTTAGGTTCAGGGTAGCCCCTGTACCCCCCCTAATAAAGTTTTAACCCCTTGATCACCGCCCTAGTTAACCCTTTCACTCCCTATTGCCAGCGTCACTAAGCGATCATTTTTCTGATCGCTGTATTAGTGTCGCTGTTCCCGCTAGGTAGCTATTTTTTTTTATTGTGATTTTTTTTTTACTAAAGACATGTGGTTAAATACATTTTGGCCTAAATGTTTGACTAAAATTTAGTTTATTTGATTTTTCTTATAACAAAAAGTAAAAAATATTGTTTTTTTTTATCACAAATGTCGCTCTATTTTTGTATATAGCGTAAAAAATAAAAATCGCAGAGGCGATCAAATACCACCAAAAGAAAGCTCTATTTGTAGGAAGAAAAGGACGCAAATTGTGTTTGGAAACCACGTCGCACGACCTCGCAATAGTCTGTTAAAGTGACGCAGTGCCGAATCGCAAAAAGGGGCCTGGTCCTTTACCTGTATTTTGGTCCGTGTCTTAAGTGGTTAATGGCTGTGTGTTGAGTTATTTTGAGGGGACAAAAAATGTACACTGTTATACAAGCTGTAAACTCACTACTCTAATTTTTGTAGCAAAGTGTAATTTCTTCAATGTTGTCACATGAAAAAGTAAAATAAAATATTTACAAAAATGTGAGGGGTGTACTCACTTTTGCAAGATACTGTATATATTTAAAAGAAAAGATGGACTCATGTAAATGTATTATATATAGATGATTTCTATACTGTATTCAGATATTTATTTATGCACTATAATTTTAAAGTTTGTTGAAGTTTTTTTTTGTGACTATGTACTGTATGTTCATCTGGACACAAATGATGCTAAAAATTATTCATTCACCAGTAATATTGACAGTTTGGTTTTTCACACATTAATCTTATTTGTACTTCTTTTACGTTTATTTATAGTATGGGAAGTGTTCTAAAAGAAATTGCTGGTTTTACCATTTTGCTGTCTCTATGAATGGTATTATTCAGAAGTTTTAGGCAGGTGTGTAGAGTTAATGTGAAGTAAGAATGGTTTAGAAATTGCCTTAATTGCCCTATTCTGAACAGCTGAAGTTTTCCAACGCCCTAAACCTTTCTGGCTATTTCTGCAGCCGACACCTAATAGTAATTGGTGAATTGTCTAAAGGCAGAAATGTATCTCCCATCTGTTACAACACCCACAGATTTACCTGACTTCCTATCACAATATATATATATATATATATATATATATATATACAGCCCTCAAAATTTCCACTCGCCTACTAGCATTTGGCAAGTGGATTTAAGCTTGGGGCAAGTGATGACAGGGCTGCATGACCAATCTCCCTCCAATCTGTGCCTACACTTAGAGTCCCGATAAGATTGGCGGCCGAAGAGGAAAGGTGCATGCTCGGGAAAAGTAGTCTGGTGAGCCGCGCACAGGCAGAGCAGTACACAGGTGCTCTCCTTACAATCCTCATTAAGCCATGGGACCTAACAGTATGACCTCTCTGAGCCTGCCCCCTCCCCCCGACCAATGTAGCTGGAGAGCAGAGAGCAGGGAGCAGGAAGTAATGAGTGAGGTGGAGGATTGCCACTCCGGTGCAGCGCTCACTGAAAGTTGCCCTGACATGAGAGCGGCAGCCTTCCAGTTTGTGCAGTTTTCTTCTCCTTGTGCTCTATGTAAGTGTCCAACAGTTCAGCCTGAGCACTGTGAACAGACTGGTCTCAATGTGTTCTGTGCGGTGTCAGTGTGCGCTGTGCTATGGTGTCAATGGCTGTGCAGTTGTGTGGATCTCGGCGCTGGATTGTGTGGACATGCAAGTGTGGAGCAGCACACACAGGCTCCTGATGATGAGATGAATAGGAGAGGGAGAAAGAGCGAGAGAGAGGATGGATGGGAGTTGCAGAGGAGACAGCAAGAGAATGGGGATGAGACACAGTTCTAGTGCCCTGTCCCTCTGGTCTGCGTCCAGTGCCCTGTCCCTCTGGTCTGCCCCCAGTGCCATGTTACATTTTGTTGTTGGTAATATTTAATTGTGTAACTTGATTCTGCCTAAAACATTTAACAGTGTCATTCTATGAGATAATCTACGAGGGCGTGTTTACAGGTGCAATTAGGTGCAGGGCAGGGTATGAATTAGGTGGGGCAACTGGTGGCGAGTAACTCTTGAGGCCTGGCTAGTAGCTCAGGACTTGAAATTTTGAGCTCCGTATATATATATATATATATATATATATATATATATATATATATATATATATAAAACTTGTTTTGTTTATCAATGTGTTTTTTTTTGAGTCAGAGAACAGAAGAAAAATCTAAATGAAAACAATATTTGGCTTCAAAACAGCATTGATTCTTTAAGGTCCCTTTCACACTCGGGCGTTTTTTAGACGGTACAGCGCTAAAATAGCGCTGCTATACCGCCTAAAAAAATGTTGCCCTGTAGTCTTCAATGTGAAATCCTGAAGGCTTTCATACTGAAGCGGTGCGCTAGCCGGACCGCTCCAAAAGTCCTGCTAGCCACTTCTTTGGAGCGGTATAGAAGCAGGGTGTTTACAGCTCCTTCCCATTGAAATCAATAGGAAACCGTGGTAATACTGCCCGCAATGCGTCTCTGCAGAGGCACATTGCGGGCAGTATTAACCCCTTTTACTGCTGCTAGTGGGGGATAATACCGCACCGCTAGCGGCCGAATACCGCGGTTAAAAGACGGTATAGCGGTGCTAAAAATCGCGCTGCTATACCGTCACCACGCCTCCCGCTGCAATGTGAAAGCAGCCTTAGGTACATTTGCACACAGCTTTTGAAGGGAATCATCAATAGTCAACAATATGTGTACATATTAAATTTGTTTTTAAATTTGGATGCAAATAAATATTTTGTTTTTAATAATAATAATTAAAGATCAGTTAAATGCAGAAAACAACAACATAACATTAAAAATCACACAAAAATGTAAACAATTTGGTATCAGAATGTGAATAACATTAGGTGACAGTCGCACACATTTCTCTGCCTAGACACAAAGAACAGCAAGCAGTTGTTTTCTTTGGAATCCATGCCAGTCTAAAAAACCTTCGAAACTGTTGGGGAAATGATGCAAAGATTGCATAAATGTATTAGCAGTAAAAGTGATTGAGTTTTGATGAAATGATACAACATAAAGTCGTGTTCTGGCTTATGTGTTTATATCTAATAATGAGCTAAATCCTGCATATACATTGTTATGTTACCTTTAAACTGACGAGCTCTAGTCATCACTCTCTAGAAAGACATCTGTTTTCACTTCAGGGGTTATTCTGAGCTGTTATTTGTCTGTGATGTTCAGCACCTATCTTGGACAGCCCAAAAAGACAGATATTCCTCTGGCATGCTTTAATGACACCGACAAGGAGAAAAGCCAATTTATTTTTACAAAGGTAACAGCACATATGTCTTCACTGACTGTTTGTTTTGCTGATGCTTTGCAAAAGAAATTACATTTATTGGAAATGTTTTATCAAAATCTATATTTTTTTGTAAAGTCTTCTAATACAAATGAGCAGGAATCTATGCCCCTGTAGATGTTTTAATTTGGTAATTGAAAGTTGTTTCCTGTGGGGAAGGTAAAGTTCTATAGAAAATAGTTACACTCTAATAAGAACAGCAGTAACAGTAATAATAATAACAATAATAATGATAATAATAGTAGAAATGATAATAATAAAAATAAATGTCATCACTGCGGACAGGTCCCAGTATCCAAGTATGCTGATGACATATATATTATATCCTTCTTCCTGACCGTACCCACATTTGTTTTCATGGTTTTAAAAGGTTATACCGGGATTATGTCTGCAGCTGCACGCATCACCCTGATACGGCTAAAAGCCCCCATCGGGAGACCTGATCCACCATCCGGTGCATCCATTGGCTAGTCTGAGATCTGAACAAAGCCAGGTTCGCTCTGATCGGGTCTCCGATGTAAAATCCCAGAAGGCAAATTCACAGTGTTGCCAACCCCATGAAGTAAAATTTACTGGTAGAAAGCCAAAATTTACAAGCGGCACCAATTTTTTACTGGCAAAATATCATTACTTTTACTGACAGATTCACATTCTTTACTGGCACTGCAAAAAAGTACCTACATTTTTTTTTTTGTGCTAAACAGTGCAAATGTCACTATTTTAACTATAAACACATAGCTAGTGCTATTAGCAATGTGTTTAAGTTAAACAAAAGTCAAAAAAACAAATTTCTCAATTTACGTGAATGTTAGGATACTATAAACTTACCTTAGAGTCTCAGGATTCCCCCTTACAGTGCAAGGGAACTCTTATGTAAAGGGAAACGCTGCAGATCATGATGTAAGGGGGAACACTGATGTGGGGGGCTCAGGTGACCAGAGACCACCTTCTGTAGAGTGAATACACTAAGGTAAGGGGGGGTTACTAATATAGGGGGGAACCTTCATATCAATGCCCCCTTACATTATTGTATTCCCTCCCCTCCTTACTTCTGTGACCCCCCTTAGACTGGCCTGACGGCTCCAGCTTGGCGGATATGGTTTTATTCTATAGATTCCTCTCCACAGTCTACACATGTCTGTCTCTTCCCGTAACCTCCATTCTGGTGGCGCTCCCACTCTTGACTCCTTTCTAGGATCCTAGACCAAAGGAGAACGAAGATTTGCAGTCCAAGGACCTAGACTGTGGAACGCATTACCAACTAATATCTGAACGGAAGTGAATCACCTTGCCTTTAGAAATAAACTCGAGACCCATCTTTTCTAAAGGCTAAATAGAAGGAAATGGATACCAAGCGCCTTGAGGTGATTCAGTTTGCATTTGTAGCGCTATATAGGTTATTAACTCACTGACTCACTCATCCTCCCCAGAGACTGTAGACTTGATAAAAGACAAGAGATGAACAGAGGCTGCAGACATACTACAGGAGGTGGACAGAGGCTGCGAACATGATACAGGAGGTGGACAGAGGCTGCAGTCATACTACAGGAGGTGGACAGAGGCTGCGGTCATACTATAGGAGGTGGACAGAGGCTGTGGACATGATACAGGAGGTGGACAGAGGCTATGAACATGATGGTGTCCTCCCCCCTCTCACAGTAGCCTCCTCCTCTTTCCACCATCATATTACTTCTCCACATCATCAGTGTGCTGTGTTCTCCTCTTGTGCCCCTTTCACTACTCCACAGGTCAGGGCTGCCCGTAAATCTACGGGCAGTTGGCAACATTGCGACGTTACTTCCGGTTTAAAAAGGTTGCCAATGGCGTCAATTTAAAAAAAATGACAGACCCTGATCCCTCCATAAAGCATACCTGTTACCACCTATTACTGTCAAAGGGATGTTTACATTCCTTGTGACAGCAATACAAGTGATCAGATTTTCTTTAAAGGGACAATGTAAAGAAAAATAAATAAATAAAATAAATAAGATTTAATTTTTTTAAAGCGCCCCCCCAGTCCCGTGCTTGCACAGCAAAGAAAGTGCATATGTAAGTCACGCCCGCAAATGTTAACGGTGTTCAAATTGCCGTGATCGTCAGAGTGAGAGCAATAATTCTAGAATTTTTTTTTCTGTAGTACGAGAATTTTCGTGACTTTAATAGCCTATTTAATTTATACTTGCGACTATTAAGTGAAAAAAGTCATAGATCTGTCGTACGATATTTGGATCGCGTGTACAGGGCATTAAGCAAGGTACAGTAAAACAAGTCAATCACAATGACCCATCTCTTGTCACCCTGTACATGCAGTACTCCTAATATTTTTTGCACTAAATTCAATGTACCTAAATATCACTCATGTTTGGCTCTAGCTTTTCAGAACTGAACTTGAGATGTTGCAGATGATTTTAGTGTTTTTTTTAAACATGGACAGCAATATCATCTAAAGCTGCTTCTCCTTGATTTGGACTATAGAACACGTACCTCTTTCCTCATATCCAAAGCATAGGGATTAATGTTTTTTTAGTTTTCAGAGGAGAACTGGACAGGACCGGGCACTGCTTGGAATTTTAGTGTAGCAGAGACAGACTGCAGAGGAAGTATCACACATTTGGAACAAAACACTTTCAGTGGCATATTTCCCAGACCATAAGGGAGCACATAACAGAAATGTATTGCCAGGATTTACATGCTCTTTAACCCCCCTGGCTGTATTCCCGAGTCTGACTCGGGGTTATATTTCTGTGCTGAGATCGGTAACCCCGAGTCAGAATCGGGCTCGTTTCGCAGCATCCATAGGCATGGTTTACTTACCTTGTCCCTGGATCCAGCGATGCATCCCTGCTGTGTGAGCGAGCGGCGTCCTCGCTCGATTCACACAGTGTCTGTGTGCCACCGAGCTCCATTCCCTGCGACGTTACGACGCACGAGAACTGAGAACAGCACCAAATTCAAAAAAGTAAACAAACACTATACATACAGTATACTGTAATCTTATAGATTACAGTACTGTATGTATAAAATGCACACCACCTTTTTTCCCTAGTGGTCTGCCCTGTGCCCTACATGTTATTTTGTATAATAAAAACATTTTTTTTCTGCCTGGAAACTGGAGATTGTCCATAGCAACCAAAAAGTGTCCCTTTATGTCAAAAATGAATTATAATCACTTGCAGAATTGAGCGATAGCGATTTGTGGGGAAATTCGTCATAAAAAAATAAAAGTAATAAAAGCGACAATTCTGCAACTGAGCAAATTTCAGTGATTTTGAATCAATTACAATTATTGAATAATTTTTATTATAATTATATTATTATTTGTTATAATTATTTATTATATTATAATTTATATATATTTTTTTAAATGTCATACCCCTACTAGACTCTTGTTTGGTCAGATTTAAGTGAGTTATTCCTAAGAATTACAGGCCTACAGTATAAAACGCCAAATTTCCTTGCAAATAATGGTACCGCTTTCAGCACCTAAAACCAAAAGGAATCATACCGCCAGGGAGGTTAACAAGCCCATGCGGTTAACTTACTAAAACTGGAGAGTGCAATGTCTAGTGCAGGTGCACATGGTAGCCAATCGACTTTTAACTTCAGATTGTTCAATTAAGCTTGAACAAAAAACCTGGACGCTGGTTGGTTTCTAAGCAGACTTGCACCAGTTTTTGGAAATCAACCCCTATATATACATTGACAACCAAGTGTATAAGAGAATTGGCAGAAAACTTTAAACTCAAAACTTTTGTGTCATTTGGTTGTTTTTTTGCCTTGTAAGTCAATAATTGCCACTAAGGGCATGCACTTTGTTTTCATCTTTCTAAACCAATAGGTGGTCCTATTACCTTTTTCGCAAAAGAGTTGTCCCCAGGTTTTTCATGACATTCCTATTCATCACTTCTTTGTGCATCTTACAAGTTATTTATTGCTTGTACAGTGGCTAGCAGTTTAAAAAAGAACACCAAAATTATAATCTCTTTCTTTGCTGTATTTTATTTTCTCCAAAAGAGTAACTCTATCTACAGTGTAGCTTACAGTTAATTTTTATATCCTTAAAAGATTATTACATTTTTTCATATAACACATTTTAAACTCAATTAGATGCAAACATATCCAATAGGTATATTAAGATGAATACAGATTGGATTTTGGTCCCCAAACCAAAAAACAAGAAAGGAGGGGTTTGCAGACAATTGGGACTAATTGGACTACGGTAAACAGTTATAAGAATGTACGAATAAAAGTAATTAGACATTTTATTCACACAGAAGGAAACAATAAATAAAAACAAAAATACAATTAATACAATTAAAAATAGTGACAATCCAGATGTATCACCCCAGTGGTCAACCCCTGAGGAGGGAGGTCACGCTGGGGATAGGAGTCACTGTGGGGTGTCTGGACTAGTTTCGCAGCCATTGCTGCTTCATCAGGAGAACAATCTACGACCCCATAGTCTGCGGAGGCAGAAATTCCGGATGAGATCTCCTGTGGCGACCAGGGGGGCATATATGTGATGAATATTGGTGAATAACAAAAGTAGGGGTCCCGGGAAAGAGACCCAGCCAAGGCGTCCATCACACTGGGTCCTGGTATCGCTGCCACTCTACCCAGTGGACAGTTATCTTTGGCCACAACTGGAAGGTGTAGTGCGATTATTGGTCCCACTCATTATTAGCAGTGCTCCCGCTTCTTCCTAACCACTATGTTGTCCCAGCACCAGCCTTGGCTGGGTCCCTTTCCCAGGGACCCCTTACTTCTGTTATTCACCAATACAGATACTAAGTCCATTCACATATATGACCCCCTGGTCGCCACAGGAGAACTCATCTGGAACTTTTGCCTCCGCGGACTGTGGGGGTCGTAGATTGTTCTCCTGATGAAGCAGCAATGGCTGCGAAACTAGTTGAGACACCCCACAGTGACACCTATCCCCAGCGTGACCTCCGCCCTCAGGGGTTGACCACTGGGGTGATACATCTGGATTGCCATTATTTTTTATTGAATTAATTGTATTTTTGTTTTTATTTATTGTTTCCTTCTGTGTCAATAAAATGTATAATTACTTTTATTCGTACATTCTTATAGTCTAATTTGCCTGCAAACCCCTCCTTTCTTGTTTTTTGGTTTGGGGACCAAAATCCAAATTTTTATTCAATTTGATCTCTGGATGATGGTACTTGTATTTATCATTACACACTTAGGCCCAGATTCACGTACATCTGCGCATTATTGGACCGGTGTAGCGCACCGCCTTTACGTTAGACTTGCGCAATTTTGCCGCGTAACCACCCTATTCTCGTAGCTTTTGCGCAGAAAATTGCGCATTCGTAACGTTATTTCAGAGGCGTAAGGCGGAGTAATACAAATTGGGAAGGACGTGGGCGTGTTACATTGAAATGAGCCGTGACCCCATGCAAATGAAGGGCCGGCAGGCTCGCGAATGCGCGCTTGAAGGAGACCATGGTCAGCTCCGCTGTGCGCATGCTCACAACTCGGGAGCGGCGCAATCAGTGAAATTGGAAATGGACTAGGGCAACTTTGTGAACTACGCAAACAGCATAAATAGACAGACACAAACGCACTTGCATTGCAAAAGTACATCCCTTTGTCCCTTCCCATTTAACCAAGTGCTTTTGTCCTGTTGTTCGTTGCGTTGTGTTTTGTAGGTGTCAGATTAGTGTTCTGTGTGATCAAGTGTTTGTTAGTAGATCTTTGAAAGTGTTTTTTGATAAGTGTTTGAGAGACTGTTTGTTTGATATATTTCTGTTCGTTTGTTTTCTTGCTGATTTTTTGCTGTTTGTTTTTGTGACTGTTTCTTGCTGAGTGCTTGTGTGATTTTTTGGGTGTTAGTTTTCTCTTTGTGTGTGTTCTTGCTTGATTGGTTGTGCTTGTTTTTGTGAGTGATTTTTGTTGACTGGGAGTGAGTTTTTTTGGAAGTATGACAGAGAGAAAGCGAAAGCTCAATTTTACTGTGGGGGAAAAAATAATTCTTGCCCGGGCCATTAGCGATTATGGGCGTTTCCTTCACGGCCCAGACAGTGCCAACACCACCCCGGCCAGGAGGAGGGAGATTTTGGACCTCATCACTGATTAGGTCAATTCAGCGGGGGAGGGGGAGACACGGACCCGGTCTGGGATTGACAAAAAAATTAATGACCTCCGGCGTCTGGTCAAACAGAAGCTGTCCAAAATGCATGCCCATGCCAGGGGCACAGGAGGGGGCCCACCATGCCGTATTAGGCTGACAGTGGAGGAGCGTGTGGTGGCCCTGACCTTTGATCGGCATGAAGTTGAGGGCCTGCCCGGCTTTGACTCAAGTCAATATGTGGCAAGTGTGTGGATCCTCCAACCTGTGAATGTTTTGTGTCATCCACAGATGTGCAGGAGGGTGCAGGGCCATCTGGCCTGACCGCACCATCCCCAGGACAGCAGCCTAATGAGGCCCCCCCAACAAGGCCGGAGTCCGCGGAGGAGGTTCAAGAGGAGGAGGAGAATCATGAGGAGGAGGAGTCCATGTCAGGCACTGGACTTTTGGTTTTTGAGGACTCTTCCCCTCTGGCTGGCAGCAGGCAGCCCTCCCTAAGGGGGAGCCCCCCCCTCCTCCCCCAACATGGCTCCCCTCCCAAGGGCCTCCCCTTCTCCCCGGCCACAAGCATCAGCTGGAGGCAGGATTTCGTCCCAGAACACCAGGGGGTTGGCCGATCTCCTGCCCGCCACTCTGAGAAGGGACCAGGCCCTTCAGACCCGCCACCTGGGACAGGTCAGCCAGACATTGGTACGGATGGAGGAGAGCCTGTCCTCCATCAAGGATATAACCTGGACTCCCACTCCCGGGCTTTCACAACCTGCCTAAACGACCTGCAGACTACATCAGCAGGCGTTGGGCAGGATGTGAGGGCCCTTACCCAGGCTATCCAGGCCAACACGGCAACACTTGGTGCTGCCCTAGACTGAATAGCCGTGGCCTTGGAGGGCAGGCCGCCAGGTGGGCAGAGATCAGGGGCTGCTCCTCCTTCCCCGGTTTTGCCCCCCCATGAGTCTCCCCTGAGGAGCCGGGGCCGTGGCCGGGGGCGCCCCAGGCGTGGCTCACGCAAAGGGCAATAATTTGTTTTTCCCCCTTTTTTTTTGCTGGAAAATTTTTGATTTTGCTGGTCATTTTTTTTTTTTGGGTTGTGAATGCTGTTTGAATGTGAGGGTGACATTCCTGCCGGAAAAGGGGTGTCACCCTCAATTTTGGTGGAGAAGGGTTCCCCAGGACCAGGGAGAAGTTATCCCCAGGTCCGTGTGAATGGTGTATGAATGTACAGTGACATAATTGGAGCCTTGGCGTGGCGTTGCTGCTCACAAGTCCTGCATGGTGGACTGATGCCAATCCAATTTGATGTGGATGTGGGGTGTGTGTGCTAGGGACCACAGTGGTGTGCATGCATGCATTCTCGTTGTGCCATGATTAATGTGTGTGTTTAACGTGCAAAGATGTCCAATGTGAGCTGTCTCCTGGCTGCTCTTCCCTCAGAAGACGGGGGACCTTCGTTTAGGGGGGGATTGTCTGGTTCAGGGGTCAGGTCATCACGTAGGTCAATCTGCAGGCCCTTTCTTACTGCAAAGTTGTGCAGCATGCAACATGCACCGATGATCTGGCACACGAAGTTTGGGGAATACAAGAGGCTACCCCCAGACTTATCCAGGCATCGGAAACGTGACTTCAGGAGGCCAAAGGTGCGCTCCACCACTGCTCGTGTTTGGGCATGTGCTTGATTGTATCTTTCCTCTCCTGGGGTTTGGGGGTTCTGGATAGGAGTCATGAGATGGGGTTCCAGTGGATATGCAGAGTCACCTGTAAGGGAAAAGACAGGAGGATGTTAGTCATGCATGTGCCCCTTGTGATGTGTGCATCATGGGAGGGGATAGTCATGCCTGCCACCCATGTCACTCACCAACCAGCCAGGTGTCCCCATACACGTTCTGATCGAATTCCATTCGGATTTGGCATTGATTGTATATGTAGCTGTCATGGCTGGACCCTGGGTGTTTGGCACGGACGTGCCATATGAGGCCTTGGGCATCGACTATCACCTGTACGTTGATGGAATGCCAATGCTTCCGATTGCGGTACATGTGCTCTGTCTCCTGGGGGGGCTGGAGTGCCACATGTGTGCAATCAATGGCCCCCACGGTGCGTGGGAATCTGGCAATTCTGTAGAAATCTGTCATTGCCTTCAGCCGCAGGTCCTCAGTGGTGGGTTTGATGATTTGGTTGGCCATGCATCTGAGAATTGCAGGGACAACCTGGTGCACACATCTGCTCATGGAGGATTGTGCCATCCCAGCCACCACTCCACTTGTACGCTGAAAAGAGCCACTGGCAAGGAAATGGAGTGTTGCCATGACCTTGACCAGTGGCTGCACTGCATGTGAGCGGTGTGTTGGGCTGGTGATGTCCTCCTGCAGGGTTGTGGTTAATTCCAGGATGACATGAGGGGTGAATCTGAAGATGCGATACACCTCAGAATCACTCATGCCAAACAGGTCTATGCGGGTGCGGTATATCCTCTCCCGTGCCATCCTCCGTGCCATCCTCCGTGCCCTCATCCTTCTTTGTTCATCTAAAGTCAGTAGTATAGCTATGCGCGACGATGCCCCTGGCATGTTGGCATACAGATTGTTGTGCAACACGTGTGACTGCTGAGCTCCTCACTAACAGTGTTGCTTTATCTAACAAGTAGAATTTTTTTTTTTTTAGACCAGCTTTTATATGCTCTAATTTTAGACAGGACATTTTGCTGGATCCCCGTAAGTCTCTCATTAGCATATTTGACTAGCAAATCAATGGTCTGTCTAGCGCAGTTTTGCGCGGACGGATGCGCCTGTCTAACGAAATTACGCCGGACCAAAAAAAGTCGATTTCTTGCGTATCTCGTTTTGGGGATGCCGTGCATCGAAACGCACGCGCACATTTCGACTTACGCACGCGCATCTCCTGTTGCGCAGGCGTAATCGCTCTGTGAATCTGGGCCACAATATTTTAGAGGCTAATTTATTCAGGTATATTAAGATGTTTGTAAAATGGCTTACAGAGGAAAGCAGTTATTTTAATTCAAACACAAAATGAATAAAATGAATAAATGAATAACAATAAAATAACATCAAAGGAGAAAAAAATACAAATCAATGCATTAGAGATGCTTAGTATAGATTTCTGTGGATGCTTCTATAACAGTATTGGGAAAACTGTGAAATCATTCTTCACCAACTGGGCCTCTGAGACCTCTACAAGTATGTGTACGGTTTAAAAAAATGTCACTATTAATGTTAAAAAATTATATAAGCTAAAACATTTTATGTGTATGGAGGTATCTTTTTTATTTTTATTTTAATTCTCCCTTGAAAGGAAATTCTAATGTTGGTGGCACATGAGGGCAGTGAGGGTGCATGAACTGACTGCAGATCTTTTGCTTAAATGAAAATCTAGAAATCTGTCATATGGTTTCTAATGCCCTGGCCAGTAGCCATTTTGAATGTCTAGGGTATCGGGCATTTCAGGGAAAATTTGTCAACACTAGAGTTAAGCGGACACCTGGATGTTTGGGTTCGGCGGAACTTCGGAAAAAAGTCTGGGTTCGGGACCCGAACTTGACCCGAACCCGAACCCCATTGAAGTGAATGGGGACCCGAATTTTTGACTACTAAAATGTCTCCAAAAAAATAAGGGAAAGGGCTAGAGGGCTGCAAATGGCAGCAAAATGTTGGTAAGAGTATGGCAAGTACTTTGCAATCAAATATGGATAGGGAAATAACATAAAATACATAAAAAAATCTTGACAAACAGGAACCTTCCCCAATGATGGGACACTATTGCTTTCACTGATACCAATGATGGGGCACTATTTCTCCTAATGACACAAATGATGGGGCACCATTCCTCCCAATGATACCAATTATGGGGCACTATTTCTCCCACTGACACAAATGATGGGGCACTATTCCTTCCAATGATGGGGCACTATTTCTCCCACTGACACAAATGATGGGGCACTATTCCTCCCAATGATGCGGCACTATTTCTCCCACTGACACAAATGATGGTAAACTATTCCTCCCAATGATACCAATGATGGTAAACTATTCCTCCCACTGATACCCATGATGCGGCACTATTTTTCCCACTGACACAAATTTTGGGACACTATTCCTCCCAATGATACCAATGATGGGGCACTATTTCTCCCACTAACACAAATTATGTGACACTATTCCTCCCACTGATACCAATAATGGGGCACTATTTCTCCCATTGACACAAATGATGGGACACTATTCCTCCCACTGATACCAATGATGGGGCAATATTTCTCCCACTGACACAAATGATGGGACACTATTCCTGCCAATGATACCAATGATGGGACACTATTCCTCCCAATGATACCAATGATGGGGCACTATTTCACCCACTGACACAAATGATGGGACACTATTCCTCCCAATGATTGCAATGATGGGGCACTATTTCTACTACTGACACAAATGATGGGACACTATTCCTCCCACTGATACCAATAATGGGATACTATTCCTCTTACTGATACCAATGACAGGGCACTATTTCTCCCACTGACACAAATGATGGGACACTATTCCTGTCAATGATACCAATGATGGGACACTATTCTGATGCAATTAGATTTGTGAAGTAGGACTGACTCCTAACTAATTCTCTCCCTATAAGCACAATCAGGAACCTTTCCCTTAAGGTAGCTAGGGATGAACCGAACACCCCTGCGTTCGGTTCGCACCAGAACCTGCGAACAGACCAAAAGTTCGTGTGAACTTTAGAACCCTGTTAAAGTCTATGGGACTCGAACATTTGAAATCTAAAGTACTCATTTTAAAGGCTAATATGCAAGTTATTGTCCTAAAAAGTGTTTGGGGACCTGGGTCGTTTTTTCTGGAGCAGTGATTTTAATAATGCTTAAAGTGAAACAATAAAATTAAAATATTCCTTTAAATTTCGTACCTGTGGGGGGTGTATAGTATGCCTGTAAAGTAGCGCTTGTTTCCTGTGCTTAGAACTGTCCCTGCACAAAATGTAATTTCTGAAGGAAAAAAGTCATTTAAAATCACTCACCTTAGGGTCTGGTGTGGATATTAGGGGGAACCCTGCGTCAAATAAAAAAAATGATGTGGGGGTTCCCCCCAAATGTCCATTCCAGACCCTTCAGGTCTGGTATGGATTTTGAGGGGAACTTCACCCCAAATTTAAAAAAAATGCCGTGGACCACTAACATTTTTTTTATGAATGACTTTTCTCTGTATTGCCGGATGCCGACAATTCATTATAGCCGCGAGAGATTTTAAATTACTTTTTTTCCTTCAGAAATGAAACTTTGTGCAGGGACAGTTTTAAGCATGGGAAACAAGCGCTACTTTACAGGCATACTATACACCCCCTCCCCCCCAGGTACGAAATTTAAAGGAATATTTCACTTTTATTGTTTCACTTAAATTAATTATCAAAATCACTGCTGCCCAAAAAACTGCAGTTTTTAAAACTTTTTTTTGCATTGATACATGTCCCCTGGGGCAGGACCCGGGTCCCCAAACATTTTCTATTACAATAACTTGCATATTAGCCTTTAAAATTAGCACTTTAGATTTGAAACGTTTGAGTCCCATAGACTTTAACAGCGAACACCCCAAATAGTTCGCTGTTCGGCGAACAGGCAATGCTCGAAGCTCATCCCTAACAGTAGCTAATGCAGAGTATGTTACAGGAACATATGCAGTGCTGGTGCAATATGCAGAGTATCTGACAGGAACATATGCAGTGCTGGTGCAATATGCAGAGTATCTGACAGGAACATATGCAATGCTGGTGCAATATGCAGAGTATGTCACAGGAACATATGCAATGCTGGTGCAATATACAGAGTATCTGACAGGAACATATGCAATGCTGATGCAATATGCAGAGTATCTGACAGGAACATATGCAATGCTGGTGCAATATGCAGAGTATCTGACAGGAACATATGCAATCATGGTGCAATTAGAATTGTGAAGTAGGACTGACTCCTATATATTTCTCTGCCTATAAGCACAATCAGGAACCTTCACCCTAAATTATGTAATGCAGAGTATCTGACAGGAACATATGCAATGCTGCTGCAATTAGGTTTGTGAAGTAGGACTGACTCCTATATATTTCTCTGCCTATAAGAACATCAGGAACCTTCACCCTAAATTATCTAATGCAGAGTATCTGACAGGAAATATGCAGTGCAGCTGCAATTAGATTTGTGAAGTAGGACAGACTCCTATCTAATTCTCTCCCTATAAGAACATCAGGAACCTTTCCCTACAGTAGCTAATGCTATGTAGATCGCTGAGTATTGTAATTCAATTTCTGAAGCAGGACAAATCTATCCCTGAGAGCAGCAGCAGCCTTTCCCTACCCTAGCTAAAGCAGAGTGACGAGCTGTGCTGTGTGTCTCTAGCTTATATAGAGGCTGGGTCACATGCTCAGTCACATGCTGCACTAGCCAATCACAGCCATGCCATTAGTAGGCATGGCTGTGATGGCTTCTAGGTAAAACAAGCGGCCATTGGCTGTCGTTCAGCACGCCGTTACATAGCCGAACTCCGAACCCGAACTTTCAGCAAATTTTTCGGGTGCGGGTCCAAAAAAAACAAAGTTCGGTACGAACCCGAACTTTACAGTTCAGGTTCGCTCAACCCTAGTCAACACCAATAATCTGTCATATTGTATGGCAGCTCTGAAAATTTGACTGATCATATATTGCAACATATTGTATATTTGTTTAGAAATATGACATTTTGCAGAATCATATTATTATTAGCACTATATAGGTGTATATGTCATCCTATCTTCTATATCATTATAGCTGAGTTACTGTGTTGTGGGTTATATTTGTTGTCTACATGAATTAGGTTCAATTTACAATTTATTAAGTAACTTTTTTAACTTATTTAGCGTTACTTTCTTACCATGTAATAACGTTTAAGTTGTAAATGTGCATGGAAAAATGTTGTGCAGTATACGCATCAGTACCAGGTATGAACACAAATCCACTCATGCACAAAGTTACATGGTGCAAAAATGAAACCAAAATAAATTCAGCATTGTTAATCCTGAATGCAAATAAGCCACACCAATTTGCAGAACCACTTTTTAGAATCTAAAAGCAATCATTTAGAATGACTATGGTGGGCAAGACAGATCGCTCTTGGAATTCTGGCTTTGATCATTATCTCATGTGTGAAATGCTCATGAGTCTAATGTAATATTTTGCTTTACCCTTTGTGCTTGAATTCTAGAGGCGGAAAACAGAAGACATTCTGCATCACACAGTATAATCAACATCTAACAAAAAACAAAGATTGTTCTTGCCACACCATTTAAAACAACAGACAACTCCAATAATCTAAATGAGAAACATATTGAGATTATCTGAGGTTTTTTTTTTTGCATGCTAGTATCCCTATATAAAATGAATAGGTTACTAAAGATCCGAAAATTCTCGCATGACAGAATACAAATTCAGAAGTGATGTAGTGTATTGCATTGTATTTGTATTGTCATTTTGGACAAAAACTGTATTGGTTAACCACTTAAGGACCAGGCCTATTTTTTACACTTGGTGTTTACACATTAAAATTATTATTTTTTTTTGCTATAAAATTACTCAGAACCCCCTAACATTATATATATTTTTTCAGATACCCTAGAGAATAAAATGTTGGTCGTTGCAATATTTACGCCGAGTAAATTGATACCCAACCGGTCATGCTTCAAAATTGTGCCCGCTTGTGGAATGGCCACAAACTTTGACACATAAAAATCTCCATAGGCAAAGTCTAAAAATGTCTACAGGTTACCAGTTTTGAGTTACAGAATAGGTATTTTGCTAGAAGTAGTGCTCTTGCTCTAACAATTGCGGTGATACCTCATATGTATGGTTTAAACACTTTTTACATATGGGGGGCTTTAAATTTTGTATTTATTTTTTCTTATTTATTTTTCATTTTATTTTTTATTTTTACACTGTCCCTTTAAAAACATTTTTAGGATCACTTTTATTGCTATTACAAGGAATGTAAACATCCCCTGTAATAACAAAAAACATGACAGGACCTCTTTAATGTGAATGGTTTTTGACCCCAGATTTCACATGTATACTTAAATGCAATAATAAAAAAAAAGAATAACATTTCTTTTTTTTTTCAATACCTTTTTGTTCCCCCTTTGAGACCATTGGATGGAAGCAACATTTGATGTTGCTTCCATTATCCAATGGTATGGAGTGGAGTGGCGGCCATAATTCCCTCACTTGACTTCATGCCTCAGAGGGGAAAGGATCGGATTGTCTCCACCGCTACCGGCTGTACGGGGGTGGGCACCTTTCTAAATGTCCTAATGTCGATAAAAGTGATCCTGCGGATCTGCTGCAGAGACCACTTTTATCTGAAAGCAGACCGCCCGCATTTTTTTTTAAATAAAAGGGTTATCTGCAGCCATAACAACGGTATTCAATGTCAAAGTACCGACGTATAACGACAGCTGGCAGTCTTAAAGTGGTTAAACAAAAATTGTACGAGCTGGTAACGTATGAGAAACATCTTGGCCCAGATTCACGTACATCTGCGCATTATTGGACCGGCGTAGCGCACCGCCTTTACGCTAGACTTGCGCAATTTTGCCGCGTAATCACCCTATTCTCGTAGCTTTTGCGCAGGAAATTGCGCATACGTAACGTTTTTCCAGAGGCGTAAGGAGGAGTAATACAAATGGGGAAGGACGTGGGCGTGTTACATTGAAATGAGCCGTGACCCCGTGCAAATGAAGGGCCGGCCGGCTCGCGCATGCGCGCTTGAACGAGACCATGTCAGCTCCGATGTGCGCATGCTCACAACTCGGGAGCGGCGCAATCAGTGAAATTGGAAATGGACTAGGGCAACGTTGTGAACTACGCAAACAGCATAAATAGACACACACAAACACACTTCCTTTGCAAAAGTACATCCCTTTGTCCCTTCCCATTTAACAAAGTGCTTTTGTTCTTGTTGTTCGTTGCGGTGTGTTTTGTAGTTGTCAGATTAGTGTTCTGTGTGATCAAGTGGTTGTTAGTAGATTTTTGAAAGTGGTTTTTGATAAGTGTTTGAGAGACTGTTTGTTTGATTGATATATTTCTTTTTGTTTCTTTTCCTGCTGTATTTTATTTTATTTTTTTGGGGACTGTTTCTTGGTGAGTAGTTTTCTCTGTGTGTGTGTGTTTTTTTGTGATTGGTTGTGCTTGTTTGTGTGCGTGAATTTTGTTGACTGGGACTGTTTTTTTTTGGAAGGATGACTGAGAGAAAACGAAAGCTTAATTTTACAGTTGTGGAAAAACAGATTCTTGCCCGGGCCATTAGCGAGTATGGGCGTTTCCTTCACGGCCCAGACAGTGCCAACACCACCCCGGCCAGGAGGAGGGAGATTTTGGACCTCATCACTGATTAGGTCAATTCAGCGGGGGAGGGGGAGACACGGACCCGGTCTGGGATTGACAAAAAAATTAATGACCTCCGGCGTCTGGTCAAACAGAAGCTGTCCAAAATGCATGCCCATGCCAGGGGCACAGGAGGGGGCCCACCATGCCGTATTAGGCTGACAGTGGAGGAGCGTGTGGTGGCCCTGACCTTTGATCGGCATGAAGTTGAGGGCCTGCCCGGCTTTGACTCAAGTCAATATGTGGCAAGTGTGTGGATCCTCCAACCTGTGAATGTTTTGTGTCATCCACAGATGTGCAGGAGGGTGCAGGGCCATCTGGCCTGACCGCACCATCCCCAGGACAGCAGCCTAATGAGGCCCCCCCAACAAGGCCGGAGTCCGCGGAGGAGGTTCAAGAGGAGGAGGAGAATCATGAGGAGGAGGAGTCCATGTCAGGCACTGGACTTTTGGTTTTTGAGGACTCTTCCCCTCTGGCTGGCAGCAGGCAGCCCTCCCTAAGGGGGAGCCCCCCCCTCCTCCCCCAACATGGCTCCCCTCCCAAGGGCCTCCCCTTCTCCCCGGCCACAAGCATCAGCTGGAGGCAGGATTTCGTCCCAGAACACCAGGGGGTTGGCCGATCTCCTGCCCGCCACTCTGAGAAGGGACCAGGCCCTTCAGACCCGCCACCTGGGACAGGTCAGCCAGACATTGGTACGGATGGAGGAGAGCCTGTCCTCCATCAAGGATATAACCTGGACTCCCACTCCCGGGCTTTCACAACCTGCCTAAACGACCTGCAGACTACATCAGCAGGCGTTGGGCAGGATGTGAGGGCCCTTACCCAGGCTATCCAGGCCAACACGGCAACACTTGGTGCTGCCCTAGACTGAATAGCCGTGGCCTTGGAGGGCAGGCCGCCAGGTGGGCAGAGATCAGGGGCTGCTCCTCCTTCCCCGGTTTTGCCCCCCCATGAGTCTCCCCTGAGGAGCCGGGGCCGTGGCCGGGGGCGCCCCAGGCGTGGCTCACGCAAAGGGCAATAATTTGTTTTTCCCCCTTTTTTTTTGCTGGAAAATTTTTGATTTTGCTGGTCATTTTTTTTTTTTGGGTTGTGAATGCTGTTTGAATGTGAGGGTGACATTCCTGCCGGAAAAGGGGTGTCACCCTCAATTTTGGTGGAGAAGGGTTCCCCAGGACCAGGGAGAAGTTATCCCCAGGTCCGTGTGAATGGTGTATGAATGTACAGTGACATAATTGGAGCCTTGGCGTGGCGTTGCTGCTCACAAGTCCTGCATGGTGGACTGATGCCAATCCAATTTGATGTGGATGTGGGGTGTGTGTGCTAGGGACCACAGTGGTGTGCATGCATGCATTCTCGTTGTGCCATGATTAATGTGTGTGTTTAACGTGCAAAGATGTCCAATGTGAGCTGTCTCCTGGCTGCTCTTCCCTCAGAAGACGGGGGACCTTCGTTTAGGGGGGGATTGTCTGGTTCAGGGGTCAGGTCATCACGTAGGTCAATCTGCAGGCCCTTTCTTACTGCAAAGTTGTGCAGCATGCAACATGCACCGATGATCTGGCACACGAAGTTTGGGGAATACAAGAGGCTACCCCCAGACTTATCCAGGCATCGGAAACGTGACTTCAGGAGGCCAAAGGTGCGCTCCACCACTGCTCGTGTTTGGGCATGTGCTTGATTGTATCTTTCCTCTCCTGGGGTTTGGGGGTTCTGGATAGGAGTCATGAGATGGGGTTCCAGTGGATATGCAGAGTCACCTGTAAGGGAAAAGACAGGAGGATGTTAGTCATGCATGTGCCCCTTGTGATGTGTGCATCATGGGAGGGGATAGTCATGCCTGCCACCCATGTCACTCACCAACCAGCCAGGTGTCCCCATACACGTTCTGATCGAATTCCATTCGGATTTGGCATTGATTGTATATGTAGCTGTCATGGCTGGACCCTGGGTGTTTGGCACGGACGTGCCATATGAGGCCTTGGGCATCGACTATCACCTGTACGTTGATGGAATGCCAATGCTTCCGATTGCGGTACATGTGCTCTGTCTCCTGGGGGGGCTGGAGTGCCACATGTGTGCAATCAATGGCCCCCACGGTGCGTGGGAATCTGGCAATTCTGTAGAAATCTGTCATTGCCTTCAGCCGCAGGTCCTCAGTGGTGGGTTTGATGATTTGGTTGGCCATGCATCTGAGAATTGCAGGGACAACCTGGTGCACACATCTGCTCATGGAGGATTGTGCCATCCCAGCCACCACTCCACTTGTACGCTGAAAAGAGCCACTGGCAAGGAAATGGAGTGTTGCCATGACCTTGACCAGTGGCTGCACTGCATGTGAGCGGTGTGTTGGGCTGGTGATGTCCTCCTGCAGGGTTGTGGTTAATTCCAGGATGACATGAGGGGTGAATCTGAAGATGCGATACACCTCAGAATCACTCATGCCAAACAGGTCTATGCGGGTGCGGTATATCCTCTCCCGTGCCATCCTCCGTGCCATCCTCCGTGCCCTCATCCTTCTTTGTTCATCTAAAGTCAGTAGTATAGCTATGCGCGACGATGCCCCTGGCATGTTGGCATACAGATTGTTGTGCAACACGTGTGACTGCTGAGCTCCTCACTAACAGTGTTGCTTTATCTAACAAGTAGAATTTTTTTTTTTTTAGACCAGCTTTTATATGCTCTAATTTTAGACAGGACATTTTGCTGGATCCCCGTAAGTCTCTCATTAGCATATTTGACTAGCAAATCAATGGTCTGTCTAGCGCAGTTTTGCGCGGACGGATGCGCCTGTCTAACGAAATTACGCCGGACCAAAAAAAGTCGATTTCTTGCGTATCTCGTTTTGGGGATGCCGTGCATCGAAACGCACGCGCACATTTCGACTTACGCACGCGCATCTCCTGTTGCGCAGGCGTAATCGCTCTGTGAATCTGGGCCACAATATTTTAGAGGCTAATTTATTCAGGTATATTAAGATGTTTGTAAAATGGCTTACAGAGGAAAGCAGTTATTTTAATTCAAACACAAAATGAATAAAATGAATAAATGAATAACAATAAAATAACATCAAAGGAGAAAAAAATACAAATCAATGCATTAGAGATGCTTAGTATAGATTTCTGTGGATGCTTCTATAACAGTATTGGGAAAACTGTGAAATCATTCTTCACCAACTGGGCCTCTGAGACCTCTACAAGTATGTGTACGGTTTAAAAAAATGTCACTATTAATGTTAAAAAATTATATAAGCTAAAACATTTTATGTGTATGGAGGTATCTTTTTTATTTTTATTTTAATTCTCCCTTGAAAGGAAATTCTAATGTTGGTGGCACATGAGGGCAGTGAGGGTGCATGAACTGACTGCAGATCTTTTGCTTAAATGAAAATCTAGAAATCTGTCATATGGTTTCTAATGCCCTGGCCAGTAGCCATTTTGAATGTCTAGGGTATCGGGCATTTCAGGGAAAATTTGTCAACACTAGAGTTAAGCGGACACCTGGATGTTTGGGTTCGGCGGAACTTCGGAAAAAAGTCTGGGTTCGGGACCCGAACTTGACCCGAACCCGAACCCCATTGAAGTGAATGGGGACCCGAATTTTTGACTACTAAAATGTCTCCAAAAAAATAAGGGAAAGGGCTAGAGGGCTGCAAATGGCAGCAAAATGTTGGTAAGAGTATGGCAAGTACTTTGCAATCAAATATGGATAGGGAAATAACATAAAATACATAAAAAAATCTTGACAAACAGGAACCTTCCCCAATGATGGGACACTATTGCTTTCACTGATACCAATGATGGGGCACTATTTCTCCTAATGACACAAATGATGGGGCACCATTCCTCCCAATGATACCAATTATGGGGCACTATTTCTCCCACTGACACAAATGATGGGGCACTATTCCTTCCAATGATGGGGCACTATTTCTCCCACTGACACAAATGATGGGGCACTATTCCTCCCAATGATGCGGCACTATTTCTCCCACTGACACAAATGATGGTAAACTATTCCTCCCAATGATACCAATGATGGTAAACTATTCCTCCCACTGATACCAATAATGGGGCACTATTTTTCCCACTGACACAAATTTTGGGACACTATTCCTCCCAATGATACCAATGATGGGGCACTATTTCTCCCACTAACACAAATTATGTGACACTATTCCTCCCACTGATACCAATAATGGGGCACTATTTCTCCCATTGACACAAATGATGGGACACTATTCCTCCCACTGATACCAATGATGGGGCAATATTTCTCCCACTGACACAAATGATGGGACACTATTCCTGCCAATGATACCAATGATGGGACACTATTCCTCCCAATGATACCAATGATGGGGCACTATTTCACCCACTGACACAAATGATGGGACACTATTCCTCCCAATGATTGCAATGATGGGGCACTATTTCTACTACTGACACAAATGATGGGACACTATTCCTCCCACTGATACCAATAATGGGATACTATTCCTCTTACTGATACCAATGACAGGGCACTATTTCTCCCACTGACACAAATGATGGGACACTATTCCTGTCAATGATACCAATGATGGGACACTATTCTGATGCAATTAGATTTGTGAAGTAGGACTGACTCCTAACTAATTCTCTCCCTATAAGCACAATCAGGAACCTTTCCCTTAAGGTAGCTAGGGATGAACCGAACACCCCTGCGTTCGGTTCGCACCAGAACCTGCGAACAGACCAAAAGTTCGTGTGAACTTTAGAACCCTGTTAAAGTCTATGGGACTCGAACATTTGAAATCTAAAGTACTCATTTTAAAGGCTAATATGCAAGTTATTGTCCTAAAAAGTGTTTGGGGACCTGGGTCGTTTTTTCTGGAGCAGTGATTTTAATAATGCTTAAAGTGAAACAATAAAATTAAAATATTCCTTTAAATTTCGTACCTGTGGGGGGTGTATAGTATGCCTGTAAAGTAGCGCTTGTTTCCTGTGCTTAGAACTGTCCCTGCACAAAATGTAATTTCTGAAGGAAAAAAGTCATTTAAAATCACTCACCTTAGGGTCTGGTGTGGATATTAGGGGGAACCCTGCGTCAAATAAAAAAAATGATGTGGGGGTTCCCCCCAAATGTCCATTCCAGACCCTTCAGGTCTGGTATGGATTTTGAGGGGAACTTCACCCCAAATTTAAAAAAAATGCCGTGGACCACTAACATTTTTTTTATGAATGACTTTTCTCTGTATTGCCGGATGCCGACAATTCATTATAGCCGCGAGAGATTTTAAATTACTTTTTTTCCTTCAGAAATGAAACTTTGTGCAGGGACAGTTTTAAGCATGGGAAACAAGCGCTACTTTACAGGCATACTATACACCCCCTCCCCCCCAGGTACGAAATTTAAAGGAATATTTCACTTTTATTGTTTCACTTAAATTAATTATCAAAATCACTGCTGCCCAAAAAACTGCAGTTTTTAAAACTTTTTTTTGCATTGATACATGTCCCCTGGGGCAGGACCCGGGTCCCCAAACATTTTCTATTACAATAACTTGCATATTAGCCTTTAAAATTAGCACTTTAGATTTGAAACGTTTGAGTCCCATAGACTTTAACAGCGAACACCCCAAATAGTTCGCTGTTCGGCGAACAGGCAATGCTCGAAGCTCATCCCTAACAGTAGCTAATGCAGAGTATGTTACAGGAACATATGCAGTGCTGGTGCAATATGCAGAGTATCTGACAGGAACATATGCAGTGCTGGTGCAATATGCAGAGTATCTGACAGGAACATATGCAATGCTGGTGCAATATGCAGAGTATGTCACAGGAACATATGCAATGCTGGTGCAATATACAGAGTATCTGACAGGAACATATGCAATGCTGATGCAATATGCAGAGTATCTGACAGGAACATATGCAATGCTGGTGCAATATGCAGAGTATCTGACAGGAACATATGCAATCATGGTGCAATTAGAATTGTGAAGTAGGACTGACTCCTATATATTTCTCTGCCTATAAGCACAATCAGGAACCTTCACCCTAAATTATGTAATGCAGAGTATCTGACAGGAACATATGCAATGCTGCTGCAATTAGGTTTGTGAAGTAGGACTGACTCCTATATATTTCTCTGCCTATAAGAACATCAGGAACCTTCACCCTAAATTATCTAATGCAGAGTATCTGACAGGAAATATGCAGTGCAGCTGCAATTAGATTTGTGAAGTAGGACAGACTCCTATCTAATTCTCTCCCTATAAGAACATCAGGAACCTTTCCCTACAGTAGCTAATGCTATGTAGATCGCTGAGTATTGTAATTCAATTTCTGAAGCAGGACAAATCTATCCCTGAGAGCAGCAGCAGCCTTTCCCTACCCTAGCTAAAGCAGAGTGACGAGCTGTGCTGTGTGTCTCTAGCTTATATAGAGGCTGGGTCACATGCTCAGTCACATGCTGCACTAGCCAATCACAGCCATGCCATTAGTAGGCATGGCTGTGATGGCTTCTAGGTAAAACAAGCGGCCATTGGCTGTCGTTCAGCACGCCGTTACATAGCCGAACTCCGAACCCGAACTTTCAGCAAATTTTTCGGGTGCGGGTCCAAAAAAAACAAAGTTCGGTACGAACCCGAACTTTACAGTTCAGGTTCGCTCAACCCTAGTCAACACCAATAATCTGTCATATTGTATGGCAGCTCTGAAAATTTGACTGATCATATATTGCAACATATTGTATATTTGTTTAGAAATATGACATTTTGCAGAATCATATTATTATTAGCACTATATAGGTGTATATGTCATCCTATCTTCTATATCATTATAGCTGAGTTACTGTGTTGTGGGTTATATTTGTTGTCTACATGAATTAGGTTAAATTTACAATTTATTAAGTAACTTTTTTAACTTATTTAGCGTTACTTTCTTACCATGTAATAACGTTTAAGTTGTAAATGTGCATGGAAAAATGTTGTGCAGTATACGCATCAGTACCAGGTATGAACACAAATCCACTCATGCACAAAGTTACATGGTGCAAAAATGAAACCAAAATAAATTCAGCATTGTTAATCCTGAATGCAAATAAGCCACACCAATTTGCAGAACCACTTTTTAGAATCTAAAAGCAATCATTTAGAATGACTATGGTGGGCAAGACAGATCGCTCTTGGAATTCTGGCTTTGATCATTATCTCATGTGTGAAATGCTCATGAGTCTAATGTAATATTTTGCTTTACCCTTTGTGCTTGAATTCTAGAGGCGGAAAACAGAAGACATTCTGCATCACACAGTATAATCAACATCTAACAAAAAACAAAGATTGTTCTTGCCACACCATTTAAAACAACAGACAACTCCAATAATCTAAATGAGAAACATATTGAGATTATCTGAGGTTTTTTTTTTTGCATGCTAGTATCCCTATATAAAATGAATAGGTTACTAAAGATCCGAAAATTCTCGCATGACAGAATACAAATTCAGAAGTGATGTAGTGTATTGCATTGTATTTGTATTGTCATTTTGGACAAAAACTGTATTGGTTAACCACTTAAGGACCAGGCCTATTTTTTACACTTGGTGTTTACACATTAAAATTATTATTTTTTTTTGCTATAAAATTACTCAGAACCCCCTAACATTATATATATTTTTTCAGATACCCTAGAGAATAAAATGTTGGTCGTTGCAATATTTACGCCGAGTAAATTGATACCCAACCGGTCATGCTTCAAAATTGTGCCCGCTTGTGGAATGGCCACAAACTTTGACACATAAAAATCTCCATAGGCAAAGTCTAAAAATGTCTACAGGTTACCAGTTTTGAGTTACAGAATAGGTATTTTGCTAGAAGTAGTGCTCTTGCTCTAACAATTGCGGTGATACCTCATATGTATGGTTTAAACACTTTTTACATATGGGGGGCTTTAAATTTTGTATTTATTTTTTCTTATTTATTTTTCATTTTATTTTTTATTTTTACACTGTCCCTTTAAAAACATTTTTAGGATCACTTTTATTGCTATTACAAGGAATGTAAACATCCCCTGTAATAACAAAAAACATGACAGGACCTCTTTAATGTGAATGGTTTTTGACCCCAGATTTCACATGTATACTTAAATGCAATAATAAAAAAAAAGAATAACATTTCTTTTTTTTTTCAATACCTTTTTGTTCCCCCTTTGAGACCATTGGATGGAAGCAACATTTGATGTTGCTTCCATTATCCAATGGTATGGAGTGGAGTGGCGGCCATAATTCCCTCACTTGACTTCATGCCTCAGAGGGGAAAGGATCGGATTGTCTCCACCGCTACCGGCTGTACGGGGGTGGGCACCTTTCTAAATGTCCTAATGTCGATAAAAGTGATCCTGCGGATCTGCTGCAGAGACCACTTTTATCTGAAAGCAGACCGCCCGCATTTTTTTTTAAATAAAAGGGTTATCTGCAGCCATAACAACGGTATTCAATGTCAAAGTACCGACGTATAACGACAGCTGGCAGTCTTAAAGTGGTTAAACAAAAATTGTACGAGCTGGTAACGTATGAGAAACATCTTGGCCCAGATTCACGTACATCTGCGCATTATTGGACCGGCGTAGCGCACCGCCTTTACGCTAGACTTGCGCAATTTTGCCGCGTAATCACCCTATTCTCGTAGCTTTTGCGCAGGAAATTGCGCATACGTAACGTTTTTCCAGAGGCGTAAGGAGGAGTAATACAAATGGGGAAGGACGTGGGCGTGTTACATTGAAATGAGCCGTGACCCCATGCAAATGAAGGGCCGGCCGGCTCGCGCATGCGCGCTTGAACGAGACCATGTCAGCTCCGATGTGCGCATGCTCACAACTCGGGAGCGGCGCAATCAGTGAAATTGGAAATGGACTAGGGCAACGTTGTGAACTACGCAAACAGCATAAATAGACACACACAAACACACTTCCTTTGCAAAAGTACATCCCTTTGTCCCTTCCCATTTAACAAAGTGCTTTTGTTCTTGTTGTTCGTTGCGGTGTGTTTTGTAGTTGTCAGATTAGTGTTCTGTGTGATCAAGTGGTTGTTAGTAGATTTTTGAAAGTGGTTTTTGATAAGTGTTTGAGAGACTGTTTGTTTGATTGATATATTTCTTTTTGTTTCTTTTCCTGCTGTATTTTATTTTATTTTTTTGGGGACTGTTTCTTGGTGAGTAGTTTTCTCTGTGTGTGTGTGTTTTTTTGTGATTGGTTGTGCTTGTTTGTGTGCGTGAATTTTGTTGACTGGGACTGTTTTTTTTTGGAAGGATGACTGAGAGAAAACGAAAGCTTAATTTTACAGTTGTGGAAAAACAGATTCTTGCCCGGGCCATTAGCGAGTATGGGCGTTTCCTTCACGGCCCAGACAGTGCCAACACCACCCCGGCCAGGAGGAGGGAGATTTTGGACCTCATCACTGATTAGGTCAATTCAGCGGGGGAGGGGGAGACACGGACCCGGTCTGGGATTGACAAAAAAATTAATGACCTCCGGCGTCTGGTCAAACAGAAGCTGTCCAAAATGCATGCCCATGCCAGGGGCACAGGAGGGGGCCCACCATGCCGTATTAGGCTGACAGTGGAGGAGCGTGCGGTGGCCCTGACCTTTCATCGGCATGAAGTTGAGGGCCTGCCCGGCTTTGACTCCAGTCCCCAGCCCGTGGTGCCAGGTAAGTTGTTTTCTTTTTTAATATCAGGTGTGTAGCATGTGTGGGGGAGGGGGTGAAAGGGAATATGTGGCAAGTGTGTGGATCATCCAACCTGTGAATGTTTTGTGTCATCCACAGATGTGCAGGAGGGTGCAGGGCCATCTGGCCTGACCGCACCAACCCCAGGACAGCAGCCTAATGAGGCCCCCCCAACAAGGCCGGAGTCCGCGGAGGAGGTTCAAGAGGAGGAGGACAATCATGAGGAGCAGGACAATCATGAGGAGGAGGAGAATCATGAGGAGGAGGAGTCCATGTCAGGCACTGGACGTTTGGGTTTTGAGGACTCCTCCCCTCTGGCTGGCAGCAGGCAGGCCTCCCTAAGGGGGAGCCCCCCCCCCTCCTCCCCCAACATGGCTCCCCTCACAAGGGCCTCCCCTTCTCCCCGGCCACAAGCATCAGCTGGAGGCAGGATGTCATCCCAGACCACCAGGGGGTTGGCCGATCTCCTGCCCGCCACCCTGAGAAGGGAACAGTTCCTCCAGACCCGCCATCTGGGACAGGTCAGCCAGACATTGGTGCGGATGGAGGAGAGCCTGTCCTCCATCAAGGATACGCTGGGGAACCTGGACTCCCACTCCCAGGCTTTCACAACCTGCCTAAATGAACTGCAGACGACATCAGCAGGCGTTGGGCAGGATGTGAGGGCCCTTACCCTGGCTACCCAGGCCAACACGGCAACAGTTGGTGCTGCCCTGGACAGAATTGCCGTGGCCTTGGAGGGCAGGCCACCAGGTGGGCAGAGATCAGGGGCTGATCCTCCTTCCCCGGTTTTACCCCTTCCCCATGAGTCTCCCCTGAGAAGCCGGGGCCGTGGCCGGGGGCGCCCCAGGCATGGCTCACGCAGAGGGCAGTAATTTGTTTTTCCCCCAATATTTTATTTTTTTTCAATTTTTTTTTTTTTGCTGGAAATTTTTTGATTTTGCAGGTCATTTTTTTTTTTGGGTTGTGAATGCTGTGTGAATGTGGGGGTGACATTCCTGACGGAAAAGGGGTGTCACCCTCAATTTTGGTGGAGAAGGGTTCCCCAGGACCAGGGAGAAGTGATCCCCAGGTCCGTGTGAATGGTGTATGAATGTACAGTGACATAATTGGAGCCTTGGCGTGGCGTTGCTGCTCACAAGTCCAGCATGGTGGACTGGTGCCAATCCAATTTGATGTGGATGTGGGGTGTGTGTGCTAGGGACCACAGTGGTTTGCATGCATGCATTCTCATTGTGCCATGATTAATGTGTATGTTTAACGTGCAAAGATGCCCAATGTGAGCTGTCTCCTGGCTGCTCTTCCCTCAGAAGACGGGTTAACCTCGGTTAGGGGGGGATTGTCTGGTTCAGGGGTCAGGTCATCACGTAGGTCAATCTGCAGGCCCTTTCTTTCTGCAAAGTTGTGCAGCATGCAACATGCACCGATGATCTGGCACACGAAGTTTGGGGAGTACAAGAGGGTACCCCCAGACTTATCCAGGCATCGGAAACGTGACTTTAGGATGCCAAAGGTGCGCTCCACCACTGCTCGTGTTTGAGCATGTGCTTGATTGTATCTTTCCTCTCCTGGAGTTTGGGGGTTCCTGATAGGAGTCATGAGATGGGGTCCCAGTGGATATGCAGAGTCACCTGGAAGGGAAAAGACAGGAGGATGTTAGTCATGCATGTGCCCCTTGTGATGTGCATCATGGGAGGGGATAGTCATGCCTGACTCCCATGTCACTCACCAACCAGCCAGGTGTCCCCATACACGTTCTGATCGAATTCCATTCGGATGTGGCATTGATTGTATATGTAGCTGTCATGGCTGGACCCTGGGTGTTTGGCACGGACGTGCCATATGAGGCCTTGGGCATCGACTATCACCTGTACATTGATGGAATGCCAATGCTTCCGATTGCGGTACATGTGCTCTGTCTCCTGGGGGGGCTGGAGTGCCACATGTGTGCAATCAATGGCCCCCACAGTGCGTGGGAATCTGGCAATTCTGTAGAAATCTGTCATTGCCTTCAGCCGCAGGTCCTCAGTGGTGGGTTTGATGATTTGGTTAGCCATGCGTCTGAGTATTGCAGGGACAACCTGGTGCACACATCTGCTCATGGAGGACTGTGAAATCCCAGCCACCACTCCACTTGTACGCTGAAAATAGCCACTGGCAAGGAAATGGAGTGTTGCCAGGACCTTGACCAGTGGCTGCACTGCATGTGAGCGGTGTGTTGGGCTGGTGATGTCATCCTGCAGGGTTGTGGTTAATTCCAGGATGGCATGAGGGGTGAATCTGAAGATGCGATACACCTCAGAATCACTCATGCCAAACAGGTCTATGCGGGTACGGTATATCCTCTCCCGTGCCATCCTCCGTGCCATCCTCCGTGCCCTCCTCCTTCTTTGTTCATCTAAAGTCAGTAGTATAGCTATGCGCGACGATGCCCCTGGCATGTTGGCATACAGATTGTTGAGCAACACGTGTGACTGCTGAGCTGCTCACTAACAGTGTTGCTTTATCTAACAAGTAGACTTTTTTTCTTTTTTTTAGACCAGCTTTTATCAGCTCTAATTTTAGACAGGACATTTTGCTGTTGCGCACACTGCGTCGCCTGCGCTGCCCCAACGTTGTTTTGTGGATCCCCGTAAGTCCCTCATTAGCATATTTGACTAGCAAATCAATGGTGTGTCTATCGCACTTTTGCGCGGACGGATGCGCCAGTCTAACGAAATTACGCGGGACAAAAAAAAGTAGATTTTTTGCGTATCTCGTTCTGGGGATGCCGTGCATCGAAACGCACGCGCACATTTAGACTTACGCACGCGCATCTCCTGTTGCGCAGGCGTAATCGCTCTGTGAATCTGGGCCCTTGTATTTGTCCCTTTGGATAAATGTATATGAACTGTTGTGATTGGCTCTCAAAAGCTGTGTACTAGTGATCAGATTATCATACGATCACTTCAAAAGCTGTATTTTTTGTCCGATATTCTGATCGTGTGTACTAAGCTTTAAACTAGCTAGGGTGGTGAAAACTGCTCAGAGTCATCAGCAGAATGGAACAGAGAAAATAGCAGAGAACATCATTATTTAGGTGAGTAGTTGGCTTGATATATGATTTACAGTGCATATCTTACACAGCCCTTTCCTCAGTCTTTAATTATTTCTCAAGTTTTCTTACACTTTTACTGAAAATGATATTACATGATGTTACACTTGGTGTTCATATTTCTGGGGTTGTGCATAAAAATAGTAGCTTATTTTGCAGTCTTCTCAACATCCATTGGTGGTGATAATAGCCTTCTCAAGGCGCTCCACCGTTAAAGGAATTGTAGCAGTATATTTGTCATTGCTTACCTTCACAAACTAAACAAATCCCTATGTGTCATCTAGGCCCTTCTCCATCTGGACACATTTTTTGCTCTATAAACTCTTAATCACAATTCTTAAATCACTCAGCTTTAGCAATATTGCTATGAAGCTTCACTACCAAATCCATAACCATAGAGTCATTATCATTCTTAGTGACTGCAGGAGTTCAGTCTTTGTCTACAGCACTATAGTCAATACTTTTTTCTTCTTCTGTTACCAAATGTGCATACCTCTTTGCCTGGTCTCAAAACCTGCAACCTTATTATGCTGTATTGCATAACTATATACAGTACTGTCAGTAAAACAATGTTACCAGCACTTGTTCTTACACCTAGTTAGGGTGTGTGGTAGTTTAGTTTTGATTTATTCAAATCTGTAAGGCCTCGTACACACGATCAAATCTGTCTGCTGGAAACGGTCTGCTAGACCGTTTCAGCAGACAGATTTGATCATGTGTACGGGCAAACAGACGGATTTGGCCACCTGACAGATTTCAAAGCATGCTTTGAAATCTGTTGGCTGGGAACCCGTCCGCCCGGCATGTCTGCTGGTTAGTATGCTAACCAGCAGACATGTCTTCTCGCACACGCGCCAAATGATTTCGACGCATGCGCGGAAGTGTTTTACTTCCTGGTGCGGTGACGTGGCGGCGTCAACGTCACCGCCACGTTACCGACACGTCAGCGCACTGTCTGCTGGCGGGGATTTTGGTTTGCTCGTGTGTACACGCGAGCAAACCAAAATGGCAGCAGACAGATCTGTTCAAATCGGTCGGTCCGACCGATTTGAACAGATAGATTGACTCGTGTGTACGAGGCCTAAGGGTTCTTTCACACAGACTTCATCCGCTCAGTCAAGTTTTTTCAAAGAAAAAACTGATTCAGTTTACATCAGTTTTCAATTTAGTTCAGTTCAGTTTAAAATAGTTTTTCATCCATTTTTACATTGGCCACTTGAGTCCTGGAGCCATTTTTGATTTTTTTTCTTTTTTTGTTTACATAGTTAAATCATTATTTTAGGCCTGAAGATTACTAAAAACCCTTAACCATTATACATTTTCCAAAAGCAGACACCCCAGAATATAAAATGTTGGTAGTTCCAATTTATTTTTGTTACAGTTTATGAAACGCAAACATTAAGTGCAAAAAAACTAAAGTTAATGTTAGGGCACACTGGATAATATACACCACACATCGGTATAAGCTATGCTGATGTCATTGCGTTGCTTTTATTTATGATTATAAGAGCTTGTTTCACTCTTGCCAAATGTTAAAGACACATCCCATGGAGACATGTTGACACCAGTTTTTCGAAAACAGAGCCTGGTCGGAGCCCTTTTCCGTTTATGGAAGCATCTCCCATCTTGGCTTCAACCATTTGTGTGGGATCCATCCTCTGGTGTTTACACCAAAAGCTTTGGTGACTCATTGGGCATATGCCCATTTGGGTCCATTTGTTCTGGTAAGCCTTCCTGTAATCGGTGGTGGCTGTCTTTCACATCTATTCATGTCTAAAAGGACAATCATTTTCCTATTAGATTCAGTCTTACCATATATGATCACAACTTTTTAGTTTTTGCTCTATATGGACTTTTTTCATGGACATTATTACTATATATATGATCATTATTTCTGTTCATAGAGCACTAACAGGTATTGATTTCTGTAGCCTTACAGAATTTTTTTTGTACTAGCGCTGCAGAATTTTTATAATCACTAGTTTTGCATTTTTGTCTATTGCTGTGCTGGCTGCTGTCTATTCATGTGTCAGCACAATATATTTCTTACAAAATGTTAAGGCATACAAATGCAGTAAATTACCCAATTTTTTGGTAAAACATAAAAGATGAAGTTGTATCAAGTAAATATTTACCCAACAGGCCAAGCATTTAAATTGTGTGCACCTACCAAACAGCAAAAACTTCAATAACCTATATTTTCGATGCTTTAGAAGCCTGTATAGGTCAGTTTAGAGTTACCCAGGAGTTCTATTGCTAAATTATTACACAGTGATATGTAACATATGTAGTGCAATCGCTGTACTTGTATGTAGGCTCCCTAATGCATTGGTTTTTGTAAGTAAGCATACATATGTGGGGGTTATGAGGCTCAAACTTTTTTGGTGGAGAGGGGGCAGTTTGTGCAAGGAGAGGGGCAGGAGAGGAGCAGTGTTTACAGTGAGGAGGCAGTGTGTACATACAGGCTCCATTACTTGCCCGTTCTGAATGTCATTACCGGCTCTGAATGCAGTTGCGGGAACCTTTGTTTACTTTAACATCAGAGAAGGAGCTGTCATTTGGGCTTCCGCTAAAGTAAGCAAAGGACAGAGGTCATCTAGTGATGTCACTGGGTGACCTGACCCCTTTCTCTACTTTAGTAGTGGGGCCAAAAGACGGCTCCTTCTCCGGTGCTAAATTAAACAAAGGCTGCAGCAATTGCAATTTAGAGCCGCTAATGACATTCAGAGCGGGCAAGTGATAGAGCCTGTATGTACACAGTGCCTCCTCACTGCACACTGTCTTCTGTAGCTGCATTCAGTCTAGCATTTTTTTATATTATATACTGTACATGCTGCTGTCAGCAGGGAATCTCCCAATGACAGCAGAGATGAATCACTGGTTGTTAGAACAAAGACGGGCGCTGGCTCCTAACAACTGATGAAAAAAAACGATGTAGAAATAGACCGTTTGTCAGTTTACATTGGTTTAGGTCCTCTTCCATTTTTCTTGTTACATTTAAAAAAATGGACCTGAAGGGATGCGGCTGTAAACAGATATAATGATCATCTGTTTATTACCATTTGCCCATAGAAGTGCATTGCTGTCCATTTTTTATCTGTCAACATGAAAAATAGGCAGACGGAATGCCATGCGAAAGGACTCTAATCAACATTTTCCAACAGGGGGGAAAACATGAAAATTAGCCTAAAAAGCCCCATGCTGGCTCACAAAGTAAACATAAAATACAGATACTGTATGCAGCAGTTCATATTTACCTAACCTATAAAAAAAAAAGTGTATTTGTTGGCCTTGTGGATAATAAATAAATAAAAACTATGGGCCAGATCCACAAAGATGGGACGCCCGCGCGGCGTATCCCATTTACACTATGGGCTTACAGCGGCGTATCCTTATCCACAAAGAAATTCCGCTGTAGCTTACGGCGGCGTAGCGTAAATCGGCCGGCGTACGCGGGTGTAATTCAAATTAACTAGTGGGGGGCGTGTATTATTATAATTATATTTAATTATTTTTAACTGCGCATGCGCCGGCCGTGGATGTAACCTAGTGCGCATGCGTGAAATCACGTCGAAAATAGTCAATGAAAAAGACTTGTACGTAATATACGCAATTCCCTTATGCAAACGACGTAAACGACGTCCAATACGACGCGGTCCCGACGTCCATACTTAACATTGGCTGCGCCTCACTATAGCAGTTTTATCTCTACGCTGTACAGACGCTTACGCAAATGACGTAAACACACTGCGCCAGTCGTACGTACGTTCGTGGATCGCCGTATCTACCTCATTTGCATATTTAACACGGACGCGCGCCTAGCGTCCAGCGTAAATATGCATCTAAGATACGACAGTGTAAGAAACTTACGCAAGTCGTATCTTAGTGTAAGTCCGGCGTCTTTTGTTTTCTGGATAGAAAACAATGACTCGCCGACGGGAAATTCGAATTACGCCCGTGTATCTATAGATACACCGGTGTAATTCCTTTGTGGATCTGGCCCTATATGTACAAAACACTACTACATTCCCTTTAAATTTCTGAGAACCTAAAGAAAAAAAAAGTTTTCTAACGATTTATTCTTATTTTTAATTTGGAACGTAGGCAGTATGGGAACAGTATTGTAATCCCGATAAAACATAACTTTTAATGGTTAAAGGGCAAATATATAAAAGAGTTATAAAAGATGAATTAGTTCAATATAAAATACAATTATACAGGGCAAAGGTTAATAATTAATCACACAGGTGAATTGTAAGCCTGGCCATACATTAGTAATTTAGTTTCAACTAGAGGGTTAAATGAAAGAAAATGACTTGATTACCACATCGATGCTGAAAGGAAAATTCCTCATGCTGAGCTATTGTATTCTCACAGCAAGGAGACTTCCCCACCATCAGAATACATTGATTAGCATCACCAGCTATAGCTGCAGAGCTGATCAAATTTTTTTTTTTTCAATAGAATGTTTGTACACAAGCCAGTTGATCGACTAGTCTGTCCATACATGGATCGAAATTTGGACAGTCCCTGCTTAAGATATTTATTCCTTCTACTACAAATTTGGATGGTAAGATCCTGCCTAGCTGGGAATATTTATATACAGAGGTATGTATAGCAAGTGAAGGGTGTATTATTAACTGCTTGCTCATCAGCCGGCATCATTATACTGCAGCAGGTTGACACGGCTGCTCAAATTGCCGTAGCTGTATGCAGGGCTGGTGCAAGGATTTTTGACACCCTAGGCGGAATATATTTTGCCGCCCCCCTTGGCTCCACCCCTGACCAAACACCCTTTGCCCTGCCCATGTATATCCCACCTTTCTAACGAAGCACCCATCAAATACAGTGACACCAGCGCCGATCAAATACAGTGTCACCAGCGCCCATCAAATACAGTGACACCAGCACCCATCAAATACAGTGTCACCAGCGCCAATAAAATACAGCGTCACCAGCACCCATCAAATGCAGCCTCACCAGCGCCCATCAAATACAGTGACACCAGTGCCCATCAAATACAGTGTCACCATTGGCTATAAAATACAGCATCACCAGAGCCCATCAAATACAGCCTTGACCAGTGCCCATCACATACAGTGTCACCAGTGCCCATCAAATACAGCGTCACCAGTGCCCATAAAATACAGTGTCACCAGCGCCCATCAAATAGTGTCACCAGCGCCCATCAAATAGAGCCTCACCAGCGCCCATCAAATACAGTGTCACCAGCGCCCATCAAATACAGCGTCACCAGCGCCCATGAAATACAGCGTCACCAGCGCCCATGAAATACAGCGTCACCAGTGCCCATTAAATACAGCGTCACCAGTGCCCATGAAATACAGTGTCACCAGCGCCCATTAAATGCAGTGTCACCAGCGCCCATCAAATACAGCCTCACCAGTGCCCATCACATACAGCCTCACCAGTGCCCATCACATACAGCCTCACCAGCGCCCATCAAATAGAGCGTCACCAGTGCCCAATTAAATAGAGCGTCACCAGCGCCCATCAAATAGTGTCACTAGCACCCATCAAATAGTGTCACCAGCGCCCATCAAATACAGCGTCACCAGCGCCCATCAAATACAGTGTCACCAGCGCCCATCAAATACAGTGTCACCAGCGCCCATCAAATACAGTGTCACCAGCACCCATCACATACAGCGTCACCAGCGCCCATCACATACAGCGTCACCAGCGCCCATCAAATACAGTGTCACCAGTGCCCATCACATAAAGCGTCACCAGCGCCCATCAATGCAGCGGGGGGGGGGGGGTCATTTGGCATATATATTAATATACATACACATTTTTAAATTCCATGTCATTGTCAACACATACAATATACAACAATTTTTACTCACCACACAAGTGTCACAAGGTGACAGTCTTGGGCTCAGCAAACTTCCGACAATATGACCGGTGACCCTGTTATTGATGCCTGTTCCTCGCATGATCAACTCTGCTGTACCCTACCAGGCTCCACCTGTCCCCAAGCCCGGGAAGCCGCCGCCTGGCGCCACACTGTATCCCATGATGCATCATCCATGTCCACTTCAGACATGGCCAGGAGAACGTGGGAGAGCACCGTGCTGCTGGACACCGTAGAGAGGAGTGAGAGCTGAACGTGGCCTCTTTGCTGGACTGTGGACACATGTCACACACAGACAGGGAGCAGAGAGGGGGGGCTGCCTGATTCTGCACGGAGAGCGTAGAGGAGGATTGCTGGACATGACACACATCGGAGAGCGCCCTGGAGGGCTGCAGCCTGACACATGTGACGCTGATCTCAGAGCGGAGAGCTGAAGCCGCGCTGGGGGGGCTGCGGGCTGGCTTTGACATGTCAGGACGGCTACCTAGTGGATAGTGCGAGCTCTGTGGAGGGCAGTGCGGGAGTATATTAACCAGCGACCGGCCGCCCTAGGCTGTATGTCAACAGCTTTAAGAGCAATAGACGGACGCAATGTCACCAGGCCACCCGCAATCGCTCCACAGAGAGCCAGAACAGGGATCTGTGTATGTAAACAAACAGATCCCCGTTCTGACAGGGGAGTAGAGAGAGATCTGCTGGTTCCTAGTGATCAGAAACAGCGATCTGACTCCTCCTCCAGTCAATACATCCCCCCACAGTTAGAAACACCTCCCTAGGGAACACTTAACCCCTTGATTGCCCCCCTAGCATTAACCCCCTTCCTGGCCATTGACATTTATACAGTAATCAGTGGCTATTTTTAGCTCTGATTGATGTATAAATGTCACTTGCCCCGAAAAAAAGGTCAAAAGTGTCCGCTTATTGCGATTTTTTTTAACAAAAATATGTTGAATACATATTGGCCTAAACTAATGAAGACATTTTATTTATTTTTTTAAACAGGGATATTTATTTGTTTATAACGAAAAAAAAATTAACCTCAGAGGTGATCAAATACCATCAAAATAAAGCTCTATTTGTGGGGAAAAAAGGTCAAACATTTTGTTTGAATACAACATCACATGCCCACACAAATATCATTTAAAGCAACGCAGTGCCGTATCGCAAAATATGGCTCGGGGGCAAATCTTTTCCGGTCCTTAAGTGGTTAAACATGTAATTGTTTGTGAATGGGTTCAGATAATTAGACACTGAATATTCAAAAACGAAATAACTAAATAAAATTATGTTTTCCATGAACTAAATAAGACCTTCCAATTTGTTGACATCTGTGTTACTCAAAGCTATTATTACTATTGCGTACAGTAAGAAAAATCTCTTCATTTAACTAGAGTTGTGAAAAAATCTGTTCTCTGCCATGAAAGAAGCAATGGAAGAAAACTAGTAACACAGATTTGAAAAAACTGTGGGGGAGAAATCTAGACATAATTAAAATGTAAAAGGTGCTGTCTTTTAAACGAAAATTTGTTACCATAATTAATATTGCATGACAGTAGAAAATAACACCATGGGGTTAATTTATTAAAGTTGGTTGCTCACTCTGCATGTGAATTTTCACTTAGCTTAAGGAATGATTTGAAAATTCAATTTGAAAAGATACCCAATCATGCACAAGGAAAATAAAAATGCATTTTTGCATGCACTTGCTTGCACATGATTGAATGATAGAAGTCTGCAGAGCTTTACCTCATTTGCTAAACTAAAGGAAATCCATTGCAAAGTGAAAATTCCCCTATTTTCCTTTCATAAACCAATTCCTGGGTGTGCACTAAATACAATTACGGTATCTTAATCATTAAGGTACAAAGCAATACCAATCCTTTGCAGCTTATTTCCAGTTTTCAATGAATAAGTTGGAAATGAAAAGCTCCTCCTGGAGTGTTGGAAACGTAAAGGTACTCTTCTTAAAATGCACACTGGGCAAAACTTTTACCAGGTCAGTGCTTCAGTCAAGGGCGGAAGTAGAATTCCATTTTGGATGGGGGATTGGGTGCATTTAAAACATCCATGGGCCAGATTCACGTATTCCAGAGCATCTTTGCTCTGGAGTAACGCTTCTGATTTGCGTTGCGCTGCCGAAATTTTAGGAGCAAGTGCTGTCATTCACGAAGCACTTGCTCCTAAAGTTGCGGCAGCGCATCACAAATGAGCCGGCGGAATTCAAATGTCGCGGGTACGGGGCGTGTAGTATGCTAACTACGCGCGATCCCGCCGCCAACGTACTGCGCATGCGTCGAGTGTCAAAACATCCCGGTGCGCATGCTCCAAAATCTGTGAATGAACGTCAATGACGTCACATTCCCATTCATGACCGTTTTACGCAAGCGACGTTTTTTTTTTTTTTTTCCGACGCGATGACGACGCCTATACCTAACATAGGATACTCCAACCCCATGTAGGTATATCTATGCGCCGCGTATCCCGTCCGGAAACGTCGTATCGTCATTGCGTCGCGCCGGATTTCGATCGTGAATTGCCGATTTCCGCTCATTAACATATTTTTTGAGCGGAAATCGGCGGGAACGCCCCCGGCGCCATTTTTAAGTTGAAGTAACGATGCGATGGCGAAACTCAGTTACGCTGCTCGCATCGGAACTTCAACCCGGCGTTTCTTGTTTTCTGGTTACAGAAAACAGAAACGCCGGCTCAAAGCCACAGTTAGGCTGGCGGATCACTCGATCCGCCAGCGTAACCTTTCCTGAATCTGGCCCCATTTGTGCAAACATATGAATAGATATTTTGCAAAATAGAACAGCAGAATCACAAAGATCGCTGAAACATGATTTGAATTGTTTTCACTAGTGTGTAGCAGTGTGTAAACCACAAGGAAATATTCAGAGTACCACTTAAAAAAAAAAATGACATACTAAGAAAGCCAAGTTTGATACTGTGGAGGATTATTTACTAAATCTGGTGCACACAGAATCTGATGAAGCTGTGCAGAGTAACCAATTGGCTTCCAGTTTTTATTGTCAAAGCTTATTTAAACAAGCTGGTTACTATGTACAGCTGAACCAGCTCCTGTGTGCACCCGGTTTGGTAAATCTCCCCCTATATCTACAGTTTGGCAACCACTGTATGCTATGCTTTGCCCACAGTAATGCCTTGATACCTATGATAACCCCCCCACCACGGAATTTATAGTAGAATGTCATATGTTATAGCCATGTACTAGATATTACAATATACTTTATAGCTTATAATGTGCATGGATATGTAATAATTTAATTCAAACTATTATTAGACACACAGTCAAAGTATATCAGCTACTTTAACACCTTCCCAATCGACTTATTGTACAATGACGGCATGGGAAGATCAGCTTTGGCGTGAACTGTAACCCTCCATGTGCACTGGACACAGCTGATGACAGATCACTGTACCGACCCTCTGCCAGGCCAGTACCATGTGACTGCTGTGGTCAATCTCAGCAGATCACATGACAGTGGTACACAATGAAAGGCTTTGTTACATGTATTTTATTTACTATTGTGATTGATCACAGTCATTACATGGTACAGACAGGGCCAATCACCGCCCATCTGTGCCATATGATTAATTGTGGCCAATCACAGCTAATCACAATATTAAACACTTAATGAGTCTTTTTTTTTTTTAAATGGTCATCTCCCTAGAGTAGCACAGTGTATTCAACTTGCCATCCATACACAAGTAAGCAGATAGCTCAGGCCTGCGTGGACTTAACTTGTAGGCTGCTGGATATCCCTGTATTTGGGTGGGTTCCTAGCAAAGAGATAGAAACTATGGTCTCCTCTGCATGACAAATGGCTGTAACTGTCTCAAATTCATGTACCTGTCTCCAACAGGTGCATGAATTTGGGACAAGCACCCCAATTTGTTGTTTGGAGGAACAATGGAATTCTAAAGGGTTTGTAGACATTCTTTACAAATTCCTGTGGTTGTGATTAGTAGGGATGAGGCGAACACCCCCTTCCCCCGGTTCGGTTTGCACCACAACCTTTGAACGGACCGACCATTCGCGCAAACATTTACAACCACATTGACGTCTATTGGACTCAAACGAATTCAAAAGTGCTAATTTTAAAGCCTAATATGCAAGTTATTGTCATAAAATGGGTTTGAGAACCCGGGTCTTGCCCCAGGGAAAATGTATCAATGGAAAAAAAAGTTTTAAAAACGGTTGTTTTTTTCTGGAGCAGTGATTTTAATGATGCTTAAAGTGAAAAAAAAATGAAAAATTCCTTTAAATATCGTACCTGCTGGGTGTCTATAGTAGTGGCACGTGTTTAGAACTGTCCCTGCACAAAATGAGATTACTATAAGAAAAAGGTAATTTAAAACTGCTTGCGGCTTTATTAATCATTGAGAAAAATAGCACAGACACAGACAGTACACACACCACGTATCTTTAGGTGCAAACTGCAGAGGACACAGGCAGTACACACCACATAGCTTTAGGTACACACTGCAGAGGACACAGGCAGTAAACACCACGTAGCTTTAGGTGCACACTGCAGAGGACAATGGCAGTACACACGCCACGTAGCTTTAGGTGCACACTGCAGAGGACATGGGCAGCACACACACCACGTAGCTTTAGTTGCACACTGCAGAGGACACAGGCAGTACACCACGTGAGAATACTGCAGCTAGCACAATTACATGCCTGCCTGTCAGTAAATTAGGAAGAGTGGATCTAGCTAAACTATACAGTGTATAAATATTTATACAACACCTGGGATGCATATATATCCTCTACACACTGTAACTTTAACTGACTAGCCTGCCTGCATGCTTTATCTACCTACAAAAAATGACACTCTCTCTCTCTGTCTTCTCTCCCTTAACCACCGTAACACACTACACAAGGCCGAAGTGCAGGTGGCCTTTTATAGTGTGGGGCGTGTACTAAACCCCCTGAGCCATAATTGGCCAAAGCCACCCTGGCTTTGGCCAATTATGGCTCTCTGTTTTTTGCAAGCTGTTATTGGCCAAGCCATAGTGCATAGTGCATGCTTGGCCAATCATCAGCCAGCAATGCACTGCAATGTCGCAGTGAATTATGGGCCGTGACACGCCACTCAAATTTGTTCCAAATGGCCCAAAACATTCGTAAATCGACGAACGATCAAACATACGATTTTCGAGTCGAACATGAGTTCGACTTGAATACGAAGCTCATCCCTAGTGATAAGTTTATGAATCTTATTACTTACATTCAAATGCACTTGTATCTTGTATTGTATGTATTTTTTTCAAAAAAATGCAATCGCGATTAAATAACACCAAAAGAAAGCTCTATTTTTGGGAAAAAAACCAACATAAACTTTATTTGGGTACAGCGTTGCATGATGGCGCAATTGTCAGTTAATATAACATAGTGCCGTATCACAAAAAATGGCCTGGTCACCTGGTCATGAAAGGGGGTAAATCTCCTGGAAGTCAAGTGGTTAAAGTACGTTAATCCTGACAATGATCTTTTTTTATTTGCTCCCTTTTAGTCTGTTTAATATACCAACAAATGCATTTTGTTATATCTGTGTGATAAATGCAAAAAAAATGTAATCTTTTATTCTTTTGCATATTCTTGTGTTAAGTCAAAGAATCCTCCTAGTTGGACTTGGACTACCTTGGACTACGTAATGATTAGCTATATCGACTTTCTGGGCTGCAGCTGTGCTGTTCCTGATTCCGGTGTTTACCTCTGATCCTGATCCGGCCTACTTCTGACCTGCATTTAACTGCTATCTGCCCCGCCCTCAACTTGTCTCTGGATTCTAGCCTCTGTTTCTGCTTGATTGACCACCTGTTGCTGACTTGGCTTGGGACCTGACCACACTGATGTCTGCTGTGGTCAGGTCAAAAGCTGTCTGCCGTCTATGTCTGATCTGCCCAACTGTTACCGACCTGGCTTGTCTGAACCTGCATCTTGCTCATCCAGCCTGCTACAGCTCTCAATCCAGCAAGCTTTAACCTGGTTCCTGCTTCCAGCTGCCTACCACAGTCTGCTGCCAGCCAAGCTACGTGCCAGCTAATCTGCCACCAGCCTGCTCTGCTGCCACATCCACCTGCTGACTGCTGCCACGCAGAACTGATTACAGACACTTATACCTCGCCATGTGGCCACTGTCTCACTACCAGTGGTCCCTGAGCTGGAGCTGTATGAGAGGCCTTCCTATGCACGTCAGGCTCACTGACCAGGTATGTGACACACGGTCTACAAAAATGATTAGTGTTGACAGCCCACAATAAGGCTTATATATATATATATATATATATATATATATATATATATATATATATACCTTTATCTTAAATGTGGTGGGTTTAATAAGAAACATATTTTACATCTATGGTTCTATCCGCATCTTACTGCTCTGTCTATACATCTACAAATCAGTGTGATGAAACAACAGAAACAACTGTATAAGAATAAAAAATACCCAATCCATAGCTCCGCTCAAACCTATATATATGTTAATTCATAGATGAGGGCCTGCTAGAAAGAACAGAGTCCACAGACTCAAAAAGTAGGGAGCACCAGCCCAGCAAATAGTAAAAGAGAAGAAGTATAAGGAAAACGGGCTTTTAAGCGGTTGTTTCCATAAGTATATTGAGGTATATATATATATATACACACACACACACGCAACAGTAATCTTTATAAAGATCTGCTCAAAACGAGCTCCTCTTTACATGCACAATCTGGATGCTGGCCACTATAGCCCATCTCCACTCTCCATTAAAAATATGAAAGAATGTATCAGCCACACTCCACTCTTAGCTCCTCCATATTTATTCAACGTCAACAAAGTGACTGCATACAACAATTTCTCATTTCGAGAACCAACCTTCCTTGATGCATTTCAACACCCCTGGCTTGCTCCCCTATTATTGTAAGCAAGCCAGGAGTGGTGGAACATGTCAAGGAAGGTTGGTTCTCGGGTGGAGACATTGTTGTATGCTGTGACTTTGTTGACAAATATTAAATATGCCAAGAGAAGCTAAGATTGGAGTGTGGCTGATACATTCTTTCATATTTTTGATGGAGAGTGGAACTGTATAATAATGGCATACACACACTGATATGTACTCGTGATGGATATTTTAATTTCAAGGGGAGTCCACAAAGGGCTGATCATCAACCAATTAGTTCTTTGATGTGTTTTACATTTAGAACTACATTTTAGAATAGATTTACTAGAGCTGTAAAGACTGAATACTTAACAAAGTGAATGTTTAGTTTGCAAGGTGAATATTAAGAAATAAGGGGCCCTGTTGTAATTATTGCTACCATATGCTTGCTTAAACAGTCTCTAACCCTTGCAATTATCAACTCACAGGCATGGCAAAAGTCATAGCATCCCAAGTGGCTGCTATGGTGGCTGGAGCTAGAGACAATTTAAACACAGAAAATCTGTAGGTAATTGTAGATACTGTAACACATATCCATCATCCTATTTTTAAAGTGATTCTAAAGAAAATCACTTGTGTTTTTAAAATAACAAACATGTTATACTTACTTGCTTTGTGCAATGGTTTTGCACAGAGCAGCCCTAATCCTTTTTTTTTTGGTCCCCTGTCGGTGCTTCTAGCTCCTCTCCCCTGCCGAGTTCCCCCAATAGCAAGTCTTATGCTATGGGGACACTTGAGCAGACTCGCTCTGTGTATCCATTAACGCACAGAGTGTGGCTCAGCCCCCCACCCCCACTCTCTCCTCATTGGTTCACTAGCTGTGATTGACAGCTTTAGGAGCCAACAGCTCCTGCTGCTGTGTCAGCCAGTGAGGAGAAAGAGAGCCAGGAGAGCCATCACTTTTAAGCCTTTAGAACCACTTTAAAGATGACAGAGGTTGCTTTAGACACTGACCCTGTACAACATTTGACATTTCCAGTCAAGAAGAGCTGATGTCAGACATACAGGAGAAGCCTTCACAATAATTATTACAGAGAATTTGTTTAGATGTTCTAGTTGTGTACTTTTATTATTTATTTGTAAACGTTACAGTGTCTCCTCAGCTAATAAGCTGTCTATAAACAAAGTTTATTGCTATAGTTATAGAGCACAGGTGTCAAACACAAGTCCTGCGGGCCGAATCCGGCCCTCCAGGCCAGTTCATGTGGCCCTCACACCTCTCCTGCAACTGCAAGAGAGCTCCAGCCCTCCTCTGGTCCTCCTCCGGACCCTTCGTTTCTTCTTTCAAGCAATGCATCCAGCTTCTTCCCAGCAGCAGAATAAAATAAAAGGGGGTGGGGGGTTTGCACTGTGCTGTAAGGGAGAGTGGGGGACTCAACTTCTGATGGTGGGGTGGCTCTTGACATGTATGGGGAGGGGATGCGCTGGACATCTAATCTTACAGATACAACCGGCCCTTTTGAGGGCAACAAATGCTGATGCGGTCCACGATGAAATTAAGTTTGACACTATTGTTATAGAGTTGTGTGCAGCAGTACAAACAATTAGGTCATATTATGAAACATTGTGATGGTCAATGTTATTATTTTGACTGGCTACTACACTACCTCATTTAGCACATGTTTTCTGTTGCAGTGGAAGGACTTAAGCCCTGTACACACGGGCAAGAATCTCGTCAGGAAATAAACATTGTTTTTCCTGACGAGATTCTTGGCAAGAATCTCTTGCCGCCCGACTGTACAGACACTCCATTCAAAAGAACGCGGTGACGTCATTGCATTTGACGAGCATGCGCTTGTCACATTCGATGCCGTCACCGCCATCTTGCTACCGCACATGCGTCAAAGTAATTTTGAGCATGCGCCGGTTTCCACGGCGACAGGTAAGTATACACACTCTCAGGTTTCTCAGCAGGAAAACACTGCCGAGAATCTCACGACGAGAAAATACAGAACATGTTCTCTATTTTTCTTATCTAGATTCTGGGCAGTTTTCTTGACGAGAAACCTGAAAGCCTCGTACACACGCTCGGTTTACTCGGCAAGAAAGCTCGGCCAGCAGTTTTCTTGCTGGTTCTTGCCGAGAAAACCGAGAGTGTGTACGAGGCCTTATGAATTCACACTGAGGTCCTAAATGCTGAAAATTAAAATGTATTTCCTGCCCTGCTGCCCCTTCTGCCCTAACAATGTCTATCCACAGCGTCTCCAGTATGGTGCTGACTATCCTGATACCTGTCTTTTATTTAGGCATATTTAATGTTAAGATCAATGACAGAAGCAAGGTTACAGTGGGACCCCATCAAAATTTTGTTATGGGGCCCCATGATCCCTATGATCTACAGTTATGCCCCTGAATCAACCCTATGTGTACAGAACAAGTACTTCCCATTTTAGCCAAAAACTAGCATTACTGCTTCCCGAGTCAGCTCCCTGCTCTTTGGACAGATGTATTGTTTTATAAACAGACTAGCAATGGAGGGACTAGCTAGTGTGTGTGAGGTTGAGAAAAGGGGATCCACCCCCACAATGCATTTTCGTATTGACCATCCTTGGTCACTGGAGAGCTCTGAGCAGAGAGGTGAATGAATGGTGAATTAATTCTTACACACACTGGCTTGGTCTGCAGCTGATGACAACCTGAACTTGGATATGAAAAAACACAAGGCCCGGTAACATATTTTCATTTCCTTGTGGCTCCATACAAATCTCTACTATATTTTTGTTGCAGTGGGAGTGCAATTATTTTATTTTTATTGGCTTTTATGAATAATGTGATTTACCGTGCTAGATCTAAGCACTTCCTACAGTATCTTCCCTTTTGTTTTTGAAAGCTTTGCCACTACCAGGTGCCAAAGTGCTGCAAGTGTCTGGATTTTTTGGATCTGTATTTTTATTAAAGTGGAAGTTTAATCAAAAAATTAAGTGCTGCTAGCTATGCCATACATAAAAATAAGTGCCTATACTGTTTAAAAACCAGTAAAACATTGCCTCACCCTGCTGTGCACATGCTCAGTTGCTCTCCGTTTTTGGCAATGTGCCGAAAATCAGATACCAATCTGCTGACAGCCTAAAAATGTACTGCTTCTCATCTGATCTTCAGCAAAATGGCAGCCTCCGACAAGAAGAATCGGGAGCAATGTTGGAGGCAATTTACATTACATATTCATTTTGGTAGCATAATTATTAATATGGAATGTATGTTCCCTGCTAAGGAACATACTTTTTTATCAAGTTATTATGAGTAAAGTTCCACTTTAAGGATACATTATCACTAACGGCATATGAAGGGATTTTATGGACTGTAATTAGCATGGATATGTATGTTTTCTTTTTGCTACAATATTAAACCCTTGAGTAATATATAAAGTTCGCCTATACAGTGATGCTCAATTTCAATTTCATGCATGAACTGTGTTGCAGAAAGACAAATCCACTTTGTAGGCTGCATATTTTCTACATTAATTACTATATATCTGCATTGCTTTGCTGAGCAGTGCAGGGAGCTTTACTTCTGATTAGGGAAGTAGCAGCTAGGGAAAGGGGGTTGGATAAAAGATAAATTCACTTAAAAAAAACAGCTCCTCTGTGTACCAATATACCATGAATGAAAGTCTTTTGCAGAAATAAAAAAGCTTTCTATTTATCTTACACATCTCTTACCTCTGTGTCTAGCTGGCTGTGTAAAAAAAGCATTTTTTTGACCTACCAGTATCACACAACCTGCATTTTCCCTCCCCTTTCAAGCAGATCTCTATCACCCCTCATCAAGTGCACATTTTCCCTATGCAACCAGTGAATATTGTTTTCCCTAAATACACAGACAATGATTGTTCATTTGAAAGATTGTGCAGAAGCGGAGTGATCAGATAACAGCCTATGTAGAAAGAGCTATAACATTGAAAACAGGAAAAGTATTCCTGGGTTCTGAAAAGTTTACCATACACTATACAATCTGACTGTACATTCTCCTTTAGGTCTACCATCAGCTATATAGTGCAAGGGCCTGCCTGATTGGATACAGAGTGACTGGATAGATGGCGTGTCCCCCTATTATAAAGTTTTGGTGAATCTAAAGGACATTGAACAGTGTATGTACCTTTATACACCTAAAATTAACTAGTTGCACCTTTGCTGCCATTAATAGTTAAGGGCACATCAAGCACAGAAGCAATCATGCATTTTGCCACGTGCAAAAATTAGTGAAAAACGCAGCAAAATGCACAGTAAGAAATGTGTAACCTGCAACATGCCAAAATGTCCCATTAGCTACTTTGGCATGGGCAGCACAGCACATTGAAATCAATAGGCTGCCCTATGCATGTCATGGGAATAATTGGCCAAAAATTTGTGCTCCTACTATTGTAAGTTTGAATGGGGCCTGAAAGTGGAATTGGTGTATTTACACATGGACACTGAAGCTTTATTTACATCTGTATGTTTCTGAATGCATGGCAAACCACAGAGAAAGGGAACACTTTGCCTTGCATTTCAGAAATGTGCTGTAAACACACCAAAAAGCAAGTTAAAAAATGCCACATTCTAAAAAAGTTCTGGAGCTTCTTTGGAGAGATTGTTGTGCCAATTTAACTGAATGATGAGCGAAAACAGTATGTACTTGTATAAATCTGACCATATATTTTGCCATCTGATTGTACAATCTCTGTATACTTTCTTTTAAATTTACCAGAACTATGTAATAAGAAGACCCACATATCTATCTACCGTATTTATCGGCATATAACACGCACAGGTGTATAACAAGCACCCTAACTTTAAGGCCTTGTACACACGGCTGAATATATTCGCTGTGAACGGTCCCCGGACCGTTTACAGCGTATATTTACGCCGGGGTGTTTTGATCCGATGGCTGTACACACCATCGGATCAAATTCCCCGCCGGCGGACAGCGTGGTGACGCGGCGGTGACGTTGACGCCGCCACGTCACCGCACCAGGAAGTAAACACTTCCGCGCGCATGCGTCGGATCCATTCACAGGATACGACGCATGTGCGGCAAGATATGTCCGCTGGTTTGCCGTACTAACCAGCGGACATATCTGACGGCCAGCTATCCGGCGGAATTATTTCAAAGCATGCTTTGAAATTTTTCCGCCGGATGAATCCGGCAAAAAGCGTCCGTTTGCCCCTACAGACGAGGGGATTTTTCGGCTGAAATGGTCCGTCGGACCATGTTCAGCGGAAATATCCCCTCGTGTGTACAAGGCCTAAGAGGGAAGTTTCAGGAAAAAAACTTTCCCCAGCCCCCTGCGTATAACACCCAGGCACAGTTTACCCTCTATTTTCAGGATAAAAAAGTGAGTGTTGTACGCCAATAAATACAGTATTCACTCTGTATCCAATCAGACCTAAAGAAAATTGTACAATAAGATTGCATAGTATATGGCCAGCTTTATGTAAATACATGGGAGGAAGTATTGACCTAATTTTCAGACAAAATCTGGAAATAAGTATTTTGGAAAATGAACCGTTGCCATGGACAGATCACCATGGAATTAAATTCATAATTTCCAAAATTCCCCCATTGATAAAAACACCTAAGCCGGTGACAACACACTGGACTAGATCGCAGAAGAAGCTCCATTCGGAACTCTTCAAATCTACCTTAGGAAATAAAATAAAAACACTCCGACCACTCCGAACAGTTTCAGATACACTGGATGCCATAAATGCAGCCCTACTACAGTCAGCCGACTTAGTAGCACCGAAACGCCAAGCCCGCATTCGGAAAAATAAGTGCGGCTGGTTCAATAACCAGCTGTCACTACTGAAGCAAGAGCGCAGAAGGGCGGAAGCCGCCTGGAAACGCAGCGCCTCAGAAGAGAACCTCATCTGCTACAAAGCAACAACAAGAAAATATCACAAAGAAATTTTCCAAGCCAAGAAACATCATTTTTCTAAGGCCATCAATAGCGCCTTAAATCGCCCCCGCGAACTTTTCAAGTTGGTCACTCAGACCATGAATCCAGGCTGTCTTGAGGCCCCCAATTCAGATACCCAAGAATTTTGCGATGAATTGTCGGATTTTTTCATCAATAAAATTGAGGGAATCCGGGAAAGCATTCGTCAAAACAATACCCCCTGCAACACCCCCCTTGATCAACCTCGCAACATCGATAGAAACCATCTACAATCAACCAAGTTCACTCTGGAACCCATCCCCATTGATGCCACAAAAAATATCATTGACACTTTGCGAAACAGCACAGCGCCTAATGATATTATCCCAACCAAACTGCTGAAGGAATGCGCCGACATCCTGGCACCACCTATCACGCAGCTTATAAACCAGTCATTCAGGGAAGGCACAGTGCCCTCCCTGCTGAAAGAGGGCACTATCCAGCCCATCTTGAAGAAACCCACCCTTGACCCCAAAGACCCAACTCACCGCCGTCCCATAACAGGCCTAAATGTCCTCTCAAAGATAATGGAGAAAGCAGTGGTACAACAGCTGCAACAGCATCTAGATACCCATAATCTACTTGACCCATTTCAATCCGGTTTCCGTCCCGGACACGGGACGGAAACAGCATTGCTGAAAATATGGGACGACGCACTTGAGGCCGCAGACGAAGGAGAATCTTGTCTCCTGGTTCTGTTGGACCTAAGTGCAGCCTTCGATACAGTAGACCACAAATTACTACTGACTCGATTGACTGAAGTAGCCAAAGTCGCAGAACGTGATCTATCATGGTTCTCCTCCTTTTTGGAAAACCGATCACAAACAGTGAAATTAGGACCTTTCACTTCCGAAAAACGCACGGTATCATGTGGAGTCCCTCAAGGATCACCCCTGTCACCGGTGCTCTTCAACATCTATCTTCGTCCTCTCTTCGAAATCATCAGTAGCCAACAGCTGCTTTACCACTCCTATGCAGACGACACGCAACTGTACTTTCGCATCTGCAACAAAAAGGATCATCATCTCAGTTTAGAGAATTGTCTCTCTTTGATAGAAAACTGGATGACAAAGAGTTATCTTAAACTCAACAGCTCCAAAACAGAACTTCTTCTGTTTCATGCAAGTCGCAAGAGTCAACCTGCAACAACCTGGACACCTCCCCCCATTCTGGGCCAGATCATCACCCCTAGCTCCAAAGTCAAAAGTCTCTGAGTCATCTTTGACACCAACATGACAATGGACGCACAAATAGGGTCAGTAGTCAGCGGATCACACCATCTGCTGCGCCTACTACGCAGACTTATTCCTTTTATCCCCAAAGAAGATGTAGCAGTCGTGGTGGGAACAATTGTGAACTCCAGACTGGACTATGCAAATGCCCTTTACCTCGGACTCCCCAAGTACCAAATCACTCGTCTGCAAGTCGTTCAAAATACGGCCGCCAGACTTGTGACTGGGAAAAAACCATGGGAATCAATCTCACCTTCTCTGAGAACCCTTCACTGGCTGCCAGTAAAAGACAGAATTGCTTTCAAAGCACTCTGTCTGACACATAAGTGCATCCATGGGAAGGCTCCGCAATATCTATGCGAAAAGATAGAAATCCACAACCCCAGTCGCATTCTGCGATCCACCGACCAAAATCTGGTCAAGATACCCAAAGCCAGATACAAGTCCAAAGGAGAAAGAAGGTTTGCTTTCCAAGGTCCCAGACTATGGAACGCTTTACCAACCAGCATTCGGTTGGAGGAAAACCACCTGACCTTCAGAAGACAGATAAAAACTCTGCTCTTTTGATGACCAGAGAGACAGAAACAACAAGCGCCCAGAGGCGATTCAGTTCGCATGTGCCGCGCTATATACGTTTTTCATTCATTCATTCATTCAAGTGGATGGAGACACTCAGCTCTCAAGCCCTGTTCCCATCTCTGCATCGTGGGAACCCACATTTCTGCATGTGTTTTTTTTTTGGGCCTTTTTGAGTGGTTTAGCTCATCATGCATAAGGCAGTCCGTTCATTTGAATGGGCATCCCTACATGCAACAATCGCCCCGGAGAAGCTCCAGAACTTTTTTTATAAAGCGGAGTGTGGTGCAATTTTCACTGAATGCACAGTCTATTTGCATTTAGTAAATCCACCCTAATAAAAAATAAGAAAAGTCTACCTTTTCAAACATGATAGTCTACCCAAACAATAGCCTTCGAGGCAGTATGACAATGGCAGTATTTTACACTTCAGAAAAAAATTGATAGGAACCAGTGATTTTAGTTAAAATAAACAGAAATCTCTTTGCTATCTCCTTCCATGACCTAATAATAATAAAAAAATGATATACAGTGTATATATATATATATATATATATATATATATATATATATATACATATATTCACACACTAATAGAGTGAGTCACTCCTCTTCTATCTATGTAACTTCAAGGAGAGGTGTCACAGTGAGCTCCCAATTATCCACCAATTGTCAATAAAAGAAGAAGAAGGGACACGATCTCCAATGCAAAAGGTTTACTTATGAATACAATACATAAAATAAGCAGCAAGCAGCAACTGTACAGTTTTGAGCACACCATGCTCTTCATCAAGCTGGGTTATATATATCTATATCTATATATAGATCTATATATATATATATATATATATATATATATATATATATATTATTTATATAGTATATACCTGTAGCATGGGAGTGCAAAACATATATTTAAAATGAATTTAAAAAGGATAAATCATATAAAATATGATTTACTATCATTAACAAATGATTTAAAGCTTTCATACTTAAAGCTCTCATGCTGATGCTGTCCTTAGCTTCAAAATTCAATCCAATGCGCACTCCCTTACATTAAAGCTAATGCCTGCCATGAAGCACACATGTGAATGTACGTTATGTTTTGTGTTAAGTGCAATGCTTTGAGGTAGCCCATTCACAGGTATTACAGGTAATCCCTATTTATGTTCATAAATCCAGCATTTTAAGTACATTGTACCAGTACTGCAGTTTACTGCAGTTTAAGAAAAGGTCCCAGTGGGAAGAAATTTACCGGGGAAGGGGTGGATTTGTGAAAAAGAAAGAACAGTATAATGCAAGGATTGGGAGTAGCATTCTTATATAGATCCAATTAGAACAGGCTCAATTTCTTTGGCTTGAGTACCCTACGGAAAGAATGACCTATATAGATCTTGTGTCTGCTGGATTGTGATAAATAAAAGCTGAAATGAAGAAAAGTTGTTGTCCTGTAGTTCCCTGAATGTAACGTGTAGCCAGACACCCTGGGATGGCAACCAATCAGGAATATCAGATACTCTCATGTGAAAATGTTGTGATTAGCTATAGCTTCAAAGTGTCTGATTGGTTGCAGGTTGAGACTACACATCACCAGTGTAGACCTTATGTTACATACAGTTTTATACAGCACTGACAGTGGCCACATGTACTAGTAAACAAGAAACAGTTCAGTTGGGCCAGCATGGTTTTAAGTGATAGCAAAGCTGGAGTTCGGCTTTATGTGGAGTCCAATTGGAGTCTAACTAAGTGGTATCACCTACATCGCAGTAGGCATGTTTTAGGAAGGTACTTTAAAGTGGATGTTAACCCAAATTTTTTGATGTCACAATGTACAGTATAAGATTGCCTATCATCTGTGCCCAGTCTTGCCACACTGGCATCATGACGCCACCCACTGAGTTCCAGACAACAGATCCACCCACATAATCTGCAGTTTTTCAGTTCTTATAACAGACAGAGGGGAGACATTTGACAGGTAAGGATACATGCAGGAGGCATGTATATCCTTATAGATCAGCACTATGGCAGTGGTTTAGAAAGGATGAGAGTGGGTTTACATCCACTTTAAAGCCTTTAAAGCTGAATGAAAAGCAACCAGCTAAAAACACATTCAAAATTCATATAAGAGAGCACAGTTTTTTCTGTCAGGACAGGTGGCCTGGTTTTGTTCTCTATACCACAGTTAAGTCATTTATAATCTTCCTTCCTCCTTCTCTCCAGCCTGTGACAGAACAGTACAAGGGGAATCAGCACACCAATGAACTCATTGTTTTGCCTTTCTGTTCTCTCATCCTATTAGCATGCTCCTTGTTAACACATTAAGTCAATGTCTCCTTTTGCCTCTCCCTCTTCCAGTGTCAGCTCTGTTCTAAAAGGGACTGTAAGTAAGTTTTTCACAATTATCAGAGTGGTGTTCAGTCAGCCAGAACAGTTTACTGAACACCTTACTGAGGAGGAACAGGAAGTGAGAAATTCAGACAAAGAAAACAAAGAAAAAAACATTTAGAAGGAAATTGAAGGAAAAGGTAAGTGAACCAAAAATGCACTAGCTTAAAGTAACATATTTAAAAAATAAAAAACAAACCTTTACAACCTCTTTAAATAATATCTGAACTGGCCAAAAATAAATTTTCTCATGGCCGCTATACGGAGCATTGTTTTTCAACAATCAGATTTTTCATATGAAGGCTTTAATTCTTCACTGCCAGGTGGTTGTGGGATGTTAACAATAACAAAAGATCTATGTCTTTGTACAAAGCATCTGGTATGAGAGTATTTAGCTTAATGATCTAGTACATTTCTTCAAATTGTTTTGAAACAGATTCTACAGAACACTTTTATGTGCTTACTCTTGTGTTAATGCAGACTTGTGAAATGCTTAAAAGCCAAAGAGAGGGTTATAGTAATAGCTGTATCCACAGTAACAAATGGTCTCAATGAACAAGATCCTTAGATACAGTATATGTTCAGCTTTGTAAGTGGTTTGTTTCGTCAGTGCAGTGCATTCCACATCCACTCATTCTGGTATGTGAACATATGTATTGGAAAATCATAAAGTAGCATAGCTCTACAAAAATAGGTAGGGTAGGATGTGCATGAACAAGCCAATCAGTAAACAAATATTTTCATTGGTGTATACTCTTTCATATATGTCCATTGAGCTGTCAACATCCGGCTTATGGCAAGGGTACAGCAAAAAAAAAATAGACATGGCCCACCTCCTTGACTTGAACCCGGGACCTCTGCTGTGTCTGCAGTAACTCTTCTAACTGAGCTGCCGGAGATGTTGGACAGCACCCTGCCTGATCCATTGGAAAACCCTGCCTTGTACCTTGACTTCTGCTGAACCTTGCTATTTTGCTCCTTCCTTGAACCTCCTGATTTAAGCCATGTTTCTGCACTTACTATTTGCCAGATTATTGTTCTCTCTCAGCCAGTTTGTCTTCCCTGCTGCCATCCATATTTTTCTGCCACTCAATTATCGACCCTTGGCTTGATTCTCGATAATGTTTCTGCCTGATCCCAACCTGCAACTACTCATTACTCACCCTTTGGCTTGTTTATGGAATACGCTTCTGTTTGACCCCTATCTGCCTTATCCGCTACTGAACCCCAGCTTGCGCACATCCTGATGGGGCAATCCCCAGGACCATGACCTAACACGCAGCAAAATCCATTGCCACCATCAGGAGCTCTGGTGAACATCCATTTGTTTTTAGGTTCCACACCACACGCAGAGGAGCCAGCGTCATCTGCCAGGGTGACCTGCCTGTGTGATGGGGTGTTTTCCGCACCAAAAAATAATGTAACGTAGAGTTCCCAATAAAGGGAATACAAGATATAAATTAATATATAATGTGGCAAGCTGTTCCTCAAGGTACAGTGATGAACTGTGGTAGTGATACGTAGATGGATGGAAGAGGGCGCTAGATAAATCTAAAAGTGCCTAAATAGACTAGTAGAAAGTGCTATGCCTAATAGTGAAAAAATTGATGTGAGAATACAAAATGTATTAGGGATGGTATGGATACCACACAAATGAGATGTCTCAGTGGACTGAGAACCAACTGCCCCAAGGGGGTAGTCTAGTTGATTGATTACAATGAATCAGTGTATATACTAAAAGAACCTCTATAAAAAGAAAGATATTGCATACAAACCCCCCCGATGACGTAATTCTATACGAAACATATGTCGGCGGCGAGATCTGGCTTCCCTATCCATCCAGCCTAACACACAGCGCCCTATTGAAACGGCACCCAGCCTGACACAGCAGTCGCACGGTCCGTGCATCCAGGCGGCTCTCGGTACAGGAGAAAGTTTGTAGCAGTCCCAGTGCCAGGCGGGCACATTCAAAAGTAAGAGGCCATTTGGCTGTATGGTGTGATTTTTAAAATTGTAATAAAAGGTAATACACTATGGGATCCCCCCTATTGTTCATGTTTCCTTTGAGTTCCTACTGAATCCACATGGTTCCAGTCTTTGCCTCCTAGTGAGCAGGCACTTATCCTGCCAAGCCTCCATAACCTACTTTTCAGTAAGAGGTCCTAGCTCTGTGGTAAGCGCATAACAGCACTCTCAGCACTTCGGGTGAAATTGCAATCAAGTGCTGAAGGCTATGAATTACACCTGCTAAACTTTGCGGACTCTTTAATCTCAGTCTTTGGAATCACTTTTCTGCTGCCTCTACTTAGAAGCTTTTCCAATATCTATCATCACAAGCTAATTTAACTATATATTGCAAACTTTGCCTATCAGTGGGAAGACTCCACTTCCAATTTATTGCTGTATTGTGCAAGTTGCTTTTGTCCACCAATTTGTCACTGCATTATTTTTAACGTCTATCCACATAGGCATATGTAATTATTGCAATGGTCAATCTTATGGTTTGTATGCAATTATCTTTCTTTTTATAGAGGTTATTTTAGTATATACACTGATTTATTGTAATCAATCAACTAGACTACCCCCTTGGGGGAGTTGGTTCTCAGTCCACTGTGACATCTCACTTGTGTGGTATCCATACCATCCCTAATACATTTTGTATTCTCACATGTTTGTCACCAATTTTTCCACTATTAGGCACAACACTTTCTACTAGCCTATTTAGGCACTTTTAGGTTTATCTAGTGCCCATGACCTGTCTGTGTACCTATCCTGCTGGTTCCTGTGTGAGCTTCCCAATGCTATAGCAACTAGTTTTTGAGGCTGATCCCTGATTGTGACAACTGATGGTCAGATGCAGCTCTTGTCCCCCCATAAACAATAAATGAATATAGAAAAGTACTGGCATACCGCAACAAGTCCTTGCAAAAATGTATTAAATAAAAAGCATGAAGCTTCAAACAAATAAGATAATCATACTAACACAGTTTTTCAAAGGTATATTGCCACGTTCCAATTCATTACTATGGCAAGAATAAATAGAATATTTGAGACATGTGCACACTGAAATATTTTGTTTCGGAATTTTGTTTTCGTCCAAAAAATTATTATATCTAGTTACTCCCGAAATTCATTTTTATCTATTTAGTTTTTAGTTGGAAATGGCATTCGTCCGAAAATCCGAACAAATTAAGGTTGAATCTGTCATTGAAGGCTTATGGTGTCTGACTGTCAACGGAGCAGCAAAACTGTACGACACTTCAATCATACTTTTCCGGTCGAATGTTCCGCCTATAAGCTATAGTAGAATTCTAATGTTGTATAATTATATTTATTAATTCTTTTTCCACTCAACCAACATTAGAATTTTTCTATAGCCTATGGGTCGAGCATTTAAACAGAAATGTATGATTGCAGCGTGGTACAGTTTAGCTGCTTGTCGAATCTTCTTAGAACTATCAACAGACACCATATGCCTTCAATGACAGATTCAACGTTTGTATGTTTTTCAATGCTTTGTCGAATCTTCGTCGTTCATGTTGAATTGTCAAGTATTTTACTGCTCCTCCTCTTTGGTTACAATCAGCCAATTACAATCAGCCAATAACATTCATCATCATCATTATTTTTATTTGACTTCCCCCACCCGATTCCAGCAGCGTTTATTTCTCTTTATGTCGATCTTTTCTCTCTATAATGTTGAATCTTTTCTCTCTAAATGTTGAATCTTTTCTCTCTATAATGTTGAATCTTTTCTCTCTATGTAGAATAATCTTGGACTAATAGAGTTAAGGTTAGGCACATTCAACCAACGAAAATGAAAATAAAGCATTTGTTTATGTCGGATATTTCGGTTTTCGGATTCTGTGCGTTTGTTTTCGTTTGTTAAAACGATAACGAAAATACCTGAAATTGCATTCAGACGAAAACAAATGCACATGTCTACTAGTAACTACCAGATGTAGATTGGTATTAACACAGGTCAAAACATATATGGTATCATACGAGGCTTTCAGGTTTCTCATCAAGAAAACTGCCTAAAATCTCGACAAGAAAAATAGAGAACATGCTCTCTATTTTCTCACTGTGATTCTCGGCAGTGTTTTCCTGCGACAAACCCGAGAGTGTGTATACAGTACTTACCTGTCGCCGTGGAAACCTGCGCATGCCCGGAATGACTTTGAAATAACTTTGACGCATGCACGGTAGCTTCCTAGGTATAGGTAGGGTGCAGCAAGATGGCGGCAACGGCATTGAATGTGACAAGTGCATGCTCATCGTACACAATGACGTCCTCACGTTCTTTTGAAAGGAGTGTCTGTACACTCGGGCGGCAAGAGATTCTTGTCAAGAATCTCGTCAGGAAAAACAACATTTTTTTCCTGACGAGATTCTGGCCCGTGTTTACGAGGCTTAAAGGTCTGACAGTAGAAGAAGAAAATGACTGGGAAAATATAGAAAAAGTAGGGAGAAAGCAAAGAAAGAAAAAGCAAAAGAGATAGGGTTAACAAAAAAAAAAATATCCGTTCTGTACCTTAGGAGTGCCTGAGGTGCCATGGGTTTTTGGGATTTTAGCAATACTTCTGCAGAATGCTCTCATAGAAAAGCAGTATGAGGGAAAAGGAAATCTAAGAAATCAACAAGAATCAAGTATAATCATAACCGGATGCATACAATCTAATTCAAAGAAAAAATGCGTATATTAACCCTGCTGCCCTGGGCATAAACTGTCAAGTGCCTAATGTTAATTATTAGATTATAAGTGCTAGTCTAAATTGCTTGTTCTAAAATCTATTAGAATAGATTGGCAACCCATCAGACATAGGGGACAACACATTTCAAAGTATGTTATCTTATTTACAGAAAACAACTAATTTTAACTCTTAACGTGCCACAAAATCATCATGAAATAAACTATTCAGCAAATCCTAGAATGTGCTTTTTCCAATTATGTATAGTTCACACGATCACTGTTCGTTCTGTTCTGAGACCTATGCAGATTGCTCATTTGCTGTGCAGGCTCTTGCTTAAAAAGCTTCCCTGAGAAAGGTTATAGAGTGTACCTTTAAAGTTCAATGACTAATTTATGTAGTGAAATAAGTCTAGCTGGGTCTCTGGAACCATATAATTTAGATGGAACTGTACGAATGAATATATTGCCTCTGAATAACTTATCCTCTCTCAAGAACATTCTAACGTTCAGCTCTGTCTTCATTAACTTCTGAAGGAAGTTGATAAAGTAGAATGAAAATTTAAGGTACTTTTAATTTACTGCTTACATGTGGCCACAATACTAAATATGCCATCTGGGGTTGATAATATATTGGTGCTCAGCTTTTTTCTTTGAGGACAATTTGTATTAATCCTTACTTTATTATATCTCTGTTTACTAAGATGACTGTGAAAAACACAAAATATTTAAGAAAAAAAAAAACATTAAAATAGTAATGCTATGATTTATAAGGAAAATAACATAAAGAAATGCAAACAGTTAACCCTTAATAGTGTCAAGAAACTTATGGAGACCATTTCCTTCCAAAATTGTTGTGAACTATGACAAATCTTGAAATTAATGTCACTAGTTGTCTGAAAATGTGTTATATTTCTTTTAAAGAACCCCTAGGGTATAGGGTTAACACAGGCAAACATGCCTTCAATGCTTTTCCCTAATAGGGATTGGCCGAAAACCACTCAGTTAGGTTTGCACCAGAACACACGGACAGGCAAAACGTTCTAACAAATATGCGAACCCCATTAATGGGATACAAACATCAAAAAGTGCTCATTTTAAAGGCTTATTTTCCATTAAAAGTGTATAGGGACCCGGGTACTGCCCTAGGGGACATGTATCAATACAAAAAAGGGACACTTTTTCAATATTGGGTACCCGATACCTATTCACATGGGGGGGGTCCAGATAATGAAAAGCCCCCCGCCAGCAGATCCCAACAACCAATGGCCAGAGTTGTCGGGAAGAGGCTTTTGTCCCCATCAATATGGGGACAATGTGCTTGGGACAAGGTGCTTTGCGATGCGGGGCTCGAATTTGCCACAAACACCCTATATGTTCAGTTCTTCTGCAAACAAATAAACACCAGGGACATCAGGACCATCCCTTAACTACAACAGAGGAGTAGGCAAACGCTGAGAACAGGAGTATGTCTGTGATAGCTGTAATGTGTCTACTAATTTTTATCTAGTTGTATTCAATAATAAAGAAGAGATTTGGATGGCTGGAAAGCCAAAAAACAAAACGTTTACAGCTGGTTCACACTGGGGCGACCTGGGATCCGACTTGAAGTTGCCCAAAGTCGTCCCAAGTCGTGTGGTTGAGAAAATCAATGGAAGTGAATGGGAGCCGTCTTAATGTATACTACTGAAGTCGCTCCAACTTCAGAAAAGGTTCCTGTACTACTTAAATCCTACCTTGAAGGCAACTTATACCCATTGATTTCAATGGAAGTTACCTCAGAAGTCTGATCACTGCTTAACTAAAGCAACAATACAGAAAGATAACATACGTTTCCCAGGCAAACCCCTCCCACCCAAAGAGCTGATTGTTGTTTGATTGGCCACTGGAAAGCCTCCTGTCCCGGAGGCGACTTAAAGTTGCTTTTTACTGTCCTGGAGGCAACTTGAAGTTGCCTTGTAAGTTGCCTGATGATTCATTCTCAAGTCGTGTCCAAGTTGCCTCCCAAAGTCGTGCTAGAAGTCGTGTTGCCCCTGTGTGAACTGGCTCTCAGGATCACCTAAACTGTCAATTCATTCCCCAGCTCTTGCCTTCATTTGTGTTCAATAAGATTTTATTGGAAAAAAAAGTAAACAAAAAAAACAAAAACAAATACAGGTATAAATATGTCCAATGATGTCATCATAAGGATTGAAACATTTCAATATTGTTCATTAACAGAATGCAACATGGACAATCTATAAGACATAGGGGTCAAAGTCCCTTGGCATAGCTTAAGTAAAACAACATATCGGTATGCAAAAGAATAGGTCCAGAAAAAATTGATTTGGTGGACCCGTAACTAAAAGCAGCAGCAATTTTAGTAAAGAAAAATACAAAATACAATAACGATAACAAAAAGAAGGAACATAGTAGTCATCTGGTAGGACATGCAATAGCATTAACCATAAGATTTTAGTAGCCCATACGTTTTGATTGAAGAAAAGACAAGAGTTTACATCTCCAGCTGCTACCATGGTTCATCATAAGAATCAGAGTATTTAACCATTTGTAGACCATCAGCCTGCAATGTACTGTGGGCAGGCAGTTTCAGCGGACATGTTCGATCGTGTGTACGCGGCCTTAGTGTCGCTGATAATGTCAGTGTCAGTCAGCCCCCCACGTCAGTTAGTGTCAGATTGGCCGCATACTATTGCAGTCCCATTATAAGTTGCTGATCCCCGCCAGTCAAGTTCTTCCACCCTATACTCTCTCATCCATGTCTTTATGAACCTTGCTTTGTGCAGTAAAGTTGTCATTGATTTGGACCAGTGCACAAAGCAAGGTCCAAATAGAAATGGATGAGCGAGTTTGAGGTGGAGGAACTTGACTAGCCTGCACAGACTTCTGACCTCAACCCAATAGAACACCCATTTTTTAACGCACCCCGTCCCGCCGAGCTTGCGCACAGAAGCGAACACACACAAGAATAGTGCCCACATATGTAAATGGAGTTCAAACCACACATGTGGGGTATCGCTGCGATTGTTAAAGCAAAGGCAAAACTTCTAGCCCTTCACCTCCTCTGTAGCTCACAGCATGCAACCTTTAGAATTTTTAAACATCACCTATGGATATTTTTAGGTGTAAATGTTTGTCGCCTTTCCACTAGCGGGCGCAATTTTGAAGTGTGAAATGTTGGGTATACATTTACTCGGCTTAACAGCATCTTTCACAATATATTAACAAAATTGGGCTAACTTTACTCTTGTCTTATTTTTTTATTAAAAAAGTGTATTTTTTCGAAAAAAAGTGCACTTGTTTTTTTTTTTTCAAAGATTTTTATTGGACATATAATGGTTACACGTGACATTATGAAAGTAACAGTTTACAAAACACGTGAGTTCAAGTAACATAACACTGATAACATGTAGTTCGACAACATTGCTGTGATGCAAAGGAGAACGGAGGGGACCATCCCTCTACTGATCGGTGCACCTGCGTAAACTGCAAAAAAAAGGAAAAAAAAAAAAAAAAAAAAAGAAAGAAAAAAAAATAAAAAAAAGAAGAGCAATACAAAGTATAACAGCATTGAAACAGTTCAGGGGGATGGGGGAGGAAGACAGTTGGGCGGGATATAACCTGAATCTGATGTGATGGGGGTTTTTGGATCATTGGGGCTCTACCCAGCATCCGCCCACCCCTAAGGGGGACTCACTGTGGGCGGGAGGGTATTACAGCAGGAAGTGATGCATGTGTAGTCATGTTTGATCCAAGACAGTCGTGCGTCAGGAGGAGTGTGGAGGGGAAGGGGACGTGACTGGGGGGGGGGTGCCTCGGCCAACGAGTTCAGGGGGGGTTCGTTCCGGGCGGTCTGGACAGGAGAGAAGGGGGGTGTACATGGGGGCGGAGGCTGCAGGGATTCCCTATAGTGGATCCAGCAGGACCAGGTGTGCCTGAATTTGTCATGCATATCTTTAGATTGATGGATAATCCTTTCCATTTCTTCGATTTTGGAAACTCTAGCCTGCCATTCCCCTATCGTGGGGGGAGCCGTGTCCTTCCAGTGAATAGGGATGCATTGAGTGGCTGCATTGATAAGGTGTAGCATCAGGGATTTCCGGTACGATGAGGGGGGGATGTTGGTGTGATGGAGCAGGTATTGTGCCGGCGAGAACGTAGGTGTGTAGGTAGTGATGTGGGTAATAAGTGAATGAACCTCTTTCCAGAACAATTGGATCACCGGGCAATCCCACCACATGTGGAGGAAGGATCCTTCCTCGGAGTTGCATCTCCAGCATGTGGAGGGAGTGCCCGGAAAAATTTTGTGTAGCTTGTCGGGGGTCCTGTACCATCGTGAGTATATTTTAAACCTTTCTCTTGTGCAGAAACATTAATGGAGCCCTTGTGAGTGTGTAGGAAGACCGATGCCCAGTCATCTGGTGTTAAGCCCTCCGAGAGGTCGGTCTCCCACACACGCTGAATTTCGGTTCTGGGCTTGACGGTGGAGATAAGCAGGGAATACATGGTCGACATCATATGTCTTTGCGGTCCTGTCCGAGAGCATAGACGCTCGAAAGGAGTGAGATCTCTGTGCCAGGGCAGGGGGCGTGGGACACTGTAAAAGAAGTGACAGAGCTGGAAGTACAGGAATCGAGGGATATGATGGGACGGGAATTTGGAGATCATCTCCTCATGGGTCAGTAGCATTTCGTTTTCAAAAAAGAGATGGGCCTTCAGCGGTGGATCGTCGCTAGCCCCTGAGCTAGCACGAGCTGGGATGTCAGAGGGGAAGTCGGGGTTTCGGGTAAGGGGTGTCATTGGTCCCGGCGAATGCTTTGTGTCAGCAGAGGTATATGTGGCCTTTAATGTCGAGAGGGGTGGGGCCAATCAGCGGATGGGATTTACCCGCTCTGGGTACAGAACTGGGGGTAATCCATGGTAAGTTCGCGATAGGCATGTCAACAAAAGCTTCTTCTACCTCGACCCAAGCCTTGTTACGTTTATGTGCGTGCCAGTCCAACACCCGGGTGAGGTGACAAGCCTTATGGTAATAGGCCAGGTCCGGCAAACCAATGCCCCCCTGTTGTTTTGGGAGGATGAGCCTGTCCCAGCCTATTCTCGCGGGTTGACCTGCCCATAAAAAGGATCTACAGACTGTTTTCAGGGAGGTAAAGAAGGGAGAGGGGAGTTTAATCGGTACCGCCTACCGCCCTGTAGTAGATACAGTAGTAGCCTAGGTAAAACGTTCATTTTCAGGATTGCCGCCCTGCCGAACCAGGAAAAGTGGCCCTTATTCCAGTTGGACAAGTCCCCTTGATAGTCTGCAGGGCCGAGGAGGAAATTTTTGGTGTAGAGATCGGAGAGGTGGGTGGGGAGTTTAATACCTAGGTACGTGATATCCTTGGGTTCCCACTTAAAAGGAAACTGACGTTTGCACAGGTCAACCTGAGCTTGGGGGAGGGAAATATTGAGCGCCATTGATTTGCCATAATTAATTTGCAGGTTGGAGAGTGTCTTAAAGGTTTGCAAGTCTTCGAGTAGGTTGGGCAGTGTAACAAGAGGGTTGGTCAGGAACAATAACACGTCATCGGCGTACGCCGCGATCTTGTGAATTTTATTCTTGACGGGTACCCCTTTTATATCTGGGTTATCACGTAGCCTGCGAAGGAACGGTTCGAGGGATAGGACAAATAGCAAGGGGGAGAGGGGGCATCCCTGCCTGGTACCGTTGTGGACGGAGAAGGCGTCTGACAGCAGGCCGTTGACCGTATCTTGGCTGTAGGTGCAGAATATAGAGTCATAACCATTTGAAGGAAACGGATAGGTATTCCCGTTTTGAGTAATGCTGCGGACATATAGTCCCAGGCCACCCTGTCAAACGCCTTCTCCGCGTCCAGGGAAAGAAAGAAACCTTTTGTATTGTGAGTGGTCATCCAGTGGTGGATGTTTAGTGCCTTAATCGTGTTGTCCCGGGCCTCACGGCCGGGGACGAAGCCAACCTGGTCAGTCGAAATGAGATTGGGGAGGAAAGGGAGCAATCTATTAGCGAGGATTTTTGCATACAGTTTCACGTCTACGTTAAGTAGGGATATCGGGCGGTAGTTGGAGACTAGCGTAGCGTCCTTACCCGGTTTGGGGATTAAGGTAATGTGTGCTTCTAGGAGGTCTTTATCGGTATGTGGGGGAAGGGGGATGCTATTGAAAGCTTTCACAAATCTTGGAAGCAAAAGAGCCGCAAACGTTTTGTAGTAACCGGAGGTGAGTCCGTCGGGTCCCGGGCTCTTCCCGGTTTTAATTTTTTAAAGCTAATTGGGCTTCTGCTGTTGTCACTGGTGCGTCTAACTGCGACATGTCTGGCGTCGGGCTCGGGGGTAGTCCGTAAGCGGCGAGAAAGTCTTCTATGAGTTGTGGGCGTCTCAGGTCGGCCATGGAGGTGTGTGGGGTCGGGAGGTCATAGAGTGAAGAGAGGTATTGCACGAATTGTTGGGCTATGTGATCTGACCTACGCACTGAGGTGCCCGTCGGGGAGGTGATAGTCCGGATCGTGAGTGCCGATTTTTTCTTTTGCAGTGCGGAGGCTAACAATTTGCCCGACTTGTTCCCGAACTCATAGTATAATTTGTGCGTGAAGGCGAACTTACGTTGTAACCGGGAGTGAAGTTCGCCCAATAATGCCCTCCTGGCTGCCAGGAGCGCCTCGTGGGTATCGGCTGCTAAGTTACGTTTGTGGGCCCGTTCCAGCGTTTTCACACGTTCCGAGAGCTCATCGATGCAGGCTTTCCTGAGCCTATGTCGCTTCGCCATCAGGGTTATAATTTCACCGCGGATAACGCATTTGTGTGCCGCCCACACTGTGGCCGGCACCACCTCTCTCCCGATTCGTTGTCTTCAAAGAACTGGGTAAGTTTGGTCGAGATAGTTTGAGTGTCTGCAGGATCTATAGGAGGAGGGAATCGTCCATCCTCCAGATCCCTGATCTGGGACGACGACCCGGCCACTTCAGAGTCATCGTAACCGGGTGGTGATCCGAGAGGACCATCGGTTCAATGGTGGCTGTGGCGAGTAAGTGTAGGTCATTCTGAGAGAGAAAAAGGAGGAGATTGATGCGTGAGTATTTAGTGTGCATGGGGGAGAAGAACGTGAAGTCCTTCTCGTTCGGGTGTAGTGTACGCCAAGAGTCGTGCAGGGTGAGTGTGTTCAGTTGGGATTTTATAGCCTTAAGAGCACGGTATGTTAGGCAAGTGGACCCGTTGGATGTGTCCAGAAGGGGGGCCAGCGGTACATTGAAGTCTCCGCCCAAACCAGCATGCCCTTCTGGAAGGCCGTCAGGAGGTGAAGTGTGTCCTCGGAAGAACGTGACTTGGTGGAGAGTTGGGGGCGTATACGTTTGCCACCGTAATGGATTGCCATGAAGCGTGCCTTTAAAAAAATGTATCTACCCAAAGTGTCTTGTTGAACATCCTCAATCTGTATGGGACAATATTTAGAGAGCAGAATTGAGACCCCCTTGGATTTGGATTCAGCATTGGTGGCGTGATACACCATCGGGAAGTAGTGGTTACCTAACTTAGGGACCGCATCCGTTCTAAAGTGGGTCTCTTGTATTAGGACAATATGTGGCTTTTCTTTTTGTAGGGTGTATAGTAGCCGTGAACGCTTTTCTGGGTGTTGAGCCCCTGTATATTCAGTGAGTACACTTTGAGGGTCAATTGGGGTGGGGTTTGATCTGAGGTCGGTGGTGTTTGGCCGAGGGCCTCCATCTCGGGGGTATCGAGAGGAGAGGAGGAGAAGGGGTGGGAAGTGCGGAGGAGGGAGAGGGAGGGGGGGACAGGAGGGAAAGAAGGGTAGGATACGTGCAATGGCACAGGGTGGAAGACAACCGAATAGGCTAGCGGAGACTAGTCCACCTACCTATGAGGGAGGGGGGATTCGGTAAATTACAGCGCGAACAGGGGGGACAGGTCCAAGCACAGGGTCTGAACCCCGCCGTCCGCGCTATTATGGGGGTTGGAACGATCCCAGCCGGGGACGGTATAAACAATACAGGAGGCCGAAAGGTTCTGAGTGTAACGAAGAGTTAAACTAAAATAAACCAAACTAACTCACTATCGGCCACCCCAGAGCAGTGCCTTCTAAGCAAAGGGACAGATAACAAGGGAGAAAGGTGCTTCTGGGCGTCCCCCGTGTGCCGCTCCCTGGGCCATGTGCGTGGAAGGCGCAATACGGCAGCTCCAGGGGCGCCGTTCTCGAGGTCCAGCATTCCAGCCTGCCTTGTCACCGGGCCCTACAACCAACTATAAGTTAGCCGCTGAACCCCGGATCGCACCCCGCCGGCACCAGGCGAAGCCCAGGGGACACCCAAGTGGGCAGGAGTAATTGGGGAGCCGGGTTGTCATCGCCCAAATGTTTAGGCTTTGAGTGGCAGAGGGGGTCCCCCAGGCCAGCTGCTAGCGACGACCTAGGGCTCTGGAGCCTAGCTCAGAGTGGAGAGGCCGTGTGATGGCAACAACAGGCTCGGGGGATCCTGCACCTTCCCAGTCACCTACCTCAGTGCTAAAGAACATTTGAACAAGCAATCAAGGTCCATGCAATCTGAGGATGGACGCAGCTATTCCATACTACCATAGGGTCCACAGTCTATGTCCTCTGCGGCGGGTGGACTGTGGGGAGTTGGTACTAGCCTGCTTGCAGCGTCACTGGTGGTTGGAGATGTAGCGAGATCCGTGAGCCATCGCTGGGCCGCAGTGCAGCAGTAATGTCCATGTTGACATCCTCAGGTTATGAGGAGGAACGGATCTATGGTCCCCTGGGTGGTGCAGCAAATAAGAGGTGGGTCGCTTACTGGAGAGGTATTCCGCTGCCTTGACTTAGTCCGTGGCGTGAAGAAGCGCGAGATCCGGGCGGTCGGCGGGTTTACCAGTCAGAGGAAATCCTCGCGAGCAATCCGATGGGAGGTATCGCTGTCCTGTCTCGTGTCCGCATCGGTGTGAAAGGGCCGGTGATCGGAAGAGCAAGAGTGGGAGCCGCATCCCGTTCAAGGGATATGGGAGCCGGAAGGAAGGGTCGTCTCCACATCCGGGTTGCGGCGGACATCCTGCCGTTTCGAGGGTCACGCGTCAACTACCGGTGCTCGGCCGTGAAGGAGGCGTGGTCTCCTGACGAGATCTAGATCCGCCCCATCTATGCGCTTCCTGTATGTAAGCCTCTGCCGCAGGGCAATGTGGGAGTTGTAGTCTTAGGAAGTTTAGCGAGATGTTCTGGGGGCTGGCTCCGGTCAGTGGCATAGGTCGGAGACATGGCGCTCCGATATGCACGGTTCAGAGACACTTCAGTATGAGCTTACCTCCACTGCCAGGGCAGTTCATGTAGCGAGGAGTGCTGACAGTCATTGTCTAAAGTCTTACAGTGTGAACACGTATAACATGGCAACCATTAGAACAGCCATAACAGTCCTCTAAACGTTGTATTAAAATGCAGGTCATCTCAAGTAGAGGAAGACTACTCACTTCCAGTCCCGTCAGTAGTCTCTTCGGGCCCTCCTAGCACCGGGGGTAGGGGACATCTCGTGCGGCGCTCCGGGGCCTTGCGGGCCTCCCTGGTGTCTGGATCCCGACGGGGATCTCCGGCGTCGGGAGCGGGAGGCTTGAGTTTCCATAGGTTCCTCCCTGGGTTTAGGCCATCGGTGGACAGATTGTCGGAAAACAGCGTACCAGTCCGGTACCGCCGCCACTAGGGGAATCCCGAGAGACTCACAAAAGCCGGGTAGATCCTCCGGAACTTTTAGCATGGCAGTATGGCCCCGGTGAGATGCCGACAAGCAGAAGGGGAACTTCCATTGGTAACGTATATCCTTAGCTCTTAGGACTTCCAACAGTGGCTTGAGATCACGTCGGTTCTTCAGTGTGATCCCCGACAGGTCCTGATATATTTGGACCTGTCGGTCTTCATGGATGAGTCGTTTGCCTCTGGCCTTCTTCAGAACGGATTCCTTCAGCGTGTAATCGGGCAGGCAGCAGATGACATCGCGAGGGGGGTCCGAGTCCCTTCCCCTAGGGCGCAGAGCGCGGTGAATCCTGTCGAATGTTATGGCGGTCATGGGGGGCCTTTCTAACACCGAGTTGAACAGCGCGGTTACTGCTTCAGATATGCGGTCTCCATCGACGGATTCCGGGAGGCCCCGCACCCTAAGGTTATGGCGTCGGCCCTGGTTATCCAAGTCTTCAAGGTGCCGATTCATATCCCGGAGTTGGAGGGTATGGTCGTCCACTTTTCTCGCGGATTTTTTGAGGATGCTATCGTGCTCCGCTACCGAGCGCTCCGTTCGGGTGACCCGGTCATCCAGAGCATGTACCTCGATGCGGAGGCCTGCAATGGCGGCCGCCAATGCCTCTTTAATATCTGTTGCTACAGCTCGTAGATCGTCCAGAGTTAGGTGACGGTGAGCCGAGGTAAGTCCCTCTGTCCGATTAATTTCCTGCGCCTGTGAGAGAGGAACATGGGAGGTTGTCAGGACTATGTCTGAGTTGCCCGAGGGTAGGGGGTTTGCGAGGCCTGGTACGGGGCCTTGACGGGTTGGCGCCATGTTTCCCCTCTGGGAGCGGAACATATCCGGGATGTGTTGCTGAGCGGTCCCGGTATTTCCCCTCGGGGACCTCGATCTCGAGGCAGACGATGTTCTAGAAGCTGTGCCCATCCTGCACGAGCGGTATCAAGGGTGAGTTTCTCCAAGTACAGTGGTTCTTGCTCTGAGGTGGCCGGAGCTCCAGGTTCAAGCGTCCATCTTCAAAGTGCACTTGTAAGACCGCTGTACAAGTACGGTGCAACAGAAAGTTGGCAAGGACAACCATTTTATTCTCTAGGGTGTTGGGGAAAAAATATATAATATTTGGGGGTTCAAAATAATTTTCTATCAAAAAAACTGTTTTAAACCATTAAACACCAAATCTCAAAACAAGGCTCTTTCCTTAAGTGGTTAAGATAAAAAAAAACTTCTGTGTGTAGTAGGCCGTGTAGTACTGCATAAATCCTGTCTAATAAAAATGCTATACTCCTGGTCCAGATGAACTGGTAGTTAAAACACCTTTTACTGTGTCTGGGTTGCTCTTAGAATAAGTGAGCAGAAGGTGCTCCCCCAAAGCAAAAACCTCAGTTCCGGCAAAAATTGTTGGCAGAGGTTGCTCTGTAGATGCTGCCAATTCTTGAATTTGAGGCAGAATAAGTGCATTAGTATGGAGCATTTGTCCACATTTGGAAAAAGCAAAAATGTCAGCATATGCTACCATATGACCCTACATCAATATAGTACGTGAAGTAGTAATAAGCATCTTCCACACTAGTAGGGCCATAGAAAGGTATCTTCTAAGGCCGCGTACACACGATCAGTCCATGCGATGACAACGGTCCAAATCAGTCAGATGAAGCTGACTGATGGTCTGATGTGCCTACACACAATCAGTTAAAAAAACGATCGTGTCAGAACGCGGTGACGTAAAACACAATGACGTGCTGAAAAAAATGAAGTTCAATGCTCCCAAGCATGCGTCAACTTGATTCTGAGCATGCATGGATTGGTTAGGCGTCCATCGGTTACATTTTAAAGCAAGTTCTCTTTTTTTGACCGAAAGATAACTGATCGATGGGGCCCACACACGATCGGTTTGGACCGATGAAACGGACCTTTAGTCCATTTTCTTCGGTTTTGACCGATCGTGTGTACGAAGCCTTATAGTTGTATAATTTAAACCCACTCTCCATATCACTATTCCTCTTTTTTCCCTTAGTATAAATTGCTCTAGCAGCATCATCCTGTAAAACTTGTATTTTTCCCTGCCCCTTGATAAGGAATAAGCACTAACCATGACCATAAACCAGATTCCATCTTAGAGAGACGACGCAGAAATAGGTGTCCCCACGGGAGGATTTTCACTCACCCTCTGCTCTTATTGCTCTGATGGCAACTCAGAATTTTGGATTTCCCTTCACTTCTATCTCTTTGACAGTGGTCACCAGAACAAGAGGAGGGATACATTTTTTCCAGCAAGCTCACAAACATCCATAAAAAGCTGGCAATTCTTTCCTACTCTATCCTAAAGTAAAGCTGTGTGATAAACTGCAAAATTGCGAAAATAATCTAAAAGCAAATATAGTAAAAAAACTGGGCGTTACCCTTGTTTGACTTTGACATGTGCCATTCCTATGCAAAGAGTACCTTTGATGTTAAAATGTTTTCTTTTTGTTTATGGAAAGTAAATGCTTTGTTAACTGATAAATGCAAAAAAAATCACAAAACTATTGAAATTGTGTATGACAAAAGCAGAGACATCAAACAAAGATAATACATTTATGTCAACTGTTTCCCCTCAGTGCCACTGACTGACTACTCTCAGAGATTAACAATTTATTGGTGAAGTTAGAACTCCTGTTGCAATTGTTTTTTTTTTTTTCCACAATGTAAGTAGCATCATCAGTGCCTGCTTGTGCTATTCTTCTTGGGAATTGAGCGTTGACCTTTCGGTGTTAATTTACTAAAGGCAAATAGGTTATTTACTTTGCAAGGGATTTTTTAAGTTAGCTTAGTGAATGAGGTAAAGCTCTGCTGACTTTCACTATCCAATCATATGCAGGCAAAAATACTGTATTTTTTTTTCCTTGCACGTAATTGGGTATGTTTTTCAGGATGCATTTGCACCACATAAACTAAGCTATTGGAAACGTTTCATGCAAAGTTAACAGCCTATTTGCCTCTAGTAAATAAACCAGATAGGACATTACTTTAAAGCTAGTAGCAATAATTCACAGAAAAACTATTTTGGAGTAATCTGGTGTCTAAATACAAATACCTATTGAGTCATCGACTATGTGATGCCCATTTTCTGGATATTTCTAGGTCTAGTATTGGCATAGTGTGGTTAGACTGATAGCTCTATGCTTGACACACTGTAAAATATTATTCATACACTTTTCTGATTATGGTTACTGAAGGATTCATAAGTTATACCATCGATTTAGTGATGATCAACAAACATGCATGTATGCAGTCATGGACCTCACTAAGTGGCCTAGTTTGATGCTGAATTTGTTACTAGTATAATCAGTTTGTTGCATCCCATCATATTTCACTAATTAATTACAATCATCATTAAAAAAAAAGTAAACATACTTGATCCTTATAATTTATGTGTATATACACAAAGTTACATCTTAACTTACCAAGTAATCATATTAGGATTTGTTTCATTACAGTAAATGGCCATACAGTATATGGCCATCCTTAGTATCATGTCATGAAATAATGCAACAGATTTAAATAGAGGTGACTTAAAAAGACATTATATTATTATGGGGAAAGCAACAGGTACAGTTAAAGTAGGATAATCAATTATATAGAGTATGCTGTTAAGAGGATTGTACAACAGGACCTGGGATTCAGAAGCATATTACAAACCCTGCAAGAAGTAATTATTTCTGTGCATATGAGAACCTATACCCTATATAACAAGGACTTTGTTGAGAATTGGATTTGTGTAGTGTAATTTATAAACTTTATAACCTTTTAGGCCGCGTACACATGGAGGGACATGTCCGCTGAAACATGTCCGGCGGACCGTTTCCAGCGGACATGTCTCCTCCGGATTTTTGTCCGACGGTGTGTACACACCATCGGATGAAAATCCCCTCTGCCAGGGTACGCGGTGACGTGGCGGTGACGTTGACGCCGCCACGTCCCCAAACCCAGAAATAAAATGCTTCCGCGCATGCGTCGAATCCATTCGACACATGTGCAGACAGTTCTGTCCACTGGTTAGTGTACTAACCAGCGGACAGATCCGACGGACAGGTTTGTAGTGGACAAATTTCAAAGCATGCTTTGAAATTTGTCCGATGGACAAACCTGTCTGCTCGCCCGTACACACAATCGGATTTGTCTGCTGAAACGGTCCGTCGGACCGGTTTCAGCAGATAAATTTGATCATGTGTACGCGGCCTAAGGGTTGTACAAAAAACTATAACATTTGTCCTTTTTTCCTTGTCAAAATATCTTTATTGAGAAGATAATGGTTCGTACAAGATCAGTGAGTAGATAGAATACATGAAAAGCATATAACATGTAGACAAGAACATTGTACATCTGATGAGGCAGTTTTCCAGTGGTCTATAAATGGGTAAGTATGTTGTGGAGTCCATATGGTTGTTTTGCCTGACCTGCTATAAGGTGCCTCATCTGTCATGAGCAGTCCTGGAAATGTAAGGGCTTATAGTTCATGCAAGTGTACCAATGCGTACATCAGGGAGCTTCAACAGTACCTACTCATAAAACAATATTAATAACATTAGTAACAATATCTTTCCAGACTTTCGTCCAAAACGTGGGGAGACGGGAGGAGGGTAGGAAGGGGGGGGTGAGGGGTGTCTGCAGGAGTGGTCCGGATTTTGTTGTCTGTTGTTCTAGTAAGTGGAGGTTTGCTAAGGATGGCTGGGCTACCATGGCAATATAGCAGCATCAGTATTTACACTGGGTAGAACGTAGTTCAACCAAGGTTTCCATGAACTTTCATATCCGGCTAACGTGTCCTGGTCTATTGCCATCATTTTGGCGTGTGCCGATGCTACATTCATTCTGTTTATTGTTTCGCTGAGGGGTAGATTAGGGGACTTCCACGCTTTAGCCAGTGTTTGTTTTGCGGCTGTGGTAAGCTGTAGGATTAATTTAACCACTTAAGACCCGGACCAATACGCTGGCAAATGACCCAAGGGGTTTTTGCGATTCGGCACTGCGTCGCTTTAACAGACAATTGCGCGGTCGTGCGACGTGGCTCCCAAACAAAATTCGCGTCCTTTTTTTCCCACAAATAGAGCTTTCTTTTGGTGGCATTTGATCGCCTCTGCGATTTTTATTTTTTGCGCTATATACAAAAATAGAGCGACATTTTTGAAAAAAAATCAATATTTTTTACTTTTTGTTATAATAAAAAACCCAATAAACTAAATTTTAGTCAAACATTTAGGCCAAAATTTTATTTAGCCGCATGTCTTTAGTAAAAAAAAAATCGCATTATTAAAAAAAATTAGCTACCTAGCGGGAACAGCGACACTAATACAGCGATCAGAAAAATGATCGCTTAGTGACGCTGGCAATAGGGAGTGAAAGGGTTAACTAGGGCAGTGATCAGGGGGTTAAAACTTTATTGGGGGGGGTGGGGGGGGGCTACCCTGACACTACTGACTGTCTGACTGTCCCCACTGTCTGTCACACTGACACTAAATACAGTAATCATACATGATTACTGCATTCAGTGACACTGTGACAGGGGGGGAGGGGGGGGGGGCGATCGCGGGGGTTAAATGTGTGTGTGTAGTGTAGTGTTGGTGCAGGAACTTACTTGTTCTGTGGTGATCTCTCCTCAGCGGCGCTTGAAACAAACGCCGAGGGGAGAGATCACGCCGCTTCCTCCTTCCTGTGTTTACACAGGAGGAGGAAGTGACAGGTCAGGCGGGCGCGCGCATTGGCTGGGAGCGATCCGGAGGGGGCGGATGAAAACGGATAGCCGCCCCCACTCGTCGGATCGCTCCTGCAGCCGCGCGGACCGCCGCATGTACGGGGGGGGGGTCCGATCGGACCCCCGATCCCCCCCAAGGCACCAACGTATATATACGTTGATGTGCCTGTCGGTGCCATTCTGCCGACGTAAATGTACATGCGGCGGTCCTTAAGTGGTTAAATTGTTTGTGTGGGATATTCCCCGGTTTCAGGTTCAATAATGCTAATTTAGGATCAATTGGAACTTTGGTTCCCGTGAGTTGGCTTATTATTTTAAAAATTTCCGACCAGAATGAATGTGCTGTTGGGCACGACCACCAGATATGAAAGAACGTTCCTGGGGATGAGCAACCCCTGAAACAGTGATCAGGGTAGTTTGGTACAAACTTCGTAATTCTGGTAGGAACTAGATACCACCTTGTAAGTACTTTATAGTTAGTTTCGCACGCTATTACATTTAATGACGCTGATTTAGTGTTGCTCCAAATTTGATTCCAATCTGATGTTTCTAGTTCTTGATCAAGGTCCTTTTCCCACTTGCTTACGTAGGGAAGTTTCTCTGTTGTGGAATTGAGCAGTAGTTGAGCGTATACTATTGAGATCCTACCCCTGGTGGGGGGGTCATTTGTACAAAGCTTTTCAAAGGCAGTTAGGCGAGGGGGGTGGGATACGGAATCAACGTATGGCTTGAAGAAATTCTTTATTTGTAAATATTTGAATAGTTCAGATTGCGGTATGTTGTATGTATCGCAAATATTGGGGAAGGACTTAAACGTCGATGAGTCCATTAGCTTGTATAAATTTGTGCAGCCCTTCTTGGCCCATTCTTTAAATGAGTTGGGATATACCCAAGCCGGGTAAAATGCCGGGTTTTTGTGAAAGGATAAAAGTGGAATATGAGGGGATAGAAGTTTGTTTTTGGTCTTCAATTTGTCCCAAAGGGAGAGAGAATGCTTAGTGACGGGGTTGTGGATAGTTTTGCGCGTTTTGGGGGGGATCCATAATATGTTTGAAATTGAAATAGGGTCGCAGTTCACCGCTTCGATTGATAACCAAAGAGGTGGATCTCGTGTGGCGTGGTATTTCACTAAATCAGTTAATTGCGCTGCTCTATAATAGTTCATGAAGTTGGGTAGCCCCAGTCCTCCATTAGCTTTTGGTAGATGTAAAATTTGGTGTTTAATCCTTGGTCTGGCGGACCCCCATATAAAGTTGGAAACTCTTTTTTGTATCAGCCTTAAGTAATAAGAAGGAATTGGTACAGGGAGTACTCTGAAGAAGTAGAGGAGTGTCGGTAGAATTGACATTTTGGTTACATTAACTCTACCGATCCACGACAAAGGTAGGTGGGCCCAGGAATTTAGGAGGTTTGAGATTTGTTTTAGGAGGGGGGGGGTAGTTGGATGAAAATGCATCTGAAAAGGAGGCTGTGAGGTTGATCTCCTAAGTATGGGATGCTTTTGTCTGACCATTGGAAAGGAAGACCGGATTTAGCTGCAATTAGTTCCATAGGTGAGAGGGATATGTTGAGTGCTAAGCATTTTTTGGGGTTTATAGCTAATCCTGAAAGAGATGCAAATTGTTTTAAAAGGGATGTTAAATTAGGGCCCGTTACTTGGGGAGATGCGAGAAAGAGTAAGATGTCATCCGCAAACAGGCATAGTTTATGTTTGTGGCCACCTACTTCTATGCCTAGGATTTTGGGGTCCAGCCTTATCTTTTGCGCGAGTGGTTCTTTGAGGAGGGCAAATAAGAGCGGGGAAAGCGGGCACCCCTGTCTTGTGCCTCTCTCAATGGAAAACAAGTCTGATCTGTATCCTGCGTATTTGACACAGGCCTTCGGATTATCATATAATTTCCTTGTCCATGACATGAAATTAGGTCCGAAGCCCCATTTTTGTAATGCAAATTTTAGATAGACCAGGATACAGAGAGTTTTTGTTATGTCCAAGGAGAGGAAACATGCAGGGATACCCCTCTTTTTTGCGAAGTGCGCCAACAAACTTGCCCTCCTTATGTTGTCCCCTGCCTGGCGGTTAGGGATGAAGCCAACCTGGTCATGATGGATCAGGGATCCAATTGTTTTGTTTAGGCGGATCGCCAAGATTTTCCCTAGAATTTTGATGTCTGTGTTTAGCATTGAAATGGGGCGAAAATTTTCACACAGGGAATTGTCAGATTATGGTTTCGGGATCATGCAAACTGTGGCTAGGAGTGACTCTTGTCGGAATGACTTATGAATTAGTAAATCATTGAATGCATCAGCTAATCTAGGTGAAAGAAGTTCTGCATACGTCTTGTAGTATTTAGCTGTGAAGCCGCCTGGTCCTGGCCTTTTATTAAGTTTGAGGTCTTTTATCGCGTCAATTACTTCTTTATGTGAGATAGGCGAGTCTAGCTGTGATCTTTGGGGGTCAGACATTTGGGGAAGGTGGAGCTCTGCAAAGAAGAGGTCTGCGTCCTGTTCGCAAAATGTATTTGTTTCCGAATATAACTTTTTCAGGTGGGTGCTGAATTTTTGTACGATTTTAAGGGGGTTACTGGATAGGATGCTATTTGCCAATTTCAATTTTATGGGGGAGTAGGGTTTGTTGATTGAGTTAAGTGATCTCGCTAAATACGCCCCCGGTTTGTTAGCTGATTTGTAAAAAGTGTGTTTGGATCTATTTATTTGTTTGTTGGCAGATTCAGTAAGAAATAAGTCATATTCTAGGCGGGCTTTGTCCAACCGGTCCCTGGTTCTAGGCGAGTAGTTGTTTTGGAAGTCCGAATAGGCTAAGTTAAATTCTGTTTCTAGCTTCATTGCCATTTGTTTTCTTTCTTTTTTGAGGATCCCTATTTGTCTTTGGAAAGTCCCCCTTAGGACCGGCTTGTGGGCTTCCCATAGCGTGAGGGCAGAAATGTCCGGACTCTCGTTGTGAATTAAGTAGTCTCTCAAGGATTGTTCAATTGCTAAGCTATGAGAGGGGTGGTTGAGTAATATTTCTGGCATGTACCAGGATCGGTCATGTTTTTTGGGGATAGTAGATGCTATAGTTGTGAGTACAGCGTTGTGGTCTGACCATGGAATAGGGATAATGTCTGAGTTGAGGATTTCAGGTATCATTCCGATTGTTAAAAATATGTGGTCTATTCTGCTAAAGGATTGGTGTGGATTAGAAAAATATGTATAATTGCGTCTTGTGGGGTTTCGATTCTCTCCAGGAGTCTACAAGATTGTATTTTGAAAGAAGATTGGGGAGATTCCATTTGGGTTGTTGTTTCTGCTGAACATAGGGCGACTTGTCTAAAAAAGGGAGAAGAACTTGATTGGAGTCTCCACATATTAGAAGTGAACCTATTTTATGGAAGTTGATAGTTTGAAGAAGGTGGGACATAAATGGCATTGGGTTGAGGTTAGGGGCGTAATAAGATACTATCGTGACTGCTGTGTCTAGAATGTAACCTGTTAGAATCAGGTATCTCCCTTCTGGGTCCTTAAGTTCTGAGTTTAATGTAAATGGGTTAGAGCGATGGATAGCTATAAGAGTACCTCTCTTCTTTACTGGGGCCGATGCAGTGTATATTTGTGGGTAAGCTGAGTGGAAATATTTAGGGGTCGTGTTCGGGGTAAAATGTGTTTCCTGCAAGCATACTATGTGGGCCTTTTTTGATTGGAAGAGCCTAAATGCTTTTGTTCGCTTTTGTGGTACATTCAAACCTTGTACATTGAGAGATAATAGGTTCAGAGGTGCCATGGTAGCCAAACCAAGGTTTTCGTCTTACCGTGATTCCACGTGCGGCTGTTACCCGGATCATTCCCTGCAGACGGGGTGGGGAATGAGGATGGGAAGGTTCCTAGGGAGGGGAACTCGAAAGGGAGATAAAAAACAACATAGGTTAGAGCATTGTCATGTATCGACTCATAAAGTAAGTGTTCAAAATATCCCCTTGGCTGGGGAAATAGGTCCCTGCCAAGGAAAAGGTGGTCATCGTCGGATCCCCACATATTAGTTTGGGGACCCGAGGTAGACCGGGCGGGGTGCATGTTTTCCCACAGGACAGGAAGCCGCATTCTGTAATGTGTGAAGAAAAGGTAAGAGAGTTCTAAGTGCATGTTCCAAATAATTGTGTTGTCTGCTGAAAGGGAGGGGGGAAGAGGGAACTTTTCCTTACCTAGGTATGTTAAGCGTTACCCAGATGGGACTTGCGGCGATTGGAGCAAGACTGGTTACTCTGGGGCTAGACCGGGAAGATAGATATGGGATGGGGTTTGAAGAGGAGTGTTGGTTACCTGGGTACTTGTCGTGACGGAGGAATTGCCTCAGTCATGGTGGACATCCCAATGGAATAAAGAATCTAAGTTAGTGCGCAGGGGAAGTACCAGGTAAGCTATTGTTATAGGGTGTACGAGAGTTGGTTTGAGGGGGGGTGGATGAAAGAATATGTCAGGTCGATTAAGGCTGTTGATAAAGTGTGTGTATGCATACTCAGAGTTTTCCCAAGTCTCTAACTATAATGCAATGTGGGGTGCATACTGTATTACAGTTAAGGAAAGAGGCTGATAGGAGTGAGATTCTTATGTAATTTAAGGGGTGTGGGATGAAAAGTGGTGATCTCAAAGCCTCTGGTTGAGGCAGAGCCGGTTACACCAACTGTGGAGGAAGAAGCAAACAAGAAAAAAGGTAGTCTTTTCAGTAATAGATGACCTAAGGTCCAACCTAAAGTGGGAAAGAGAATATGTTAGTGGTGATGGAAACTCAGTCCATTGAGACATCTCGTTCAGGGGAATGCGGGGTGAGTCTGCTACGCTTGCTTGAATGACGGATGTCATCATTTTGATCCTGCTGTGTTGCTTGGTTGCTAGAAGGAGAAGAAGACTGTCTTCTGCGTGCGGTTGAAGTAGCAGAGGGTTGCTCGATTAGCTTGAAGTCAACCAGGGCTTGGTGCAGTTGATCGGGAGTTCTACAGACTATTTTCGTTCCTTGTAGCGTGAACCGAAGGGAGAAGGGGAAACCCCATTGGTATTTAACATTTCGTTGCTGCAACTCAATTAGGAGGGGTTTCATAGCTCTTCTTTTAGTGATGGTTAATTGCGAGATGTCAGCGAAAATTTGATAATTATAGCCTTGGAATGACAAGTTGTTTTTTTCCCTTGCTGCCGTCAAAATTTGCTCTTTAGACTTATAGTAGTGGAACTTGGCTACTATGTCCTTGGGAGGACCATCTGTTTTTTTAGGGGTAAGTGCCCTGTGAATTCTGTCCATTTCTAGACGTTCAACAGGAATACCTGGGAGTAGTTCTTGACATAGAGCTAAGACGGTGGATTGAAGGTCCATTACAGACTCTGGTATGCCCCTAAATCTTATGCCGCGTACACACGATCATTTTTTGTGATGAAAAAAAACGACGTTTTCTGTGAAGTAAAAAACGACGTTTTTGAAACGTCACTTTTCAAAGACGATGTTGCATACACACCATCGTTTTTTTCACAAAAAGCGAGGTTACGTTCACCACTCTTTTCCATTGAAGCTTGCATGCGTGGGTTGAAAAACGTCGTTTTAAACAACGTTTTTGCTACACACGGTGACTTTTTGTGAAACAAAAAACGACGTTTTGAAAAACGACACAAAAAATTCAAGCATGTTGGAATTTTTTTTTGGTCGTTTTTTTGAAGACAAAAAACGACGTTTTGCCCACACACGATCAATTTAAATGACGTTTTAAAAAACAACGTTTTTTTTCATCGCAAAAAACGACAGTGTGTACGCGGCATCAGGTTAGACCTCCTTTCCCGGTTCTCAAAGTCCTCTAATCTATTCTGTAAGGTGAAATTTTCCTCTTTAAGTGCGTCAATCTCAGATATACAGTCCTGAGTGTATACTTCAATCTCCTCTACCTTGGCTTCCAGGGCATCTGTGCGGCATCCCACTTCTCTTATTTCCTTAGTGAGATTTGAGGTGATTTGCTCAGAGGTCTGTTTCAGGGCTCTGCGGAGCATCCTTTCAAACTGCTTGAGCAGTCCTGAGGGGACTTCACTGTCCCCAATATCCCTTTGTGATAATGTGCTGGCCTCTTCTTCCTCATTTTCTGAGGAAATGTTAGAAAGTGCTGCCATTAGGTTGTCAGGTTTGGCTGCTTTAGCTGCCTTTTGTTTCCTTTGTTTCCCTGAGGGGAGCTGCTCTGAGGCGAGCTGTGTTTTCCTGGTGGCACTTCCAGTCAGCTGAGCGCTGCATGAGGGGTTCGTTTTGGATCTATTCCTCGAGCCTCCCAGCACCATTTTTTGATTTTTGTGGTCCTCTCACCTTCCAGCTGGTATAAGGCTGATTTTCATATGTTTTGCGGCTGGATTTAAATTGAATTATCCGCGGCTCCTGTCCCATGAAGCAGAGCTCTAAGCAGGCATGTCTGCTCTGCTAGAGCCCCAGGACACGCCCCCACATTTGTCCTTTTTTGATGGTTAACAGATATTAAGTAAAGATTATACCATGCCTGCATGTGCATTACATCCTAATATGAGATCCTTGTTGTCTTGCGCACCTATTATACTGTGAATGCAGTGACGATTGGTGCTCAAAAAAACTGAAAAAAAAAATCATCAATTGCAGCCACTGTGCTCATCAAACACAACTACTGTGCCATCAAATGCAGCTACTGTGCCCATCAATTGCCCCCACTGTGCCCATCAAACGCAGCCACTGTGCCCATCAACCGCAGCCTCTGTGCCCATCAAATGCAGCCTCTGTGCCCATCAAAAGCCACTGTGCAAGCACATGCTACCACTGTAACCATAAATTGGTATAAACACCATAAACTAATAGTGTCAGTGTGTTTTAGGTAGGACAAAAAAATAAATAAAGCAAAGTTACAAACAAGAAATAACATACACATATGTGGTATCACTGTGATTGCCAGGGGAATTTATTTTTCATTGTTCTTTGGTGGTAGGTTATGGTAGTAACAAGAAATATACAACTAAATTAGATACTCTTTTAATATTTTAAGCCAGTTTTCCTTTGATAAAAAATAAAAATTAATCAGGAGATATCCATAACCATTACCTACTAAATGAAAGCCCAATTTGTCCTGAAAACAGAAATGCGGTATAATCCAGCTCGATGCACAAAGTAGTTGAGATGATATGTACAGTTTTACTAACACATGTCAAAGTTGCAAAATTGTGCTTAGGCATTAAGATTTGTTTTTCCCCTTAGGTTTAAATGGGTTAACTTCAACTTCAGTCAAAGCATTTGCAATTTTTGTTTTGGGCAGAGGGGAAAAATGGTCAGAATCGATTTCTGGTATTTATTTGTGGTTGTTGAACAGGAGAGGATGTAAATAAGATTGACCTTTTTTAAGGTTACTAGTACCGTATGTGGCTTTATGCCCCAGTCGCAAGGTAATGAAGTGAAATCTCCTCACTGGGTTCAGCAGACATAAAAAAATACCATTTACTTTTTTTCCAGGCCATTTAAAGGTAAAAAAAATGTATTGGCTGAAGTTGAGCTTCAAATGGAATTTCAATACCAACCGTGCTGCCATGGCTTTGGGTGAAGTGTATGCTTACTGATTTAAACATTTTAGAAGTTCTATAACTGATGGCTTACATCAGGTGTCTCAAACTAGCAAACATTCCAGCTGTTGAAAAACTACAAATTCCATCATGCCTCTGCCTGTGGGGGTAATTTTTGTAACTGTCAGCCTTGCAATGACTCATGGGACTTGTGGTCTTGTAAAAGATGGAGGGCCGCCAGTTTGAAACACCTGGTTTACATCTATATTTTTAATTTTGTGTAGAAAATATTAATTTTAGAAATAAACATTTATCTAAAATAGATGTAGACCTTGACTAAGTGACCTTAAATTTACCAAAGCACTGTAAATAAATACATACAAAAAAAAAAAAACATTTGCACATTAATAATTGCCTTTTTTTAAATAAAATATTTGTTTTCTTATTTTTTTTTTCATTTTTTTGCATACCTACCTGCTTATCTTCTGTATCTTATGTTCAGCCACTTCCTGTCTACATGCACTCTAGTAGGGGGTTGCATGGCATTTCCTAGGGCATGTTTTGAGATCATAACAGTGAATCATGAGGGGGGAATGGAGACAGCGCAACCATTCTAGTGTAGTAAGTTCCAACCAATTTTAATAAAAAAAAGTAGGGCTGGGGAAATTAAAGATTAATTCTTTGAATAATCTTTAATTTTTTTGATCGCTCAAAATTCTTTTGATCGCTCCAAATTCTTTTGATCGCTCAAAATTCTTTTGATCGCTCAAAATTCTTTTGATCGCTCAAAATTCTTTTGATCGCTCAAAATTCTTGACGTTACACGATAGGAGGTTCTTGGACCTCGGGAAAATGGGCCTCTATCAGGCATCGCACTTTAGCTCGGAGGGAAGGTGGAAATCAGCAACTGAATTGACAGACCCGGAAAGGCGCCTACCACCTTGACTTTTTGAGGGCAACTGAATTGACAGACCCGGAAAGGCGCCTACCACCTTGACTTTTTGAGGGCAGTTGACTAATTTCTTGAGCTCCATCCCGGCCCCGCCGATCGGACAGGTACCATTGAGTTGGAGGAGCTATGCGGAGAGACGGGAGTGCTCCCACATGCTCTGTCCCTGCTATATGCTATGCTGATCGCCCCCCCTGGGGGCTATCAGATCCCGGCCCTGACGAAATGGGAAAGAGACTTGCCCACGGGTCAGGGGCTTCTGGGGAGAGGTACGCCGGATCACCCAAAAGTTTACGGGGTACACTGTACCGGACGACCCGGCTTATTTCCTCCTACAGGCAACCAATATACCACCTGGAACTTAAAAAAAATCGGTGGTGCGCCACCTTTTAGACGCAGCCAGGGCCTGCGTGCCTCTCCGCTGGAAATCCCCTCGCCCTCCGACTATTGCTCTCTGGCTGAATAGGGTGGACAAGATCAGTCGAATGGAAGACTTGATCCTCTCCAGCCAACAGCGCCAGGAGACATACTCTGAGACATGGCAGTTGTACAATTTTTTCAAGTACTCGGAAGAAGGCCAGAAGCTCAGAGAGACCGACTGCCAAACACTTACCCAGCCACAGGTCTAAGACCTGCTCTTCCTGGCAAGCTGTCTATCTGGGATCGGAATAGGACTACCCTACGCCCTTTTAGGGCGCTTTATACTGACCTTGATCGTGCAGCCCCCCACCTACTTTTCACTATGCCTCTCCCTGCTCTTTTCTATGTTGCTCTTTAACCTCTATTCTATTTCTCCTTACTCTGAAAACGGAAAATGAACCTGGAGGCCAGACCGATCGGGCCCCGCCACAGTGACATGAGACGCTACCCAGCGCCTCGAAAGACACGCCCTCATCGAGACCTAGTTATATTCTAATACTGCGATGATGTACTGTGTCTGTGACTATAGTTTTACATATATTATTGTACCTTTATACGAGAGCTGTTGTCTCTACTGTCTCTACTGTTATTTTTGTATGTTGAAGGTCCGCAAGGACTGGCTTTTTTGGTGATAAATAAAAAATTAAAAAAAAAAAAAAAAAATTCTTGACGTCACTGGATAGCCTGGACAGTGAGACTTACCCTGCTGGATGCGAGCAAACTGCACCCATTGGATTGAGGTACCGCTGCATCTGTGGAGCAGGAGGATGCATCAGGCTCCATCAGGGGAAGGGGGCAAAAATAACATTTTTATTCCCGTTCTAAGCCGTTTCGTGCTTCCTGGCGACGTGTTAATCATGAAACGTACGTCGAAGCCCCTGGATACGTACAAACAACGCACTTCCGGTCCCACTGGTCCTCTGGCTTGGAACGCACGCCAGCTCCCTAGCGAAGAACTCCTATCCGGCTTGGACTACACGCCAGTTCCCCAGCAAGGAACTCTCATCATAGCCCATCCTGCCATGCTGACTAGCCTCAGTGCCGGGTCCTAGGGCTTCTAAAGTAAGAGGCCTTTTGGCTATGCTGTTTTATCTGTGACATATTTTAAATAAACTGTCCCCTCTCCCTCCCTCATGAGAGTGTTTGATTCCGGGAAACATAGAGCTGCGCAGCTGAATCATTCAACTGGTTTAGTGACCAACTGCTGTATTTGACCTTTTCTAATCAGGTCAACACCGTGCGGTAAGAAGCCATCCATTAGTGCACATTTAGGGGATCTTCTTGGTGAAGGTGGACACCTTTTACAATTTGCATCTGAGAAAGATTAGCCTTGATTGGACTTTATCTAACACTCTTTGAATGGACTTGAGTTTATTTATTTATTTATTTATTCATTCACTTTTTTTGTACAATTTATTTCTATTTCAGTGTGTTGCTGCTCACTAAGGGCCAGATTCACGTACATCGGCGCATTTTTGGACCGGCGTAGTGCAACTCCTTTAAGTTAGACCGGCTTAATTTCGAGGCGCAAGTACCATATCCTCGTAGTATTTTCGGCCAAATTTGCACCGGTGCAATGTAAATTCCGAGGCGTAAGGCGGTGTAATTCAAAGTGGGAAGGACGTGGGCGTGTTCCATTGAAATGAGCCGTGACGCCATGCAAATGAAGGGCCGGCCAGACTGGGCATGTGCACATGAAGCAGACTATGGTCAGCACCTCTCTGAGCATGCTCAGAACTCGGCACGGTGCATTCAGTTAGATAGGAACTAGGCCCGTCAGACTTAGTGAGCTATGCACAGTGCTTAAATAGACCAAGAGAAATGCCCTTCCATTGCAAAAGTACATCCAATTTTATTCCCTTACTGAAGCAAGGTGCTTTTATTCTGTTGTATGTTGCTGTTTGGAGGTTTGTGTCGTGTCGGTGTGTATGTATTATATATATATATATAATATATATATTATTATATATATTATATATATATATATATATATATATATATATATATATATATATATATATAATATATAATAATTAAATAAGATAATAATATAATAATATAATAAAATTAGTAAATGTAATATTAGTTAAAAAAAAATATATATATATTATATTAAATATTAATTATAATATAATAATATATACTAAACAGAATATTTTTTTATATAAAATATATATTTACCCATTAGGGTAAGAAAAGAGCCCACTGGCAAGGAAAAGTGTATGGAGTGTTGCCAGGTACCTTGGCCAGTGGCGGTCGGCAGAGATCCTCTCCCGTGTAAGAACAGGGGAGTCCGCGCTATGGTGAATAAAGTATCTGTTCCCTCCCAGCAGGATCCCTATGTGGGGAGATAATATAAATATGAATAGTAGAAAGGGAAATGGCGCTGCTAAATTAATACCTTTGTCGGGTATATCCGTGGGGTGAGCCCAATGGTAATAGGCCCCCCTTTTGGCTGGAATGAGGGTGCAATTGGAGAGATACCTGTGTTAATAGGAGGGTAGATGTTGGTTCCTTAGCTTCCACTAATATTAGTGAAATTGAGTAAAGGTGGATTAATTAGGTCAGGAGCCTGTGCAGGCCAGCAGGCCCAAAGATTGCTAAAGTTAAATGATCCTATGCTGCTATAAGGATGCCAGTTGTGACCGATGCACCCTAAACCATATAAAACAAAGAAAAAAATGTGTCTCTAGAGTCTAATAGGTAGGAATCCCTACTCGTGTGGTTACTAGTGTAATCAACCACACTAGTAGGGATTCCTACCTATTAGACTCTAGAGACACATTTTTTTCTTTGTTTTATATGGTTTAGGGTGCATCGGAAGTCAGTAGTATAGCTATGAGCAAGGATGCCCCTGGCATGTTGGCATACAGATTAATGTCCTGCAAGTGTGGCTTCTCAGCTCGTCCCTAATGGTGTTGCTTTTGCTGACATATAGACGGATTGTCTAATTTTATACCACCTTTTATATGGTCTAATTTTAGACTGGCCATGCAGCTGATAAGCACATCGTGTAGACTGCACCGCACAAACTTACTTTTGTGGATCGGCGTATCTCCCTCATTTGCATATTTGCATAGGAAATCAATGGTGTGTCTAGTGCAGTTTTGTACATACGCTGCGCCGGTCTATCCAAATTACGTCAGTCTAAAAAATGTGGATTTCAGGCATATATCGTTTTGGGGATACGGTGCATAGATAAGCGTGTGCATTTTTAGACTTACGCGTCCCTAACTCGTGATACTCCGGAGTAAGTGCTTTGTAAATCTGGCCCTAAGTCTGCTATTGTTGGTTCAGACAGACCATTTATTAGATTTCACTTTATTGTTTATTCTCTTATTATTCATTATTAGCGCCCCCTCCATATACCATTACTGTTCAGATCAGACCTTTGACGAGGTCTCTATCTTAGGGGAGCTGCTTATTCACTATAATTATATGTTGTTGTCACATTAATTTTTATTATTGGTGCGAGATACCACACCTTTTATAATTCTTTGTGTATCAGCAACATCTGTTCTGTGTGAAAAACTTCAGGGTATATTGTCAATAAAATGCAATCATGTCTGCTTCCAGAAAATGTAAACACTCTGGTATGTCTGCGTGACTGGCTAAAGTGATGCCTACTTGCGTACTATAATCTGACTGACAGTATGTTTTTCTTAAAGTTTAATAAGAAAAAAATACTTACGTCAGTGCTACAATTTGAATTTAAAACGTATTTGTGTGAACTGTGAAGTTAAGACATGGATTGTGGAAACTAACTAGTGTCGGGTGATTGTATATAGTGTATACCACATTTACCTCTGACTAATGCAGAGTTGCAATGCAAGGAGATCAGTTAAAAGTAGTTGGATCTGTATGTGAGTTATAATTAATCGAAATTAGTCAATTAATCGATAAAAAAAAAAAAAGATTAATCGAACACGAAAATTTGAATCAGCAACAGCCCTAAAAAAAAAGGATTAAAAGATGTATACTTGCAAAAGTTCATGAGAAACATGCATGTAAAACAAAGGGGAGGATGAGCCTGTAGTAACAGCTCTATCCCAAACATGTGCAGCTGGATGGATGGATGAGCCACTGAAGACACTATGTCGGGATTACTGTGCTGCTGACTGCTAGATTGAGAGCTGCTCTAACAGTCTGACATGCATGATGTGCTACGGTTTCTGCACTCCCAGGATGGATGACCAATGAATGTTGTAGTCCACCTGATGTCCAGGGTCAAAGGACGTTTTTCAAGGGACCTTCCTCTTCCTCAGCTGAGGAAGTCCAGGCCAATGATTCACCGACCTGCTGATCAGCTGTGTATATTCAAAGCCCAGAGCTCTGTGTTGACATTTAACACAGAGTTCTGTACACAGGGAATGATGCCAGTGTCTTCAGTACAGTGACAGTGTATAGTATTATCACTGATCACTGTATTAATGTCTCTGTTGATGTCACTGAGAGTAAGTCAGTTCCCCCCATATATATATACCATTGTTACACCTATAACTTTCAATCAAACCAATCATATAGGGAAGGGGCTATCACCACTCTAGGTAGGTCAAACAAAGGTAAAAACCTCTCCTCCAGTTTGGAAGCCCAGGTGCTGGCAATGCATGTAGCAATGAAACAGGAAGAAGTTCTGGACAGCCGCACTCCAAAAAAGTTTTTGCCTTTTATTAAAAAAATGAAATTAAAAATACATGCCACAGCAGAACGGACAGAAGAGTTGACACGTATCACTCTAACAAACAGTGCTTAGTCATGGCTTTTTTTTGGAGTGCGGCTGTCCAAAACTTCTTCCTGTTTTAAACAATAATATTTATAAAAAAAAAAAAACATGTAGCAGAATACATTTTGGCCAAAATGTATGAAGAAATATTTTTTTTTTTTACTATTAGATATGTTTTATCGCATAACGTAAAAAAATATTGGCCCAGATTCACAGAGCGATTACGCCTGCGCAACAGGAGATGCGCGTGCGTAAGTCTAAATGTGCGCGTGCGTTTCGTTGCGTGGCATCCCCAGAACGAGATACGCCAAAAATCCCGTGTAATTTCGTTAGACTGGCGCATCCTTCCGCGCAAAAGTGCGATAGACACACCATTGATTTGCTAGTCAAATATGCTAATGAGGGAGTTGCAGGGATCCACAAAAAAACGTTGTTGCTGCGCAGGCTACGCGGTGTGCGCAACAGCAAAATGTTCTGTCTAAAATTAGAGCACATAAAAGGTGGTCTAAAATTTGAAAAAACTTCTACATCTCACAGAAAGCAACACCGTTAGTGAGGAGCAGACCACACACACGTGTTGCACTACAATTTGACTGCCAACATGCCAGGGGCATCGTCGCTCATAGCTGCACTACTGACTTTAGATGAGCAAAGAAGGAGGAGGGCACGGAGGATACACGGGAGAGGATATACCGCACCCGCATAGACCTGTTTGGCATGAGTGATTCTGAGGTGTTTCGCATCTTCAGATTCACCCCTCATGCCATCCTGGAATTAACCACAACCCTGCAGGAGGACATCACCAGCCCAACACACCGCTCACATGCAGTGCAGCCACTGGTCAAGGTACTGGCAACACTCCATGTCCTTGCCAGTGGCTCTTTTCAGCGTACAAGTGGAGTGGTGGATGGGATGTCACAATCCTCCATGAGCAGATGTGTGCACCAGGTTGTCCCTGCAATCCTCAGACGCATGGCCAACCAAATCATTAAACCCACCACTGAGGAGCTGCGACTGAAGGCAATGACAGATTTCTACAGAATTGCCAGGTTCCCACGCACCATCGGGGCCATCGATTGCACACATGTGGCACTACAGCCCCCCCTGGAGACAGAGCACATGTACCGCAATCGGAAGCATTGGCACTCCATCAACGTACAGGTGATAGTTGATGCCCAAGGCCTCATATGGCACGTCCGTGCCAAACACCCAGGGTCCAGCCATGACAGCTACATATACAATCAATGCCACATCCGATTGGAATTCGATCAGAACGTGTATGGGAACACCTGGCTGGTTGGTGAGTGACATGGGAGTCAGGCATGACTATCCCCTCCCGTGATGCACACCTCACAAGTGGCACATGCATGACTAACATGCTCCTGTCTTTTCCCTTACAGGTGACTCTGCATATCCACTGGGACCCCATCTCATGACTCCTATCCGAAACCCCCAAACACCAGGAGAGGAAAGATACAATCAAGCACACATCAAAACCCGAGCAGTGGTGGAGCGCACCTTTGGCCTCCTGAAGTCACGTTTCCGATGCCTGGATAAGTCTGGGGGTACACTGTTGTATTCCCCAAACTTCGTGTGCCATATCATCGGTGCATGTTGCATGCTGCACAATTTCGCAGTGAGGAAGGGCCTGCAGGTTGAGCTACGTGATGACCTGACCCCCCAACCAGACAATCAACCCCTAACCGAGGATACCCCGTCTTCTGAGGGAAGAGCAGTCAGGAGGCAGCTCATATTGGGCATCTTTGCACGTTAAACACACACATTAATCATGGCACAATGAGAATGCATGCATGCACACCACTGTGGTCCCTAGCACACACACCCCACATCCTCATCAAATTGGATTGACACCAGTCCACCATGCAGGACTGGTGAGCAGTAACGCCACGTCAAGGCTCCAATTATGTCACTGAACATTCATACACCAATCACACGGACCTGAGGATCACTTCTCCCTGGTCCTGGGGAACCCTTCTCCACCAAAATTGAGGATGACACCCCTTTTCCAGCAGGAATGTCACCCCCACATTCAAACAGCATGCACAACCCAAAATTTAAAAAAAATGTCAGCAAAAAAAAAAAAAAAATGCAAAAAATTTCAGCAAAAAAAAAAAATGCAAAAAATGTCAGCAAAAAAAATAAAAAAGGGGGAAAAATAAATTATTGCCCTCTGCGTGAGCCACGCCTGGGGCGCCCCCGGCCACGGCCCTGGCCCCTCAGGGGAGACTCATGGGGGAGGGGCAAACCCGGGGAAGGAGGAGCAGCCCCCGATCTCTGCCCACCTGGCGGCCTGCCCTCCAAGGCCACGGCAATTCTGTCCAGGGCAGCACCAAGTGTTGCCGTGTTGGCCTGGATAGCCTGGGTAAGGGCCCTCACATCCTGCCCAACGCCTGCTGATGTAGTCTGCAGTTCGTTTAGGCAGGTTGTGAAAGCCCGGGAGTGGGAGTCCAGGTTACCCAGCGTATCCTTGATGGAGGACAGGCTCTCCTCCATCCGCCCCAAAGTCTGGCTGACCTGTCCCATATGGCGGGTCTGGAGGGCCTGGTCCCTTCTCAGAGTGGCGGGCAGGAGATTAGGCGCCCCCCTGGTGCTCTGGGATGAAATCCTGCCTCCAGCTGATGGTTGTGGCCGGGGAGAAGGGGAGGCCCTTGTGAGGGGAGCCATGTTGGGGGAGGAGGGGGGGGCTCCCCCTTAGGGAGGGCAGGCTTCTGCCAGCCAGAGGGGAAGAGTGCGCAAAAACCAATCGTCCAGTGCCTGACTCCTCCTCCTCATGATTATCCTCCTCCTCATGATTCCCCTCCTCCTCATGATTCCCCTCCTCCTCATGATTCCCCTCCTCCTCATGATTCCCCTCCTCCTCTTGAACCTCCTCCGCGGACTCCGGCCTTGTTGGGGGGGCCTCATTAGGCTGCTGTCCTGGGGTTGGTGCGGTCAGCCCAGATGGCCCTGCACCCTCCTGCACATCTGTGGATGACACAAAACATTCACAGGTTGGAGGATCCACACACTTGCCACATATTCCCTTTCACCCCCTCCCCCACACATGCTACACACCTGATAGAAAAAAAAACCTTACCTGGCACCACGGGGACCGGACTTGTGTCAAAGCCTGGCAGGCCCTCCACTTCATGCCGGTGAAAGGTCAGGGCCACCACACGCTCCGTCGCTGTCAGACTAATACGGCATGGTGGGCCCCCTCCTGTGCCCCTGGCATGGGCATGCATTGCGGCCAGTTTCTTTTTGACCAGACGCCGGAGGTCGTTGATTTTTTTGTCAATCCCAGACCTGGTCCGTGTCTCCCCCTCCCCCGATGAATTGACCTGCTCAGTAATCCTATCCAAAATCTCCCTCCTCCTGGCCGGGGTGGTGTTGGCACTCTGCGGGCCGTGGAGGTAACGCCCATACTCGCTAATGGCCCGGGCAAGAATTCTTTTTTCCCCCACAGTAAAATTCAGCTTTCTTTTTCTCTCAGTCATACTTCCAAAAACAATCAGTCCCAGTCAACAAAATTCACTCACACAAACAAGCACAAACAATCAAGCAAGAACACACACAGAGAGAAAACTACTCAGCAAGAAACTGTCACAAAACAATATAAACAAAAAAAACAGCAAGAAAAAAAACCAACAGAAATATATCAATCAAACAAACAGTCTCTCAAACACTTATCAAAAAAAACTTTCACAAATATACCAACAAGCACTTGATCACACAGAACACTGATCTGACAACTACAAGACACACTGCAACGAACAACAGGAACAAAAGCACTTGGTTAAATGGGAAGGGACAAAGGGATGTACTTTTGCAATGCAAGTGCGTTTGTGTGTGTCTATTTATGCTGTCTGCGTAGTTCACAACGTTGCCCTAGTCCATTTCAAATTTCACTGATTGCGCCGCTCCCGAGTTGTGAGCATGCGCACAGCGGAGCTGACATGGTCTCCTTCACGCACGCATGCGCGAGCCGGCCGGCCCTTCATTTGCATGGGGTCACGGCTCATTTCAATGTAACACGCCCACGTCCCTCCCAATTTGTATTACTCCTCCTTACGCCTCAGAAAAAACGTTACGCTTGCGCAATTTCCTGTGCAAAAGCTACGAGAATAGGGTGATTACGCGGCAAAATTGCGCAAGTCTAACGTAAAGGCGGTGCGCTACGCCGGTCCAATAATGCGCAGATGTACCTGAATCTGGGCCATTGTGTTTTCTTTTTCTGTTCAACATTTTGGGCATTTTTTTGTTTATTTTACCAAAAAAAGCCCAATGGCAATCAAATACCACCAAAAGAAAGCCCTATTTATGAGTGCAGTGCCGAATAGCAAAAAATAACCTGTCCATGAAGGGGGTGAAATCTTCCAGAGCTGAAATGGTTATCGAGTACTGTTCATATAATGGATTTTTCGATGACTTTTTATGGTATATCTAGATGTTATGTTTTTACTGTTACCCTTTAGCTATTATAGTTCATTCATTGTTGTTTCATTTCAATCCACTATTTTATAGCAGTATGTTACAAAGGCTGCCACATATTGTTACTGCTGGAGGTTTCTTTTGGGGATAATACGCATATGTGATTTTTATCACAACAGCTTTTAATTCTTTCATTTAGAAAATAGATGCCTCACACTCCAGATGTTTTAATGCCAGGCACAGGGTCTTGCTGTGTTGTGGCTACACTTTAAAGCTACTTTTCAAAAATGAAATGGAGCCAGGCAACAAAAGACACAAATCTGCTAAAGTCTTACGAAGCATATCTTTTTATGTTAGTGTAACGATATTGTTTATTTCTTGTCTAACAGTTTTAGTATTGCATTTGGCCAAAGTGTTTTTCTGTGTGTTTCAGTCAAGTCTGTCATGTCATATAAAAGAGACAAACCAAGATGCAATTATAGAAAGGACAAAATGGGTGCAAGAAAATAATAGACAAGTCATACAATAGAACACTGAGCCATAACAGTTCACTTGTTGCAATGTTTAGAAAAAAAATGAAATGTGTTTAACCACCTAAAGACCAGAAGATTTTCCCTCTTAAAGGGGAGTTCTAGCCTTTTTTATGTTTATTAAAAAAGTGTAGCTGGTAGCTTTTAATAAACAGACACTTACCTCTTCCACCGCCCGGAGCTTTGCTCGTCTCCTACCTCTCCCCCCGCCTCCATTATAACTGTGGGCACCCGGCCATGACAGCTTTCAGCTTCACGGCCGGGCGCACTCACTGCGCATGTGCAAGTGGACAGGAAGGGGACAGGCAATCGCCTGGGACCTGTCACATGTCTCAGGTGATCACCTATAGGGAGCGGTCGCCTAAGGCGATATGACGAGTCGCCTAAGCGGTCCCTGGGCGGAAGGAGAAAGTGGGACAGGAATTCCCACTCCTACTGAAGCCCCCATCCCCAAAAGAAATTACATGCCAAATGTGGCATGTAAGGGGGCGAGGAGTGGTTTAAGCAGAAGTTCCACTTTTGGGTGGAACTCCGCTTTAATGATTTAATGATTTTTTGCGATTCGGCACTGCGTCATTTTAACTGACAATTGTGCGGTCATGTGATGTTGTACCCAAACAAAGTTGACATCCTTTTTTCCCCTAAATAGAGCTTAATTTTGGTGGTATTTGATTACCTCTGCGGTTTAATTTTTTGCACTATAAAAAAACGATTTAAAAAAAAAAAAAACAGGCCAATATGTATTCTTCTATATATTTAAAAAAAAAAATGTTATACTCGTATATTGATTGGTTTGCGCAAAGTTTATAGCAAAATAGGGGATAGATTTATGGCATTTTTATTATTATTTTATTTTTTACTAGTAAGGTTTTTTAGCGGGACTGCAACATTGCGGCAGACAGATCAAACACTTTTGACACTTTTTTGGGACCAGTGACATTTATACAGCTATAGGTGCTATAAAAATGCACTGATTAATGTATAATTGACACTGGCAGGGAAGGGGTTAACAATAGGCATGATCAAGGGTTTAAATGTGTTCCCTGGGAGGTGTTTCTAACTGTGGGGGGAGTGTTCTGACTGGCAGTACAAAGAGATTGCTGTTCCTGATCATTAGGAACAAACGATCACTCTGTACATCCCTTTCAGAACAGGGATCTGTTTGTTTACATTGACAGATCCCCGTTCTTTCTCTATGTGGGGGCCGTCGGCGCTAAGCACATCAGCTCCCTCGCCGTGCAGCGGGTGTGAACACTGTGTGAACACTGTAGCTGTTAAAGGGAGGGTTGTACAGCTATGGAGATTAGTGGGAATGAACCGGCCTGCCACAGTATAATGACGGTGGCTGGTTGGCAATCGGTTAATGTAGATCTCAGTTATTTTCATATTAAAATTATGACTACTGAGCAGGATACATTCCCACCGTTTATGTTCTTTACCAAATTTAATGAGTTACAAAAAAATCAATTAACTATTAGAAAATCAAAGGAACATTTTAAAAACATTTTTTTTTTTTAATAAAATTCTACTGGTGTATGGCCAGCTGTAAGGGTTATATCCACTATGGGAATGAGCAGCTAATGCATGACATAGAAGTGATAGCAGGCTTTGCTACAAAGGTGTTGGACAGTTATTCTGTGAGGGAACCCCAAAAAGGCAACCCTATTGAGCTACCATATTGATAATTGAGGCAGAACAGGTTTATGTCTCTGAAACTGTCCCTACTGCACATTGGCTCAGTAAAGTATTGATAAACTTCCATATTAAAGCAGACAGTTTGCACCAGTAACATGACATACTTGTGATGTCTGTGTAATGTATTCAGAACAATGAGCAGAAGTATTTGAAAAAGGGTGTCAGCCAGCCTGCCCATTTTATACATTGACGTTTATGAATATTTAATAAAATAAGGAAGCCTCATCATCTGACAGATGATGGTTGAGAGTAAAGTACATTATTTAGAGGAAGCTGTCTGATAGAAAAGAGACTAGGAGATCATAGTTTATATTTAGTAAGGGAAAAATCTTAACAGACTGTGGAGGACAATTAATAAAATAAAGTTCCTAACCTTGGCCTTTCTAAGATATAAGATAGAACATAAAGCTTTTTTCCCTGACCCAGTAATCTTATTTTATAGATTTTGTAAAGACTTAAGAGAGAATTTGTCTTACTCAAATTAAAATTTGTTGAAAAAAATATATATAATTCAGGGACAACTATATACAGTTAAATGATTTTTAGTAAAATAATTGTGATTCTAACCTGACAATGTACTCTTTCGGGTGCAAAAAATACCATTTTGCACCCGAAAGAGAGAAGAAAATAGAAGCATCTCTCATGTGAAAAATTCTTGCAATAATTAAACTCTTTCTGCAGAGGATGCCTGTAATTTCTACAGTACATTCAACATTAATAATTATGCCACCAAAATAAGTATGTGCTGTAAATTGCCTCTGGCATTGCTCCTGTTTTCTCTTGCTGGAAGCTGCCATTTTTCTGAAGCCCAGAGCCCCTGAACAGCATTAACCCCCCTGGCGGTATTCCCGAGTCTGGTTTGGGGTAAGATTTCTGTACCAAGAGTGGTATTCCCGAGCCAGACTCGGGATCCCCTCGCAATGTCCACAGGCATGGTTTACCTACCTTGTCCATGGATCCTGCGATGCCTCCCCGCTGTGTGAGCGAGCAGCATCCTCGCTCGATTCACGTGCACGGGGGCGGAGAACGGCGCCAAATTCTAAAAAGTAAATAAACACATTACATACAGTATACTGTAATCCTACAGATTACAGTACTGTATGTAAAAAATACACCCCCTTTGTCCCTAGTGGTCTGCCCAGTGTCCTACATGTACTTTTGTATAATAAAAACTGTTCTTTCTGCCTGCAAACTGTAGATTGTCCATAGCAACCAAAAAGTCACCCTTTATGTCAAAAGTGGTTTTAGAGCAGCTAGAAAACAGCCATAATAAATCATAATCACTTGCAGAATTGAGCGATAGTGATTTGTGGGGAAATTCATCATAAAAAAATAAAAGTAATGACAGCGACAATTCTGCAACTGAGAAAATTTCAGTGTTTTTGATTTGATTATATTATTGAATAATTTTTATTATAATTATATTATTATTTGTTATAATTATTTATAGTTATTTATTATATTATAATTTATGATTTCGTTTTTCAAACTTTATGATACCCGAAATGTCTACTAGACTCTTGTTCGGACAGATTCAAGTGAGTTATTCCTAAGAATTACAGGCCTACAATGTAAAACGCCAAATTTCCTTGCAAAATAATGGTACCGCTTTCAGCACCTAAAACCAGAAAGAATCATACCGCAAGGGAGGTTAAATCTTAAGAGTTGTCAGCAGATCAGCCTCTAGAGGCTCTAATTTTCAGCACAAGGCCAAAAATGGAGAGCAACTGAGCATGTGCAGAATAGGGTGAGACAGTGGGGTTGATTTACTGAAGGCAAATCCACTTTGCACTACAAGTGCACTGCAAGTGCACTTGAAAGTGCAACGAAAGTATAGTTGAATATGCAGTCACTGTAGATCCGAGGGGGCATGCAAGGAAAATAAAAACAGCATTTTAGCTTACACATGATTGGATGATAAAATCAGCAGAGCTTTCCCTCAGTTCAGATCTACCCTTCAGATTTACAGTGACTGCATTTCAGTGCACTTTGTAGTGCAAAGTGGATTTTCCTTTCGTAAATAAGCCCCAGTATGTTATTGTATTTTAAACTTTAGACTTCTAGTACAAAGGTATTGTGAACACTGTGGGGCAGATTCACGTAGATCGGCGCATTATCATTCCGGCGTAGCGCACCACTTTTCCGTTAGACTTGCGCAATCTAGCCGCGTAATCCGGCGATTCACGTAGCTTTTACGCAAGAGCTTGCGCAAACGTAAGGTTTTTTCCGTAGGCGTAAGGAGGAGTAATACAAATTGGGAGGGACGTGGGCGTGTTACATTGAAATGAGCCGTGACCCCATGCAAAT